>JAJHSJ010000010.1:53024773-53124773 GCA_021015155.1 Magnolia officinalis
CAAGATGGATCAGAAAAGGTCTGGTCGACCACAGAAGTGATCTGGACTGTTGGACCTTAGATCGGGTGTATGTCACGATCCGGAATGAGTTATCGGGTGTAAAATATATGATTTTGGGGTAGAACGAGCTACTTTAGCCAACCAACCCTACTATACTGGGTTGTATAAGCCAGATTTGCAAAATACCTTCGGATCGACGGTTGTTTCCCTATTTTAATTCTGTTTTTACTATTAATTGTAAGTTTTAGTTTAATTATAACTCTTCATCCGTCAGGCTTTAGGAGTTGCGCCCAACATGAAAAGAGCTTAGAATAGTTAGGAGAACACTTTGGTAAAGCCAAATAAGACACTTACTACTTTTGGCGGAAAACCTTGCGCACTAGTAGACATCACGACCATTTATAAATAGTAAGTCGCGAATTCTAGGAGTTTTACTTATAGTTTTCTTCTAATTTCTCTCCCATTGCTTTACCTTATTTAAAGGGTTGTGAAGTCATTTATTTCATTCATTAATCAATTTCAAATTTTAATTTATAGAATTTATTTTCTATTTTGCTTGTTTTCTTTCTCGTGGATTCAAGAAGCCTATGTGAGGAGTAAGCTCTAAAAACAATAAATAAAATTGATATTATTGTTGAAGAAGCCCGCCATTGCTTGCTCGCTTTGAATCGGGTGTTGGATAAAAGAGAAGAGATCATATAGATAATTTTGAAAAAAAAAATCTCTAAAACAATAAATAAAATTGATATTTGATGAAGAAGCCCACCATTGCTCGTGGCCGCTCGCTTTGAACTAGGTGTGTGGATAAAAGACAAGAGATCACCATCTTTATAAAAGTAATCTTGAATCCACAAAGAAAAAAAGTCTAAAAACAATAAAAATTGAAATTATTGATGAAGAAGGTTGTTTAATGGACTTAATTATATAACCAAAGTGGCCTTGATTCCTTCCTAAACTTCTAACTAAACAAATACTTTGGATTTCAGCTAGACTTAAAACCTAAAATTAGCAAAAATAAAACTTACTAAAATAGTAAGTTTTGAAAGAAACACAATTGACCTAGACAATTTTTCTAATGTCAACCAACTCTATCTCTTTAGATTTATCAAAAGATTTTAGTTGACAAATTCTGATAACTGGTCACAAGTTACAACCATTAGAAGTTATAGTGCCCAATTAGATCCCTACAACTTAAATTTTACATCTTAATTTGCAACTCAACTAATGTCTAGGTTAGTGATCCACTATTTACTAATAGAAGATCTGTAACGCCCTGAAATCGTGGGGTCGGGCAGAAGCTCACTCCCAGTTCCAACGCATCACTTATGCAACATAGATGATGATGATTAAATGTTTTTCGTATTAGTGCATTAAACATGAGTGGGATTATACCCCAACAGCATATCATACTGCAGAGACAATTAGTTTACGCAAGCGAAGACTGTGATATGTATATAAAGCATATAAGTGATTATAAGTCCCCAGAGTATGAACGTCACCAGGTTAAACATTTACATGTATAGTTCTAAAAAAACAGGTCTATGTAGACTCGCTAGAGAGTTGCATGTAGGAGAACTCATCCTCGTCATAGAAGACAGGCTCCATCTCGTAAGCTTCGTCATCACCTGAAACTACAACAGAGTCTAGTTGGTGTTTTAAACACCGTCCCAGAGTGGGAGTGAGTGATTAACTCAATGGAGCTATAAGGCAAAGGTTAACATGTTATCAATTCAGTCAAGCAGTAATGATAAAGTAATATAATAATCATTCCAGGTACTCTGTTTAATGCAAGGATGATATGAGTTAATGATGCATGCCCTCGCCTACACTCCCTCTGCGACATCATCTCACGATCGCAGCATGCAACCCTTCTTCTATGTTCAACTCCAACGCCAAAGGCACATGCAAATGCAATACATGTGCGTGATTAGCTAAGTTCTTAATTAGACTCATTCATACAACAGGTTTGGGAAGCTAAGGTACCACCCTTTATATCATTGACCCAAATGGTGATCCATTTAGGGTCGTCAATCCTAGTTAATCACATACGATAGGCAAGTTATAGGGCAACGTCACCTTTGATTTAAAAATAGTGGACATGCAGGTTAAGGTCGCTACGGAAAGGCTCGTCACCTCAGCGTAGGCCTATTTTATGCTCGAGGTTACTCCACCGATGCCCTACCAACTGGCAGTCTATTTTTGAAGGCTCGTCACCAACCCGACTGGGGACCACAACCAGGCTGCGCCAGTGTAGGCCGACAGTTTAAATACAGTGTCCCATACCACCGTATTCAGCTCACGAGTTTGGGTTACTCATTGGTCACTACGAGGAGGCTCGTCGCCCCAGCGTAGGGCGACAGCTCGACCACGGTGTCCCATACCACCATGCCCAGCTCATGAGTCTTAGTGGATCGTGGTACCAAGGTTAAACGGGCTTTACATTGGTAAGTGGTACCTTAGATTCAATCAGTAGCGTCCATACATGGTAAACACACAATAGGCCAATCGGTTTATTAGACAAGTTCGACTAGTACGAGCGTACGCTGAATTAATCGACATGGTACCACTGTCGACAATCATCATACGACTCAGATTCATCGAACGCATAAAATGTGACGAGACTAATTCAGCCACTAAACAGGAATTGTTACCGATTGCCTGGACTACGTAGTAGTCCCAATCATACTTAAACGCAGCATGTGAATACACGTGATAATCATACAGTATTTAACAGTCGATTCAAACATAATTCTTATTTGAGCATTTCAACAAACATGTTGAGTATGTTATCATACATGCATTTCATTTCACCCATAATTCACGTAGTAGTAATATAGATTACATGAAGGGAACTATATATATAGATAAGTTAGTTGAGAATCCTACCTCACACCCTTATTAAATGATATTCATCAAACAAGTTTTTCGTTCAGACACTTTATCAAACACATAGAACATATCATTATACTATGAGTTTTATACATAAATCACGTAGTAGCGAGATAGGTTAAATGAAGGAGACTGTAACTATATAACGAAATTCAGAATCATATCTCAACGCCCTTATTAAGTACGTTTCAACAAGTAACTTCTCATTCAAACATTTTATCAAACACTTAGACTACACATATCACATACATGTAATAAATTAGTTAGAACACATATCATAGCAAATCCTTCCACATAGGAGATGCCACACGTACAACAATCACGTATTCCCAACCATCATTCATAACAAGCACCAATCATAATTCCATATTCATTTAGACATTTCAACAAACACATAGAATGCATTAATTTCAACTTGGTTCATATATATGTGTAATACGCAGAAGCATCGTATTTAAGCATGTGTGGTAGCAATCAAGTCAGTCATAAATCATTAGCTGACATTGAAAGCCTTGAAAACCATAACCTAAATATTTATAATTCACACCTTTCGTTAGTAAACTCGAATTGAACTCAGTTCGAACACTACGCCTTTGTCAACGACACAACGGCTGCTTAAATCAATGAAATAGGTTAGCTATTTCACTAGTTCCTCTATTTGAATCCTTAAAATAGATTAGGGTTAAGATTTTTTACCCAAAAGTGGATTTGGATTCACCGGTGTAGCGTTACAGGTAAGATCATTCGGCACATGAAGTGGTGGGATCAAATCCCAGCAACGATCTCCCTCTCTCTCACTCTTCTCCTCACTCTTTCCTCCTCTCTTTTTCCTCTCTTCTCTCTCCTAGGGTTTGAAATTCGTGTGGAATGAGAGAGGGGTGGGTTAAGGCCCTTATATAGGCCCAGAACTGATGTAAATGGCCCCAGAGCCATGGTATACTTAGGTTATAGCCAAAAAGTGGCTGTTTCGGTCCAACGGAGCCCATCTGAAGGCCCCTTTTCTACATACGATCCGGAGTAAGTTCCATGACGATGGATCTACGTCAGGTTAAGATTTCGGTCCGATCAGATTTATGGATCGACCACGGAGGGACAATTTCAGTTCAACGTTCATCGTCACTCGATCAGGGCCACAAGTGCACTGACCTGTGTAAGAAAATTTCCCTGATTCGAGGGTGTATTTGGGTCGGAATCTGACGGTCTGAACCCTTAAATTTGTCCTGCAAGCGAACGACCCAATTCGCTTAAATTTGAGTTCTTTTTCTGAAGATATTCGCATTTCTCACACACTTTACTCAGGGCTCTAGTTGTACTCTTCTAGACACTTTTCGGGCTCGATTCCCGCGATGGTTGTCAAGCCCAATAAGGTGGTTATAACCATATAGTTTCACGGTTATCGGATTTTCGACGCGCGGTCCAGGTCCGATACGGAGTTTCGATGTGTTCCCAAGAGCAACTGAGTTTTGAGATCGATCCTAGGTTTTTAGGTAATGTAGAGTTAACAATTCTACTGGTTTTGGGTCTTACAGTTCTTATAGAAAGCGGTTCAAGCTAATCTCCTAAATAATTTAGTTTAGTACTTAATTAATTTTCGTCTAATTTCTTTATAATTTGATCCTTAGTGATTTCTGCCTAAAGTGGTACACAGGTCTTTGTACAGATTTTTCCGGGACGTTACAAGATCCCATGTATGCCTCCAAAAATATTCTAAAGACCATCCATAAGGAGACCAACCAGCTCCTAGTATCGCTTGAAAATTCCACTAAGAATAAAAATTCCAAAATAATTATCTCAGACCAGTCAGCTTAGGGTCAGCTGGAGCCCAACTCATTTACTAAACGGGCTAAGAAGTCCAGTGTAAACCCGACCCGCATGCCATTAACCAGTGCACGAACCGCATCAAGCACAAGCCCATTCCATGATCCTTTTTATTTTAACATTGTCAGGGCTCAATTGACCCTACCTAACCCAGCACAACCACCTTTGGGTTTAAGAATGGAATAGGAGGGTGAGGGTACATGGAGCCCTACTTAATTAGTAGATACAAACATCATGTAAATGAATTGTTACTTATTGTCTATTAAATTTTTTTTCCTAGATTTTGGGATGTGTCTTGTCATGTCATCTAGCACAAATCATTGTTAAGCATATGGGCAAATCAGGTCGGGTGGGGTTCAAGACCAGTGCGACTCATTTTCTTAAACTGGTCACATTATAACCTAGCCTAACTCATTGCCCATTTAACCTAGCCAAAACCCTCCTAAAAAGTGGGTTAATCCACTTCACCCATTGTCACTCATATAGGGTAGATTAGGTTTCATAGGGTTCAATCTGATCCCAACCTGTTTGCTTAAGTGTGCCACATTTTTCAACCCATGCCCAATCCACCATCCATTTTGTTAGTCTCAAACCTATGTTTGAAGCAGGTCAAGCAGATAGACCTATAGTTTGCTACCCCCAACGTTTATGAGCGATGAAGGGTGCAAAGAATTAGAGAAAATGGCAAAAACCTCACTCCAATTATGTTTGGCAAATGACGTCATTTACAATGTCCTTGATCAAAAGACCACAACAGGACTTTAGAAGAAATTATATAGCTTCTTCATGACAAAATCATATGCAAATTGTCTGTATCTGAAAAAGCAATTCTATAATCTGAAGATGCTAGAAGAGTTGGATCTTAATGATCACACCAGCGTGTTTAATCATATACTTCGCAAATTGACGAATGTGGAAGTGAAGATTGACAAGAAAGACCAAGCCCTAATTCTGTTGAACTCTCTTCCAGAGTCTTATAATAGCTTTGTAGACATTATGTGCCATGGTAGAGAGACCATTGATGTTGAGACTATCATCTCAATCCTTCAGTCTAAGTACTTGAGAAAAAAGGACAACGGCGCAAGTAGCTAGGAGAAAGAATTTTGAGAAGAAGAAGGGAAACTCGCGATCACGGTCCAAGTCTAAGGGCAAAGGGAAGATGAAGTATTAGAACTGTGGGAGGTAGTGTCATATGAAGAAGGATTGTCAAAATTCTAAAGCCTGTAAAGGGAAAAAAAAAAACAGATGAAGTGCCTAAGAAGGCCAACACGGTCGAGGTGGATCTCAGCGATAAGTGAATTTTGGATTCGGCAGCTTCATACCATATGATTTTTCATCAAGATTGGTTTACCGGTTATAGTCAGTGTGATGGTGGACAGGTGTTTATGGACAATGACATTGCTTGTTGAAAAGGCCGAGCTATATGTCATAGAGGGGAGGTGAATAGGACTATGCCAAATTAAAATTTAACAGCGAAATTTAAACAAATTAAATAATGATAGCATAAAAATAATCTCACAATGCTAAAATTAAATACAACTTCAAATGTACGAGTATTGAGAGATTGATACAGATGTTGTTCTCAGGACAACCTTACACCATAAAAACCAAGGGTTTATGGCAGGACAACCTTACTAGAACGGTTTGTGTATCAAAAACTCAAACTGATACAAAGGAATAAAGAAATGAAAAGCAAGAAAAGAAATCTAAGCTATTACAACATTCCCACACTTGCATAAAAGAAATTACAACATTCTTCACAAATGCAAAAAAGGAAATTACAATCATCCACAAAAATAAATAAACAATCAATCCACAAGACAAGAAATTATAGTGGTTCGATTATGTGTATACCAACTGTTTAGAAAAATAGCCATACAACTATTCAACTCCTAATATCCTCACATAGTGGATATTAGCGTTCACTATGAAAATAGATTTTTCTATGTTCACCTAAAACCCTCACAATTGTGTCTTTCAAGTGGGCTTACACAATTCAAAAACCCCACACTCTGAGTTTTCTGGATCACCTCAGATAAACCAAAATAAAGAGATTTTTCTAGCACAATCTCAATGAAACCAAAAACAAACGAATTTACAAAAATGTAAAAATACCTGGATATTCTCTTTTTGACGCAGCCCGGAAGAACCAAATCGGAGTAGAAGTTCAATGTCCAAACTCACTTATGAAATGGTTCTAGGTTCTAAATTAATTTTAGATTTAAAGTACCTTGGGCTAGCTTGATTTGATTTTGATTCCAAGAAATGGGAATACTTCAATTCCTCTTTCAAATAAAATTGGAATGCGGAAATTCAAAATCAAATGCAAAGAAAGCTAATAAAAGAGAATATTAAATGAGCACAATATAGCTTAAAAAGATCACTAACTTATCTCTCATGGTGGCGTATTGATTTAGCTTGAATTGAATGAAAAACTCTGAAATTCGTGCTCTATTTATAAGTGAAGAAATCGCATTCACGACTGGTCTTGAGGATACTACGACTGGTCGTAGGATCAATAGATTTTTGAAATTTTGAGCGTGATAAGATAAAGTCATTCCACGACTGGTCGTAGGCCCTCCAGATCGGTCGAGGGACCTCCACGACTGGTCGTGTGGAACCAGATTTAGTTGTTGGACTTTGAGTCGAGGCTGCAGGACTGGTCGAGAATGAGTCGAGCATTCTTCACACGACCGATCGAGCAGTCTCCAAGACTGATCGTGGCTTAACAAAAAATTTTAAAAATTTGTAACAAACTTAGGACTGGTCGAGGAATTTCTTAGACTGGTCGAGCCAGTGCTAGGACTAGTCGAACAGAATCCAAGACTAGTCGAGAAGCAGTCTATTCACTTATAAAATGAGTCAATTGAATTATGTATTCAAAATGACCTACCCTAAAGTCAATCTAGGGTCATTTATACCTTGTTAGTGATGTATGAACATTGAGTCTTCTTTTTCTTCAGTTGATAGTCGTTCTTTGAAGTTCGCGAAGCTTGAGATCTTGTCATAAGATGAAGCTTGAACTTGAGACTCTTGAAGCTTGAAATTGACTAACATTGAAGCTTGAAGTTGAGTATCAAAATCTAAGAACGTTGTCTTGACTTGTACAAAGCTTTGAAAATCTTGAACTCTTGAAAGCTTGAATTCACAATTGATGTTGTACATAAACGTGAACATGTACACTTGCCTTTGAAGTTCTTGAACAAAAGACCCTTGTCCTTGAGAGATGCACAGACTTCATTATGTAGATGAGCTACACAAGACACAGATTCCAAGAGAGGTTTTGGCACTACAAAATTTGAGAATTATAGGAGTTAGAAACCATAACACTTACACTTGTAAAGTTATTAAAATAAGAACGGTATGCATCAAGATGTTCGATGAAATGGAGCGAATCATGAGCGATCGCAATGCCGCGTAGAACGCACCTAGATGATACTCGGTTAGGAAGATATGGACCTAAACTTAAATCAATGCGAGGCATGCATCTCAATGCGTGAGCACGATCCCTAAGGCACACTCAAATTGAGAAATCATGGGATATTCTCCCTACCCATGTGAAATTACCCCTCATGCCCCTATCACTTGGCAAAAGACCAAGGTTGCTATCATAGCATTTCCTAATCCCCCATGCACCATTAATGCAAAGCCCCTCCCTAATTACCTAAATACCCTCACCAATTACCATTCTACCCATCCCAAATGACCATAATGCCCCTTCTTTCCTATTCCCCTATGCAAGGACAAGTTAAAGTCAAGGTCCCAACCCTCCATGCATAAATCATCCATAAAATACCCTTCCTTTCTCTACCCCCATGCATCACTAACCCCAATGCTTAAGTAAAATACCCCTAATGCCCTTTAAAAAATCCTACAACTCTCTCTCCCTTCTCTCATTCTCTCCCATTTCCAATCTCTCCAAGAGTTACAAAGAAATCCAAAGAAAAACAAGAAAGAAAAGGAGAGAAAAGAAAGGAAAAGAGAGAAGAAGAGAGGACATGTATGAGGTAAAGAGGAGTTAGTTGTGAGAATCTTAAGCCTCCATAGGCCTAACATCTACTTTTAACCTTGAAGGAGAACCCATCTTTAGACTTTTGGTACCTTGTTTTGAAATAGTGTGAGTACTTCAAATTAATGTACACTCATGGTATGGTATGATTCTTTTCCTTTGTTTTATTTCGAAGGCAAGGAAGTGGACCCCACCTCTGAATTGTGGGGTTTAGATGCCACTATCCATACCTTACTTTGGCATTCCAAGGTAGATCCCACTGTACAACAATATGGACCATGTGAACAACAGGTGCAGCCCACCTAGTTGTGTGTAGCGTAACCGGTGGGCCCTATTAGTGTTGTCCCCCCCCCCCCCCCTCTCTCTCTCTCTCTCTCTCTCTCTCTCTCTCTCTCTCTCTCTCTCTCTCTCTCTCTCTCCCCTGGTTTTGGGCCTTAAGTGGCCCCATGATGTGTGTGTTATATCCACATAGTCCCTCTTAGGGGACCTAAAGTGTCGGCCCTCACGCTGCTGGACAACATGTAACATGCTGTTAGACAGCAACGTATGACCCATATTTTTGGGGTCCACAGATATCTATTTGATCCCAAATTTGGTGTGATGATAGTATACTTCATATATCATGTTTATATCAAATTTAGGGCCAATCTTATCTGTCTAAACCCCTTCATCCAATTAAAGTAATTCAGAATAGATTTGTTGTCTAGTGCGGTGGTCATCATTGATACCTATTTGAATAATCAAGATTTATTGGGCTCACATATATTTAATTGGTCTTAAAATTTGTACGATAATATTAGACTTGATAGAGCATATATTTATCAAATTTGGGTTCAATCCGATTTGTCTAACCCATTTATATGAGTAATGCGATTCGGACCAAGTTTGTTGTCTAGTATAACAATCAGCACTAATACCCTTCTGAACGATCCAGATTTGTGGGGTCCTCAAATATTCTTTTAGTTCTAAATTTTTCTTAGTGATATTAAACATGACAGAGCACTTGTGTACCAAATTTTGGGTTAATCTAATCCATCTAACCCTTTATCCGATTTATGCGATTCGAATCAAGTTTTCTGTCTAGTGCAATAGTCAGCACTAACACCCTTCTGGTAGAGCACAACAATGGTGATGCTAAAGCACACTCCTTTACTTTTGTTCTTTTGTTATCATATATATTTTCTTTCACAACACTGTACTAAACTGCTATGTATAGTGGAGATCTGATGTTGCTTATGGAGTTCTTATTGTTATGCTCAATTAAAAAAAGTTCACCCTAAAATTCTCTTTGTGGGACACTGCTTTCGGAACTTGGTGTATGGGCGCTAACGAAGTCGATTGCTATGGAGGCCGTAGACACCAGATTCGGAGTTCGAAAATTCTATAAGCCCATTCACTGAGTTTGGGACATAACAACCGGTGGTATAGTTGCTTTTTTATCTCAATTGAAGGAAAATTCTAAAAAGTAGTGTGTTATGAAAAATAAATAAATTAAAACTAAAATTATTCAAAAATAAAAAATCTCACATTTCAAGTCAAGCGTAATTAGTGGCTACCAAGTCCCCAATGGAGTTGCCAATTCATGGATGTGTTCATGGGGTGCCCTTCTCTCTCTCTCTCTCTCTCTCTCTCTCTCTCTCTCTCTCTCTCTCTCTCTCTCTCTCTCCTTTAATTGCTTCAAGTTGAGGGTTACTTACAAAATGAAATGATTGACTTGGAGTCGCAACTAGTTGTTAATTTTGAAATCTATGGTCAGGTAAACATTGTAGAATCACAATAGGCCAAGGAGGTAAAGCCCCTCAATTTAGGTGGCTTTTATGGTTGGCTTGTGATCAAGGATTCCGAGTAAGGCCTTTGTGACGGAGAAGAATTCTTTGCTCATACTATCGTGCGGTCTCTACTTTGTGAGATTTGAACATTTTCAAGAGTTTAAAATTATAGATATTTTATTACGCAACCCGATTGTGGACAAGATCCATAGTCGAAAAGAATTTTTGCACAACTATGATCATAATTAAGGAGATCGCAATAGCTCGACTACAATCGTGATCAAGGAGACGGTGTTACTTACAAAATAAAATTAATATTATCTCAACTACAGTCATGTAGATAAGTAACATGTATCAATCACGACAGAGGATATTATTATGTGTAAAAGGTGAAAAAGAAAATATTAGAAAATCTTGTGTTTTTATGCATTAAGATCTAATCACTAATCAAGACAGAGCATATGCCTAAGGGATCACGAGTAAATGTTGTAGAAGGATATATGAGAAAGAATATGTTGTAGTATACTACCGAGTAAAAAAAAAAGTAAGAAAAGAGTTGCGATGTAAATAACTGATGGAGATGTGAGAGGGGGAAGAAGAGACCAAGCATTCTTATGGAAGAGATGATCGGATTGTTGGGGATTTTGACCTGCGGAATCACACAGATCTAGATCTAGGATAGCAATCCAATGACACCAAGCACACCCAAGAGAACACAGATTTAACGTGGAAAACCCTTGCGGAAAAAACCACGGCACAAAGCAAAAGAAATCCACTATGAAACAGAAATTACAAGAGAGAGGACTTACCCGATTCAAACAACCTTGAATCTCACCCTTGCTACACCCTTTAATTTCCCTAGAACCCCTTTAGAAAGCTTTAGAAATATTCCCCATGCTCATCTAGAAAAACCCTAGGGACCCCTATTTATAGTTTAGGCAACTTCCTTTTGCACCTTGCGAAAGATTGACTCAAATTTCCGTAGTCCGCATCAGATTCGGAAACGAATCTGCGTAGCTACGACTAGTCGAGCCGAGGCTACGACTGGTCGTAGGACCACGCCCTTAACCTATAACCTAAACCTATTCTCAAATCCCAAAACCTATAACTACAACCTAAACCTATAACCTATAACCTAAACTCAATTCCCTAAACTCTAACCTATAACCTAACCTAAACCTATACTTGTAACCTAAACATATACTTATAACCTAAACCTATTATCAAATCCCAAAACCTATAACCTAAACCTAAACCTTAACCTAAACATATAACCTATAATCTGAACCTATAACCTAAACTCAATTCCCTAAACCTTAACGTATAACCTAACCTAAACCTATACTTATAACCTAAACCTATTCTTAAATCCCAAAACCTATAACTATAATATAAACCTTAACCAAAAACCTATAACCTAACTTATAACCTAACCTAAACCTAACCTATAACCTAAACATAAAACCTAAAACCTAACCTATAACCTTAACCTAACCTAAACCTATTCTCAAATCCCAAAACCTATAACCTAAACCTAAACCTATAACCTATAACCTAAACCTAAAACCTAAACCTAAACCTAAACTTATAACATATAACCTAAACCAATAGCCTAAATCTAAACCTAAAACCCAAACGTAACCCGATCTCGAACCCGAACCCGATTTCCTAAAGCTAAACTTATAACCTTAACCTAAACCTATTCTCAATCTAAACCTATAACCTAAACCTAAACCTATATAACCTTAACCTAAACCAAAAAAACTTAACCTATAATCTAAACCTTAACCTATAACCTTAACTTATAACCTAAACCTATAACCTAAACTCAATTTCCTAAACCTTAACCTATAACCTAAACCTTAACCTATAACCTTAACTTTTAACCTAAACCTATAACCTAAGATTTCCTAAACCTAAGCTTATAACCTTAACCTAAACCTATTCTCAATCCCAAAACCTATAACCTAAACCTAAACCTATAACCTTAACCTAACCTAAAACCTAAACCTAAAACCTAAACCTAAACCTATAACCTTAACTTATAACCGAAACCTATAACCTAAACTCAATTTCCTAAACCTTAACCTATCACCTAACCTAACCTAAACATATAACCCAAACCCCATTTCCTAAACCTAACCTTAACGTATTCTCAAATCCCTAACCTAAACCTACACCTAATCCTAATCCCAACTCCCTAACCTAAACCTAACCTAACCTAAACCAAACCTAAACTTGAAAACCCAAACCTAACCCGATC
The DNA here is from genome assembly GCA_021015155.1 of Magnolia officinalis. Classification (NCBI taxonomy): domain Eukaryota; kingdom Viridiplantae; phylum Streptophyta; class Magnoliopsida; order Magnoliales; family Magnoliaceae; genus Magnolia; species Magnolia officinalis. The sequence continues at coordinate 53,037,522 of JAJHSJ010000010.1, forward strand.
CCGAACCCGAACCCGAACCCGATTTCCTAAAACTAAACTTATAACCTTAACCTAAACCTATTCTCAAATCTCAAAACCTATAACCTAAATCTAAACCTATTACCTTAACCTAAACCTAAAACTTAAACTATAACCTAAACCTTAACATATAACCTTAACTTATTACCTAAACCTATAACCTAAACTTAATTTTCTAAACCTTAACCTATAACCTAACCTAAACCTAAACCTATAACCCGAACCCGATTTCCTAAACCTAAATCTTAATGTATTCTCAAATCCAAACCTAAACCTACACCTAATCCTAATCTCAACTCCCAACCTAAACCTAAACTAAACTTGAAAACCAAACCTAAAACCCAATCCCAAACCCGAACCCGATTTCCTAAACCTAAACTTATAACCTAACCTAAACCTAAACCTATCTCAAATCTCATAACCTAACCTAAACCTAAACTAACCTTAACTTAAACCTAAAACTTAACCTATAACCTAAACCTAACCTATAACCTAAACTAAATTATCTAAACCTTAACTTATAACCTAACCTAACCTAAACCTTAACGTATTCTCAAATCCCTAAACCTAAACCTACACCTAATCCTAATCTCAACTCCCTAAACTAAACCTAAACCTAAACTTGAAAACCCAAACCTAACCCGATCCTGAACCTGAAACCGAACCCGATTTCCTAAACCTAAACTTATAACTTAACCTAAACCTATTCTCAAATCCCAAACCTATAAACTAAACCTAAACCTAAACCTATACCTAAACCTTAACCTAAACATAAAACCTAAACCTAAACTCAATTCCCTAATCCATAACCTATAACCTAACCTAAACCTAAACATATAACCCGAACCCGATTTCCTAAACCTAAACCTAAACCTTAACGTATTCTCAAATCCCTAAAGCTAAACCTACACCTAATCCTAATCTCAACTCCCTAACCTAAACCTAAACTTGAAAACCCAAACCTAAACCCATCCCGAACTCGAACCCGATTTCCTAAACCTAAACTTATAACCTTAACCTAAACCTATTCTCAAATCCCAAAACCTATAACCTAAACCTAAACCTATAACCTAAACCTAAAACCTAAAACCTAACCTATAACCTTACTTTTAACCTAAACCTATAACCTAAACTCAATTCCTAAACCTTAACCTATACCTAACCTAAACTAACCTTAACTTAAACCTAAAACTTAACCTATAACTTAAACCTAAACCTATAACCTAAACCTATTCTCAAATCCCAAAACCTATAACCTTAACCTAAACCTTAACGTATAACCTAACCTAAAACCTAAACCTAAAACCTAAACCTAAACTAAACCTAAACCTAAACCTACACTTATAACCTATGACCTAAACCTATAGCCTAAACCTAAACCTAAAACCCAAACGTAAACCCGATCTCGAACCCGAACCCGATTTCCTAAACCTAACCTTAACCTATAACCTAACCTAAACCTATAACCTAAACTCAATTTCCTAAACCTTAACCTATAACCTAAACTAAACCTAAACCTATTCTCAAATGCCAAAACTTATAACCTAAACCTAAACCTATAACCTAACCTAAACCTAAAACTTAACCTATAACCTTAACCTAAACCTATAACCTAACTTATAACCTAAACCTATAACCTAACTCAATTTCCTAACCTTAACCTATCACCTAACCTAAACCTAAACTTATAACCCAACCCCATTTCCTAAACCTAAACCTTAACGTATTCTCAAATCCTAAACCTAAACCTACACCTAATCCTAATCTCAACTCCCTAACCTAAACCTAAACCTAAACTTGAAAACCCAAACCTAAACCCGATCCTGAACCCGAACCCGATTTCCTAAACCTAAACTTATAACCTTAACCTAAACCTATTCTCAATCCCAAAACCTATAACCTAAACCTAAACCTATATAACCTTAACCTAACCTAAACCTAACTTATAACCTAAACCTTAACCTATAACCTTAACTTATAACCTAATCCTATAACCTAAACTCAATTTCCTAAACCTTAATCTATAACCTAACCTAAACCTAAACCTATTATCCGAACCCGATTTCCTAAACCTAAACCTTAATGTATTCTCAAATCCCTAAACCTACACCTAATCCTAATCTCAACTCCCTAACCTAAACCTAAACTTGAAAACCCAAACCTAAACCCGATCCCGAACTCGAACCCGATTTCCTAAACCTAAACTTATAACCTTAACCTAAACCTATTCTCAAATCCCAAAACCTATAACCTAAACCTAAACCTAAACCTAAACCTATAACCTAAACCTTAACCTATAACCTTAACTTTTAACCTAAACCTATAACTTAAACTCAATTCCCTAAACCTTAACCTATATCCTAACCTAAACCTAAACCTATAACCTTAACCTAAACATAAAACCTAAACCTAAACCTATACTTATAACCTAAACCTATTCTTATAACCTAAACCTATTCTCAAATCCCAAAACCTATAACCTAAACCTAAACCTTAACCTAAACCTAAACCTATAACCTAACCTAAAACCTAAACCTAAACCTACACCTAATCCTAATCCCAACTCCCTAACCTAACCTAAACCTAAACATATAACCTATAACCTAACCTAAAACCCAAACGTAAACCCGATCTCGAACCCGAACCCGATTTCCTAAACCTAAACCTTAACATATAACCTAACCTAAACCTATAACCTAAACTCAATTCCCTAAACCTTAACCTATAACCTAACCTAAACCTAAACCTATTCTCAAATCCCAAAACCTATAACCTAAACCTAAACCTATAACCTTAACCTAAACCTAAAACTTAACCTATAACCTTACCTAAACCTAAAACTTAACCTATAACCTTAACCTAAACTTATAACCTAAACTTATAACCTAAACCTATAACCTAAACTCAATTTCCTAAACCTTAACCTATCACCTAACCTAAACCTAAACTTATAACCCGAACCCCATTTCCTAAACCTAAACCTTAACGTATTCTCAAATCCCTAAACCTAAACCTACACCTAATCCTAATCTCAACTCCCTAACCTAAACCTAAACCTAAACTTGAAAACCCAAACCTAAACCCGATCCTGAACCCGAACCCGATTTCCTAAACCTAAACTTATAACCTTAACCTAAACCTATTCTCAAATCCCAAAACCTATAACCTAAACCTAAACCTATATAACCTTAACCTAAACCTAAAACTTAACTTATGACCTAAACCTTAACCTATAACCTTAACTTATAACCTAAACCTATAACCTAAACTCAATTTCCTTAACCTTAATCTATAACCTAACCTAAACCTAAACCTATAACCCGAACCCGATTTCCTAAACCTAAACCTTAATGTATTCTCAAATCCCTAAACCTACACCTAATCCTAATCTCAACTCCCTAACCACACCTAAACCCGATCCCGAACCCGAACCCGATTTCCTAAACCTAAACTTATAGGTTTTGGTTAAGGTTTAGGTTATAGGTTATAGGTTTAGGTTTAGGGTATTTTTGTTTATGATGTTAAGCTTATATGTATTTATGCGTGAATGAATGTGATGTGGATAAGATTGTTTGTGTTTGGATGAATGTAGTTTATGTTTGGATGGATTTACTAGTTTGGGTTTAGATGGATGTGAATGTGAATATGATGAAATATATTATATAACAGTTGTATATCAAGATGAATATGGTGTATATCAGGAATTTTGTGCTGAAATATTTTTTTTAAAAAAAAGACTTTTAGCGACGAAAGTTTTCGTAGCTAAAAGTTTTGCAAAATATTTTTAACGACGAAAACTTTCGTAGCTAAAAGTTTTGCGACATATTTTTAGGGACGAAAGTTTTCGTAGCTAATAGTTTATGCAAATATTGTTTTAGCGACGAAACGTTTCGTAGCTAAAAGTTTTGCAAAAGATTTTTAGCGACGAACATTTTCGTAGCTAAAAGTTATGCAAATATTTTTAGCAATGAAAATTTTCGTAGCTAAAAGTTTTGCAAAATATTTTTAGGGACGAAAGCTTTCGTAGCTAAAAGTTTATGCAAATATTTTTTAGCGACGAAGATTTTCGTCGCTAAAAGTTTTACAAAATATTTCTAGCAACGAAAATTTTCGTCGCTAAAAGTTTTGCAAAATATTTTTGGCGACGAAAATTTTCGTCGCTAAAAGTTTTGCAAAATATTTTTGGCAACGAAAATTGTCGTAGCTAAAAGTTTTGCAAAATATTTTTGGCGACGAAAATTTTCATAGCTAAAAGTGTTTTTACGACGAAAATTTTCGTCACTAAAAAGCTTGCCTTTGGCGACGATTCAAAATTTTCGCCGATAAAACCCTTCTACGTCGCAGTTTTAGCGACAAAAATTTTCGTCGCTAAAACTCTTCAGCTATGAAAATTTGGCTTTTAACGACGAAAATTTTCGTCGCTAAAAGTGGGATTTCTTGTAGTGTATGAATTCAGTTCTAAGGACAACCTTACACCATAAAAACCAAAGGTTTATGGCAGGACAACCTTATTTCTAGAACGTCCTTTGTATCAAGAACTCAATAAAAATAAATAGCAAGGAATTGAAATAGATTGCTGAAATTTAAATCTAACTTATTACAACATTCCCCACACTTGCTTGAAATGTAAATATTTACAACATTCACAACCACACATACATTCCACAGCTTTGAATGATAAAAGCTAAAAGATTAAGCAAGCATTCAATCCACAAGACAGAATTATAGTGGTTCGCCTGTGTGTTCACCAACTGTTAAACAACAGCCACACAGAATGCTACTCCACTCCTAATATCCTCACACAGGGGATATTAGCGTTCACTATCAAAATAGGTTTCACAGGTTCACCTAAAACCTTCACAATTGTGTCTTTTTAACTTGGGCTTACACAATCCAAAAACCCCTCTTTCTGAGTTTTCTGGCTCTCCTCAGATAACCACACAAATGGAATTTTTCTGGCAAATCCCAAACAAAAACCAAAGGAAAGAAAATTTTACAGAATTGTAAAATACCTGGATTTCTCCTCTTGTAGCAGCCCGGAAGAACCAATCGGAGTAGAAGTTCGAATATGGAAGTTCAATGTCCAATACTCACTTTAAAATGGTTCTAAGTTCTAATTGATTTTAAGATTAATCAACTTAGGGCTAGCTGTATTTAATTTTGATTCCGTGAAGAAGGAATTAAGATTTTCCCCTTTTTCTAATCAGATTGGAATGCAAATCAAAATCAAATAACAATATGCTAACAAAAGGAAATAGAATTATGCACAATATAGCTTAAAAACAAACACAAACTTATCTCAGAGTGGAGCCTTGAATTCACTTAGTTTTCAATATAAAACTCTGAAATTCGTGTGCTATTTATAGCTGTAGAAATTCGTCTTCGACTGGTCCTAGGGTCCCCACAACTGGTCCAAGAATAAACTGATATTTGAATTTTTTAGCGCGATCGGATCAGACCGTTGTACGACCGGTCGTAGGCAGTCCACGACTGGTCGAAGGCAGTCCACGACCGGTCGAGACCCCTCTACGACTGGTCGTGCGACACTTGATTTAGTCACTGGAGTTTGAGTCGAAGCTTTACGACTGGTCGAAGGTCGAGTCGAGACCATCCTACGACCGGTCGAGCAGACTCCAGGACTGGTCGTAGCAGAACCAGAAAATCTAAAAAATTGCAACAATTCTAGGACTGGTCTTGGAACTTCTTAGACTGGTCGAACCAGTGCTAGGACTGGTCCAACAAGGTCTAGGACTAGTCTTAGAATAGACCAAATTCATGTATTAATATTAAAACGAATTATGTAGCCAAAGTGACCTACCCTAAGGTCAATCTAAGGTTTATCATACCTGGGTCATGAAGTATGGACATTGAAAACTTCATTTGCTTAGACTTTGAACATGATGAAGCTTGATTTCTTCTTGATGCAGCTTGACTACTTCACAAGCTTTGAAATAAATGTCATTTGCACTTGAGTTCCAAACTCTGCTTGAGTCTTGACATGTGAACTTGAGCTTGAGTCTTGAACTTGAATACACGTGAACTTGAGCTTGAGTTCTTACATGTGAACTTGAGCTTGAGCTCTTCTTTAATATATTCTATATTGTAGCTTGAACTAGCTTGAGGAATTCATCTTCGTGACATGGTGTCTTGAACAAATTTATCAAGATATAAACACAAGACACATACAGAGGTTTTGACACACAAAATTTGACAACACAAGAGGAATCAAATCATAACACTTACAGAACCCTTGATCAGGTGTTGAAACTCCTAAGAGTACCACCGGAGCAAGAGAATGGACCCGGGGTTTCAAATCCCCTAAAAGAGAGGTTTTGAAATATAAGGTAGAATCTTGGATTACATCTAAAATCCATGTGTAATATGTGTGTCACTAGGCTACTAATCTATCGGTAACATGTCTCATTGATGATATCCCAAAACAATCAGATTATCACCTACATTACTATAATTATTTTAATATGATAATTTTCACTGTCCAAACATTGTCCATGTAAATCAACCGTTAAAAATCATTTATTAGTCACTCGAATATGATCTTGTGCTGAGACTTGGAATTTTATCATTTTTGGGCAAAGTATATATTTCAACAGGCTTATTACAACCATTGTATCAAATATTACATATATACACTACTGGATTTAGTAATTAAATTCAAACACCTATAAATGTACTATACATAGCTACTTTTGAATGTCAGGGGATTCTGAATCTAAGGTGCCAAACTCAACAGGAGGATTCCAATTTTAGAGGGTTTCAAATCCAGAAGGTTTCGAATCCAAGGTGTTCCAAATCCATGCTCCCAAACAGGCCTAGGATATGTTGGGCCTTCACCCATTGAATTCGGGTTATCTTCCAATGGTCCAAACAGTATATATGATGAGTCTCATAGTGTATAGTGGATGGACAATAAATGAAACCTCTGTAGAAATCACTCTCCCTTTCTATTTAAGGGGAGATATACCACCATTAATTTATTACAATTATTTAAAAAAAAAAAAAAATGAGAGAGAGAGAGATAGAGAGAGAGAGACTACAATCAAAATACTTTAATAATCTCACAATAGGTTTATTATATATTACAACCCTTTATTAATTTTGATAATTTAGCTTATTTTGCTTTCAACATGGATGGTGGTCGCAGCCTTTCTACATTCAAAGGGTTTAAATATTCTAAGATTAACCCTATCAAATAAACAGTTTGGGAAAACACAAATCCAACGGCTACAATCCAAACATATCTTAGTGCAATACGTTGGGATGTAATCTAAGGGTAAACTTCAATGATGGATTGCACAGCATGAATTGGCTTTATGGTATACCGACTGAATCCTGCTTCATCAAAGATGGCTTTCCATTCTCCTTGGGTGCGCTCCTTTCCATTATTGGTGTGGGCCATCATCGCCACATCCAACATCAATTTCACATCATTGAAGCCACGCTCTCTATCTTCTTCGTTGATCACAGTATCTATGATGATGATCTTACCTTTGTCTGTAGGAATGGCCTCCTTGCATTTTCTCAAGATCTGAATGCACTCCTCATCGCCCCAGTCATGCAGGACAAACTGCAACACATGTAAAGAAACAAGTTTCCAACGTGAAACAAAGAAACATAGGGATTATGTCATTTTCGAGAAAATATTTGGTCCTGAATCTTGTGTATCAAATCGGGTAACACGTTAGTGGGTGTTTCCTTGACTGTGCGACGCAGGGATGAATGTGATGAGGTCGATCACCGTCTTCATCAAGGATAACTACTCCGAATCCATGGAGCTTTTCTGGACTCCTCACATAGACTTTTTGAATCCATGAGGAAAAAGAAAAAAGAAAATTCATAAATTGATTGATAATTGAAATAAATGAGTTTACAGAGTTTACAGCCCTTTAAATGGGGATACTAAGCCATGGGAGGAGTTTCGGAATTAAACTACAACTAAAACTCATAGAAATCGTGACTTAATATAAATAGTAAACTTACTATTTATAGACGGCCGTGATTTCCACTAGTGCGCATGGTTTTTGGCCAAAATTAGTAAGTTTCCATCGATTTTATGGTATTTCGCAAATTCGGCATGCACAACTCGGCGTAGCGAGTTGGGTGCCTAAAGTAGCTCGTCCTACCCCAAATTCAAATATGGTAGGTCGAATGAATTCCGGTTTGCAAGATACATCTGTTTTAAGGTTTGGACAGTCCGGATCACTTCCGCTTCTGATCGAACCTTTTCTAATCCATCTTGGCTATGAAACTGTCTGCGAACCACTCTACATCACCGTGGGGCACACCTTGATTTATGTGTTGGATATCCAAGCCGTCCATCAATTTTTTCAACTCATTTTAGGGCATGGTCCTGAAAATGAAGGAGATCCAAATCTGAAGTGTGACTTCAATATTCACTGTGTGCACCAAGAGCAAGAGTGCAATTTCAAACGTCCGCTCCACCCTGTTGTGTGATTTCCTTCCAACCCATCCATTAATAGATGCAGTCTCTACCCTGCAGCCTCATCCATAACTCAAGTAGGCCAAACTAAAGGGAAGAATGCAGGACACTATGGAAGTGAGAGCCTGCCATTGAAACTTGCAGGTGGAATGTGGATCAACACAGATCATTCCAAAACTTAGGTGGGCCATGAAAAGTGAATATAGGTTTGTTCAATATTTACGTGGGACACACAAATTACTCAATCACAAGTCACTAATTTACATCACATTTTTTCAGTTCAAGTGTTCGAATCTCAGAAGTAGCAAATATTACACCAGAATATATTCTTCTACGAGAGGTGGTTTATGGTGTGAGTTAGTGTTCCTCCACTCTTGCCCAATATTTCCCATGTGGAGTTTGGCCCACACGTGTGGGGGGAGTGTTGGATTATTAAAGTTCCCTCGATATACATTGATATGCCACCCTCCGACAGCTCGAGCTTTTAGAGAAAGTGGTTGTTTGTCGATTACAAATAAAGAGTTTCCTTCTTTGGTACCTAAGTTGTAAATGTGGGACTATGGTTGGCCGGATGAACCTTACACAAAACATATACCAAACTAGAAAGTTGGAACCATCAGTTTTTTCTCCATTGAATGTGGAATATAGGTGTTTTTCTTCTTAATCATTTATTTACATGGCAACAAAAAATAAATAAATAAATAAATAAATAAAATCAAAGATTAGAGTTGACCAAATAAAGATATTTTTTGGGCATTATTTATCCAAGATGGGGCCATTGGAAGAACAATGGATGAGAAGAACCAACCATGAACTCCACATGTATAAATTAGGTACCAAACAGAGAAGTTCCCTATTAATAATCATACACAAATCATCAACTGCCTATTTTCTCCCTCTAACTTGGGCCTCATAGGCACAAAAAGAGTCGGTTTAATAGACTACTCAAGAAAGAAATTTTATCTTCCTTATAAAAGGTGGAATAGTTTTTCATTTTTAAATTCAAGCATTTATATTCCCTTCATTCTTTATTATAAAGAAGGGAATTTCACAAAAAAAAAAAAAAAAAAAAAAAAAAAAAAATAAAAATAAAAATAAAAATAAAAATCAATGACCTACATCATTCGTGTAATTAATTATCATTAAGGTACCTTCCATTAGATTTCTCAAAGGATGTGTTAGTTGCATGAGCAAGTGGGTTAGCAGCTACGGTAGGCCCGACCCCTGATGTTTATGTGAAATCCAAACCGACCACCAAGTGTGCCACCCTCTGTTAGGCCAAGGGCCCAAAACTTGCTCTATCTATGATTCAAATGAACCACACAATTGAAAATATGGTACAAGGCAACATTCACCCTCCAAATTGTTTCCCTTGGTGAGGCCCACCATGGTGTGCATGTTAAATCCACTCTAACTATTAAATGTGTAACCACACGTTAGTTTTAAGTCTAAACAATTAGGCTAACTTGTGATTCAGGTGGGCCACACTCAACGAAATAATCTGTAGAGATGCATCCGCCCTTCATTTTTACAAGGCTCACCGTGATGATTATATGAAATCCACTCCAATCATTAGATGACATACCAAAAGTTAGGCTCGAGGCCTAAAAATATGACCCATCAGTGGTTTAAGCAGGCCACACTAAGAGAAACATTTAGAAGAGTAAGCATTGTCCCATTGTTTCCAATTCTTCCTGGGCAATAATGACAATTGCTTTCATCAATGAGGTAGCATATTGAAACCTCTCTCGCTCTCTCTCTCTCTCTCTCTCTCTCTCTCTCTCTATATATATATATATAGAGAGAGAGGAATGATCACCTGCACACCGGTTCGCAGCTAATTTCATGCACACCTCAACATCAATCGTTAGATCTAACAGACGGTTGAGATTAAAAAACCATTGGGCGAGCATGCCTCAAAACACTCAATAAGACTTGCACTCTCTCCCAATTTCATTGCCAAATTTATCGGTATCTCTCTGGCTTTTGTGGCCGAATGAATGTTTCAACGGTAGTCACTAAATCTCCATTGTTTCCTCTCGTGTAACACACACGAATTTTCGATCCACTCGAATTTTGGTATAATGTACTAAAATGATATTGCAAATCGGATGGACAAGGTGGATATAATACATCACCACGCAATCACCGTTTAAATTACCGAAAACAGTTTTCGTTTTCGAGTGGTGGCAAGGAGGGAAAGCTAGAGAGATACCAGTAAATCCGGCAATGAAATTGGGGGAGACCGCGAGTCTTACTAAGTGTTTTGAGGCACTCCGCCAAACGTTTTTTTAATCTCAACCATCTACTAGATCCAACGACTGATATTGAGGTGATCATTCATCCACACACACACACACACACCTTTGTAGATTTTCACCCCCAATGAGTACCAGCACCCATGACCTTGTGTTGAAACTCTTGTGAGTCTATATTATGGATAGAGCTGGGCAATCCTGACTCGATCCGAACCGATCTGACGGCCTGGATCGGTGCGGATCGAGTAGGGCAGTCCAGATCCGAAAGCTTTTCAGGTTGAGTTCGAATCCATACTTATCCGGATCGATCCGATCCGGAATCCGATCTGATTGGATCCGATCCGGACCGGTTCTAGTATTTTTATTAATATATATTTAGTTATTTACTATTTTACCCCTAAGGTATATATACTACTTTTAACTTTTTTCCCTACCTTTTTTACCCCTTCCTACCTGCACTTGATCGAGTGTCGAACCCTAAATCCCCAAAATCCCTACCCGCTAATAAATTTCTTCCATATGTTCTAGCCGTCGCTGCTCAAGATTCCTTCATTCTTGGTGGAGTTTGTAACGCCTATTGTGAAGGTTGGTCTCAGTTGATTAGAGCTAATGCGACTTGCAAAATAGAGAGAAAGATGAAATGAGAATACAAATAATGAGGATCTGATTGTAATTGAGTCATTTTTTTCTTTTGGGTTTTCAAGCATGTCTAAATCCTGCCGCATGATTGTTGCACAGGCAACTCACAAAAAGAGTAAGAAAGTATTGCCCTTTTTCCTTGGGAGAAAATGTCAAAGACTGGTCTACCAAGTACTACAAGGTCTGTTGTCTTTATATTAACTCGAAACTGATCCTAATGTGATGATTCCATTTTCATTCAGAGATTCATTTTCTGTTATACCTCATTTTCATTCAGAGATTCATTTTCTGCTATCATTGTTGTTCATCATGTTATTAATATACATGTGCACATACAAGATCTTGGGGCATTCTTCCAATATGGTCCCCGTAGTTTATATGCCTTTGTCTGAAAATCTGGCCGTTCCAGTCATTAGGTGAGTCATGGGTCTTGATCAGGATTCTTTAAAACCATCCATTTTTTTTTTTTTTTTTTTTTTTAAAAAAAAATTTCAAAAAAAAAAAAAAATTAAATCTGGACCAATTTGAACCGTGCCGAATCCGATCCAACTCAGTTTTCCTAATCGAGTCAGACTTGCCGACAATGTACATTTCGTATTGGTCTGAATCAGGTGACCCGGACTCAGTCCCGAATCGGATTGAGTTCGGGTCAGGCCATTGAGATTTCAGATCGGATCGAGTTGGACCCAATCTGATCTGATCCGGACTGATGCCTAGCTCTAATTATATATTTATTGTTTTGTGAAATTCCCTTTCAAGGATCATGTGAAATTCTGGTTTTCCTTTCAAGAAAATCCTATTTCCCTATTAATTTCTCATAAATGCTCTAATGCTCTTAGGGCACTTATAGTATTTCCTAATTGCATCCGTCATCGGTCACTTGAGCAGTCCAATAGATAGATCTGAACCGTCTATTATGTCCTCAACACAATTTGTAGACCGCTATGCAAATAAATAAATAAATAAAATCACACTATTCAGATGGTAAAGATTTTTTGTTGCTCTTTAGAGTCATAAAAAAAATCTATGATGGGACCTCGAAAATAGATGGATCAAATTGATGATTGAACTTATTTTTGTACATATGAACTGGGCCATCTATATTAAAGGGGCGAATTGGGTAGTACCCCCACCAGAACCTAGTTAGAGAGCGACGGTCCAGGCAGGGGCTCTGTGGGGCCGCCATGATGTATATATTTTATCCATTCCGTCCATCCATTTTTAAAGATCATTTTAGTCGAAGAGCCCAAAAAGTAAGCAAATCAAATCCTTGAGTGGACCACACCACATGAAATAGTGGAGATTGAATGACTACAGGTGAAAACCTCTTGGGGGCCACAAAATTTTTGGACCAAGCTGATATATATGATGTTTTGAGAGCACCAGAGCATCTCTCTTTACTTCCAAAATAATAATTTGATAATTTAAGCACTCACCTTGAGTAAAACAGCATCTGCCTTAGGTATGGCAGTGAACATGTCTCCACCAACATGCTGGATACCTTTGCATTCAGGTGCTCCTTCTACAACATGAGGAAGATCGAAATTGATGCCTTTAATCCAAGGGCAGGCCTGTACTAACATGCCCAACAGAGTTCCATTCCCTCCTCCCACATCCACCACAGTCACCAACCCGACGAACATCCCCACACACCCATCTAAAATGGCAGGTGCGATATTCCGTGTGTCGCAAGCCATAGCATCCTCGAGGAGCTTGGAATATGGTGGATGTTTGGCAGCGTACTCCCATACATCCTCCCCATGCACTGCAATGAAAGGTGGCGAACTGCCGCCACGGGCATATGCACTCAATGCATCCCACGAGGCGAGCATCACAGGACTACTCCCAAATAGCACATTAGCAGCCATGCTACCTTCTGCATGCGTCACTAACCGACGTGAGATGGGGGTGAGATCGTAGCGTGTTGGGCCTTCGTCAATGCAGTGCTCTCCAAAGACACGTCGTTGCACTAGATATCGCATTATGCGGAATAGGATGGAAGGTATGCAGCTGGTCGCAGCTGCTATCTCGGCAAGTGTCATGGGCTGCCCGGCTGCCTCCATGACATCGGGTATGCCAAGCTCGATCACGCATTTCAGTACCGCTATGTCGACGAACCCAAATACATAGTTCCATATCTCAACTTCAGCTTGGGAATCATCTTCCTCTTCTCTCTTAGCTTTTCTTCTTTCTCTTTTTTCTTCCATCTCTCTCACACTCATACACACATGCAAACACACGAAAATATATATATAGACACACATATATGGGAAATGTTACTATCAGGTCGAGTTCATGGGAACTTCCCATGAGGTCGAGCTGTGTGGGCCCCACCATGATGTGTTTCGACCATCTACCCCATCATCCAGATGCAACATTACATGATGGGCCACGGGATTAAAAATCAAGTTAATCCATGACTTGGTTGGACCACACTACATACAACAGTTGAGAGGGGTTACCCTCCCATTAAAATATTTATAATTATTTATTGGGCCCACTGAGATGCGGTTCACAAATTCAGCCCATCCATTGTCTGTGTCCCACTTGGATGAGGGGTCAGACCAAGTTTCAGATGCATTCAAAACTCAGGTGGCTCCACCAAGTACTTTTATATGTTTTAGGCATGTCTTCACTTGGTTTTAGATGGAATGATGCACCTGAGTTCCATGTACGGCTGATTTTTGGATATCCCATACCCTAATAGAGACCCATGGAGTGCACAGTGTTGATCTTCAACACACATCACAGTGGGCCCACACAACTCAACCTCATGGGAAGTTCCCATGAGGTTAGTCCTACACGGAACTTAGGTGGGCCTTACCATGTGAAGACATGCCTAAAACACGTAAAAGTACTTGGTGTAGCCCACCTGAGTTTTAGATATAGCCGAAACTTGGTGTGACCCCTCATCCAAGTGGGACACACACAATGGACGGGCCCCACCATGATGTGGGTCGAACATCTACCCCATCAGTTAGATGCACCATTCCATGATGGGGCACGTGCTTAAAAATCAAGTCAATCCATGACTTGGTGGGCCACACCACATATTACCATTGACAGGGGTTACCCTCCCATTAAAACATTCAAAATCATTTATTGGGCACACCGAGATGTGGTTCACAAATCCAGCCCATCCATTGTCTGTGCCCCACTTGGATGAGGGGTCAGACCAAGTTTCAACTGTATCCAAAACTCACGTGGCCCCCGCCAAGTACTTTTATATGTTTTAAGCATGTCTTCACATAGGTTTAGATGGTATTGCCCACCTGAGTTTCATATGCAGCTAATTTTTAGGGTATTCCATAACCTAAAGGGGACCCATCAAATGCACGGTGTTGATGTTCAACACACATTACGATGGAGCCCACGATGGAGCCCACACAGCTGAACCTCATGGGAAGTTCCCATGACGTCAACCTTATAGTAACATTACTTATTATTATTATTATTATTATTATTATTATTATTATTATTATTATTATTATATATGGGAAAAGGTACAATGCGCTCGAGCTGACGATAAGCTCCCGTGAGGTCGAGCTGTGTGGGCCCCACCGTGATGTGTTTTGACCATCAACACCGTGCATTTGATGGGTAACCTTTAAATTATGGGATATCCCAAAAATCAGCCGTATACGGAACTTAGGTGGGCCATACCATCTAAAATATGTGAAGACACCGTTAAAACATATAAAAGCACTTGGTGGGGCCCACCTGAGTTTTGCATGCGCCTGAAACTTGGTCTGAACCCTCATTCAAGTGGGACACACATAATGGATGGGCAGGATTTGCAAACTACATCTCGGTGGGCCCTAAAAAATGGTTATGAATGTTTTAATGGTGCACGACCCCTCACTGCTTCTGTATGTGGTGTAGCTACACAAGTCACGGATTGACTTGATTTTTGAGACCTAGGCTCACGATGGAATGGTGCATCTGACTGATGGGGTAGATGTTCGAAACGCATCATGGTGGGGCCCACACAACTCGACCTCATGGGGCGTTAAAATCAGCTTGAGTGCATTGTACCTTTTCCCTATATATATATATATATATATTATATATATAGGGAAAAGGTACAATGCGCTCGAGCTGATTTTAACGCCCCATGAGGTCGAGCTGTGTGGGCCCCACCGTGATGCGTTTCGAACTTCTACCCCATCAGTCAGATGCACCATTCCATCGTGAGCCTAGGTCTCAAAAATCATGTCAATCCGTGACTTGTGTGGCCGCACCACATACAGAAGTGGTGAGGGGCCGTGCACCATTAAAACATTCATAACCATTTTTGAGGGCCCACCGAGATGTAGTTTGCAAATCCAGCATATTTTAGATGGTATCGCCCACCTAAGTTCCGTATACGGCTGATTTTTGGGATATCCCATAATTTAAAGGGTACCCATCAAATGCACGGTGTTGATGGTCGAAACACATCACGGTGGGGCCCAAACAGCTCGACCTCACGGGAGCTTACCGTCAGCTCGAGTGCATTATATATATATATATATATATATATGTAATGGCATAAGAGATGCACTAGTGAGAACAAAGAATTACTTATTATTATTATTATTATTTAAAACAAGTGAAACATAACTTCATAACTTTATAAGAAAAATCATAATAACTTTATAAATAGACAATAACACGAGATGGATACTAGAAATTAAGATGGAGCCACTAGTCCTCAGATTGTCACGTCGAGAATCACGACTTATTATTATTTTTTAAAACATGTGAAACATAACTTCACAAGGAAAATTATAATATAAAAAGCTACCGAGTTTTGCTGAGAACTACTATGGCATTTTTAAGTAACGGTTGTTACAGAGTGGCTCTCTCTCTCTCCTCATCTCTCTAAATTCAGGTGATACACTAATTAACCTCACCCTGTAGAATTTGAGAAAACAAATAAATAAACATTAATCAATCATTAGATTATAAAATTGATAGAAAAAAAAAAACTACCCTCTCATATTGTAGGATTGAAAGGAAAAAAAAAAGTGAGTTATAACCATAGGTGATGGACAAACTAATTAACTTCACAATATATGATTTAAAAAAGATTTAATTATCGGTTTATAATCACTGGCGATGAGAAAATTAACCTTACACCGTGGGATAAAAAAGAATTGATTGATCATTAAAAAATTGACTTCACACCGCGTGATGAAAAAAATAATGAATAATATTCATTAAACAAATTAGACAATCAAGTATACTACTATATATCTAGATGTTATGTTTTCTAGATACTTAGCCAATGGGTTATATCACATGTAATGTGATGATATAAAATACGAAATGGAGTTAATAGCTCATGATGACAAGATAATGTCTGAAAATTAGTTGAATCACTCATAGTGGGAGAACCTTATGATATGTTAGTCATATTAGTGATCATATGGCCAAGTGGGAGATATGGGCAAACGTGTGCAAGTGGCCATATGGCCTTTACATTTCATTGTAAACATTCCATTTTCTCCTGTAACATATGGGAGTGAGCCTTGAATAGGGGACGATTTCTCCCTAAAATGTATGGGAAAAAAAAACAATAAACGGATAGTTAAAAGTATGGCTGACTGTGGAAGCCATGGACAAGACAAAATCTAACAATGAAATTTTGAGAAATCAGATTACTATTCCATGGAGATAATCCAAATGCATGGGGCAATCCAAAGCATCACAACCCCTTTTTCCATATTTGACTTGCCTCTGCACAAAGCCTGATTCGCGATCCAAGGCATCGCAACACCTTTTTTCCACATACGACTTGCCTCTGCACAATGCATGATTCGATCTATGATATCCACATATGTTATTACATGTGTGAAAGTGTGGCCTTCACATTTCATTGTAAAGATCCCATTTTCTTTCGAAACTTAAGGAAGTGGAATCGGTCATGCAAGAGCGAGGATTTATATAAGGGACAACTTCTTCAAAATGTATGGAAAAAAATGCAAAAAATGGTTAGTAAGAGGTATGGTGAGCATGGAAGACATGGATAATGTTAGGACTCGTGGAAACAAGTGGAGAAGAATCAAACAAGATAATCACAATCGCACAAATAAATCCAATAAGAAAGCTATCCAAAATTACGTAGAAAACAATTTTTGGAAAAAAAAAAAAAAAAACACGGCACAAAGCGATAATGCACTATGAAAACAAAGTTACAAGAGATGAAAACCTTACCGATCAAAGCCCCATGAAGAAAAGACCCAGCCTTTTCCCTTTAAAACCCTCTCAAACTGTTACGTATGCATGTTTGGAGAACCCTAATCCTTGCCCTAATCTAGATTACACCTGATATATATACTACCGCAACCGGAATAGAAACAAACCACACATGTAAGGAGTTCTACACGCACCTTCAATCGGTCCTTCAATGGCATTAACAGCCATTAAAAACCAGTTGATTACATCAAAGACTTTAAAACTTCCAACAACCAATAATGATTTTTTTAGATTTTCTCAATAGGATCGAGCATTTTTCATTAGCATCGACATCCGCTCGATGGAATAGAGTTACAGATAGATTTAAGATAATAGACGATAATCTCCACCATGTCTTCAATCTTCACATTACGTTGCTCCTTTTTTCGTATTCGATCCTCCATCTCTAATTCATATTCATCATAGCTCCACAATCATCGCTTCATACGCACACACTGTCTTCACTCTATCTTTACCAAACCCAGAGAAGTCACACAAAACTTGAATTTCTCTACAGGAACCACCTTTGTAAGTATGTCAGTCGGATTTATGCTTGTATGTGGATTTCAAGAGTCACGCCCCCTTCCTTAGACACTTACGGATAAAATGATAATGAACATTAATATGTTTAGTACACGAGTGATAAACAAAACTCTTCGACAAATTAATACTATCACAATTAACTAACACGACATTTTGTGGAAACCCCAACTAATTTATCATTCCCCTCCACTAAAATGCTTTCTTGAATGCTTCTGCCACTACCATATACTCATATTCGGTTGTGGAAAGAGGTACTATAGACTGAAGCTTTGATATCCAACTGATCGCTCCACCCACTAACATAAATGAGTAATCGAAAATTGACCTTCTATTATCCACGCTGCCCACGAAATTTGAATCCACATATCTTATTAACCTGTCCTCTGATTTTTCAAATATTAAGACATACTCCTACGTATATTGAATGTATTGAAGTTGTCATTTCATTGCCTCCTAGTATTGTTTGCGGGGTTAGACATATATCTACTAAAAACACCCACCGCATGTGAAATATCTGGTCATGTATAGATGATGACATACATCAAGCTACCAACCGTACTCGAATCAGGCACATGAGACATAACATACTCCTACGTATATTGAATGTTTAAACTTTTCATATCCTAGTCCACTCTTGTCTTTTTCAGGTCTTCCCATCCCTAAGAGTTTTTCTAATTTTTCACTGCTCTGGGAGAATTCGTAATTTAGTTCAACAGACTTCCTAGATTGTTCTACATCAAACCTAAGTGTATGATTCTCATTCTTTAGATGCACATTTTCATCTTTCAATAGTTCAATCTATTTAGTCTATTTTGAGGATTTAGATCTGAGGGATAAATTGATTCTTTCTAGCTTATCATTTTCAGAGTGGTATTGCTGACAATCATTGATCTGGTGAGTATTGATTTATGAAGTTTTATCCAGATCCATTTGTAGCAATTTATTCTTGTTTTAACTAATCCCAAGTCTTTTAAGGATATGGATGCTATGTGTATAAAGTTGATTATAGTCATCCTGCAGTTTATCCATCTCTTCCTCTTCTTCTTCTTTCTCATCATCGGATGGAAATGACTCTTCGATTCGAGATTCATCAATTTCCTCGACTATCACAGCAATGTATGTAGATGTGGAGACCATGAGTATTTTCAGGGATTTTTGTTCTCCATCACTTTCTGAGTCACTACATTCTGAATTTGACTCTTCAGTATCATCCCATGTATCTGTCATCACCTTTCCTTTGGTTTTCCTATTAGGGCATTCAGTCGACAGGTGTCCAAACATTCGACAATTGTAATACTGTGGCTCTTTGGACTTTTTACCAGGTTTACCTGTATAATGCTTGTTGTCCAAATGTTTTCCTTTAAATGGTCAGCCACGATTTTTATGGAAGAACTTTCTGAACCGTTGAGCCAACAATGCCACTTCTTCATCTTCATTTTCCCTTTCACTTTTATCCTCTTCATTAGTGAGATTTGAAGTTTTGAGGACAATATTTTTGGGTTTAGGAGTTTACTTGAAGTGTAGTTCAAATGTTTGCAGGGAACCTACGAGTTCTTCTACTTTCATTTCATCCATGTTTCTACATTCTTCAGTAGTTGTAACTTTTGAATTGAACTGTTCCAGTAAGGATTTTACAATTTTCCTACAGATTTTTAGGACCAAAACTTTTTCTCCTAATCCACCCATGGAGTTGCTGATGATATTCAGTTTTGTGAAGAACTCCATGAAGATCTCATGCTCTTCCATTCTGAGACTTTTAAACTGTGATGCTAGGAGTTGCAGTTTGGATCTTTTCACTGTGTTGGTTCCCTCATGAGTTGTTTCCAACAAGTCCCATGCTTCTTTAGTTGTTTCACACATACTGATTTGATTAAAGACTTCTTAGGACACAGCACAATAGATAACATTCATTCCTTTAGCTTCAGAAGTTTGTTTTTCTTTATCGAATGCTATCTATATTTCTTTGGATTTTGGTTTGGTGATAGTTGTGCCATTTTCAAGTACTATTTGTTTGGTTGGCAGCACATATCCTTTTTCAACAATGTCTCAAACATCATGATCTAAAGATCTCAGAAAGTAATGCATCCTAGACTTCCAGTACTCATAATTTGAACCAACAAATACAGGAGGTCTAGTTACAAATGAGCCCACTCCTTTGGCCATATTACCAACTTCATTCAAGATCACTCTCTAGGCGGTGAAGCCCTTAAGAGAGACTAACTCTGATACCAACTGAAATTGCGGTAATGACCGCTTTAGTAGAAGTGAGAATATGCCAAGATGTCCTAGAGGGGGTGAATAGGACTTTTTAGAATTTTACGATGATTTAAAACCTATCAACCCTATCCTGAACTAATAAGCAATATCAGGATTTCTTCATTGTAACTCTAATGGATTCCAAGCCAAATAGAGGATCCAATCATAAGACTATTCAAAACATAAATAAGATGTAAAACATAGTTCATTATGGATGTGACTGTGTGTGAGATGTGATTCTAATTAGTTCTAGGTAATCATGTAAACATGCATTATGAGAACATTTAGAGAAATCACACAAGCAGCAAAAGTAAATAGCAATCCCAAACATAGTTGTTCTTATAGTGGTTTGACTATGTGTCTACTCTACCTCCGGCGGACGCACTCAACCCTTGACTGTACTGGATCTCACTAACGGAGGTTTCAAATCAGGTTCACCTCAAACCAGTACAACCTACACAAGGCTAACTCTAAGACCTACATAAGGTACCTAACATGTTTCCACGAGACACAAGTTTGTGCCTCACACAGGAGCAAGGGTCAACACACAACACCCAGATTTTAGGCCACACAAGCCAAGGATTCACACAAGGAACCTAGAGTTTATGCTCCCATGAGCAAGGGTCAACACACAGCACCCAAGGTTTTAAGCCACACAGGCTAAGGACCTACACTAAGGACCTAAGTTTACACTCCCAAGAGCAAGGGTTAACACACAGCACCCACACATATTCTCCCGTCGGTGGCCTCTTATGAGGACTTGAAAGGGGCGAGAATCACCTGTGACCAATCCTACACAAAGGAATGATCAGCAGGGTCTCTGGACTCTAATGACTTACAAATAAATAGATTAACCCCATTTAGCACGTTGATGAAGATCTCCTCCTTTAATGATGAAGAATCTTCAGCTCCCTTGATTCACAACACTTATGATGCTCCAATGTAAGGCGACGGGTGGGGTCAAGGTTATGTTGGAATCCTACTCTATTAAATGTTTTCGTATATTACAAACGGAGTGATTCCAAGCATCTATGTATTCAATGTATCCCAGCTCATTGATTTGTCATTAAGGTGGTAGATGGATGATCCTTGAATGTGGAAGTTCATTCACCAATCCACTCTATTGAATATCAATGATGAGGGTGGATTGAGGAATGAACTCCCATGAGAGAAAAAGGCTTAGGGTAGGTGATCTGAATTAAACACTCAAAAGCTCTATCTATTTTCTCTACAAACAACCTCAGGCAAAAAGTTCCAACGGAAATAAAACAGTCATATTTTTTGCAGAGTTCGATATCATCAAGCTGGCTTCGATATCATCGAGCATATACTCTCGATAGCATCGAATGGCCACTCGATGACACAAACACAATCTATTAAATGCTTTTGAACATTTTTGCCAATTGATCGAGGACATCGAGCAGGCTTCGATGTCATCGAATTTTGAACTCTAAGAGCATCGACCCATAGATCGATTCCTCGACATTTGAAAAACCTGAGAGAAGACTTGCCTTTGGAACTAAACAGGTATCGATATGATCGAGTATCCCTCGATATCATCTGGTTTTGAATATCAATGATATCGATACCAATTTTGCTAGACAGTTTTGTATCCTAATTCGATGCCATCGACCTAGTCTTGATATGATCGATCTTTGAATGTCGATATCATCGAGTGATTCTCGATACTTCAAACATTTTGAAAGATTTTACTTGAAAGCTTGCTGGATAGATTTGTGTCCTAATCCGATATCATCGAAGATCCGTCAATATCATTGAGGTTTGAATTTCGAGAATATCTAGGCATGATTTTCCTTAACTACATATTGAACACAAACTAACCAGATGTCGATTTTATCGAGCCGTCTCGATGAACTCGAGATTTGAAAGTCGATGATATCGAGCCTGTCGTCGATTTATCAATAATTCAGTCCATGAGTCATTGTGGTTGTTGGACATCCGAAGTCCTCATTTCGATAACATTGAGTGAGTGTCGAGGACATCGATAACAGAGTCTGATTTCATCGAACCACTTATCGATAAATCGACAAAGGCTGAAAACTTAGAGATTTTCCTGATTTTGCAAAACAGTTTTCACACTTTAAACCCTAAGTTGTTTTATCCATTTTTAAGGGTTTTATATACCTGATGTTTTGGGTCAGGGGATGTGAGGCTAAGTTTACCTTTGGTGAGTTCGGGCACACATCCTGTTGAGGCAGACGCTTGAATGATCTTCCTATGGGGCTCACTTGTCTTGCTCACTCAACACTCACACTAATTGACAAACCAGGGCACTTTCACTCTATGGGTCCTGTTGAGGGTCAAATATTGCATAGTATCCTTCATTTATATCTTAGTTTTATGAACATGATAATGCTTAATGTTCTATTTTACTCATGTTTGTGTTGCAAGGTGAATTTAAGAGCTTGGATTGAAAAGGGTGCTAAAAGAATGGATTTGATGCTCAAGAATCACCAAAGCAAGGAATGGATCTTAGTAGACCGAGATTGAAGAATTCACCTGCCAAAGATCCAAGAAAACCAAGTGAGGAATGAAGAGAATCAAATATTTAAAGTGAAGAAAAGGAATCCTGAAATTGTCATGAAAACAAACATATTCCTGAAATTGTCCTGAAGAAGCATATTCTAAAACTCTGGGTCATTCTGTGAAATACGCAAAGTGAAGTCTATTTTGGGAAACTGCATAAATTTGAGGCAGTTTCAAGACTTTTCCAACTAGGTACGAAAGTTGGAGTTCCACGACTATAACTAGGACTCCCTAGGATATTCCTAGGCATCTTCTAAGGTTTAAGGAGTGGAGCAAAAGGGTGGAGAAGTTGTCGCCAAGAGTTTTTCTTCTTCTTCCTTAGTAATTTTCATGTTTTTCTTAAGAGACTTGGGTCCAATCATGTCTATGGTTGGCTAAACCTCTTAACTATGGCTAAGAGGTGAAGCTTGTAGCGTGATGGGATGTTTCTTTTACTTTGATTCATGTTTATATTGAACCTTCTTGATTCTAGTTTGACTTTAAAGGAATACTTTCAGTTCTTAATGATTTATAGTGACTCAAATTACAGTAGATCTACAATAGCTTTGAGTATCTTCTTTTCCTGATTTTGAGATTGTGGGATTGGTAAATCCTATTGTTAGCCATCGTCCCATGGGCAAAGTTTGGTGATGGAATCTCTTCCAATTATCACAATTCTCCTCCATTGAGAATTAGGTCAAGGAAAGTTCAAATTGATCTGAATTGTTTATCTTTCAATTGGATAGGATATGACTCCAATTCCAATCATGTCACTTGAATAAAGTAAGAGGGCTCCCTGATCTCTACAAGTGGATCCATGGAAACCCTAGTTATCACTTTTGAATTTGTTAGTTTTAATCACTTTAATCACAATTACTCTTTCAATTATTCAGATTTAGTTTTAGTTCTTTGTTCACAACCCCAAGTGTAGGGTCGCGATACAGTAATAATCTCGGTAAGACCAAGGTCGAATCCACTAGGATTGAACTTGTGTGTCTTCTGAAAGTAACTAGAAGTAGAACTCGAAGAAGATGAAAACCTAAATCTGAAATATTTGAGAAAATAATTGTGATTAGAGTAATTAAAACTAGTGAATTTAAAGTGGGAACTAGGGTGCCAAAGATCCACTTGTAGCAATTGGGAGGCTACCTTGCATGATTCAAGGACACAACTGGAATCAGAGTCCTATCCTATCCAATTAATAAGAAGAGATTTGTCAGATCTCTGAACTTCTCATGGATCTAATCATCAATGGATGAGAGTCATGAGGATTTGGAAGTAATTCCATCACCTGACCATGCCTAGGAGACAAGGCAAACAACAGGATTTACCAATCCCACAACCAATCATAAGAGAATTGTGAAGGTTAGGAAGGATTTCATCATCCTACCATGCCCAAGCTTGGGACGATGGTGAACAACAGGACTAATTTCACAATCTCAATTCAGGAAAAGAAGATATTTCAAGCTATCGCAAATCTATTGTAATTTGTTACAACAAACCATTAAAAACTAAAAATATTTCTTAATAATTAAACTAGAATCTAAGAGAGTTAAACAATACATGAATCAAAACAAAGCAAACATCTCAATCACGCTACAAGGTTCACCTCTTAGCCCTAGCTAAGAGGTTTAGCCAACCATAGACATGATTGAACTAAGAACTCTTAAACAAAACATCAACTAAAGAAGAAGAAGAAAACTCCCAGATGGCGGCTCCACACTTTTGCTCCACTTCTCAAACCCTAGAAGATGCCTAGGAACATCCTAGGGACCCCTATTTATAGTTTTACAACTCCAACTTTCGCACCAAGTTGGAAAAATCCGGAAACCATCTCAAATTTCTGCAATTTGTGTGTTGTCTGCGTAACCTTGACTGGTCAAGGACAACCTTCGACTGGTCGAGGGTCACCTTCGACTAGTCGAGGGTTTCCTTCGACTGGTCGAGGATGACCTAATTTTAGAGAATTTTGTCACTGGAATTTGAGTCGAGGAATCTTCGACTAGTCAAGTAGAAGCTTAGACAAGTCAAAGCAGACCTTGGACTAGTCGAGGATTATTTAAATTTACTTCAAACTTTGTTTCTCTTCATTCTTGACTTGGTTTCCTTGGATCTTTGGCATGTGAATTCTTCATTCTTGGTCTTCTAAGATCCATCCTTGGCTTTGGTGATTCTTGAGCGTTAAATCCATGCTTTTAGCATCCTTTTCAATCCAAGCTCTTAAATTCACCTTGTAATACAAACATGATTAAAATAGAACAGTAAGCATTATCATGTTTATAAAACTAAGTAATAAATGGGGGATTATATGTAATATTTGAGTCTCAACATTCTTTATCTAGTTCTAGTTCTAGTTAAATTCAGAAGGCACATACGTTCAGTCCCTATGGATTCGACCTCGGTCTCACCGAGATTATTACTACATTGCGACCCTACACTTGGGGTTGTGAACAAGTTTTTGGCGCCGTTGGTGGGGACTGACGGTTGCATTTTCTGAATTTAATTAGTCATGGATTTAGGTTAAGATTAGGATTTATTTACTTTCTATTTTTAGGTTAGGGTTTCTCTTAATTTGTTTTTAGAAACTAACTTTTCTTTCTATTTCTAGATTTAGAAACTTTCCTAATTTTTTTTTAGAAACTAACTTAGCTTTCTATTTCTAGGTTTAGAAACTTTCCTTTTTCGTTTTTAGAAACTAGGTTGCTTTTTTTAGAAACTTTCCTAATTTGTTTTTAGAAACTTTCCTTTTTCGTTTTTAAAAACTTGGTTGCTTTTTTTTAAAACTTTCCTAATTAGTTTTTAGAAACTTACATTTTTTGTTTTTAGAAACTTTCATAATTTGTTTTTAAAAACTTTTTTTTTGTTTTTATAAACTTTCCTTTTTTGTTTTTAGAAACTTTCCTTTTTCATTTTTAGAAACTAGGTTGTTTTTCTATATATATATATAAACTTTCTTTTTTAGTTTTAGACACTAACTCATCTTTCTATTTCTAATTTTAGAAACTTCCTTATTTCCCTTTTAGAAACTAGTTTACTTTCCTTTTTCTTTTTTAGAAACTAACTTTCTATTTTAAAAAACTTTGCCTTTTCTTTTTTTAGAAATTAGGTTGCTTTCTTAGTTCTTTTTTTTAGAAACTAACTCACTTTCCTTTTTCTAGGTTTAAAAATTTTCGTAATTTGTTTTTAGAAACTAACTCATCTTTCTATTTTTAGAAACTTTCTACTTCTCTTTTTAGAAATTAATTCACTTTCCTTTTTCTTTTGCAGGATCCTAACAAAGAAACTTTTAACTTGGTAACTTCTTTCTAATTCTCTCTCTTTCTATTTCTAGATTTCTATTTCCCTTTTTCTTTTTAAGTTTAGGTTAGATTCTAAAATTGAGGGTTGAGAGTGTTTCATGCCCAAGTGGGTTCGTGACAACCTTGACGTATCTTGAGTGAAGGAGGATTGGTTGAGGGGTTATCTATCCATCACAGGATTAGATACCACTCGAGATCCACAGAATTAACCGAAGTTATGGCTGCAAATCAATTGGCCAATCAACCTCCAAATCCACCCTAACCTAGGGTTGGAGGAAATCCATGATGACAACGAGGTGCATCGAGCACCACCGCCTCGTACTTTACATGACTATTTACAACCTGTGGGGGTAATCACCCCTTCCTGTATGATTTTTCCAGAAAATACAGAAAACATAGACATTGAGCTAGGAGTGATCCAACTCCTTCCAAAGTTCCTTGGGGTTGAATCTGAAAATTTGTATTTACACTTAAAAGAGTTTGATGAGATTGTAGCCACTTTATACTTTCCTAATGTGTCTGAGGACATAATCCGGCTGAAACTCTTCCCTTTCTACTACATGAAAGAAAAGGCTAAGACGTGGTTACATTCACTACGTCCACGATCTATTGGCAGATGGAATGACATGACATGGGAGTTCATAAAGAAATTCTTCTCATATCATAAAACGAACATCATCAGAAAGTCGATCATGAACTTCACCCAATGGAAGATGAAACATTCTTCCAATGTTGGGAGCGGTTCAAGGATCTTGTCAGTTCATGCCCACAACATGGTTTTGAAACGTATTGCATAACAAATTTCTTCAATGAAGGAGTAACATCTTCCATGCGCCAATTTGTCGAGACAATGTGCAATGGGGAATTCCTGAACAAAGATGTTGATGAAGTGTGGGATTACTTTAATAAACTTGCTGAAACCGCACACTCATGGGACATCTCCCCAAGAATGAGCATCACGTCTAAGCCTACTCAATCAAAGGAGAGAGTGAAATATATCTTTTGAAAGAGGAAGATGATATCAATGCTAAAGTGGCCTGTCTCACAAGGAAACTCGAGGCCATTGAACTTAGGAAGGATAAGGATAAGGAAGTTGTCTACAGTATTTGTGCCTGTAAGATTCATACAACTAAAAATTGCCCAACAATACCTGCGTTTCAAGAAATATTGAATAAGCAATCAAATGTCGTAAACAACTACCAAAGGCCTTTCAAGGGACTCACTTCGAACACATACAACTTCAGTTGGAGAAATCATCCGAATTTCAGTTGTAGGAATGGACAATCTGTTACACCTCAAGGAATCCCTAATCAATTCTTAAATTAAGGGAAACCTCAAGAGGAATTGGTTCAAAATCCGCAAGAGCTTATCCAACAAAGTACTCTTCAAGCCTTACAAGAACTCACAAAGGCTATACAAAAAATAGACTCACACATTACGATTATAGAGAAAGGGATGCTTCCAGCCCAACCTATCCCCAATCTTAAACCGCAATACGGAGTTAGTGAACCAAACTCTTCAAATTCAATGGAGCAAGCTATGTCTATCACCGCTCTTAGGAGTGGGAAGATAATTGAGAAATCTATTCCGGTAAGGGCTGAAAAGTCTAAGGACCCGAATGTAGATGAGAATGATAGACCAAGCGATGCTCCACATGAGGTAGAACCGGAACTTCAAAGTAAACTAGTTGTTCCATTCCCCCAACGGTTGATTGCACCAAAACCTCTTTCTAACTCTCAGGACATCCTGGAGGTGCTGAAGCAAGTGAAGGTCAACATTCCTCTAGTGGACACCGTAAAACAAATACCTTCATATGTCAAATTTCTGAAAGACTTATGTACGACAAAAAAACAGCAAAATATCCAAAAGAAAATATTTTTGACAGAAAAAGTGAGTGTCATCCTAAAGCAAGATGTGCCACAAAAATACAAAGATCATGGTAGCCCAATCATTGCTTGCGTAATTGGAAATTACCGGATTAAGCACGCACTTCTTGATTTAGGAGCAAGTGTAAATTTAATCCCTTACTCTCGGTCTACGAACAACTGTGTTTAGGTGAATTAAAACCCACCCGGACTACATTACAACTTGCGAATTGCTCAGTTCGTGTACCAAAATGGATAATTAAGAATGTATTGGTCCAGGTTGACAAATTCTACTACCCAGTAGATTTTATCGTCGTGGATACTCAACCCATCGTGGACATGAGCACTCAAATTTCCGTCATCCTTGGTCGCTCATTCCTCGCCCATTCCTTGCTACATTAAATGCAATCATCAATTGTAGGAATGGCGTCATGAATTTGTCTTTTGGAAATATGATATTGGAGCTCAATATCTTTTTCAATATGAGCAAACAGGCAGAGGATGATGACGATGCCCACGATATTAACTTGATTGATTCTTTCATAGAAGATAAAACTCTGATGACCTTATCCTTTGACCCTCTAGAGACGTGCTTGGCCTACTCCCATGACTTAGATGATGATATGATTAGGGAGATAGGTGGCATACTTGATACTATACCGGTACTTAAAGTTAATCGGTGGAGGCCACAATTTGAAGAATTGCCATAAACTAATGTAGTGCCTCTACCGTCCAACCTCAAGGCACCGAAGCTTGACCTAAAACTTTTGCCCTCTGATTTGAAATATGTCTATTTAGGTCAAGATGAGAGATATCCGGTGGTGATTTCTTCCCACCCGGAGCAAGAACGGGAGAGTATGCTTATTTATACTCTCATTGAGCACAAAGGAGCCCTTGGATGGTCGACTGCAGACCTCAAGAGAATTGACCCTTTGATTTGTACTCATCGCATTTATCTAGAGGATAATGCGAAGACCTCCCGACAACCACAACGTAGACTAAATCCAAATATGAAGGAAGTAGTTAAGGTCGAGGTTCTTAAGCTATTAGATGTGGGTATCATATACCGAATATCCGATAGTCATTGGGTGAGTCCAACTCAGGTGGTTCCTAAAAAGTCAGGAATCACCATCGTAACCAATGCCGACAATGAACTCGTACCAACTAGGATCACTACCGGTTGGAGAATGTGCATTGACTACAGGAAGTTGAATACCGTCATGAGGAAAGATCACTTTCCTTTGCCCTTCATCGATCAAATTTTGAAAAGGCTAACTGGTCATTCCCATTACTATTTTCTTGATGGATATCCGGGCTATAATTAGTTCAAAATAACCCTTAAAGATCAGGAAAAGATGACATTTATATGTCCTTACGACACATTTTCTTACCAAAGGATGTCATTCGGACTATGTAATGCTTCCGCCACTTTTTAGCGATGTATGTGGAGTATTTTTTCTAATATGGTGGGGTAATATTTTAAGGTCTTCATGGATGACTTCTCGGTCTTTGGTCCATCCTTCAGTGAATATTTGAAAATTTTAAAAACTGTGATGAAGCGATGTGAGGAAAAGAATTTGGTACTTAATTTGGAGAAGCGCCACTTCATAGTTCATAAGGGAATTGTCTTGGGACATCATCTCTTCCAAAGGAATTGAGGTAGATAAGGCTAAGATTGATCATATCTCTAACTTACCTCCACCCAAAAATGTACGTGACGTGCGATCCTTCTTAGGACATGCCAGATTTTACAGAAGATTCATAAAGGACTTTAATCACCTCTCTCGTCCTTTATGCAATCTACTTGAAAAGGATGTACCATACGAGTGGACTGAGCAATGCCAAGAAGGTTTTTCAAGCTCAAGGGCATGTTAACCACCGTACCTATCATGTACCCCACCGATTGGAACATCCCTTTTGAACTTATCTGTGATGCGTCTGACTATGCTGTTGGGGTGGTATTAGGTCAAAGAAAAGATAAGAGGCCCTACATTATACATTATGCAAGTAGAAACTTAAATCCTGCCAAGTGAATTACACTACTACGGAAAAGGAACTCTTAGCCATAGTATTCACTTTAGACAAATGTAGGTCCTACCTAATTGGATCCAAGATCATCTTCTACATGGATCATGCGGCGCTCAAGTATCTTCTTTTTAAGGATGATGTTAAGCCTCACTTGATAAGATGGATCCGTCTACTCTAGGAATTTGATTTAGAAATAAAAGATAAAAAGGGAGTAGCAAATGTAGTGACTGACCACCTTTTCAGATCTCTCTGATTCCCTTGAGATGACACATATAAATGACATGTTCCCTGACGAACGATTGTTTAAAGTCTCTCAATCACCTTGGTTCACGGATATTGCTAATTATCTTGTCACGAGTTCTACGCCGACACATTGGACTACGCAAGATAAAAAGAAATTCTTTGTCGAGGTAGGCAAATTCTTCTGGGATGATCCGTCTTTATTCAAATATTGCCTAGACCAAATCTTAAGGAGATGTGTGCTAGATAATGAACACCAAAGTATCATCTCCTTCTGTCATTCTCAGGCCTGTGGTGGTCACTTTTCTGTTAAAAAGACCACAACCAAAATTCTGCAATGCGGCTTTTACTAGCCTACTATGTTCAAGGATACTCATGAGTTTTGCAAAGCTTGTGAGCGTTGTCAGAAATTAAAAGCATTGTCCCGTCGAAATATGATGCCCTTGAATCTCATTCTGATCATTGAAGCATTTGATTATTGGGACATCGATTTCATGGGACCATTTCCCCAATCTTTCCAAAAATTATATATATATTACTCGCAGTAGACTATGTCACTAAATGGGTCAAAGCAATCCCCGTGTTGAAAAAATGATCATCAGACGGTCATTAAATTCTTAAAAAAAACATCATTTCTCGGTTCAGAATGTTTCAAACCATCATTAGTTCATGGAGGTTCACATTTCTGTAACAGGCCATTTGTGAAGTTAATGAAGAAATATGGCATCTTCCACAAATTGAGCACTCCATACCACCCACAAGCAAGTGGGCAAGCCAAAATTTTCAATAGGAAAATTAAACATATTTTGGAAAAAACGGATAACCCTGACCGTAATGACTGGTCAATCCGATTGACCGATGCTTTATGGGCTTAGCGAATTGCAATTAAGACCCCTATTGGAATGTCTTCATTTAGACTTGTCTATGGGAAGACTTGTCACTTTCCTATGGAGTTAGAACATAGGACCTATTGGGCGATTAAAAATCTGAACTTCATTTAGTTCACGGATATTGCTAATTATCTTGTCATAGGTTCCACGCCGACACATTGGACTACACAAGATAAAAAGAAATTTTTTTACCGAGGTTCACAAATTGTTCTGGGATGATCCATATTTATTCAAATATTATCGAGACCAAATCTTAAGGAGATGTGTGCCAGATAATGAACACCAAAGTGTCATCTCCTTCTGTCATTCTCAGGCCTGTGGTGGTCACTTGTCTGCTAAAAAGACCACGATCAAAATTCTACAGTGCGGCTTTTACTAGCCTACTATGTTCAAGGATACTCATGAGTTTTGCAAAGCTTATGAGTGTTGTCAGAAATTGGGAGCATTGTCTCGTCAAGATATGATGTCCTTGAACCCCATTCTGATCATTAAAGCATTTGATGTTGTTGAGGCATCGATTTCATGGGACCATTCCCCCAATCCTTTAAAATTTTATATATTTTTCTAGCAGTAGACTATGTCACTAAATGGGTCGAAGTGATCTCATGCTGGAACAATTACCATCAAGCTATTATTAAATCTTAAAAGAAAACATCCTTTCCCAGTTCGGAACACCTCGAGCCATCATTAGTGATGAGGATCAAACTTTTCCAATAGGGCATTCACAAATTTAATGAAGAAATATGACATCTCTCACAAAGTAAGCACTCCATACCATTCACAAACAAGTGGGCAAGCTGAGTGTAACAGCCCGGATTTTTGCCAATTTGGGATTAGATGTCCTTAGGCGATGGGTTGCTCTTAATACCTTATTATTTCGTCAGAACTGAACCCCACAGTCTAAAATCGCTTCTGAACCCATTTCCTTCACAAATCCCACCCTTCACTACCTTGTGCCTTCAATTTTTCAAAGCACTTTCGCCCTAGACACTAACTTAAACTAGCTAAGTAGTAAAACTTGGATCACTTTATATACAAACTACAAAGGCCTAAGTACCATCTCAACCAGAAAACAATTAGGATTAAATCCTTTAGAAATTTAACAAAGTTAACTAAGTGCAAACTCGATTAGCCATGAAATCCGTTGGGATCGCTTTAAATACGATCTGCAAGACCCAAAACTTGTAAAACATGTGACTCTAGGTTACCCTAAAGTCTAGAGCCAAACTCATTACCCGTCTGCTCTCGGGACTGAAACGAAACTTCGTATGAGGTCTAGATCGCACATCGGGAGTCCGATTAACACGAAGCTAAGGAACCAGGACCGCCCCACTGGGCTTGACAATCATCTCAAAAATCAGGCGATTCCGATGTCCCACGGCCATTTATTTCAATCCGGATCGAGGGTGTGTGAAAAACACTATTCCTTTTGAAAATAAAATATCTGGAATAGTGATCTGGCACCTTTCGCTTGCGCATCAGTATTAAGCAACCAGACCGTCAGAATCAGACCAAATTACACCCTCGGATCAGGAAAAATTTCAGGAACTTTACATGTACTTGGAATTTCGGATCGTGGCCCACTGACCGTTGAACTGAAAGTGGCCCGCCACGTGCGATCTGGGAATCCGTTCTAGTCGAAAACGTAATCCCTCATAGATCCATGTGTGGTGAGCTTAAGTCTGACGTTTGGCTCAAGGAGGGCCCCAGAACCTCTCTTTTGAGCTGGAAAAGTGACGAAATACCTATATTAGCAGTAACCTTTGAACAGGAGTCTATTTCGGTGAGTTTTGAGGCTATATAAGGACCTTAAACCCTCTCCCATTCTAGCCATACGAATTTGGATTTGAGAGAGGGAAAAGAGAGAGAAAGTGAGGGAGAAGTGGGAGAATCTCCCTGCCGTCCTTCCCTGCTGCTATCCATGCTCCACCGCATCCTTCTTGACGCTTTTCCGGCGTTTCCGGCGTCGTTTCTAGGTAAGAAACCCTAACCCTAATCTGTTTTGGGGTTTAGACTGTTGTAGGTTGTGAAGTAGCTAACCTATTTCGTTCTATAGGTCGCCTAGTTGCCGTATACGGAAGCTTAGCAAACCTATCAACTCCGTTACGATTCTACGACAAAAGGTGCGGACTTTAGGTGTATAGGTTACGTTTTTCAACGCTTTCAATGTCAGATAATGATAGATTCATGATCTGCATGCAATTGCACATGTACAAAGTGCTTTCCGTTTCCTGTTTCGATTAACATTGTAGAATATGGAATTTCACATACTCTAGATATACGTAGAAATACCGTATACGTATTTTTTTTTGGAGAAGTGTTTGACATGTTTATTTAATGTATGATTATACTATATATGGATAAAATACTTGTTTGGCGAAAGGAATCGCCGTAATACATGTTCACTTGTAAATGCTACGTATGTTGAAATTGTGTATTCTAGAAATACGGTATACGTATAAATTTTGGAGATGTATGTATCATGATTATTTGCTTGTAATATATTATACATGGATAAAATACTAGCTTGGCTAAAGGATAACCCTAATACATGTTTTACTAACATACACCATGTATGTTGTAATAGTGTATTCTAAGTGTTTGTGGAAATGGCTGAATGAGTATGGAATTCTCATTCATGCTCGCCATGACTAATTGTCATGGATTCATGATTGTTATATTGGCGATACCCCCTTTGACGAAAGGATTTGCCCTAAATCACGCCACGGCCATTATACCCTCTATATGCTAAAATGTGTGGCCCAAGTGTTTGTGGAAATGACTGAATGGATATGGAACTTGGATTCCTACTTGCCATGACTATCCGTCGTGGTGTACGCGTATTATGATTGGGGCAACTCCCTAGTGAAAGGATTTGGCCTAATGCCTATGTGATCGACATATGTCATGTATGTGATGTATGTAAGTTCAAGTATAACTCTGAAATGTCTGAGTGAGTAGTAGTTAGCAAATTGTAATGTATAAGGGTGTGGAGACATGATTCTCAACCTCTATAAACTATGTGTATGACCTCCTTTGATAGTTGTGTGATTAGGAATTGAACATGTACAAACTCATGCTTGTGTTGTGATTCATAACATGCTCAACTGCTTTATGATTTTAACTATGTGATGCATATGTTTAATTTATATTTATGTTGTATGATCCGTCATGGGTGATGGGGGAGCGGAGCAACGAGTGCGTGCAACAGCCCTGGCAGCCCTAAACGGATAATACCCGACTGATTGTATGATTTGAATCCTGATCTATTACTGCTTTATATCTCTGTAATTGATTGTGTTTGGGGCTATGATTATAGTCCAGGCAATCGGTAACGAGATTGAACTTGTGGCTGAGATTCATTTGCCACGTGGGATGTGTTCGACGAACTCGAGTCGTGCGTTGCCTGTCGGCAGTGGCTAGGCCACACGAAGTTGTTTATGCACTTCATGTCGTGCAGCTCAACGGGCGATCGTGCTAGTCGAGCTCATCAAGTAACCCGATCTGCCTTATGCATGTTCACCCTGTTTGGTCGCTACTGCTTGAACCTAGGGTACCAAACTTACCAGTGGCGATCCCCGTTTAACCATGGTACCTAGATCCGCTAAGTCGCATGAGCCGGGCATGGTGGTATGGGACACCGTGGTTGAGCTGTCGGCCTACGCTGGGGCCATGTGCCTCCCCGTAGTGACCATTGCGCAATCAACTCGTGAGCCCAATATGGTGGTATGGGACATGGTATTCGAGCTGTCGATACTTCTTCGCGAGAGCCGAGTACGGTGAGATCTGTGCTCGTGCTGACGGGCGACAAGTCCTCCGTGGTATCATCGAGTACACTCCAAGGGTCTGTGATTGGCCACGAGTCTTTCACAGCAACTAGAGTGTGAGTTGAGCTGAGTACGGTGAGACCTGTACTTGAGCTGACGGCTAGTGA
The DNA here is from genome assembly GCA_021015155.1 of Magnolia officinalis. Classification (NCBI taxonomy): domain Eukaryota; kingdom Viridiplantae; phylum Streptophyta; class Magnoliopsida; order Magnoliales; family Magnoliaceae; genus Magnolia; species Magnolia officinalis. The sequence goes on from JAJHSJ010000010.1 coordinate 53,072,695, forward strand.
TTGAGCCAAGTACGGTGAGACCTGTACTCGAGCTGACGGCCAGCAATTGAGCCGCATACGGTGAGATCTGTATCCGCGCTGACGGGTGATGAGCCCTTTGCGATGCCTTCACTACGCTTCTCAAACCATAACATCGTATAAGAATAACTAGGATTGACGACCCTAGAATGGATCATGTTTGGGAATGATACAAGGGAGGTACCTTAGTTTTCTAATACTGCTGTTTGAAATGGACTAATAAAAACTTGGTAATCATGAGCATCATCGCACCGCATGTGCTTTGTAGATGTGGCGCACTGAGGGAGTAAGCATTCGCGAACGTAAGATGATGTCGCTTGAGGGTGGTTTGGCAAGGGCATACAGCATCATGTCATTTCATTCTTGCATTTAATAAGAGTAGTTAGAATTGTTTGATTTGTACCACTTTATCATTACTGCTTGATTGAATTGATAACATGTTAACCTATGCTTATTGTTCCACTGAGTTGATCACTCACTCCCACGTTACGGGACGGTGTTCCGAACACCCACCAGATTTGTTGAATTTCAGGTGATGGCGATGCTTGTGAAGCAGAGCCGGACTACTTCTGTGATGATAGGAGGAGTTCTCCTATCTGTATCTCTCTGGCAGGTCAATGAAGACCTGATATTGTATTGACGGGGCTATGGTACATGGGATAGGAGGCATTACACTTCCTCACATTTGGTATATTCTAGAACTGCACTTATATTTATTTAACCTGGTAATGTTATCACACTCTGGAGACTCATCATAGGTTATCTATTTTATCTATCTATCACAGTCTTCCGCTTGCAAATTTAACTGTCTCTGGAGTATGATATGCTGTTTTGGCTTAATCTCACTCATGTTCAACGCACGAATACTGTCAACATCCAATCATCATTCATTTTGTTGCATAAGTGATGTTCTGGAACTCGGGAGTTGAGTTTATGCTCGACCCCCGATTTTCAGGGCGTTACACTGAGATTTCTAATATGAAAATTAAACACATACTAGAAAAAACAGTTAACCCTGACCGCAAAGATTGGTCAATCTTCTTGACTGATGTTTTATGGGCTTACCGTACTGCATTTAGACTCCTATTGGAATGTCTCCCTTTAGACTTGTCTATGGGAAAGCTTGCCACTTACCTGTGGAGTTGGAACATAGGGCCTACTGGGCGATTAAAAATCTGAACTTTAATTTGGACAACACTGGTTCACAGCACAAACTTCAGTTGAATGAACTGGAAGAAATCCAGAATGATGCACTCAAGAATTTACAAGGACAAGATGAAGGTGTTTCATAGCCAATACATTCTTTGGAAATCATTCAACCAGGTTAAAAAGTCCTTTTGTATAATTCTCGGTTACACCTTTTTTCCTAGAAAACTCCGATCTCGTTGGACTAGCCCTTTCACTATTACTAATGTTTATCCTCATGGGGCTGTCGAGATTTGGAATCCAAATAATGGAAATGAATTCAAAGTAAGTGGACATCATTTAAAGTCATTTGTTGAAAGTTTTGATTCAGAGAACATGTCAATACCTCTTATTGACCCTGTTTACCAGGATTGACCTCCTAATCTGACGGAGGTATAAGTAGATTTATTTGCTTTCATATGATTTAGGATTAGGATAGTTTGCTTTCAGCTATTTAGGATAGTTTGCTTTCCATTGTTTAGAATAATTTTCTTTCTATTGGTTTAATTATTATGCTAACCCATCTTCACACTGAGACCATTCGAAAAGCCTCAAAATTTCTTCTTCAGGTATTACCTTTCCATCACTTCCCTTCTCTTTCATTGCCTCTTTTGCATTACATGCTTATTTCTTTTACATTGAGGATAATGTAGATTTTGGGTTGGAGATGGGGGATTAGGTGAACTAATCAGTGTTTTCTCAGTTTTGACAAAAAATTTTAAAATTTTCAATGTTACAAGTTGAAATCTATTTGGGAAGTGATGAATTGTGTGATTAAGAATGCGTTGGGTATGATAAAAAAAATAGAGATTAAATTTTGGATTGTTAGAGTTTAATCAACTAAGTAATCTATCACCTAAGTTCTTGCGCTCAATTAATTAAGAGATAGTTTGATTATGATGTTAATCTAAATCAAAAGACACATTCAAGTTGTCTTCTGTAAGTAGAAGTTCTGATTGCTAGTGTGTGAATCATTGATAGATGGTGAGAATCGAGTCTGAAGAATTTTATCCACCTTAAAAGAAGAAAAGAACCGGTTAAAAAAATAAGAGATCAACAAAGAGGTCATGAAAAAGAATAAAAAGAATGAAAAATATGGAAAAGAATGCAAAAATAAAAAGAATGAATAAAAAATTTACCGTCGATATAAACTCAAAGACTGAAAAAATAAGGAAAAGGGGATAAGTTCGGAATCAGTACTTGAGTTTCAAACAGATCTTGAAGTGATGAGTATGGCTAAATGATGAACTAATAGTATTCATACAGGAAGTAAGTTGATTTTCATTAAGCACATTGAAAAACTTGTTATGCAAATTATGCTCGATTTAATGGAAAAAAATTTACTTGATTGGTTGCTTATGTGGTTTGACTTTAAGTTTTCAAAACCCCACTTTTGTATCTTAATTCTACCCATTCATACTTGGGTATACAAAAGATTGTTCTCCTAAAGAGGTTTTAGACATTAAACATTGAGATTTATTTCACGCATACTTTGCTCGAGACTAGCAAAATGCTGGTTGGGGATTGTGTTGAGGGTCAAATATTGCATATTATCCCCCATTTATATATTGATTTTATGAACATGATAATACTTAATGTTCTATTTTACTCATGTTTGTGTTGCAAGGTAAATTTAAGAGCTTAGATTGAAAAGGGTGCTAAAAGCATGGATTTGATGCTCAAGAATCTCCAAGGCAAGGGATGGATCTTAGGAGACCAAGACTGAAGAATTCACATGCCAAAGATCCAAGAAAACCAAGTGAGGAATGAAAAGAATCAAATATTTGAAGTGAAGAAAAGGAATCCTAAAATTGTCCTGAAAACAAACATATTCTGAAACTCTGGGTCATTCTGTAAAATTGCGCAGAGTGAAATCTATTTTGAAAATTTATGTAAATTTGAGGCGGTTTCTAAAGTTTTCCAACTAGGTGCGAAAGTTGGAGTTCCACAACTATAAATAAGACTTCATATCATGTTCTTAGGTATCTTCTAGGGTTTAAGGAGTGGAGCAAAAGGGCAGAGAAGCCGTCGCCAAGAGTTTTTCTTCTTCTTCCTTAGTTGTTTTTATGTTTTTCTTAAGAGACTTTGGTCAAATCATGTCATAATTGGCTAAACCTCTTAGCCAGGGCTAAGAGGTGAAGCTTGTAGCATGATGATGGATGTTTCTTTTACTTTGATTCATGTTTATATTGAACCTTCTTTGATTCTAGTTTGATTTTAAAGGAATACTTTCAATTCTTAATGATTTATAGTGACTCAAATTACAGTAGATCTACAATAGCTTTGAGTATCTTCTTTTCCTGATTTTGAGATTGTGGGATTGGTAAATCCTGTTGTTAGCCATCGTCTTATGAGCATGGTTTGGTGATGGAATCTCTTCCAATTATTATAATTCTCCTCCATTGAGAATTAGATCAAGGAAAGTTCAAATTAATCTTAATTTTATATCTTTCAATTGGATAGGATAGGACTCCAATTCTAATCGTGTGACTTGAATTGTAACGCCCCGAATTTCGAGGGTCGAGCAAAGGCCCAACTCCCGAGATCCGTTGCATCACTTATGCAACATAAATGATGATGATTAAATTTTGTCCGGTTTAGTGCATTTAAACATGAATGGGATTATACTAAATCAACATATCATACTCCAGAGACGATTAAATTAAGCAAACGGAAGACTATGATAGATATACAAAGCATATAAGTGGTTGTAAGTCCCCAAAGTATGAACGCGTTACCAAGTTAAATAATTACATGTACAACTTCACAATTTACAAAATGATAAAGTGTAATATCATCTAATCCATGTCTCTTTAGCCCTAATGTCACAACTCCAGGTCTACATAGACCCGCCAGAGAGTTGCAGGCAGGAGAACTCCTCCTCATCATCGTAGAAGACAGGCTCCGCATCATAAGCCTCGTCGTCGCCTGCAATTACAACAGAGTCTGGTTAGTGTTTTAAAACACTATCCCAGAGTGTGAGTGAGTGATCAACTCAACGGAGCTATAAGGTAAAGGTTAACATGTTATCAATTCAGTCAAGCAATAATGATAAAGTAGTACAACAAGCATGTCCTAAGTACTCTTGTTAATGCAAGAATGGTATGCGACAATGATGTATGCCCTCGCCTGCACTCCCTCTGCGACATCATCTCACGGTCGCGCATGAAACACTCCCGCTGTGCTCAACTCCAACGCAAAGGCACATGCAATGCGGTGCATGTGCGTGATTAGCCAAGTTTTTAATTAGACTTATTCGTATAGTAGGTTCGGGAAGCTAAGGTACCTCCCTTTATAACATTGACCTAAACAATGATCCATCTAGGGTCATCAATCTTAGTTAATCATATACGATAGGCAAGTTCGCGAGTTTACACTTTAGGTCGCTACGGGAGGCTCGTCACCTCAGCATAGTCTTAATTCATACTCGAGGTCACTACGAAAGGCTCATCACCTGATCGTAGGCCTATTTTATACTCGAGGTCACTACGAGAAGGTTCGTCACCTTAGTGTAGGCCGACAACTCGAATACAGTGTCCCATACCACCGTATTCGGCTCACGAGTTTGGTTTGCTCACTGGACACTACGGGGAGGCTCGTCACCCCAGCGTAGGCCGACAGCTCGACCAGGTGTCTCATACCACCATGCCCGGCTCATAAGTCTTAGCGGATCGTGGTACCAAGGTTAAAACGGGCTTTACGTTGGTAAGTGATACCTTAGATTCAAGCAGTTGCGTCCATACATGGTAAACATACATTAGGTCAATCGGGTCACTTGACAAGCTCGATTGGTACGAGCGCACGCTGAATTAATCGACATGGAGATCGTAAGCACTCCATGTGACCTAACTACTGCCGACAATCATCGTACGACTCGGATTCCTCGAACGTATTCAATATGGCGAATCTAGTTCGGCCACCAACCGGGATCCATTACCGATTGTCTAGACTACGTAGTAGTCCCAATCACACTCAAGTGCACTAGGTAATCACATGTGATAGTCAAAACAACATTTAGCAAAACATCCAAATATAAATCTCATTCGAACATTTTAACAAACACATAGTGAGCATATTACCATACATATGTATATCATCCATAAATCACGTAGTAGTAAGGTAAGTTACATGAAAGAATTTATACACATAGATAAGGTAGTTGAGAATCTCATCTCAACACCCTTAATAATTATAATTCAACAAACAATTACTCATTCAGGCATTTTATCAAACACTTAGCTTATACATTACTACGTACATACCCTAACTTAGTTATAGCTTATATTATAGCAAATCCTTTTACAAATGAGTTGTTATACATACAACAAACATGTATTCAAGATTAATAGTCATGGAAAGTACAAATCATGATAATAATTTCATTCAAACATTTCAACAAACACATGGAATGCATTATATTCAACATAGTTCATATATATGTGTAATATGCAGGAAAATTGCATCTAAGTGCATGTGACTACAATCAAGTCAGTCATAAATCATTAACTGACATTGAAAGGCTTGAAAACCATAACGTAAATATTTATAGTCCACACCTTTTGTCGGTAAACTAGAATCGAACTCAGTTTGAATACTACGCCTTTGTCACGTCACAACGGCTACCTGAATCACGAAATAGGTTAGTTATTTCATCGATCCATCTACTTGGATACCTAAAACATATTAGGGTTAGGATTTCTTACCTAAAAAATGGATTCGGATTCACCGGTATAGCGATATAGGCAGGATGATTTGACACGTGGAGCGGTGGGATCGAATCTCAGCAACTATCTCTTAGATCTCTCACACTTCTCCTTACTTTCTCTTTCTCTTTTCTCTCTTCTCTCTCTTAGGGTTTAGAAATTCATATGGAATGAGTGAGGAGTGAGTTTAGGGCTTTATTTAGGCTCAGAAGTGAACTCAATGGCCCAAGGGCCATGGTATACTTAGGTTATAGCTGAAAGTCGACTGTTTCGGGCCAACGAAGCTCATCTGGAGGCTCATTACCTACATATGGCTTGGGAAAAGTCCCCTGACAATGGATCTAGTTCAGGTTAAAGTTTCGGTCTGATTGGATTTGTGGATCGGCCGCGGCGGACCTGTTTCAGTTCAACGGTCATCGACTCTCAATCAGGGCCACAAGTACACTGACCTGTGTAGGGAAATTTCTCTGATCCAATGGTGTATTTGGGTCAGAATCTGATGGTCTGGAACCTTAAATTTGGCCTGCAAACGAACGGCCTAATTCACTTAAGTTTGAATCTATTTTCTAAAGATATTCGCATTTCTCACACACTTCGCTCCGGGCTTAAGTTGTGCATTTCGGGATACTATTTGGACTTGGTTTCTGAGATGGTTGTCATGCTCAATAAGACGGTTATAATCGTATAGCTTCGCAGTAATCAGACTTTCGACGTGCGGTCTAGGTCTGATACAGAGTTTCAATGTGCTCCCGAGAGCAACTGGGTTTTGAGATTGATCGTAGGTTTTTAGGTAATGTAGAGTTAGCGATTCTACTGGTTTTGTGTCTTGCAGTTCGTATAGAAAGTGGCTCAAGCTAATTCCACTAATTAATTCAGTTTAATACCTAATTAATTTCCATCTAATTTCTAAAGGATTCGGGCCTTAGTGATTTCTGCTTGAGGTGATACTTGGGTTTTTGTACGGATTTTTCCGAGACGTTACATGAATAAAGTAAGAGAGCTCCCTGATCGCTACAAGTGGATCCTTGGAAACCCTAGTTACCACCTTTGAATTTGTTAGTTTTAATCACTATAATCACAATTACTCTTTCAATTATTCAGTTATAGTTTTAGTTCTTCATGTAGTTCTAGTTTTAGTTCTAGTTAAATTCAGAAGACATACAAGTTCAGTCCCTGTGGATTCGACCTTGGTCTCACCGAGATTATTACTACATCGTGACCCTACACTTGGGGTTGTGAATAGGTCCCACCATGCATGATGTATTTATTTTATCTACACCGTCCATCCATTTTGCCATATCATTTTATAGTATAAGCCAAAAACTTTGAAGAATATCCAAAGCTCAAGTGGACCACACCATTAAAACTCTTAGACAATTCAATTGACAGAGACCATCCATTAGGTCTAACATAGATTTTACGTGCTACCAAGCAAATATTACACCAATTTACAAATGCAACCATCTGATTATTTGTCTTTAATAAGTACAATCAATATCATTTAAACAAAATAAGTCTGATCAACAAGTTAATTAATCTATTTGTTGGGGTGACCATAGATGGTTAACAATTCTTAATAGGTACTTTTGTTAGGCCATCCTAATAGAACATGTTCAGAACTTAACAGATCAGATCCATCGATGAGTCCAAGTGACTCAACGCAGCTACGAGCACTATAAATTAAACCGCTTCGGGAGTAGTAGCGAAGCATTTTCATATTTGTATTCCTTACCTAAGAAATATATACATTTACAATAATTTTTAAAGATTAAATGGCAGTTTTATGAAAACTAATCATCATTATAAAGATTTTTAAATTAAAACTAAAAAAAGAACTCGATAGTGAAAATTGATTCATCTTAACACCAAGCTAGTCCCTTAGGATGATCATTTTTCATTAATTAATAGTAAGTCATGGAATGACATGTAAGACTTCTATTAGATGGGCTTGTGTACATTGGGTCTAATGTCCCCACCTTTCTTCCGGGCTTGTATGGAACATTTGTAATTTTGCAGTTAATGGTTACAGGCCTAACCTTGGGCTTATTATTGCATACCATAGCTATCGTTTCAGTGCAAGTAAAACCTGAATAAATAAATGGTTGTGGGGCTTCACTTAAATAGACGGCCTTGATAATTCAGTAAAATTTGTTTTCTGATTGGACTAAAATAGAGCCGTTACTCATTTTCTATCACTGATATACAGAGTTGACCATTAAAATTAAATTAATTTGAAGAGAAATTTAAGCATTGGCATTCTAATGCTTAAAGATGGTTGGGATCATCCAAGCCCATGAAATGTGTGCTGAATCTAATGGACAGTCCGGATGAACAGACTGGACTGTCCAAGTGTCCCAATGCTACTAGCATCGCTGCTAATATAAAAGTGATTTTTGAGCAGGCAGTCATTTGTCTTTCAAATGGTGGTGACTAGTACACATGACCCACAAGTAGCTCAATCTAGACGGTCCAAATTGAGGGCTACACCTAATCACCAAAAAGATCAGCGGCTACTGAAATCTAACATCCCAATTGTCAGTTGGTTCAGAAAATAATAGCTTGGAAAGGGCATCAGAGAAATAGCAGGACTGAAGGTTAGGGATTGCATATCACTGCTGGTCGATGCTCTGTGGACCCCAACATGATGTATGTGTCTTATCCACGCCGTGCATCCATTTTGACAGCTCATTTTAGGATGTTAACCCAGAAATTAGGCGGATCCAAATCTCAGGTGTGCCACACCATGGGAAACAGTGGTGATCGAACATCCACCATTAAAAACTTATTGGGGGCATAAGGGTTTTGGATCAAGCTGATATTTGTGTTATCCCTTCATCTGGTTCTGTGTGACCTAATCAATAGATTTGATGGAAAATAAATATTACAGTGTGTGCCATAGGAAGTTTTTAACGGTCGGCATTCAATCACCAGTGTTTTCCTGTGGTGTGGTCTACCTGAGATTTGGATCTGCCTCATTTTTGAAATGAAGAGTACCTGAGATTGAAGGAAATTAATTATATGATGCGCCGCCTGCATCTTCGCAAAGTATACTGCCTTCTTTCCAACTCGGACAAGTGGGGCCCACATTTTAGTAATCCAGACCATTGGTCTGTTGTATCCATCAATGGATAAACCTTGCCTCAAAAATCTCCATAGTAGTACAATCATAGCCTTCTAATTTGTGGCCTAAAGAGAGACGATTAAAAATAGAAATGCAACGGTGTTCACACCGCTAAAGAAAATACTCAATCCCATCTTCTGATCTGCCGTATTTTTCAAGGCATTGTCCATCTGTAGTCAGAACCAACGGACCAATGATCTCGATTACCAAAAATGGGGCCCACCTCTGAGAATCGAAAACGGACCAATGGTGTGGAAAGATCCACTTGTCATGATGGTTTGTTCGTGAAATAGGATACTGTCAATTAGAGAAATAGTCGCGTTGCTTGCATATTTCACATGGGCGAGTGTTGAGACTCAAATATTGCATAATTTTCCCCATTTATATCTTGGTTTTATGAACATGAATCCGCTTAATATTCTATTTTACTCATGTATGTGTTGCAAGGTGAATTTAAGTGTTTGGATTGAAAAATGGTGTTAAAAGCATGATTTTGATGCTCAAGAATTGCCAAAGCAAGGGATTGATCTTAGGAGACCAAGATTGAAGAATTCACATGCCAAAAATCTAAGAAAACCAAATGAAGAATGAAGAGAATCGAAGATTTGAAGTGAAGAATCCTGAAATCGTCCTGAAAAAGTGTATTATGAAGCTGTAAAGTTTATTTTGGGAAACTGCTTAGTAGGAAGTCTGTTTTAAACGAACTATGCAGCGAGAAGTCTATTTTGAAAAAATATGTGTATTTGATGCGGTTTCTAGGGTTTTTCAAATTTGTACGAAAATTGGAGGTCCCTACTTATAAATAGGGCTTCCTAGGGCATTCTAAAACATTATTCAAGGCATTCAAGAGCAAAGTTTAGGGTTTTAAAGAGTTTTTAGTTTTATTAAAGCTTTATAAGTTGTTTTTTTAGATCTTTTCTATTTGCATTTTCTTTCTTTATTTCTTGTTGCTTTTTATTTCTGCAATTTAATTATGTTTTTCTAAGTTCCTTCTATCCCAAGCTAGAAGGGAAGCACATGGGTTTAATGTTTCTTTAAGATTATGATGATTGATTGCTTTAATGATGAGAAGAATGGTGTATGCATGTTATTTATTATTTAGGTTTTGTTTTTTTATCCTCTTGTGAGATCCATATGTTTCCATCATATGAGATCCACATTGATAGATAGGCTTACCCTAGATCAATCAGATTTCCTAGATAGGAGAGGTTCTCAACCTGTTATATTTCTTTGTTATTCATTATCCTATAGATATTGAATACTTAAAATCACTGACGCTTGAGAATATATGTCAATAGATATTGAATACTTAAAATCACTGACGCTTGAGAATATATGTCAATGGTGCAAATCCATGATTTTCTAATTTTTTATATCATTTATTAAAATATTTAAACTGTTTTATTTTCCGATTAGGCTGACCATAGTGATCAGATCCTAGTTGTGTTATCCAAGTCATCATGATTTTGGAACATTACCTATGTGTGGAACTTTGAAGCTTGGGTGTTATTTTATTCAATTGAATTACATCCATTCAAAAATTCCAAAATCAAATCACCAGTTTAGTTTTTTATTACTTAGTTTTATTTTGCATTTGATTTTTTTTTTCCTTCTTACAATTCATCTCCCTGTGGGATCGACCCCGTATTCACGGGATACTACTTACGAACCTCTGCACTTGGAGGCAAGCAAACAAGTTTTTGGCGCTGTTGCCGGGGAGAGACTTAAAGAGATCAGATCTGTGCAAGATAGCTAAGGTAAGTTTTTTTTATAAGGTAAGTTCTCTTCTAAACCTTCCAAATTTTCTGTAGAATTTTTTTTTTCTTCTTTTCTTTTCTTTTTCTTTGAAAATAAATTCAGTTGGATCTTTCAAGCACTAACTATGACATAAGGTTGCCCTGCTTGGGATTTCATCACCCAAGTGCTATGGTTGTCCTACAGTTGCTGTTTGATCACAAAGATCATCCGTGAATCTATTTTTCCAATTTAGATTAGCATAGTTTAAATTCTGCATTAGTTTTACTTTGTTGATTTATTTATTATTATTTTTTTTTTTTTTTGTGGACTGAACCCTCATGGTCGGCCCTGCCGCCTGGGTTGTTGATTTATTTTTTTTGCTTTGTGGATTGAACCCTCATGGTCGGCACTGCCGCCTGGGTTGTTAATTTAAGTTTTTATTTTTATTTTAAGTATCATACTTGCTAGTTTAATTAGTGGTATTTGTTGTGTGGTGTGGATGGTTTATGTCCCGTTGGAGTAGGGATCAAAACAATCGACTCTCCTCTGAAGGGGGACTAGTTCCAGGCCTTATTCATTCACTTAGAAGAGGCACTCAACATCACTTGGATTCCATGGCAGACCCAGTTGATAATCCAAATCTGTCAGATCCAACTATAAATCAAAATAGAGAAAATCAATTTAATCCTCCTCTTGAGGATGAAAATGAAGTTCATAGGAATGTGTTAAACCAACCACGGACTTTACGTGAACATTTACACCTGAGAGATCAACTTTACCATCTTGCATAGTGTTCCCTGCTCACACAGGGAACATTGATTTTAAACCAGGTGTAATTCAATTGATTCCTAAATTTCATGGCTTGGATTCTGAAAGCCCCTACTTGCACCTCAAGGACTTTGAGGAAGTAATTGCAACATTACAAGTAAACAATGGCAATAGGGATATACTTAAGCTTAGGCTATTCTCATTTTCTCTAAAGGATCGGGCCAAAGCATGGCTCAACTCTCTAAGACCTAATACCATCACTTCATGGCAAGCCTTAAGTAGAGAGTTTTTGAAAAAGTTCTTTCCCGAGCACAAAACAAATGCACTAAAACAAGAAATCATGTCATTCTCCCAAAAGGGGAATGAACTGTTTTTCAAGCTGGGGAGCGCTTCAAAGACCTTTATTACTTGTCCACATCATGGTTATGAACCATGGCGTGTGATTGATGCTTTCGAAAGGGGCTCACCATGGATACCCGTCAGTTCATAGAGATGATGTGTGGTGGAACCTTTCTTGACAAAGATCATAATGAGGCTTGGGATTTTCTAGATATGTTAGCAGAGAATACGCAGACATGGGATGTCTCTGCTAAATCAGACCAAACTAGACCCGTTCTTAGAGAAAAAGCGGGAATGTATGTCCTAAGAGAGGAAGACGACCTTAATGCAAAATTCGCTGCATTGGCTAGAAAGGTCGAAGCCTTGGAAATTAGGAAGGTTGATATGGTTAAAGCAAACACTTCCTTAGGTAATTTTTGTAGCATTTGTGGTGGTACAGACCATGACACAAAAGATTGTTCATTAATCTCAGTTGTACAAAATATCACGCATGAGCATGATCAAGCAAATGCTATAAATAACTACCAAAGGTCAGTTATGCAACCAATGGAAAACACGTATAATCCAAATTGGCGTAACCATCCTAATCTTAGTTGGAGGAATGGACCACAAATTAATGCGCCCAATGCACCTCAAATGCCTCCACAAAACAATTTCTTTGGGGCACCTAACAATGCACCATATGTGCCCCCGCCAAAGCAATCATCTGTGGAGGATGCATTGACCGCATTCATGAACTCTCAAGCTCAAATGAATCAGTCTCTAATCCAATCAAATCAGGAATTAAAGACAGCTGTGGCTAGGATTGAGACTCAACTAAATGTTAGGGAAAAAGGCACCCTTCCTTCTCAACTGTGCCAAACCCTAGAAATACACATTTCATTGGAGACTCAAATCCAAATGAGTTACATCATGAACAAGCTAAGGCCATCATTACCTTGAGAAGTGGAAAAGAAGTCGATAACAAGATAATGCAACCGGTAGAAATACCGGAGGATGAGCCACTGTCAAGAAAATGATGAACCAACTATAGTTCAAAAGCCGCAACAACAAAAGGATAAAGAGACTAAGTCATATGAGCCTCCAGTTCCATTCCCATCTAGACTTCGGAATCCAACTGTCCCCATGAAATATCAAGAGGTGTTGGATGTGCTCCAAAAGGTTACTGTCAATATTCCTCTGCTTGATGCCATTAGACAAATTCCATCATATGCTAAATATCTCAAGGACTTGTGCACTGTAAAGAGGAAATTAAATGTGTACAAAAAGGTCTTCCTTACTGAGAAAGTGAGCGCTATCATTCAACAAAGGGTTGTACCCAAATACAAAGACCCGGGAAGTCCCACTATTCCTTGTATTATTGGGAATTTCCAAATTGAGCATGCTTTGCTAGATTTGGGTGCAAGTGTCAACTTAGTACCTTATTCGGTTTACAAACAAATGGGGTTAGGCGAGCTTAAACCAACCACGATTACAATCCAACTCGCTTACCGCTCCATTAAGGTACCAAGGGGAATTTTAGAGGACGTGTTAGTCCAAGTGGAGAGAATTTACTTCCCCGTGGATTTTATTGTACTAGACACTGAACCATGTGTAAATGCTAGCGCTCAAGTTCCCATCATTTTAGGCCGCCATTCCTAGCAACTTCAAATGCAATCATAAATAAAGGCAGGAATAGAATAATGAACTTGTCTTTGGTAACATGACTCTAGAGCTAAATATTTTCAATCTATGTAAGCAGCCCATTAATAATAATGATATCCATGAGCTGAATTTCATGGACTGCTTGACAGAAGAAGAGGAATTGGAACCTAGTCTGACTGAGGAATTGATTCAAGTCTTTGAGGACTTGAAAAATTCTGATTTAGAAAAAGTGTTTGCTGAAATTTGTGATGATAATGAGAGCACTACCACTCGGGACATTGGTATGTACCAATGGAGACCGCGCACTCAAATCCTATCTATAGAGGACTCGCGACCTCTACCATCACCAATCAATGTTCCAAAGTTTGATTTAAAACCACTACCAAATGAGCTTAAGTATGTATACTTAGGTGAAAATAAAACTTATCCTGTGGTGATCTCTTCATTTTTAGACAAGGATCAAGAGATTAAATTGTTGAATGTTCTAAGGGACCACAAAGGAGCTTGGGTTAGGTCATTTCTGACATCAAGGGTATAAGCCCTCCATATGCACCCATCGGATACACCTCGATGAGGACGCCAAACCAATTAGACAACCTCAAAGGCGTCTCAATCCAAACATGATGGAAGTTGTAAAAAAATGAGGTGATCAAATTATTGGATGTGGGAATCATCTACCCAATATCCGATAGTGTTTGGGTGAGTCCAACTCAAGTAGTCCCAAAGAAATCCGGAATAACTATTGTGCAGAATTCTAATAATGAACTCATACCAACATGTGTCACCACTGGTTGGCGTGTTTGCATTGACTATAGAAAATTGAACCAGGTCACAAAGAAGGATCATTTCCCTCTACCATTCATTGATCAAGTTTTAGAGAGGGTAGCAAGTCACTCTTTCTATAGTTCTTGATGGATATTCCGGATATAACCAAATAGAGATAGCCCTGGAAGACCAAGAGAAAACCACGTTCACTTGTCCATTTGGCACATTTGCTTTCAAACGGATGCCATTTGGATTTGTGTAACGCTCCAGCAACTTTCCAAATGTATGTTAAGTATTTTTTCAAATATGGTTGGGAAGTTTCTTGAGGTTTTCATGGACGACTTCTCTGTATTTGGGAGTAGTTTGAGGAATGCCTCAACAATTTATCTCTTGTCTTGTCTAGGTGTGAAGAGAAACACCTTGTCTTAAATTGGGAGAAATGTCATTTCATGATTCAAAAGGGAATTGTTTTGGGCCATGTTATCTCCAAAAATGGAATCGAGGTAGATCGCTCAAAACTCGACATTATATCTAATCTACCTATCCCCCGAACTGTTAGAGATATTAGATCACTTATAGGGCATGCTGGGTTTTTATAGAAGATTCATCAAAGACTTTAGTGTCATTACTAGACCCTTGACTAATCTTCTTCAAAAGGATGTTCCATTTAAGTGGACAGATGAGTGTGCAAATGCCTTTAATAAAATTAAATCATCTCTTACCACTGCACCTATCATGCGTCCACCAGATTGGACACTTCCTTTTGAACTAATGTGCGATGCAAGTGACTATGCCATAGGGGCTGCTTTGGGCCAAAGAAAAGATAAACGGCCTACGTATTCACTATGCGGGTAGAACTCTAAACTCGGCCCAAGTGAACTACTCAACAACTGAAAAAGAGTTACTTGCAGTAGTTTTGCTTTGGATAAGTTTAGGTCCTACTTGCTGGGATCTAAAGTAGTCATTTTCACGGACCACTCGGCTTTGAAATA
The DNA here is from genome assembly GCA_021015155.1 of Magnolia officinalis. Lineage (NCBI taxonomy): Eukaryota > Viridiplantae > Streptophyta > Magnoliopsida > Magnoliales > Magnoliaceae > Magnolia > Magnolia officinalis. Next base: position 53,087,967 of record JAJHSJ010000010.1, read on the forward strand.
TTTGCTGTCTAAGAAGGATGCAAAGCCGAGACTTTTGAGATGGATCCTCCTACTCCAAGATTTGACTTAGAGATAAAAGATAAGAAAGGAGTAGAAAACGTAGTGGCCGATCACCTTTCCAGATTGGTGTTAAATGATTCCACTGAGGAGATGCATATCCAGGACAATTTCCTTGATGAACAATTATTTGCGATCTCCAAATTGCCTTGGTATGCGGATATAGTGAACTATCTTGTAACAGGAAAAATGCCATATCATTGGAAGTCACAAGATAGGAAGCGTTTTGAAACCGAGGTTAAGAACTTCTTCTGGGATGACCCGTATTTATATAAATATGGGACTGATCAAATTTTTAGACGTTGTGTCCCAGAGGATGAAATTCAGAGTGTTATTTTTGCCACATGGAAGCATGTGGTGGCCATTTTTCTGCTAAGAAAACCACTGCAAAAATCCTGCAGTGTGGTTTTTACTGGCCTACCATGTTTAAAGACACCCATGCTTTCTGTGTTGCTTGTGATAGATGTCAAAGGTTGGAGAGAGTGTCTCGGCGCAACATGATGCCTTTATCCCCAATTTTGCCATTGGAGATTTTTGATTGTTTGGGGTATTGATTTTATGGGCCCATTTCCATCTTCTTTTGGATTTCTTTATATATTGGTTGGTGGGGCTATGTTTCAAAGTGGATTGAGGCAGTTCCAAGTAGGACCAATGACAACAAAGTGGTCATACGATTCCTCAAGGAAAATATTTTTTCTAGATTTGGAACTCCAAAGGCCATCATTAGTGATGGTGGGTCTCACTTTTGCAATAGGACATTTGAGGCTTTGATGAAGAAATATGGCATCAAGCATAAAGTGAGTACCCCATACCACCCACAAACGAGTGGGCAAGCTGAGATTTCTAATCAGGAAATCAAACACATTTTAGAGAAAACTATAAGGCCAGATAGGAAGGATTGGTCCCTCAGACTATCCGACGCTTTATGGGCTTATAGGACTGCTTATAAGACCCCGATTGGAATGTCTCCATACAGATTGGTGTATGGGAAGGCTTGCCACTTGCCTGTGGAATTGGAACATAGAGCCTACTGGGCAATAAAGAAATAAACTTTGATATGGATCAAGCAAGTGGACAAAGGAAATTAGAGTTAAATGATTTAGGGAGCTGAGGAGAGACTCCTATGAAAATTCTAAAATCTACAAAGAGAGGACCAAAGCTTTTCATGACAAAAATATTCTAAGGAAGAATTTTGAACCTCAGCAAAAGGTCCTATTATACAATTCCCGTCTCCAGTTTTTTCCGGGAAAGTTAAGATCAAGATGGACAAAGCCCTTTCATTGTGAAGAATGTTTATACTCATGGGGCTGTTGAAATTGAGAATCCACGTAATGGCAATGTGTACAAGGTTAATGGGCAGAGATTGAAGCCTTATGTGGAAAACTTTCATTTGGAAGAGGATTCCTTCCCTCTCATTCCCTCTTCATGAGCCAGATATTCAGATTGATGCTCCTAGTCTGATGGAGCATTTGTGTAGAATTTGTATCATATTCATTTTTTTTAGTGTCACCTAGCAGGTGAGTTTTCACTGGCCGGTACTACCACCCTTTCTTTTATTTTTATTGTTCTCTGCATTATATTATCATTACATTGGGGACAATGTAAATTTTAGGTTGGGGGTGTGGATAGTCATCCATGTGATTTTTTTTTAATTTTCAGTTATTTATTATTTTTAGTTTAATTATTTTTTTTTTTTAGGTTTATGGAAAAATTATTATTTTTAGGTTTAATTTTATTTTTTTAGGTTTATGGAAAAAAAAATTTCAACATTTTCAAAATAATATTTTTATATACAAGAATGTGAACATGATATTATGCGAATTCCAAAGGCAAAGTTAATATTTATTCTAGGTTGATAGTAGTCAGAATTTCAACAACTGAAAATTATATACTTGAGTTCAATTATCTAATCACTAGTTTAAAATGAGTTATAATTTGATGTACTGAATTCACAATACACCCTAGCTAACTTAGTGAGGAATATGATATGTGAACTATAATAACAACTTTTGATTCAAATAAGGTTGAATAAACTAGTATCATTGATATATGCTTAAAAGATAGAATATTGAAGAAAAAAAAATAGTGATGGAAATTTTTTTTTTTATTATAGAGCATAAATGTAATGACCATAACAATCGTGTCAGTAATCCGGAGTAAGGATACCTAAGTATCCATTACTGTTACCATTACAAGTACGATACCTTAGGTTATGAAGCAACCCGGTGGGAATCTTCATCTAAGGGTGGTCTATAATAATGAGGATATGATGATAAAAGAAGAAATACATGAAAAAAAGATAACTAGAGATTTCATACTCTTGGAATGATTGAAAGGAGTTAGGATAGAGAACATACATATTTTTCAAAGTTAGACTAGTGTCACGAGCACCTAAGGATATTGGATCGTAACTATTCTAAATTTTGATTAGGTCTCTGAACTCAAGGATGTAATGAATTAGGAAATTGAGATTCTAACTAACTTCAGACTTAGGGTAAGTATTGTTTTGTTTTGGAATTCATATGATGAATGGAGGCATAAGTGTATAAATTTTTGAGTGTTAAGCTATTTTTCATGTTTTTAATGTTTGTGGGTAACATTTCTGAAAACCCTCACGAGACTATAACTCGTCCACTAGGGGAAACCTAGGGGTTTAAAGGCTTGCTGCATATGCTAAATGCAATCGAGATTACCTGCGAAAGTGGTATAGTTAGAATTTTTTATTATTATTATTATTTTTTCTTTTTTTCGTTTTAATTCTGTTTCTAAAATTAGTTTTTTTTAATTATTATTATTATATTTTATTATTATTATTATTTCGCTTATTTTGCTTGGGACTAGCAAAATGCTGGTTGGGGGGTGTGTTGAGACTCAAATATTGCATAATTTTCCCCATTTATATCTTGGTTTTATGAACATGAATCCGTTTAATATTTATTTTACTCATGTATGTGTTGCAAGGTGAATTTAAGTGTTTGGATTGAAAAATGGTGTTAAAAGCACATTTTTTTGCTCTCAAGAATTACCAAAGCAAGGGATTGATCTTAGGAGACCAAGATTGAAGAATTCACATGCCAAAGATCTAAGAAAACCAAATGAAGAATGAAGAGATCGAAGATTTGAAGTGAAGAATCCTGAAATCGTCTTGAAAAAGTGTATTATGAAGCTGTAAAGTTTATTTGGGAAACTGCTTAGCAGGAAGTCTGTTTTAAACGAACTATGCAGCGAGAAGTCTATTTTGGAAAAATATGTATATTTGATGCGATGGGTTTCTAGGGTTTTTCAAATTTGTACGAAAATTAGAGGTCCCTACTTATAAATAGGGCTTCCTAGGGCATTCTAAAACATTATTCAAGGTATTCAAGAGCAAAGTTTAGGGTTTTTAAAGAGTTTTTAGTTTTATTAAAGCTTTATAAGTTGTTTTTTTTAGATCTCTTTTATTTGCATTTTCTTTCTTTATTTCTTGTTGCTTTTTATTTCTGCAATTTAATTATGTTTTTCTAAGTTCCTTCTATCCCAAGCTAGAAGGGAAGCACATGGGTTTAATGTTTCTTTAAGATTATGATGATTGATTGCTTTAATGATGAGAAGAATGGTGTATGCATGTTATTTATTATTTAGGTTTTATTTTTTTATCCTTTTGTGAGATCCATATGTTTCCATCATATGAGATCCACATTGATGGATAGGCTTACCCTAGATCAATCAGATTTCCTAGATAGGAGAGGTTCTCAACCTGTTATATTTCTTTGTTATTCATTATCCTATAGATATTGAATACTTAAAATCACTGACGCTTGAGAATATATGTCAATGGTGCAAATCCATGATTTTCTAATTTTTTATATCATTTATTAAAATATTTAAACTGTTTTATTTTCCGATTAGGCTGACCATAGTGATCAGATCCTAGTTGTGTTATCCAAGTCATCATGATTTTGGAACATTACCTATGTGTGGAACTTTGAAGCTTGGGTGTTATTTTATTCAATTGAATTACATCCATTCAAAAATCCCAAATCAAATCACCAGTTTAGTTTTTATTACTTAGTTTTATTTTGCATTTGATTTTTTTTTTCCTTCTTACAATTCATCTCCCTGTGGGATCGACCCCGTATTCACGGGATACTACTTACGAACCTCTGCACTTGGAGGCAAGCAAACAGCGAGCCCTCTTAAAATTGTGCCAATCAGGGCCACGGATCGCCTGTGAAAGCTTTTTGCGGCGTAGACCGTGGTGCCTGAGATAAACCCACCTTGCTCTCATTCATGTTAGACTTATTATATCATGTCTGCTATCACAGTGAAGAAAAAAGTTATTTCATATAAAAATAAGAGAATTTTTCAACTGTACGACCAGTATATGTCCCACGACCTTTTTAAGCTCGTTACTTTTTAGTTGCCAAGAATACCCCCCAGGCTTACGGATGACTTGCCAAAGGTCAAAAATGCCCCTGCTTTTCCCTTCAAGGGGGTGGGCTGGTGCTTCAAGGGGGTCCTATGGCTACGGATTATAACCATAGCCATAGCTGTAGCCATTGAAAAAAATTTAATCTGGGCGGCAGTACCGTCGACATCTAAATGTCTGTGCGGTAGTACCGCCCAAGTGCGGTAGTGCCACCCGGTATTTTTTTTTTAATTGGGTGGGTCCCACCATGGGCCCCACATAATTTTGAATGAGCCCCACACTCATTGTTCATGATTTTGGTGGGCCCCACATCCACCTGTGCACCTTTTTTTTCTTTTATTTATTATTATTTTCTTTACATAGATAACTTTATTCTACTTGCATTTTTTTTTATAATACATATTTATATAAATATGTATATTATTATATAAAAAAAACTTTATCTTTTTTTTCTCTTTTCTTTCTTTATTTATTTAACAAGAATATCTTCTAAACCAAAATTAGTTACTTGATGTACCCTATATGATTTTGGGGTAGGAGAACTACTTTAGCCAACCAATCTGTTCATTTTCCAAGATTCCATCAGGTCGATGGTCGAAAATCCATTCCATTCACTTCGCAGTCCATTTCAATCAGTTCGCGGTCAATTTCATTTCACGGCAATGACCGTGAAATGCATGGAAATGACCGTGAAGTGAAGGGAATTGACTGTGAAATGCATGGAAATGACTGTGAAATGAAACGGAATCGCCGGGATTGATAGTGAAATGCATGGAAAGGATCGTGAAGTGAAGGGGATTGACCGTGAAATGCATGGAAATGACTGTGAAGTGAAGGGAATTAACCGCAAAATGCATGGAAATGACCATGAAATGAAACAGAATCGCTGGAATTGACAGTGAAATGCATGGAAATGACCATGAAGTGAAGGGGATTGACCGTGAAATGGATGGAAATGACCATGAAATGAAGGGAATTAACCGTGAAATGCATGGAAGTGATCGTGAAATGAAACAGAATCGTCGGGATTGACCGTGAAATGTAGGAAATGACCGTGAAGTGAAGTGAATTGACCGTGAAATGCATGGAAATGACCGTGAAGTGAAGCGAATTAACTGCGAAATGCGTGGAAATGACCGTGAAGTGAAGCGAAATGACCGTGAAATGCATGGAAATGGCCGTGAATTTAAACGAAATAGCTGGAATTGACCATAAAATGCATGGAAATGACCGTGAAGTGAAGCGAATTGACCGCTAAATGCGTGGAAATGACCGTGAAGTGAAGGAATTGAATGTGAAGTGCATCAAAATGACCGCGAATCTAAACGGAATTGCTGGAAATGACCGTGAAATGCATGGAAATGACCGTGACGTGAAGCGAAATGATAGTGAAATGCATGGAAATGGCCGTGAAGTGAAGGGAATTGACCATGAAGTGCATGGAAATGACCGTTAATTTAAACGGAATCGCCGGAATTGATCGTGAAGTGAAGCGAATTGACTGTGAAATGCGTGGAAATGACCGTGAAGTGAAGGGAATTGACTATGAAGTGCATCGAAATGATCGCGAATCTAAACGGAATCGCTGGAAATGACCATGATGTGAAGCGAAATGACCGTGAAATGCATGGAAATGGCCGTGAAGTGAAGGGAATTGACCATGAAATGCATCGAAATGGCCGTGAAGTGAAGTGAATTGACCGTGAAGTGCATCAAAACGACCGTGAACGTAAAAGGAATTACCGGATATCGCCGTGAAATGCATGCAAATGGCCGTGAAATGCATCGAAATGGCTATGAAGTGAAGTGAATTGACCGTGAAGTGCATCGAAATGACCGTGAACGTAAACGAAATTGTCGGATATCACTGTGAAATGCATGGAAATGGCTGTGAAGTGAAGAGAATTGACCGTGAAATGCATCAAAATGGACGTGAAGTGAAGTGAATTGACCGTGAAGTGCATCGAAATGACCGTGAACATAAATGAAATTGTCGGATAAGACTGTGAAATGCATGGAATTGGCCATGAAGTGGAGAGAATTGACCGTGAAATGCATCGAAATGGCCGTGGAGTGAAGGGGCATGACTAGGGCTAAAAGTTAGGTGGGTTCAACCCGACCCACCCGACATTGTGTTGGGCTCGGGCAGGATATTTCGGGTCCGATCTTAAGCTTAGGCTATACAAACACCAACCCGATAAAACTTGGGTTGGGCTCGGGTTGAGGTCTCGGGTTGCCCGACCCAACCCGAACCCAATCAATATATAAGTTAGTTATAAATTATAATTGAGTGTAGATCGTTTGTATCGAAGGCACACTAGTGATGTCGAGTCTCATTTGTCCACGTCATTTCCAAGGACTCAAGCTAACAAGATTTGTCAGATTTCTCTCTCCCAAATAGACTTCGTGCTATGCTAAATGACTTTTAAAGGGGTAGTTGTCTTATAGACTTGATCAGATTTCTCTCTCCCAAATAGACTTCGGGTTAGGGTTGAGCACCAACCCGACCCAACCCGCCCGACTTTCAGCCTTAGGCATGACCGTGAAATGCGTCGAAGTGACTGTGAAGTGAAGCGATTGGACCACGAAATGGGCGGAAGTGACCGTGAAGTGAAGACGCGGACCACGAAATGCGTCGAAATGACTGTGAATAAACACAGAATATGCAGGAATGACTGTCATATGCATGAAAATGGGGGTGAAGTGAAGCGATTGGACCGCGAAATGCACGAAAGTGACTGTGAAGTGAAGACGCGGGACCACGAAATACGTCGAAATGACTGTGAATCAACACGGAATATGCGGGAATGACCATGAAGTGAAGGGGCATGACCGTGAAATGCGCTAAAATGACTGTGAATCAACACGGAATATGCGGGGAATGACCGTGATATACATGGAAATGGGGGTGAAGTGAAGCGATTGGACTGCGAAATGCATGAAAATGACCGTGAAGTGGAGATGCGGGACCGCAAAATGCGTCGAAATGATAGTGAATCAATACAGAATATGCGAGAATGACCGTGATATGTGTAAGACCCGTATCCTAGTTCGCACTGTTCCGATGAATCCTGCGATCATTTCCGTCGAAGTCCGGCAATCCGCGACTGATAATCGACGTTGCGATCGATCGTAAGTCGTATCTTTTAGATTCGAGTCAGTTTAATCCGAGACCTGTATCATTGCGACCGCACCGTCGCCGCGGTTCCAACGTCGCGACTCATGCACCGATCCAATACCCTGACTAGAAGATGTGAGTCGACGTTTATTTCGAAGAAACGCCGCGCTTTTACGATCCCGAGAGAATCTCTACAACATGTCAAATCAATCCAATCAATCAAATCAATCCCATCAATCAATCAATCATCAATCATCAATCAATGTCAAGTACACATCACCTTTCTCCACAAGTAAAGCAACCCATGCTTTTTCTCACCAAAGTTAAACCACCTCTCTCACTTCACCCATCCCTCACCTCACATCACTCACCCATCACACCCATCACCTCTCCTTATCTCCCTCTCTCTCTCTCTTTCTCTTTTATCACACCACAACTCCAAGCAACCAAGAGAGAGCCCACACGTCCAAGCTTCCTAAGAGAGAAAAGTGATTTTTGGTGGCCCACTTTCCATCCCAAGATCTCTCATCCTAGCCCTTGATTTCCAATCTCCACCGTCAAAGAGGAGCACAAGAAGGTTGGCTTTCCAACGGACCAAGAAGATCGCTAGGTGGGTGCTTTGATAGGGTAGTTTTCATGCTTTCTTAGATGGGCCAAGTGAGGCCTACCGATCAATGGTATGGATCTCACTTGGGACCCTATGATGTGGCTAATGGCCCACTTTGATTACCTTTTTATGTATGATGGAATGCAAGGGAGGGCCCATAGTGTCGGGGTCCCTCCATCACACGTGTGTCCCACTCTCTCTCTCTTCCTCCTTTTCTCTTCCTCTCTTGTTCATTTTTTTTATGTGTGATGATGTGACCATGTGGCCCACTTGGATGGACCCCACCATGAAGCATGTATGGGATCCTGGTCATTTGTAGGTGAGGCCCACTTCCTATGTATTGCTCCACACCACCAAGCCATGTGGTGGCCCACCTAAGCAAAGCAGGCCCACCTCAATGTATGTATTGCGTTCAGACTGTCCAGCGTCTAGGGACGCTGGACGTTTGGTGAAAAACACAAATATTAGCTCACTTTTTGCATGGACCACGTGTGTAGGCCCCACCTCGATGTATGTATTCAATCTATGCCGTCTATTCTATCTACCAACTCATTTTAGGCGTTGAGCCGAAAAATGAGGTTGATCGGAGCATCGGGTGGGCCATACCTTAGCAATCAGTGGTCTTCACCGTTTGAAGTCCTTCAGATTTTTTTTACACACTGAAACAGGCCCAATATTGGACTTGATGGGTTTGTTACGGGCCATGGAAACCAATGGCCGAGGTGGATTTGGCTGAAGCGGGCCCCACACGTGAAAAACTTTAGAAAAATGAATTTCAAAAAAAAAAAAAAAAAACAAATACAGTAGCAGCATTGCTGCTGCCGCTGCTGTCAGACGCTGCCAGCGTCAGTGTGCAACAGGCGAGAACCCACGGCTCCAGTCGTGGGCCCCACCTTGATGTTTATTTATCATCCAATCTGTTCATATGGTGGGCCACCCCCTGAAGTGGGGCCCCATCAAGTTTCAGCCGCATCCATGGCTCAGTTAGCCCACACCACAAGAAACAGCGGTAATTGAATTCTACCATTGAAACTCTTTTGGGCCCCACAGAAGTTTTGGATCAAGATGAAATTTGTGTTTTCCCTTCTCCTGGGTCTGCGTGACCTTATGAGCAGGTTGGATGGAATGTAAACATTACAGTGGCCCCACGTGGAGCCCACAGGACAAGTGCATTTGCCTCCACCGTCCGCTGGACGGTGGAGCCAATCATGATATATGTGTTGTATTCCCACCGTCCAGGGGACGGTGGGTGCGGCAGCGTGTGTGGGCACGTGTGTGTATACGTGTGTGTGGGGTTGCATGTGTGGGTGTGCTGCGTGTGTGCCGTGTGCGTGCGTGCATGTGGTGTGTGTATATATATATATATCATATATATTATCTATATATTATATGATATAAGTTATATTGTATATATTATATTATTATATATATATTTGTTGGAGGGTCTTAGGCATTTTAATAGTGGAAATCATCATTGCCACTTGTATTTTGGTGTGGCCCACCTTGGTTTATATAAGGCCCAAGTGTTTTAGGCCCACCTGGATGAGTACTTGTGGCCTTGTTGAGGCCCACCTGGATGTATATTTATGGCCGTTGTTGAGGCCCACCTTGATGTATATTGGCCCATGTTACGAGGCCCATTGTGATGTTTTCAAAGGCCCATGGGTTATGGCCCATTGCAATGTACATAAGGCCCACTAATGCGGCCCACTTGATTTATGAAAGACCCATATAAGGCAGCCCATCTGATGTATTTGAGGACTTTGGGTCAAGGCCTAATGAGTTGTGTATCGATCCATGGCAATATGTGATTCCCTATGGTTTGTGTAATGATATTCTATGGTGGGCTATGCCTTGGGAGCAATGTTGGTTTGACGTCCACATTGTAAGTACAGTGTTGGTTAAATGTCCGCATTGTGACTCTCCTTAGGGCCCATTGATAGGCCCGTACTTGTTGTGTGTAAGCCGTCTATGCCCATCTGCGTTGAAAGGATAGTTCATTACTTTATAAAATGCTTAGTATAATCTCATCATCATACGCATCATATGCATGCTTGAGATGAGGGGTGACTGATCATAGCATATGCCTTCGGGCAGACTGTTACGGGCTCCCTGATAGGCGGAGTTGCCCTGCATGAGCGCATGGTTTACGCAGGACTGTTGCATGACTGGTAATGTGACTCATGCACTTGCATTGTGTGATTGTAGTTACTGTATGCCCTAGCGATACTAGGGCCATAGCCTCCACAGACACATCGTGGGTGGCTGGATTGGATACCGAAAATGTTTGGTTCTAGCATACGGGCGCCATAGATGTCCCTGGGTGAAAATCCCTAAACCCGATGGTACCAGAGGATGACTCCAACGTCGAGACCGAGTGGATGTACGAGCGCATGAGGGCCGAATACCAGGAGGTCGCATCTCCCACTGTGTCGTGGTCGGTTGGAAAGGGGTGTGACCTTACCCGCCTGAGTGAGGGGGCAATTTCTAGGTTGAGTTTGACCAGCTTGAGGAATCGGTCCGCTATCGACGAGCCGGGCCCGATATTGGCAGGCGGATAGTGAGGTCTCTTCCTCCACTCCCAGTTGTGCGTTCGGATAGGGGCGGCAAGCTGGCTTGAGTGTACTAGACCTCGGTGATTGTCCATGCTGAGAACCATACTGATTGACGCTCTAGTGAGGAGCTGTATTGACATGAGGATTGGCATACTTGAGCTGCATTATGCATCGCATGGATATGTGTACTTATGGGTACTGGCACGCTTGCTTTGCATCTCGCATATGACATTTGGCTACATAGGCCTCTCATTGCATGGTCTTGGTATGACCGACAACATTCATGCCTTGCATTACATAGCTTTGGTATAAGCCGATAGCATTCATGGACTTACCGCATATTTCCGCATTACTCTGATATTGTACACTTAGCACTTGCCTTACACACACTTACACCACCCTCTAAGCTTTCTATAAGCCTATGCACGATTGATGCGTGCAGGTGACGCTAGGACGCAGCCGTAGTCTCGCCGCAATTGGAGTGTGCAGCCGAGCTTCTAGAGTTTTTGTTATTTGCACTATCTTGTATTTTCCTTTATACACTTTGTACTCAAAGTTTTTGTTCATAATGGATTTTGTGATGGTGTTCTTATGGTTATTGTTCGTGGGTTATGCTTGTGGTTATGCTTATTACAAATTAAACGGATATTGAAAATCCTCCTTGTAGCATCCCAGGATCGGAACTTGGCGTATGGGCGCTGGGAGCCGAAAATGGGGTTCTACGGAGGCTGTCGGCGCCAGATTCGGCGATCGAAAATTTTTTTAGCCCGGTTTCCGAGTTTGGGGCGTGACAATATGCATGGAAATGACCGTGAAGTGCATGGAAATGAGTGTGAAGTGAGGCGAATGGACCGTGAAATGGGGGTAAAGTGAAGTGCACAGAAGTGAAATAGCGGTCCAATCGCTTCACTTCACCTTCATTTTGCGGTCCCGCGTCTTCACTTCACGGTCACTTTCGTGCATTTTGCAGTTCAATTGCTTCACTTCACCCCCATTTTCATGTATATCACGGTCATTCCCGCATATTCTGTGTTGATTCACAGTCATTTCGACACATTTCGCGGTCCCACTCTTCACTTCGCGGTCACTTCCGTGCATTTCGCGGTCCAATTGCTTCACTTCACCCCCATTTCCATGCATATCACGGTCATTCTCGCATATTCCGTGTTGATTCATGGTCATTTCGACGCATTTCGCGGTCCCGCATCTTCACTTCACGGTCATTTTTGTGCATTTCACGGTCCAATCGCTTCACTTCACCCCCAATTCCATGCATATCACGGTCATTCCCACATATTCCGTGTTGATTCACGGTCATTTTGATGCATTTCACGGTCCCGCGTCTTCACTTCACGGTTACTTCTATGCATTTCGCGGTCCAATTGCTTCACTTCACCCCCATTTCCATGCATATCACGGTCATTCATGCATATTCCGTGTTGATTCACGGTCATTTTGATGCATTTTACGGTCCCGCGTCTTCACTTCATGGTCACTTTTGCGCATTTCGCGGTCCAATCGCTTCACTTCACCCCCATTTCCATGCATATCACGGTCATTCCCGCATATTCCGTGTTGTTTCACGGTCATTTCGATGCATTTCACAGTCCCGCGTCTTCACTTCATGGTCACTTCCGTGCATTTCGCGGTCTAATCGCTTCACTTCACCCCATTTCCATGCATATCATGGTCATTCCTGCATATTCCGTGTTGATTCACGGTCATTTCGACGCATTTCGTAGTCCCGCGTCTTCACTTCACGGTCACTTCCGCGCATTTCGCGGTCCAATCGCTTCACTTCACCCTCATTTCCATGCATATCACGGTCATTCCCGCATATTCCGTGTTGATTCACGGTCATTTCGACGCATTTCGACACACGATCACACGCCTTCACTTCACGGTCACTTTCACGCATTTCGCGGTCCCACGTCGTCACTTCCGCGCATTTCGCGGTCCAATCGCTTCACTTCACCCCCATTTTCATGCATATCACGTCATTCCCGCATATTCATGTTGATTCCCAATCATTTCGACGCATTTCGCTGTCCCGCGTCTTCACTCCACGGTCACTTCCGCGCATTTCGCCATCCAATCGCTTCACTTCACCCCCATTTCCATGCATATCACAGTCATTCCCACATATTCCGTGTTGATTCACGGTCATTTCGACGCATTTCGCGGTCCGGTCCCGCGTCTTCACTTCACGGTCACTTCCGTGCATTTTGTTGTCCAATCGCTTCACTTCACCCCCATTTCCATGCATATCACGGTCATTCATGCATATTCCGTGTTGATTCACCATCATCTCGGCGCATTTCACGGTCATGCCCCTTCACTTCACGGTCATTTCCGCGCATTTCGGGATCTAATCGCTTCACTTCACGGTAGGACCCGGTCGACCCCGACTGTTTCCACTGTGATGACATTCAATCTCTACTGTTTTCTATTATGGGTCACATCGAGCTTTGGATCTACTTCATTTTTGGGTACATGAGAGTGAAGTAAAGGGAATTGACCGTGAAATGCATGGAAATGACCGTGTTAGTGAAGGGAATTGACCGTGAAATGCGTGGAAATGACCGTGTTAGTTAAGGGAATTGACCGTGAAATGCGTGGACTTCTTGTGGGCTATTTTGGATACAGAATGTTATGGTAGAGTGGTTAAGGAATCAATTTCATGCACTTCATAGTCATTTCAATGCATTTCACGGTCATTTCGCTTCAAGTCACGGTCATTTCCATGCATTTCACGGTCATTCCAAACAATTCTGTGTTGATTCACGGTCATTTCCATGCATTTCGCGGTCAATCCGCTTCACTTCATGGTCATTTCCATGCATTTTATATGCTTATATATACATATTTATATAAATATGTATTTGAGAAAATTGTAGGTAGAATAAAGTTCTCCATGTAAAAAATAAAATAAATAATAAATAATTTCATAGATTGGCACAGACTACAGTTATGGCTACAGTTATAATCCGTAGCTAAAAGTAAAATACCTTTTTTTATTAATCGAAAGACATTCGATTAATAAAAAATTGCAGGATTTTTGAGGCAAACTCACTGGACAGTTCTGGATCTTTTCGATTAATCGAAAGACCTTTGATATATCGAAGTACAACTCACTGTCTTTTTTTTTCCTCTTTCCTGTTGTAATCCCTGCCACTTTTTGTGGGTCCCATTATGAGGTATGTGTTATATCCAAACCGTCCATCTATTTGGCAAACTCGTATTAAGGCTTTGGACGAAAAATAAGATAGATCTAGCTATCAAGTGGACCACACTGTAAAAGCAGTGGAGGATTGGACGTCTACCATCGAAACCCTTCTAGGGGTCAAGAATTTTTGGATCATTATGAAATTTGTTTTTCCTCTTCATCCAGGTCATTGTGACCTTATGAATGGATTGGATGGAAAATAAATGTTACGGTGGGCCTTATGAAATATTCAACAGTGAAAATCAAGTTTCCTACTGCTATTTGTGGTGTGGTCTAGTTGATCTTTGGATATGATTCTTTTTTTCCGTTAATGCTCTAAAATGATTTCGAAGTATGGATGAACGGTGTGGATATAATAAATACATCATCGTGGGGGCCATGTCGAGGAGCGTCAGCGCTCGTCTTCGCACACCAGCCAATCGGCTTCCCGAAGGGATGAATGACGAGGGTATTTTGGTCCCTTGAAAAGTCGGTCGTACACAGGGGAGTATTCTTGGAAGCTTAAAAAGGGGTGGGCTTCAAATGGCTGGTGGGCCATATACTAGTCGTACAATTGGAAATTTCTCTAAAAATAAAGTAACTGCTTGGGAGTACAAACCCTCCACTTTAAAATCACTTTATTGCACATGAGCGGTTGAGCAGATGATCTAACCACTTCAGTTCTTGGTCCTAGACAGCCGTTTAGTTCCTTCGTCTATCTTTGCACTTCGGGTTAAGATGTTCAGCTCGGATCAAGTTATAAAAGGCTTTGGCACACCTGACACTATATATAAGCTTACATGGCTGAATTTCAAGGCAAACAATAACATGGATCCTTATCTTCGATCAAATCCTCTAGAGGGATCAATACCTCCATAACTAAGGATCAATCAATTTGATCAATATCAATTTAGCCAAAACCTATCACCGTTGGTAGGCAACAAGAGAATAAACCGCAATGGCAAAAATTATAGAGCCATTGATGGTGATTTGTGACAGGTCGGGATGATAGTACGTAGTATCGCAGGCTATGGGGCCCATCACAAAGGACTTCTATCCAAACTAGTCTCATACCTAATTTGGATAGTCAGACTTAATGTGGTAAACCCCTGATTTCCAATTAGTCGTGCGTCCCAACCAAAATTCTGGCCATTACGAAGGTACACGTAACAAATAATTGTGCACCACCAACCCAAGTGGATAGTGAATGAATGAATGAATGAGTATGCAACTCCTGCTCAATAAGTCCACATATCAGTAGTGTTCATCTCTGGGATCATCACCGAAGTCTAGTACACTCTACACCAGCTTGCCGCCCTATCAAGCACACAACTGGGTAAGTGGAAGAGACCTCACTATCTGCCTGGCCAGTAATCAGCCAATATCTACCTAGCACGTTGATAGCGGACTCATTCACGAGCTGGTCAAACTCAGCTTATCTATGCCTACTCCCTCAGGCGGGCAAGGCCACACCCCCTCCCAACCGACCACGACACAGTGGGGGACGTGGCCTACTGATATACGGCCCTCATGCGCTCATATATATCCACTCGGTCTCGACGTTGGGGCGTCCTCTGGTACTAAGAGAATTTAGGGATTTTCACCCCGGGTCATCTATGGCAGCTCGATGCTAATAATAGATTTCCGATGTCCCATCTGGCCATCCATGATATGCCTATGGAGGCTACAAACCTGATGTCGCTAGGGTGTACAGTAATCACAACACACAATGCAAGATGCATGAGTCATACAATCCAGTCATGCATCAATCCTGCGCATACCATGCGTTCATGTGAGATAACCTCCGCTTATCAGGGAGTCTCATAACAACCTGCCCAATGACATATGTAATGATCAACCACATCTCATAACAAACATGCAGATGATGCATATGGGCATGTATCATGATGCTATGATATCACATACTCATAATTGGTATCAATAACTGGCATCGACAATCGACCTCGACGATGTGGACATTTAACCAACATTGCCCCAAGGAATGGCCCACATAGAGCCTAACATATAGTGGACCCATGGCCTCACACAAGGCCCAGATATAAACACCATGGGCCTCACTCAAGAGCTTAATACACATTACACTGGGCCTCTCACATAGGCCTAACATACATCACAATGGGCTCCATCGCCTGGCCCTCAAATGCACCATAATAGGCCTCATCACATAGGCCTCATATATATCACATTGGGCCTTAAACACGGGCTGAATACACATCACAATGGACCTCAAATATGGGCCGCATATACATCACATGGGCCTCGCCACATGGACCATAAACATGAGCCTCAAATATATCATAATGGGCCTCATATGCATCAAGTGGGCTGCATCAATGGGCCTCATACACATCAAATGGGCTGCATCAATGGGCCGCACTAATGGGGCTTTACTAAACTTTTACATAATCAGGCGGCCAGTACCACAATTTCACATAGTTTAGTATGCATACGATTACTATCATGATCTAGTGTCTATATTTCAAAATATCCAAACATAATTGAGCAATCCTAATCCTACATACGAATACACGGCTACACCAATTATGATGAGTCTTATACTACAACCACTTCACATGTCACATAGTTAATGACTCATATTCGATGTCACATGGTTAAGGGCCAAGAGCCACATTTCATCTACCATTTACGGTTTAGAGATCACATCGCATAGAATCCAGGACCTTGATAGCATTAGCTTGGGTAACATAACCTTACATCACATTCGTTCTAGTGTACAACTTGGTCATACTTTATTCAAGTGGCGGTGTCTATATCGATAAGCACAAACCTACGTTGTTGAATGGTCATCAATGCCACTTGATTTCATATGGTTAGATAGTCTTGTTCGTATTTCACATTCATACAGTTAGATGACTACATATACTACATATACTCCACCATTGCCTATGATTAGGTGGCCATACATACGTCACATGCCCACATGATTAAGGGGCCAAACACTTATAAGGCACCCTCACACAACTAGAGTCTACACATTTGTTATAATTGAACATGTTTAAGGGTTTAAACACTTATCATATGATATTACTACTTAAGGCCACACTCTAACCAAAGTGCCAAGTGATCAAGGGCTGTCCACAATCATCCCATTTAAGGGATTAATCATCATTACTTTAAAATTGCAATACCAATTCGTCATACATTCAACACATGGAAATTACAAACTCTTGTCGAAGAGACCCAATGGTTGGCCCAAACAAGCCTACTACTAATGGGCCCACTTGGCATTCACTCAAAATGGGCCTTAACATTCTTGGGCCCACACACCAATGGAATTCACAACGAGTCTTATGCGGTGGAGTCCATGGGGATTTCCCATGAGGTTGAGTTGTGTGTGACCCACCTGAAGTTAGGATCTGCTCCAACAATCCGGTGAAGTCGATGGATGGTATGGATATACATTGCATCATTAACCTCGGCCCTAGGAAAATTTTAGTGATAAGAGTTCGTTCCTTACTGTTTCAGGTGATACGGTCTAGGTGGACTTTCGATCAGCCTGATTTTTTAAACCAACCATGCAATGGGCTGGTCAAGGATGATGTTGGACTCAATAAATCAAATACATCGTGGTAGACCTACAGGGAGTCTTTAATGGTAAATGTTCAATTTCTATTGTTCGTGTGGTGCAGCCTACCTAAAATTTGGATCAGCTTTATTTTTGGGCTCATGTACTAAAATGGTCTATCAAAGACAATGTACAATGCAGATTTGATATAGACATTATGTGGGCCTCTTGGCTTAAAATCAAGTCAATCTGTGGCTCATATGGGCCACACCACACACAAAAGTTGAGAGGGTTACCCTCCATTAAAACATTTATAATCATTTGTTGGGCCATCGGGACGTGGTTCACAAATCCAGTCCATCCACTATGTGTGTCCCACTTGGTTAAGGGTTCAGTCCAAGTTTCAGATGCATCCATATTTCAGGAGGACCTCAGCAAGTGATTCTATATCCTCCAACTACGAGTTGTACAAACAGCACAAGGAGATCAAAGTTACATGGGTCCCATAATGATGTATTTATTATGTGTACATTGTTCATCTATTTTTAAAGATTATTTTAAAGCATTATTTAAGGAATGAATCATATCCAAAGATTATTTGGACCATACCACAAATAGCAATGGGGATAACAATGCACAGGGCCCACATAATGTTTATTGTCCATCAAATCTGTTCATTTGGTCACAAGGACCTAGAAAATCAAATTTCATATTGATCTAAACTTCTATGACCCCCAAAAAGGGTTGCAATGGTGGACGTTCATTCCCCTGCTGCATTTTGCAGCGTGGACCACCTGATATTTAGATCTGTCTTTTTTTTTTCTCAAGCCTTAGGACGAGCTCACCAAGTGGATGGACGGTTTGGATATAACACACACCTCATGATCAGACCCACAGACTTGCTGATATATTATTATTATTATTATTATTATTATTATTATTATTATTATTATTATTATTATTATTATTTATTTATTTAGTTTTCGCATGATTTTAGATGGTGTGGGCCACCCGAGTTCCATGTACGGCTGATTTTTGGGGTATCCCAATATTTGAAGGGGACCCATCAAATGCACGGTGATGATGCTCGATACACATCACAGTGGGACCTGTGGTGAGGCCCACTGTCCCTACCCAATACAGCAGCAAGATGCTGCTTGCTGCAGCGTCCTCTGGACGCTAACAGCAACAGCATCAATTACTATTTTTTCAATAGTTTTTCCTAGGTGGGGTCCACATAAGGACGATCCAGTCTGATTATTGGATTCTCTGTCTCGTGATGGGTCCAATGAGCCCCATATTCAGCATGTTTTGACGTATAAAAAAAATTACAGTAGGCCCTAACAATTTATCATTATTAAAATAGTATTTTTGGTGGTGTGGCCTACCAGAGATTTAGATTGGTTTCGGCTCAAGGCCTAAAATGAGCTAGGAAATTGAATGGAAGGTGTGGATCAAACACATACATCATGGAGGGGGCATTGTGGACCCACAGCCCCTCCCTTTACACATGCAGCATGGGACGCTGCTTGCTACAACGTCCTCTGGACACTGGCGGCAGCGTCTCTCCCATAAATATTTTTTTATTTAATTATTATTTTGTGTAAGGTACGAGGGATGTGTGTGTGTGAGTTTTGCCATCTCAATGGGCCATATTTAGATGGTTTAAATGACCTAAAAATATCACAATGGATCCATGCCCTTTTGTCAAATTGATATTCAAGTATTCCCTTCATCTAGGTCTTGGAATGTTATGAACATTGGATGAACATCATAGTAGGGCCACGATCAATGGGTCTCACATCATCATCATCATCAATAACAACAATATATTATCATCATGATCATCATCATCCATACCATAAAAGAATAAAAGGCTAAGTGAAAAGGGGGTGTACTCACCTTGATGGATTAGATGGATGGAAGGGATGGGATTGATGGAGTTGATGGTGGCCCACCAAGATCACTCTCTCTCTCTCTCTCTCTCTCTCTCTCTCTCTCTCTCTCTCTCTCTTGTTGTAGAAAAAAATGGTGAATTGCTAAGGGATGAAGGACTATTTGTAGAGAAATTGTTAAAATGTGGTTAGATTCAATTAATGTGATCTTGGTTAGCTTAGACTAAGATTATGACAATTAATTCATGATTTGTAATTAATGGTGGATTAAAGGAACATGTGATGGCATGGTGTGATGTTGTCATACATAGGGTATGGAATGGAGAGAAGTTGACTTTGGGGAGCACATGAGAGAGGGGAGGTATTGGTGTGTGACATCACACACATGGGTAGAGATTCTCTCACCCATGTGTGGCATGTACATGTGTACATGGCATGTGTTGTACACATGTATGGAATGGAGTATATGGCACCATGCGCACATTATATACTAACGATTCTTCACGTCGTATCTCACTAACGGAGTGTCGTACAGACGCACGGGTTGTAACTCCACGATCGCAGCGATGGGGGGGTCGATATGAAATATGTTTCAAGGTCTTGTGGTTCCGGTCAGTTGGGTGTGCACTATGAATAGCCAATCTAGGTCTAGCTAAGGGCATCAATCATCGTGCACGTATGCATAGAAAACTGTACGAAATGGACATGGTGTTACAGATGATATCCCAAAACAATCATATTATCTACTGCATCACTGTAATTCCTTTAACATGATGATATGCACTATCTAGACATTTCCATGTAAATCAACAGTTACAAATCATTGGTTAGTCACTCAGATGTGATCCGGTACTAATGACCCATATGAGACTCGGCGTTTCATCATGTACAGGGAAAGTGTATATTTCGACAGGTTTATTACAACCATAGTGTATTACATAGGTACACTAATTAGAGATATTAAAATTGATTTAATAATTAAATTCAAACTCCAGATATATTATCTTCCCGTCAATTCCTAATACAAGGATCCAAATTCTAGGGATTTCCAAATCGAGGGGGACCTATCCCTCCATAAGTTCCCTGTGGTGTGGTTCTCCTGAAATGTGGATCGGCCTCATATTTGGAACAATGTCCTAAAATGAGATGGGAGAACAGATGGATGACATGGATGAAGCACATTCATCAAGGTGGGTCTCACGAGTGGGACCACAACTGCTAAAAAAGGGGTAGCACCCCAAGCCCCATTGTTCCCCTCGGTGCAGTCCACCTAAGATTTGGATTTGCCTGATTTTTGGGCCCCTGTCCTAAAATGATCTTACAAAATAGATGAACAACATAGATGGAAGATATACATCATGGTGGGTCCCATGACTAGCCCCCAATCCACGCCTAGATTAGATACTCACAGGTTGATTAATGAGACTCAGTGCTGAAGTGACGTCACCAAGTTATGTGGGCCCCAATATGATGTATGTGTTGTATCCACATCGTCCATCCATTTGGAGAGATCATTTTAAGGGAGAAGACAAAGAATGAAGCATATACAAAGCTAGAGTAGACCCAACCACAAAAAAGAGTGGGGAGAGTGACGCCCATAGTTGAAACCTTCCTAAGGTCCACCATGATATTTATTTGAGATCCAACCTGTTTATAAGTTAACACACGCATGAAAGAAGGGAAAACAAAAATATCAGCTTGATCTAAAACTTTTCTGGCCCTTAGAAGTTTTTAATGGTGAGCGTCACTTTCCCCACTGTTTTCTATGGTGGGGCCTACTACAGCTTTGGATCTGACTCGTTCTTCGTCTAATGGCCTAAAATGATCCCTCCAAATGGATAGACTGTATGGATACAAAATATACATCATGGCGGGGCTCATATAACTCCGTGAGGTCACTTCAGTAGCTAGTCTCGCTACTCAAGCTTTCAGTAGCTAATTCGCGCCCGCCCAGGAATGGACGGGGATTGGAAAATGACAGTTGAGCAGCGAGAGTCACTACTGAAGTGACGTCACTAAGTTACGTGGCCCCACCATGATGTATATGTTGTATCCACACCTTCTATACATTTGGAGAGATCATTTTAAGACATGGTCCAAATTATGTTTATTTGAGATCCAACTTGTTCATGTGTTAACGTAGACATGAAAGAAGGGAAAACAAGAATATTAGCTTGATCGAAAACTTTCGTGGCCCTTAGAACTTTTTAATGGTGGGCGTCACTCTCCCCACTATTTTCTGTGGTGGGATCCTCTTGAGCTTTGTATCTGACTCATTCTTTGTATCATGGCTTAATATGATCTCTCAAAATGGATGGATGGTGTGGATACAAAATATACATCATGGTGGGATCCACATAACTTGATGACGTCACTTCAGTAGTCACTCTCGCTACTCAACCTGTAAGTAGCTAATCCGCGTCCACCAACAAGGGCTTCCACCCTCTCTAGACGTTGGGCACAGCGCCCGGACAAGCTCTCTCTCTCTCTCTCTCTCTCTCTCTCTCTATATATATATATATATATATATATATATATATATATATATATATATCTTTTTTATTTTTAATTTTCCCATACAGGTGAGACCCATTTGAAAGATCCAATTCATCCATCGGATTTTCTACATCATGAGGGTTTTAATTATCCCTCACTTGGCCAGATTTGGGTGAATAGAAACACCACGGTGGGCCTTGGAGGGTTTTAATAGCATTCATTGTTTCCTGCAGTTTGGCCCACCTGAGATTTTAATCTTCTTCATTTTTTGGCCCATAGTCTAAAATAATCTGAAAAACATATTGACAGTGTGGATCAAACAAATACATAATGGTGGGTCCCACGAGTGGGGACCCTACTTCCCACGTCCACATGGGCATGTTGAAGCTAGAGGGATCTCATCCCATCGTTCCTCTCGGTGTGGTCCACCTGAGATGTGGATCGGCTTAATTTTTTGAGTTCATGGCCTAAATTTAGTTGGAAAAACGAATGGACAGTGTGGATTAAACACATACATCAAGGTAGATCCCACGAGTGGAGACCCCACTCCCCATGTCCATGCATGGACGGAGACGTAGGGAGGGGTAACCAGGCCCATTATCCCTCATGGTGCGGCCCACCTGAGGTGCGTATCGGATTCTTTTTTGGGCTCAACTCCAAAATTGATCTGAAGAATCGGATGGATAGCGTAGATGAGACATAGACATCATGGCGAGACCCACGAGTGGGCCCACTCTATGGCCCTCTCTAAGCCTGGTGCGGGCAGCAACACTAGTGGCAGCACAGCTGCCCTCTCCCTATTTACCCTCTATTTACATGGCGGTGGGGCTCACTTAGAAAAATTTACTCCGTCCATCAGATGGGCCAACTCATGGTGAAAGCAAGGAGCTTTGGATCAATCTAATCTTTGTGTTTTTCCACCATCCAGATCTGTGTGATCTTATTAATAAGTTAAAATGGAAAATAAACATCATGATGGATCGAACACAGTGGTCCACGCTGTGACAGCATGGGGGCTCACTGTCTCATAGCATGGCCCACATGTGGGCCCCTTAAAACCAATCAAAGTAAGAAATAGAAAGGGAAAAGGACGGGGAAGGGATGGAAGAAGATTTCGGCAATTGGGGTGGCCACCCCCCACTAGGGTCCACCATACACTCCATACATGCTCAAGGTGGGTCCCACTCTTGTGGGCCCACCAAATTTAGGGAAAACAATGAAAAATTGGGATATTATCCCATATACTCACGACAAAGATGAATGGTTGGATCGGTTTGAATTGGTGATCGGACGGTCCACCAAGCTTCCTTACTCTTGTCTAAATTCCCCTCTCCCTAATTCTCTCTCAATCTCTCTCTTTTTTCTCAAACCATCTCTTTCATCTCTCCCACTTGCTTAAATTTCTCTCTAATCTTTCTATCTTCTCTCTCGGTTTGGAGATTTGTGGTAGAACTTTTAGGATACATAGGGAAATAAGAAAAGATGGAGGGGTAGAATGGGGAGATGGAAAAGGAGAGTGGAGTGGCTTAGCATTGGTAAGCATGGGAAAGGGCATGGGATCTCATGCCTTTGAAGTGATAGGGGAAAGGGTTGTGTTGACTAATGGGGAGAGAGAGAGGGATGTGAGCAGGAGTATTTTGGGCATGGGTAGGGAGTGTGGGGTACTTTGGTATGGACTTTTTGGTCATTAAGCAAGGGGTGGTTGTGAGGGCATGGGTAAAGGTGTGAGGGTAGTTTAGGGTTATAGAAAATATTACTTGTAGAGATTACTTGCTAGATTCTCTATGTGAGCCCCACACCACATGTACGTAGTGCGGCCCACCTCGATTAGCATGAACATATGCATCTTTTACTATAGCTATTAATAGGGCATGCCATGTGGCGTTGGAATTGTAGTGCCCATGCGATCGCTAAAGTACTAGTATCAGGTTGTTACATTACTAAAATATGGTCGTAATCAAAACACGCTGATATGGTCCACCCGAAACATGCTGGTGCCGAAGTTGAAGCATACGGTTGATTAATCGGGGCACATGTCTTACATGGTGTGTCATTGTGGATGTACTTCCTTTCTTGGTGTATACAATAGCTGCCT
This sequence comes from Magnolia officinalis, assembly GCA_021015155.1. NCBI lineage: Eukaryota > Viridiplantae > Streptophyta > Magnoliopsida > Magnoliales > Magnoliaceae > Magnolia > Magnolia officinalis. Next base: position 53,111,950 of record JAJHSJ010000010.1, read on the forward strand.
CACGACTAGAGACTCACCATGATCATGCGAAACCCAATCTGCTTCATCAGCTTCACCATCCGTGGCATGCCCTAACTCATCATCTTCCAAGCCTTCTGTGTTCTCAGAGCCACCATTATTGATGGTGAGGTTTGCCACTTGTAGTTGAGGGCAAGTGTTTGAAAAGTGACCCGGTTGGCCACATTGATAGAAGTGGTTAGGCCATGGCTGACCATAAGGGTTCAGAATCCTGCTCGGACCGACAATAGTGGTTGTTGTTCTTTGGGGTCTTACTTGTCCGCTTCATGGCTCTTTGTTCGCGAGTGTAGTAAGCTGAGGTCCTCCTCCTATACATTATTTCTCCTTGATCTATGGAGCTCCTTATGAAGGACCCGCCTCGCCTACCCTAGTAATAGGATAGGTTCGTGTGTTGGTGCGCTCGACCTGCACTTTTGCTTGAGGGGCTAGCTTGATCACTTCGTTCATTGTACAAACGAGTTGCATCTGAACATAATCCTAAATCACAACATGCAATCTGCCGTTGAATCGGGCAACTTGCTACTATTCGGTTTCGACCAAATCATAGTGTGCCTTTAAGCGGTAGAATTCTTTTACGTAATCTTTTACCGACTTACTATCCTGCCAACAATTTTGGTATTGTTGGAACAATATCTAATCGTATTCACTGGGGAGGAATCGTGCGCGCAACAAATATTTCATCCGCTTCCATGTGTGAATTGGTTCTTTCATTTGTCTCGTCCATGTGAGCTAAAGTTGCTCCCATCAAGCTGAAGCTCCGCCCTTCAACTTATAAGCCACAAGGTTAACTTTCTTCTCTTAAGAGACATCTATGTAGTCGAAGAAGTGTTTTAGTTCAAGCAACCAATCGAGGAAGTCTTGGATGTGGAGTTCGTCGTTGAAGCTAGGGAGGTCGACTTTCATCCAGATGTTTCGATCCGTTCGATCTACCTGATCGGCGCCTAGTCCGGGATGTTGGAGGACCATATCGTCGATCTCCTCATCATTGGATCCCACCTCCTCAGGCATGATCCCGTGACTCACTGTCAGCATTACCCTGTGATCAACGCGATTATGAATTTCAGCACCCACCGGGGGCGGATAACTACCTTAAACATGGAGTTGTCCTAAAGCCTCTGTCATGTGATATATGCATGGCAACCTATAGACCTTGCATGAATTTTTTATTCTCTCATTGCGCCGCTTTGAAAGCCAACACTATTAATGAAAAGTTCCCTAGAACACCATCCATGGGAATGTTGCCCGACCCTTCGTTAGAAGCCATAAATCCAAGGAGAACACCTCGCTCTGATACCAACTAATGCAGGGGAGCACATGATGAGGTTGAGCACTATCTTCCTTGATCGATAAACACCTTGAATCCACAAGGCACTTTGAATCCATAAGAGGTTTCTTGAATCCGTGAGAGAAATATAAGAACTTTTAAGGAATTTTATTGATAGAATGAATGATAAAAATGAGTTAGCACCCTTTTAATAACCCTAAACAAACCTTAAAATTGTATTCAAATAGTCCTAATTAAACGAGAAAACAAATTCAGAAAATACTCAAATTTCTGCCGCATGCCCACCTATCGTCAACGTATTGAGTCGACAGGTCGAAACAACCAAAAATTGTCCATAAATTTAAACCAGAAATTCTATGATTTTTGACCTATCGACCCAATTTGTCAACCTATTGAACTGGATTTCGACTTGTTGACAAGATTTGTCGCCTTGTCTAAACTAGCAAAAACCAGCCAACAAGCAATCTAGAACAATATTTTGACTGTCGAAAATAATTTTGATCTGTCTAAACTGACAGAAATTAGCCAGCAGGAAAATCAGAATTCCTGGCAAAATTTCTACCGGTCAACCATATTTGTTGACCAGTTGAACTATTTTAAGTGTGTTTGATCCTTCTAGCCTTATTTTCTTCAGTCCATCTTAGCCATGAACAAGTCTGTGACCCATTCTACACACATATGTGTTTTCCCATGTGCGTATGTGTACAAACCACCATATAAATGGTGGGTGGGATCTTAAAGATTGATCAGCGAAGGGGGGCCCACCGGATGAATGCTCCAGATCACTTAAGGGTTTGCCTTTCCTGTATAGATTATGAGTCATTGAACCAACTAAACAAGATATAAAGAACACATTGAATGTCCATTTAGAAACCAAAAGTCAGATTCATTACACTTGTGTGTTAGATGGAAGAGGAATTAATAAGCATCAATTCAAGAACATCAAGAAAAAGAACAAGAACAGGAAGAAGGAAGAAGAGGAGTAGAAAATGCAGCAGTTGCTTAAACAAGAACTAGTTTTTGAATTCCAGTCCTTCATTCATCAGGCAATGCATGCTGCCACACATGAACGACGCCATCCGCTCCAAAGCTGGCCAATCGACCCTCGACTCGCTTCCTCATATCCAAACCTACCACTGGTGTCATTTGTTGCTCATACCTCTGATTCTTAAGTCTGCGTCCTCCGGCCCATAATCCCACAAAACCAATCTATTATCAGACAAGGATGATGTGATCTCGTACTCCCGATGGGGTGAGAACTTAACCCTTCTGACCCCATCTGTATGGGTCCCATTGAGGACTTTAATGGGGAAGTTAGTATGGGTGATGTCTCATACCTTAATCTAGTTCTTGTGGTGTGAGGCAGTGGCAATGCGTCTTTCCCCATGCCAATTTTAGTCACAAGAGATGAGAGATGCATCATCGGCTATGATGTTGATCCCATCATTCCCATTGCGAATGTCCCTGATGCAGTGGTAGCCATCTGAACATGAGTAGGCATACAAGGTCGGAATTCGGGGATTTCAGGTGATACATGACACAGAATCAGGGTGTCTGTAGGTGTATCGGTTGGTTGACAGTGCCATAAGAAGAGGCTGAAAGGAAGGAACCATCATTTGGATGACAGTCGACGAATGTGGTGTTGGTGGTAGTGTGTCTAAAGAAGGATTGGCAAAAGTAATTATCGACTGAACCGTCTATGAGGTGAGAGCTCCCCCAATTGGTTGCTATGATGATGAGATTGGGGTTGTTTAAGGACCAAGTGCAGTCATACAAGTTATGGAATTTGGTTCTGAAGGAAAAGATTGGATTCAGCATTGATTTGTATCTGTGGAGATGGCTGGAAAGTTCGTTGGTATTGTATCTGGTCACTACAAGGAGGGAATCATCAATGGGGCTGAATTTTACCGTATTTCCATAGTATGGCAATCTACATGATGCCATGATGATGATAATGGTTTTGGTGTCGGTGGTGATGTAGAAGAAGAGAAGAAGATGATGATAATGAAGGGTTGATGCTAGTGTGGAAGAAGAGAAGAAGATGATGATGGTTCTGGTGCTGGTCTAGAAGAAGAGAAGAAGATGATGATGGTTGTCTTGAGAAATGCCAGTAGCAGATCTTGTTCTTCTTCTTCTTCTTCTTCTTCCTCTTAGCTATTTTCTTTTTATTTTTTGTGAAGTTGGTAATGGAAAAGCATTTGTTGCATTTTCCCCACCTTTTATCTCCATTCTTCTTCGTTTTGAGTTAGGACAAGTTATTTTGGTAGATTATTACTATCCATACACATGCACACAAAAAAAAAAATGTTCACTTGGTATGCATTTCAATTGATCCAAACCGTCCAAATCATGGGTCCTATTGTAGGGGTATCACATGACAAAATTAGTAATGATTGTATGATTATAACTTCTGATTGATGGTCATTTTTTTCCTTTGAAACTGGAGCGTTAATTTTTCTCCATTTTCACTCTCATTGAGATGATCTAAAATTGGATAGTTAAGGTCATACCTGTAGTAGCATGGTCACATTTGAATGGGTTGGAATGCACCTCTATGCATATAAATCTTTAATCTGCCAGACTCGAACTCGATAGTGCCCCTCCGTTAGGAAGTCGGCAGTGGGCCAGGTTTGGGTGGATCTACATAGGTCAGTGGATCCCTAATTGTGGGGCCTACTTTGATAATATTGCCTTACATCTACACTGTCCATCCATCTTGATAGCTCATTTTAGTGCATGAAGCAAAAAATTTTAAGGGAAATTGCCCGTACTCACCTCAAAGTTTGGGTCAATTACCTCGATCACCATGACACTCCATATATTCTCTAAAGAGCCTTCTGACAGCTTTCAGAGATTATTTCGAATGAAAATGCCCCTGACCTTCGTTCAGTAGTAACACGGTTTTATAGGGACTAAGAAGTTATGTAGTATTTAATGCTAGTAAAGTGATGTGTACGGAACCCTTTTTGCGCATGGGAAAGGACTAAACTCGTGGGGCCCATATTGATCTATGTGTATAATGCATGTCGTCCATCCTTTTTACTGTGTCATTTTAGGGCCAGGGCCCAAATATCAGCGTGATTCAAAGCTCACGTGGATCACATAATAGAAAATAATGGTGACAATAGAACCCACTGTTGAAACTTTTCAGGCTTACCATGATGCTTGTTAGAAGTGAACATTGCCCAAGTCAGGACTTTTTGGGCCCACGCCGAGATGGCCGACAGGGTGGACGGAACGGATCTCCTCATTGATGGCCTCAGGCTATTGTACCAATGGCTATCCTTTCATTTGGCAGTAAAGGAAGTGAACATGTAACAACCGCGACCTATATAACATGGGAACCACGACCCATATAACATTATAACTACGACCCACGACCCATATAACATTATAACTACGACCCATGACAACCACGACCCATATAACATGAGAACTACGACCCTTACTACATTACAATCACGACCGTTGCCACATTACAACCACGACCCATGTTATATGGGCCTTGTTTAGCATGTTATATGGGTCTCAGTTGTATGGGTCTTGGTTAGCATGTTATATGGGTCGTGGGTCTTGGTTGGCATGTTGTATGGGTCTTGGTTAGCATGTTGTACGAGTCTTGATTTGCATGTTGTACGGGTCTTAGTAAGTATATTGTATGTGTCTTGGTTAGCATGTTGTATGGGTCTTGCTTAGCATGTTATATGGGTCGTGATTAGCATGTTGAATGGGTCTTGGTTAGCATGTTGTAAGGGTCTTGGTTAGCATGTTGTATGGGTCTTGATTAGCATTTTGTATGGGTCGTGGTTGTCATGTTGTATGGGTCTTGATTAGCATGTTGTATGGGTCGTAGCTAGCATGTTGTATGGGTCTTGGTTAGCATGTTGTCTGGGTCTTGGTTAGCATGTTGGTTGGCATGTTGTCTGGGTCTTGGTTAGCATGTTGGTTAGCATGTTGTATGGCTCTTGGTTAGCATGTTGTAAGGGTCTTGGTTAGCATGTTATATGGGTCTTGGTTAGCATGTTATATGGGTCGTGGTTGTCATGTTGTATGGGTCGTGGTTGTCATGTTGTAAGGGTCTTGGTTAACGTGTTGTATGGGTCTTGATTAGCAGGTTGTATGGGTCTTGGTTAGCATGTTGTATAGGTCTTAGTTAGCATGTTGTAAGGGTCTTGGTTAGCATGTTGTATGGGTCTTGATTAGCATATTGTATGGGTCTTAGTTAGCATGTTGTATGGATCGTGGTTGTCATGTTGTATGGGTTAGCATGTTGTATGGGTCTTGATTAGCATGTTGTATCATTTTAGAGGTAGGGTCAAATAATCCATGTCGCCCATCCTTTTTGTTGTGTCATTTTAGAGGTAGGGTCAAATATCAACCATGAACCTTTGTGGATGAAAACCACGATCCATTGTCAATGTGAACCATGACCCTTTATATGGATCGTGGTTGTCATGTAGCAAGGGTCGAGGTTGTCCTATTAATTATATGGGTCGTGATTGGGAAGTTATATGGGTCATGATTGTGAAGTTATATGGGTCGTGGTTGTCATATTTTATGGGTCGTGGTTGTATGTGAATAATCCATGCCGCCCATTCTTTTTTGCAGTGTTATTTTAGGGGTAGGGCACAAATATCAGCCTGATCCAGCGATCGTGTGGGCCACAAAATAGAAAATATTGGTGACTGTTAAAACTTTCCACACAACATGACAACCACGACCCATACAACATGCTAACCACGACCCATGCAACATGCTAACCAAGACCCAAACAACATGCTAAGCAAGACCCATATAACATGTTAATCAAGACCCATACAACATGCTAACTACGATCCATATAACATGCTAACCACGACCCATATAACATGCAAACCAAGACCCATACAACTGAGACCCATATAATATGCTAACCAAGACCCATATAACATGCTAACCAAGACCCATACAATTGAGACCCATATAACATGCTAACCAAGACCCATACAATTGACACTACCAGAAAAACGGGCAAAAGCTATGGATAAAATCCGTAGCCATAGACATATGGCTACGGTTCTAGTCCGTAGCACGACCGTAGTCGTAGGTGTCGTAACAATAGGTCTGGAACCTATGGCTACGGATTTAATCCGTAGTTATAGGTTCCAACAGTTACGAATATAATCCGTAGCAATAACTACCAGAAAACGGGCAAAGGCTATGGATCAAATCCATAGCCATAGACCTATGGCTACGGTTGTAGTCCGTAGCACGACCGTAATCGTAGGTGCGGTAATAATATGTCTAGAACCTATGGCTACGGATTTAACCCGTAGCTATATGTTCCAACAGCTACGGATATAATCCGTAGCAATATATTTGTAGCGAAAACTTCAAACAGTTATGGATATTATTTGTAGCTAAAAGTCCGTAGCAATATGCCAAATTTAATAAAGGCTACACCTGTCAGATTAGTGGCTACGGTCAATATCCGTAGCTATTTTGTACGTTAAAAATTTTTATATAATCATTTGTTCATTCAATTACCACCTATACAATCATTCATTCATTCAATTACAATCAATTACAATCCTTCATTCAATCAATTACAATTACAATCCTTCATTCAATCAATTACAATTACAATTACAATAATGCTGAAAATACAAATCTTTGGCTTCATTAGAGAAATGTGCTCGACTTCACCATGAAATTTCAACAGCTTCGTATATTCCATCATCCTGCAAACAGTCATGTCACTCATGAATTAGAATACCCATTGGAGAAAAGAAAGACAGTGAAAGAAGTGCATCATGTATAACCTTTTTTTTCTTAATGAATTAAAAAAAAAAAAAAAAAAAAAAAAAAAAAAAAAAAAAAAAAAAAAAAAACTCAAAGAGGAATGAAATTGACACAAAAGAAATGGTCTCACCATATGATTATAGGTTTAGGTTTAGGTTTAGGTTATAGGTTTTGGGATTTGATAATGAGTTCAGGTTGAGGTTTTGGTTTTGGTTATAGGTTTTGATTAAGGCTTAGTTTTTTGGATTTGAGAATGGGTTCTGGTAGAGGTTATAGGTTTTGGTTTTGGTTTTGGTTTTGGTTATAGGTTTTGGATTTGAGAATGGGTTCGGGTTTAGATTATAGGTTTTGGTTTTGGTTTAGGTTATAGGTTTTGGTTTAGGTTTAGGTTAAGGTTAGGTTTAAGTTATAGGTTTTGGGAATTGAGAATGGGTTCGGGTTTAGGTTATAGGTTTTGGTTTTGGTTTAGGTTATAGGTTTTGGTTAAGGTTTAGGTTTTTGGATTTGAGAATGGGTTCAGGTTTAAGTTATAGGTTTTGGTTTTGGTTTTGGTTATAGGTTTTGGGATTTGAGAATGGGTTCGGGTTTAGGTTATAGGTTTTGGTTTTGGTTTAGGTTATAGGTTTTGGTTTAAGTTTAGGTTAAGATTTAGGTTATAGGTTTTTGGATTTGAGAATGGGTTCGGGTTTAGGTTATAGGTTTTGGTTTTGATTTAGGTTATAGGTTTTGGGATTTGAGAATGGGTTCGGGTTTAGGTGATAGGTTATGGTTTTGGTTTAGGTTTAGGTTTTAGGTTTTTGTATTTGAGAATGGGTTATGGTTTGGGTTTAGGAAATTGGGTTCATGTTCGGGATTGGGTTTAAGTTTTGGTTTTCAAGTTTAGGTTTAGGTTTTGGTTAGGGAGTTGAGATTAGGATTATGTGTAGGTTTAGCTCTAGGGAATTGAGTTTAGGTTATAGGTTTAGGGAAAGGTTAGTTTTAGGTTATAGGTTTTGGGATTTGGGAATAGCTTTAGGTTATAAGTATAGGTTTAGGTTGGGTTATTGGTTAAGGTTTAGGGATTTGAGTTTAAGTTATAGGTTTTGGTTTAGGTTTAGGTTTTGGTTTAGGTTTTGGTTTAGGTTTTTGGATTTGAGAATGGGTTCGGGTTTAGGTTATAGGTTTTGGTTAAGGTTTAGGTTTTTAGATTTGAGAATGGGTTCAGGTTTAGGTTATAGGTTTTGGTTAAGGTTTAGGTTTTTGGATTTGAGAATGGGTTCGGGTTTAGGTATAGGTTTTGGTTTTGGTTTAGGTTATAGGTTTTGGTTAAGGTTTAGGTTTTTGGATTTGAGAATGGGTTCGGGTTTAGGTTATAGGTTTTGGTTTTGGTTTTGGTTATAGGTTTTGGGATTTGAGAATGGGTTTGGGTTTAGGTTATAGGTTTTGGTTTTGGTTTAGGTTATAGGTTTTGGTTTAGGTTTAGGTTAAGGTTTAGGTTATAGGTTTTTGGATTTGAGAATGGGTTCGGGTTTAGGTTATAGGTTTTAGTTTTGGTTTAGGTTATAGGTTTTGAGATTTGAGAATGGGTTTGGGTTTAGGTTATATGTTATGGTTTAGGTTTAGGTTTAGGTTATAGGTTTTTGTATTTGAGAATGGGTTATGGTTTTGGTTTAGGAAATCGGGTTCATGTTTGGGATTGGGTTTAAGTTTTGGTTTTCAAGTTTAGGTTTAGGTTTAGGTTAGGGAGTTGAGATTAGGATTAGGTGTAGGTTTACCTCTAAGGAGTTGAGTTTAGGTTATAGGTTTTGGGATTTGGGAATAGTTTGAGGTTATAAGTATAGGTTTAGGTTAGGTTATAGGTTAAGGTTTAGGGATTTGAGTTTAGGTTATAGGTTTTGGTTTAGGTTATAGGTTTTGGTTTAGGTTAAGGTTTAGGTTTTTGGATTTGAGAATAGGTTCGGGTTTAGGTTATAGGTTTTGGTTCCGGTTTAGGTTATAGGTTTTGGTTAAGGTTTAGGTTTTTGGATTTGAGAATGGGTTTGGGTTTAGGTTATAGGTTTTGGTTTGGGTTTAGGTTATAGGTTTTGGTTTTGGTTTAGGTTATAGGTTTTGGTTAAGGTTTAGGTTTTTGGAATTGAGAATGGGTTCGGGTTTAGGTTATAGGTTTTGGTTTTGGTTTTGGGATTTGAGAATGGGTTTGGGTTTAGGTTATAGGTTTTGGATTTGGTTTAGGTTATAGGTTTTGGTTTAGGTTTAGGTTAAGGTTTAGGTTATAGGTTTTTGGATTTGAGAATGGGTTCGGGTTTAGGTTATAGATTTTGGTTTTAGTTTAGGTTATAGGTTTTGGGATTTGAGAATGGGTTCGGGTTTAGGTTATAGGTTTTGGTTTTGGTTTAGGTTATAGGTTTTGGGATTTGAGAATGGGTTCAGGTTTTGGTTATAGGTTATAAGTTTAGGTTATAGGTTTTGGGATTTGAGAATGGGTTCGGGTTTAGGTTAAGAGTGTGGTCCCTACAAATACAAATATTAACACGGCCTGTCCAAATGGCCAGGCCCTTCCAATGTCATCCATAAGAAATGGACAGCTTCATCATGGTCATAACAGCAGTTCCCACCTTCCAGGGACCCTCGCTCATCCGGATAGCTCTGACGCACATCTGTGTCTGCTCCATTAATTTTGATCAAATACATAAACACGGTCTGTCCAAATGGTCAGGCCCCTCCAATGTCATCCATAGGAAATGGGCACCTTCATCATGGTCATAACCGCGGTTCCCACCTTCTAGGGACCCCCGCTCATCCGGATAGCTCCGACGCACATCCGGATCTGCTCCATCAATTTTGAGCAAATACATAAATACGGTTTGTCCAAATGGCCAGGCTACTCCAATCATGTGCATTCTTGACAAGAAACGTACCAGATGCTTGAATCTGAAATATGCAGCTCCAATCCTCCCACATGCAACATCCAACTGAAAGAATGCACATAACCGTCATGCTTGAGTAATCAATACCGAAATGTTCAAGTAAAACCATAAAACCAGAGATACTGCATTTTCAAGATCTCCTCCATATTTAACAATCTCATTCTAAAGCCCTTCTCCCTCCTCGGGCTTGGGACCGGCAATGCAAGGAGTTGCATTGGCAGAGTTAAAAAAGGGCTTAGGCTCCATTTGGTTTTCAAAAAAATTGTATTCATAAATACTAATGTGATGACCAAATGGAGCCTAAGACTATAAATACGTTCAAATATAGAGTACAAAATTCATTCAATATTTAAAAAAAAATAAGTGCCAAATTAGTTCAAAATGCTACACGTTCAAAATTAGTTCAAAATGCACACTACACATGTTCAATTATAGAGTACTAAATTTGTTCAAATTATTGAAATCTCAAAGCCTCTTTCCCCCATTGCACAAATGATCCCAGACCAACCTCTTTAAGTGTAGATACGAACCCATCTTCTTTCCACAAAGGAGCGTGAGGTTGAATAACCTCAGTCAAGACAACAACAAAAGCTCCATCCTCCAACGGTTCGCCATGGACAGTTGCATTTGGATTAACTTCATGTACTTCACCACGAGCAACTACACCACATTTTCCAAAACCAAGCAAGTCGCATCTCTTACCGATATATATAATATCCGGCTACATTTACACATGAAATGGCATTGGTATTGTTAGCGTTTATAATATAATTGTAAGCTCAATACAGTAAAAAATTTATACTTGCATACCGACGATGCCTGAGCAGATTTAGCGATTGTTGGTGATGAGAGATTTTGAGTACACTGTCTCTCTTTCTGCATATCCACCAATATTTTCTTCATCTCAACTATATCTTGAGTCATATCATCCAATTTTTTCTTCACCTGAAATAACTCTTGAGTTACGCTCTCTTTTTCTTTTGTCACATTCTCTACCTTTGAATGAGTAGAGGCTGACTTCTTTAGTCCTAGCTTGCTTATTGGGCAACCTAGACCCCGCATTCGCCCTTTATTGTCAGAACCAACCAACTGTAAAACATTATAAATCAAGTTATTAGGATATTCATAATTACCATAAAACTTAAGTAATTTTTAAATTTTATTAGTACCTTTGTAAGGGCATCATCCATGCCGGTCATCCTAGAAGCAGGATTGCTACTATAGAGCTCATCTAGTTTTTTCTGTGAAAAAATACAAATGAATGCAATATAATTCAAAGTTATACATAGGCTTTTAATAAGGGTACTAGTTAGTGGTACGAGAGATGCACTTACAGCAAGGTCAGGATACTAGATAACTTTATCCTTTCTTGTATGGGCTCTTAAGAAGACTTCACATCTACCTATCTCGGCATCAAAGGTAAGATTCTTCTCCATCGCCTTTGGCACATTACATATCATTCAAATACACATCATTAATAGATTTAGATGAATGATAATTCAAATTTAAATTCAATTTTAAACTATAATATCTATTTTTAAATACATACCATCTTATGGCGAGTAACAGCCATGCTGTGCCTCCCAAAACATGCAGGTCTTTTTAGCTTGGCCCGATTGACTTTATTCTTTACGCTTGCCCTCTTGATTTCCTCAATGGTACGTTGATCCACAAAGCTAGTAAAAGAAACCCAAGGTACCCAGGTGAGGTACCTAGGCATGTTCCAATTTTATAAGTGGCCAGACTATGAGTTGAAACAGCCTAATTTTTCGAATAAAAGCCAAACATGTTTACCCCCAAGCTAGTAAAAGAAACCCAAGGTACCCAGGCGGGGTACCTAGGCATGTTCCAATTTTCTCTCTTCTTCCTTTCTCTTGCATCATCACACCCTTCTTTTCTTTTTCTTTTTTCTATCAAGACTCATTATAACAGGCCAATAGTCTTACCATCCAGCACGAACAAAAAATAAATCATCCGCAGTTATAGACACTGAGAGAGATTTCTTTTAAGGACTTTCATTTAAAAGGTCTATAACTCTGTAGGGGTCGTTTGGATGCCTTTTACTTCTGTAAAATGTAAAAAAGTCAAAGTAGGGCTGAAAGTCGGGTCAGATTGGTTAGGTGGATATATGCCAATATTTTTGTTATTAAATTAATATGTTATATTTCAATACCCGTCTTATTTTTTATACTTCTGATTTTATTAATTATATATTCATTTATTTACAGTAAAAAAGCTTCATTTTTTCTAAACAAACAAGGTAAAATACAGGACAACTACTCCTTTAGAAGTTATGTTGTGTAGCATGCAATTTATTTGGGAGAGAGAAATCTGACATACTTTGTTAGCTCAAGTCATCTAAAATGGCATGGACCAATGAACCCCTATGAGGTCAGGAAGGGCTCATATATTTATAGATCGCCATTACAAGTAATTGGGAGACGGAGAGATTCAATATAATTACAGCACGCCTGAAGCCAGATCATTTTATATAGCTGGGGATACAAGGAAGAAATTCGGATAGAAAATATTTAGAGTGGAGAATTATCAAAAAAATAAAAATAAAAATTCTTCCTATTAAGAATATCAATATTGAGACATAAGAATTTCATGTGCCTTCAAGAAAGACAATCCGCACTCAATTATAATTTATATATTGATCGGGTTCGGGCAACCTGATACCTCAACCTGAGCCAGACCTAAGTTTTATCGGGTTGGTGTTTATATACCCAAGCTTGAGACCAAACCCAATACATCTTGCCTGAGCCCAACCTAATGTCAGGACTTTCAGCCCTAGTTACAAGAAAGTGAGTTAGGATGATGCAGCAGCCAAT
>JAJHSJ010000010.1:53124873-53224873 GCA_021015155.1 Magnolia officinalis
TATATATTTGAGTCATGCTCACTTGCGCACCTATGCACACGTGTCATGGGGTATCTAATTTGAACGGTCCATGTTATGCGGAATCCCATGAAACCCTCAGGGACAAATTTTCACCTTGATTTAAAATTCTGGTGGGCCATAGCAAAGAGATGCAAATCAAGGGAGGAAACTGTTTTCATTTCTCATGGCCCACCAAAGTTTTGGATCAAAGTAAAACTTGGGCCCTAGGGGTTTCATGAGGTTCTGCTTCACATGGACCATTTAGATTTTGGATCCACATATGATGGGTTCTAAAAAAAGTTCGCACCAATTCCGTGCGAACTGGTGCGCAGGTGAGCATTTCCCTATATGTGTGTGTGTGTGTACTTTTGTGCACCTTTTTCCAACCTCTCATCCAATTTAGATACATGTATTTGAGATGGGCCTCACCGTAATGTGTCTATGAAATCCACTCCGTCTATTAAGTTTGTGATAGTAACTAAGCCGTAGGGTAAAAAAATATGATGGTTTGTGATTTAAGTGCACCCCACTAAGTGAAACAGTTTGAATAGTGGGAGTCCTCTACTCTATTTTTGCTCATGTGGCCTATCAGAATTATGGATGAGGCTGATGTTTAATTCATATGCCTAAATTAGTATCATGCCCCTTATGGTCGGAGTGGATTTTACAAACACATCAAGGTTGGACCACCTCCAGTCATCCCTGTATTGGTGGGGTCGCTAGCAGATTACATGCTGAAACGGTCAATACCCACCTTGCTTCTTGTTAGGTGCTCACGGACCCAATAATTAAGTATGTATTTAGTCTAAGCCGTTCATCCGTTTTTCTAACTCAATTTATGGCATGAGCTAAAAAATAAGCCAGATCCAAATCTCAGGTGTACCACACCATAAGAAAACAGTGGATTGAACTCTACCGTAATGTTTATTTGCCATCCTACCTATTGGTTAGGTCATACATGCTTGGATTAAGGGAAAACAACAATATCAACTTCTTCCAAAACTTTGGTGGCCCTAAAGAAAGTTTTAATGGTAGGGCATCCCTATATTGTTTCGTATGCCATGGTCCACCTGAGATTTGAATCTGGCTCATTCCTAGGATCGTGTTATACAATGGACTTGTAAAATGGAACGGACAACTTAGATTAAATAAATACATCATTGTTGGGCCACGAGCATTGACCAACAACAAGGTGGGCTACCGACCATCTCAATCTATAATGACAACATTCCAACCATACATGATGGGCTCACCTTTACATGCATGTAAAATCTACTCCGATTGTAAATGTCATGAAGATAATTTAGACATGTGAATCCAACAGTAGCCACATCCATAATTTTGGTGGGTCACATGAGCAGAAACAGTGTCGGGATGCCCACCATCCAAACTTTTTCACTTGGTGTGGCCAACTTACATCACATATGGACCTAATGATTGTTCTCCGTAAATTAATTTTCACAAGGCAGCCAATGGTTGGAGTCGATTTTATATAAACATCATGGTGGGTCCTGTAAAAATTCAAAGGTAAGTGCCCTCCTCTTCCACTGTTTCCTTTTTGTGGTCCACCTAACTAACAAATCTGCTAAAGTTTTGTGACTTGTGGCTTAATTTCTATTACAAACTTAATGAACGATGTGGATTTTAAGGACATGTCATCGTAAGGCCCACCTCAAACACACTTAGACAAGTTGCATGATCGGTAAGAAATAAGAGACATCTCTCTCTCTCTCTCTCTCTCTCTCTCTCTCTCTCTCTCACCCTAGCTTGACTAAGCGTCTGCTCTCTCCCACTCACCCGAGCTTGACTAAGCGTCTACCCGACTTATCTCAGACATACGGCCTGCACTCGCCCGAGCCCTCCTCTCTCTCTCTCTCAGTAACACAACAAGGTACCCTCTATGGCTCTATCTATTATATAGATATACATTATTAATTAAATATTTAATTTGGGGGTTGGGTCAGTTGGGTCGGGTTGTTGGGTTGAGTTAGGTGTGGGTTGGGTCGGGTTGGGAGTAGACTCGACTCGATCCACTAGTTCGCCTCGAGCTCGACTCGAAAGGTTTGGCAAACAAGTCAAGCTCCAATGGTAAGCTCGAGTCAAGTCTGACATTCGATAGAAGTTGTTCTAGGGTGTTTTGGTGTTTTTGTGACGTAATTGACAAAGGGGGAGATTAAAAGTGCCCTAGGATGTCAATTAACATGATTGTTGAGTCAGCTAGACAGGAGCTCCATAAGAAGATCGATCAAGTGTTTACCTCAACTGGATGTGGGCCTGAACTCGCCACAGGTAAATCTTAGCTTCACATCCCATGTCCCAAAACACCAGTAATTAAAACCCTTAAAATTGACTAGAATATCATAGGGTTTTTGAGTTAGAAAACTTTTTCAAACTTCAGAAAAATCTCTAAGTTTTCTACCTCTGTCGATTTATCGATAAACTGATCGATGTAATCAAACAGTGCTGTCGATGTCCTCGAAACTCACTCTATATTATCGAAATGAGGACATAAGATGTCCAGCAACCACATATACCTCTGGACGGAATTATCGATGTATCGATATCATTTAAATTTGAATCTTGAGTCTATCAAAGTCTACTTGATAAAATTGACATCATATATGTTGTGTCCAAAGTTCTGCTAAGGAAAATCATGAAATCTTCGATATATCAAAGTACTCCTCGATATCCTCAGAATTCAAATTTTGATGATATCGGAAGTCCTTCGATGATATCGGATTGGACACTCAGTTATCCAGCAATATTTTTGGGTTGGTTCTTCTTGGATCGAGGATCACTCGATAAAATCGATATTCAAACATCGATGATATCAAGGATGGGTCGATTGCATCAAGAATGGACATAAACTATCCAGCAAGCTTACTGGAAAAACCTTTGGATTTATCAATGCATCGACACTGCCATCGATACATCGACATTCAAATTTTGATGATATCGAGTGTGCCTCGATCATATTTTTGACCTGAAATATTTCAATGGCAAGTCTCTCACATTTTCAAATGTCGAGGAATCAAACCTCGTGTTGATGAAATCGGAGTTCAAAATCTGATGACATCGATGCATGTTTCGATTCCCTCGACCAGCCGATAAAATGTTTCGAAAGCGTTTGACATTTGAGTTTGTGTCATCGAGCGGTCAGTCGATGCGATAGAGAGTATATGCTCGATGATATCGACCCTGCTCGATGATATCGAACTCTGTCATAAATGTGACCGTTTTATATTCGTTGGAACCTTTTGCTTATTTATAGAGAGGTTGTCCACAGTTACGGGTAGAGAAAGAAGAGAGTGCTTTTGAGTGTTTAACCTTGGATCATATACCCAAAGCCCTTTCTCTCATGGAAGTTCATCCTCCAATCCACCCTCATCATTGATGTTCAATAGAGTGGATTGGGGAATGAACTTCTGCATTCAAGGATCCTTCAACTACCACCTTAATGGAAAATCATTAAGCTAGGATGCCTTGAAAGCATAGATAATTGGAATCGCTCTATATCCCTTATAGGAAAACATTTAAGAGAGTAGGATTCCAATATAACCTTGACCCAACTGGTCGCCATGTATTGGTACATCTTCTGAGTTGCGATTCAAGGAAGCAGAAGATTCTTCATCAACAAAGGAGGAGATCTTCGACAACGCGCTGAATGAGACTCATCTACTTATCTGTAAGTCATTAGAGTCCAAAGGACCCTTGTGATCATTCCTTCTGTAGGATTGGGTCTAAGGTGTTTCTCACCCCTTACAAGGCCTCGTAGGAGGACTCCGGCGGGAGTGTACATGGTGGGTGCTTTGTGGTGATGAAAAGGCCAATCTATATGTCCTAGAGGGGGGGATGAATAGGACTATGCCAAATTAAAATAAAATCAGCGGAAATAAAGTAAACCAATAGCCTTACAATTATAAATCAATTCACAATGCTGAAATCAAATCACCTTGATAAATAAGTATTGAGAGATTGATACAAATTCAGTTCTAAGGACAACCTTACACCATAATAAATAAGGGCTTATGGTAGGACAACCTTATTTCTAGAACATCTTTTGGATCAATGACTCAATTTTAATAGAAATAAATGAATAGCAAGGAATTGAAATTAAATGCAGAAATATAGATCTAAATTATTACAACAATCCCCACACTTGCTTGAAATGTTAATAGTTACAACATTCACATCCACATGTACATTCCACACAATTGAATGATAAAAGACATGAAAATTAAGCAAGCATTCAATCCACAAGACAAAGAGTTATAGTGGTTCGCCTGTGTGTACACCAACTGTCTTTCAACAGCCACACAGAATGCTACTCCACTCCTAATATCCTCACACAGGGGATATTAGCGTTCACTATCAAATAGGTTTTCACAGGTTCACCCAAAACCTTTACAATTGTGTCTTTTTCACTCGGGTTTACACAATTCAAAAACCCCTCTTTTCTGAGTTTTCTGGCTCTCCTCAGATAACCAATACAATGAGATTTTTCTAGCTTAACCTCAAACAAAACCAAAAGTAACGAAATTTTACAGAATTGTAAAATACCTGGATTTCTCTTTTTCGTAGCAGCCCGGTAGAACCAATCGGAGTAGATGATTGAATGTCAAAGTTCAATTTCCAATACTCACTTTTAATATGGTTCTAAATTCTAATAGATTTTAGATTTTAACTAGTTGGGCATAGCTATATTTGATTTTGATTCCAAGAAGAAGGAATAAGGTAATTCCTCTTTTCAAATAAGATTGGAATACAGAAACAAAATCAAATTAAATAAGCTAGCAAAAAGGAATATTAAATAAGCACAACGTAGCTTAAAATAAACACAGACTTATCTCAGAGTGATCACTTGAAATTTCTTGAATTGAATTGAGTTGAATTGTGAAAACTCTGAATTTCGTGTTCAATTTATAGAAACAAAAATCGCATCTACGACTGGTCTTAGAAACCTTCGACTGGTCGTAACTCTAACGAATATTTGAAATATTGAGCGCGATCTTTGAAAGTCGTTCCACGACTGGTCGTGGGAAGCCTACGACTGGTCGTGGGTCACCTACGACTGGTCGTAGCTCTCTACGACTGGTCATAGGACCATAGATTAGGTTGTTGGACTTTGAGTCGTAGCCCTACGACTGGTCGAGAACGAGTCGAAGACACTCCTACGACCGGTCGAAGGACCTCCAGGACTGGTCGTAGGTGTACCAAAAAATTCCAAAAATCTTCAACAACTTAGGACTGGTCGAGGAATTTCTTGGACTAGTCGAACCAATGCTAGGACTGGTCGAACAGGAGCTAGGACTGGTCGTAGAATAGACCAAACTTATGTAAAATAAACATTTGATTTATGTATCCAAAGTGACCTACTTATAAGGTCAACCTAAGGTCAGTCAAACCTGAAACATGTCGTATGGACATTGAACTTCAACCATTCAACGAATGTAGATATTTGAACCATATTAAGCTTGAGATCTTGAACTTGTTGTAGCTTTAATCTTGAGATCTTCATCAGCGTGAAAACTACTTCATGCGTTCCTTATGAGTCTTGAAGTCATTTCTTGAGTCTTGAAGTTGTTTCTTGAGACTTGAACTTCAACATTGTAGCTTTAAACATTGATAGGATGATGAAGTACACTTTGTATTTCTTAAAAACATCCAATGTCATGAAGTGTTTATGCAGTGTCTTGAATACATATAAATCACCATACAAACACAAGACACAGATAGATGTTTTGACATAACAAAATTTGACAACCAAAGGAGCATGAGACCATAGCACTTACAGTTGACCCTTGTTCTGTGGAGAGAATAAACTGTTAGGTCCTTATATTAGGTCCTTGACCAGGGTGGTCTAAAAGTGGGTGCTTTGTGTTGACCCTTGCTCAAGGGAGCATAAACTTGTGAGATTCCTTGAGTAGATCCTTGGCCAGTGTGCCTAAAATCGGGTGTTGTGTTGACCCTTGCTCGTGGGATCATAAACTGTGTCATGTGGAAACGCTGTGTCAGCCTAGGCGTAGGTTGTACTGGTTAAAGGTGAACCTGATTTAAAACCTCCAGTTTGAGGTGAACCTGTTATGAAACCTCCTTAGTGAAATCCGGTACACTAAAGGGTTTAGTGCGTCCGCCGGGAGTGGAGTAGACAAGTAGTCGAACCATTATAAAAATGAATGTGTTTGTGATTGATGTTTGTTTTGATTTCTTGTGTGATTACTTGTGTGATTTCATTACTTGTTTGTTTATCTTTCAATGTAGTTTTATGACTGGATACTCTACTTGGCTTGGAAGCCATTAGAGTTACTCTGGAGAAATTCTGTTGCATGCATATTTATTCAGAATTAAGGAGATAGGATTTTACGTGACCATAAAACATTAAAAAGTCCTATTCACCCCCTCTAGGACATATTGACATATTTCTACTTCAACTAAAGCAGTCATTACCGCAATTTCAATTGGTATCAGAGAGGGTCTCCCTTAAGGGCTTCACCGCCTATAAGGTGATCTTGACTGTAGTTGGAAATATGGTCAAAGGAGAGGGCTCATCGGTCTCCAGACCTCCAGTATTTGATGGATCAAACTATGCATACTGGAAGGCCAGAGTGCATTACTTTCTGAGATCTTTGGATCATGATGTTTGGGATATAGTTGAAAGAGGATATGTGACACCATCTGAACAAATAGTACTTGAAAATGGCACAACTATCACCAAACCAAAATCCTAAGAAAAGTGGACATCATTCGATAAAGAAAACAAAACTACTGAGGGTAAAGCTATGAATGCTATCTACTGTGCCGTGTCCCAAGATATTTTTAATGAAATCAGTATGTGTGGGACAGCCAAAGAAGCATGGGATCTGTTGGAAACAACCCATGAAGGAACAAGCACTGTGAAGAGATCCAAACTACAACTCCTAACATCACAGTTTAGAAGTCTCAGAATGGAAGAGCATGACACCTTCATGGAGTTTTTCACAAAGCTAAACATCATATGCAACTCCATGGGTGGATTAGGTGAGAAAGTTCTGGTTCCAAAAATCTGTAGAAAAATACTAAGATCATTAGTGGAACGGTTCAATCCTAAAGTAACAACCATTGAAGAATGTAGAAACATAGATAAAATGAAAGTAGAAGAACTGGTAGGTTCCCTACAAATATTTGAACTACACTTCAAACAAACCCCTAAATCCAAAACTACTGTCCTCAAAACTTCAAAGAATATAACAAATGAGGACATTGAGAGTGAGAGAGAGAATGAAGATGAGGAAGTGGCCTTGCTGGCACAACAATTCAAAAAATTCTTTCAGAAAAATCGTGGTCGTCCATTTAAAGGAAGAAAGGTGGACAACAAACATTCTGCAGGTAAATTTGGTAAAAAGACCAAAGAACAACAATGTTATGCCTGTCAGAAGTTTGGACACCTATCTACTGAATGCCCAAATAGAAAAACTAAGGGTAAGGCAATCGCTACCACATGGGATGATACAAATAGTCAAACTCAGAATCTGGCGACTCAGAAAGCGATGGAGACCAGAAATCCTTGAAAATTCTTATGGTCTCCTCTGCCCCAATCATTCCCATTGAAACTGAGAACGAGGAAGTACAACAAGTCACTGAATCATTTCCATCAGATAATGAGGAAACTGAAAAGGAAGAAGAAGAACAGAATAAACTACAAGATGCTTACAATCAACTCTACATCCATAACATCAATATCGTTAGAAGACTGGGTATATCTGAAAACAAAAAGGAATTGCTGCAAAAAGATCTGGATAAAACTTTGGAAATTAATACACATCTAATCATTGATTTACAGCAATATCATTCAAATAATGATAGACTTAAAAGAATCAACACCTTCCTTAAATCCGAGTCTGAAAAACTAAACAAATAGGTTGAGCTATTAAAAGATAAAAATAGGCTCCTTCAAAATGAAAATCATACACTCCTGTTTGATTTAGAAGAATCCAGAAAAGTTGCTAAGCTAAACTATAAGTTTTCCCAGAGTGGTGAGAAATTAGAAAAACTCTTAGGTATGGGAAGACTCGGAAAGGACAAGAGCGGCTTAGGATATGACAAATTTAAAACAAAATCTGGAAATGCAGGACAAATGACTGAAAAATCTGCTGCTTCGAGAAGTAACACAAGAATTGCTCCAGTTTGTCATTTATGTGGTGATTCGGGCCATTATAAGTTTGAATGCTTATCACCTAGGAGGACACACCATAATTCTGGACAAAAATTCAAACTAACCAGGAAAATACAAGACATCAAGTGTCCACTTAGAAATATGAGAAATACACATCCATCACTACCTAGAATGAATGACAGAATGAAGGAGTTATTGAATCAAGTGGCTGAATTAAACAAGAAAACTAAATCCACCACAGTTAAAAATCCTGTCACAAAATGGGTTCTAAAAGAAAAGAAACATTGCCTTATTACTCACTCAAATCACATAACAGGCAATGAGACTAAGTGGTACCTGGATAGCAGATGCTGAAGACATGTCACGGGTGACAAATCCCTTCTTTCAAACTATTCAGATCTTAATGATGGGATAGTCACCTATGGAGACGAAAGCACCGCTAAGGTAATTGGACAGGGAATTATCAAAGGAATAAATTCAGTCAAAAATGATAATGCCTTTTGCATAAAAGGATTAACGCATAATCTTCTGAGCATTTGTCAAATATGTGACAATGAGCATGTGATTACATTCAATAAAGACGAATGCGAAATCCTAGACCTATCAGGAAAAACAGTGATGAAGGGTTCTCGCACAAATAACCAATGCTATGTCATTAAAGGAAGAGGAAGGACTAATCCATATGCTTAGAAACATTGAGCAAGGAAAAACATGTTCAGGTCTTGCATCTAGATCTGGATAGTTGCTGAAAAGATGCAATTTTGCTGAACTCTTAATGATTGATCTGAGGTCCCTCACCAAAATCTTTTTGTAGATAAACATTCTAATGTTTTAATTTTGGTTTGAACAATGCTTGCACAAGATTTTGTTATGTATACTGTTGATTCAAAGATATACTATACTATACATGAAAGTTTCTTGATCTGCAGAAAAATGAAAAATATTCACCTTCGATGTCTGTCGATAAATCTTGTGGATTCTCGATTAAATCAACTGAGGATCAATATCATCGACACCTCTTTGGAATCTGTAGAGTCTCATGATAGAGAATGCTATCGAAGACAGATTCGATATCATCGAATGAGGATCATCGATATCATCGAAACAATGTTCGATGATATCGAAGTATGCCGCTAGATAAAAAGGCGCTCGAGCGGGAAAAGGGCATTTCACTTCTCAAAATCTTTTTTTCTTATTCCCTGCTCGTTCCTCTCAACCATTCTGCTCGGAGCTTCGTCGGAAAGTCCCAATAGTCCTTCAAATTCGGTAATACCCTTCCATTCCCCATTGTTCATCAAGATTCCATCTTGTTTTTTTTTGGGGTATTTTTTTTTTTTTGGGTTCTATCCGTTTATCTCCAAACCCATCTCTGTGAGTATTTGCAAATGGGAAAGGACAAAGGGAAGGTGTTCGGTCCTGGAGAATCGTCTAAATCTTCCATGCAAAGGTTCTTGCTCCGAGAGAAAGAGCAAGGGCTCTTGAACGGGGGACCCCTACGCGCCATCGAACTAGGCAAGCATCACGTGGCGGGTCCCAATCTGAGGCACCGACACCTCATCCGCCTAGGATGAATCCAACTCTAGCAAAATACACTGGGCAGAAGTTAGTTTTTAAAAGAAGGGTAGACAGGGAATGCCTATAACCCTATAATCTAAAACCCCTGTTACCCGAAATCGGATGGCTACCTCTACTCGATTTTGGGGGTCCTTGTCACTATGATCGGACCTATAATTTCTTTGCCTCCTATCATTCGCCAGTGTCTGATCCTCCGTCCATCATAGTTTCTGATTGATGGTGATGATGTAGAGATTACTCCAGCCACGGTTGCAAACATTCTTGGGCTAACATTATCACCTGTTAGTCTTTCGAACTTGGACCTTGAAAGCATTGAAACCCGGTCCATGGTTACTAAATTTCTCAGTCATGGTCGTGATATTCCCTATACCAAGGGAATGCGCTAAAAGCAAAGTTCATGGAACCCCGGTATTGTGTTCTACATGGCTTCTTCGCCTCCAACGTATACCCTCGTGGTATAAATCGTGCTAACCTCACTGGGTTCATGGCCATGATAGTCTATTCGGTAGCTACGGGGATCAAAATCTGCCTTCTGACTTTAATTGTACACAAGCTAGTATATGCGATCCATATGTCTAGGGATGTCCAGTTGCCCTATCCCTGGATTATTCAAAATGTGTGCAATACGATTGGTCTTCCCACAACAAACGATCCAGAACTTCCTCTCCAACACTTCAACATATTAGAAGGATGGACTTGAAGTTTCACAAATTTCCAGAAGACCAACCGGAGGAAGGAATTTAGGAAGAAAGAGAAGGTGGTGACGGCGATGTTCCAGCAGAAGGCACTGGACTGGGTGAGGGTGAGCCACTCGAGCCTCAACATGCTCCATCCTCATTTGAACCCGGGCATGCAAAGAGGTTCAGACTTGATCAAGATAGGATTGGAGCCATACAACGAGACATCACCCAACTAAAGGAGTTGGTGAATACCAGGTTCACTGTATTGGAACGTCTGGTAAATGAAGTGCAGCAGACTGTGGAATAATTAGTAGATCTGATCACCTGCCGTCGAGATGACACAACGCCATCTTCCTCTACTCCTCCACCATAGTGCTGGTCTCTGGATGCTGACACATACACCCTACTCTTATATCTGCGTATGGGCATTAATATCTTTTTGGATGCTCTACGCTCCCATGAGTGTATGTGATAACTTACTAACCTACATAGTCTAACAAGTTTTTTTTTTTTTTTTTTTATATAAATTTGTATATGCCCATGAATGGGCTAGAAACTTGTGGTTGTTTTGGGGTGCCCATTGATGGGCTTGTTTTATTTATTTATTTATTTATGATATAATACCACTGTCAATCTAGGGTAGTATATGTACATTTTGGATACTTTTGGTTATGGCGATTTATATATCATTTATCTTTACTGCCATGTGCATTTGGTCTGCTTTGAATGCTACTATCATCCCCTGTTTTATCTGACTTATTTCAACTATGGGATGTGATGTGTGTGATGCTTTATCTCCATATTATCTGCTTATCTCACTGTTCTCTACTTGATCTGCTATGCATACATGGTTTATGTAATGAGATGTTTACATCAATCTATTATTTGTGTATGCTCCCTGAATGCTGGTTCTCCTAAGTACTTCAAGTTCAGTCCCATATCAATTGTTTTGCTATCCTTTGCCAATGATTGACAAAAAGGGGGAGAGCAAAGCAACACCCCAAAGGAAAATTGTATGTATTTGCTTTTGAATGGTGGTGCAGGCGTTAGGGGGAGCAGCTGTAAGAAAGGGGGAGTTTTTGCTGTTAGGGGAAGCAACTACCAAATGTGTGTGTATATTCACTAGATAATGTAAAATTGTGTAAAACTCATGTACACACAATTTAGGGTATCAGTATAGAAGTTGTTCTAGGTTGTTTTGTTGTTTTGTCACGTAATTGACAAAGGGGGAGATTGAAAGTGCCCTAAGTTGTCAATAGTGTGAATGTTGAGTTAGCTAGATAGAGGTGCTCCATAGGAAGATCGATCAAGCGTCTGCCTCAACTGGATGTGGGCCCGAACTCGCCACAGGTAAATCTTAGCCTCACATCCCATGTCCCAAAACACTAGGTAATTAAAACCCTTAAAATTGACTAGAATATCATAGGGTTTTTGAGTTAGAAAACTTTTTCAAACTTCAGAGAAATCTCTAAGTTTTCTACCTCTGTCAATTTATCGATAGACTGATCGATGTAATCGAATAGCGCTGTCGATATCCTTGAAGCTCACTCAATATTATCGAAATGAGGACATAAGATGTCCAACAACCGCATATACCTCTGGACGAAATTATCGATGTATCGATAGCCGTATCGATATCATCGAAATTTGAATCTCGAGTCTATCGAAGTCTACTTGATAAAATCGACATCATATATGTTGTGTCCAAAGTTTTACTAAGGTAAATCATGAAATCTTCGATATATCAAAGTACTCCTCGATATCCTTAGAATTCAAATTTCGATGATATTGGAAGCCCTTCGATCATATCGGATTGGACACTATGTTTCTAGCAATATTTTCGGGTTGGTTCTTCTTGGATCAAGGGTCACTCAATAAAATCGATATTCAAATATCGATGATATTAAGGCTGGGTCGATTACATCGAGAATGGACATAAACTGTCCAGCAAGCTTACTGGAAAAACCTTTGGATTTATCAATGCATCGACACTACCATCGATATCATCGACATTCAAATTCCGATGATATCGAGTGTGCCTCGATCATATTTTTGACCTGAAATATTTCAATGGCAAGTCTCTCACATTTTTAAATGTTGAGGAATCAAACCTCATGTTGATGAAATTGGAGTTCAAAATCCGATGACATCGACGTATGTTTCGATTCCCTCGACCAGCTGGAAAAATGTTTCAAAACCGTTTGACATTTGAGTTTGTGTCATCGAGCAGTCAGTCGATGCGATCGAGAGTATACGCTCGATGATATCGACCCTGCTCGATGATATCGAACTCTGTCATAAATGTGACCATTTTATATCCGCTGGAACCTTTTACCTATTTATAGAGAGGTTGTCCACAGTTGCTGTTAGAGAAAGGAGAGAGTGCTTATGAGTGTTTAACCTTAGATAATATACTCAAAGCCCTTTCTCTCATGGAAGTTCATCCTCCAATCCACCCTCATCATTGTCATTCAATAGAGTGGATTGGGGAATGAAATTCCGCATTCAAGGATCCTTCAGCTATCACCTTAATGGAAAATCATTAAGTTGGGATGCCTTCAATGCATAGATGATTAGAATAGCTCTATATCCCTTATAGGAAAATATTTAAGAGAGTAGGATTCCATCATAACCTTGACCCAACCGGTCGCCATGTATTGGTACATCTTCTAAGTTGCGCTTCAAGGAAGCAGAAGATTCTTCATCAACAAAGGAGGAGATCTTCGACAACGCATTGAATGGGGCTCATCTACTTATCTGTAAGTCATTAGAGTCCAGAGGACCCTTGTGATCATTCCTTCTATAGGATTGGGTCTAAGGTGTTTCTCACCCCTTGCAAGCCCTCGTAGGAGGCCTCCGGCGGGACTGTACGTGGTGGGTACTATGTGTTGACCCTTGTTCTGTGGAGAGCATAAATTGTTAGGTCCTTGTAGTAGGTCCTTGACTAGGGTGGTCTAAAAGTGGGTGCTTTGTGTTGACCCTTGCTCATGGGAGCATAAACTTGTGAGGTTCCTTGAGTGGATCCTTGGCCAGTGTGCCTAAAATCGGGTGTTATGTCTTGACCCTTATTCGTGGATGCATAAACTGTGTCAAGTGGACACACTGTGTCAGCCTAGGTGTAGGTTATATTGGTTAAAGGTGAACCTGATTTAAAACCTCCAGTTTTAGGTGAACTTGTTGTGAAAGCTTCTTAGTGAAATCCGTTACACTAAAGGGTTGAGTGTGTCCGCCGGGAGTGGAGTAGAGAAGTAGTCGAACCACTATAAAAATGACTGTGTTTGTCATTGATGTTTGTTTTGATTACTTGTGTGATTTCATTAAATGCCTTCAATTTAATCACACCTCACACACAGTCACATCCATCATAAACTCTGAGTTGCATCTTGTTTATCTTTCAAAGTAGTTTTATGACTGGATCCTCTACTTAGCTTGGAAGCCATTAGAGTTACTCTGGAGAAACTCTGTTGCATGCATATTTATTTAGAATTAAGAAGATAGGATTTCAAGTAACCATAAAACATTAAAAAGTCCTATTCACCCCCTCTAGGACATATTGACATATTTATACTTCAACTAAAGCAGTCATTACCGCAATTTCAATTGGTATCAGAGGGGTCTCCCTTAAGAGCTTCACCGCCTAGAGGGTGATCTTGACTGAAGTTGGTAATATGGTCAAAGGAGAGGGCTCATTGGTCTCTAGACCTCCAGTATTTGATGGATCAAACTATGCATACTGGAAGGCTAGAATGCATTGCTTTCTGAGATCTTTGGATCATGATGTTTGGGACATAGTTGAAAGAGGATATGTGCCACCATCTGAACAAATAGTACTTGAAAATGACATAACTATCACCAAACCAAAATTCAAAGAAAAGTGGACAGCATTCGTTAAAGAAAACCGAACTGCTGAGGGTAAAGCTATGAATGTTATCTACTGTGCCGTGAACCAAGATATTTTCAATCAAATCAGTATGTGTGGGACAACCAAGGAAGCATGGGATCTATTGGAAATAACCCATGAAGGAACAAGCACTGTGAAGAGATCCAAACTACAACTCCTAACATCACAGTTTGAAAGTCTTAGAATGGAAGAGCATGAAACTTTCATGGAGTTTTTCACAAAGCTAAACATCATATGCAACTCCATGGGTGGATTAGGTGAGAAAGTTCTGGTTCCAAAAATCTGTAGAAAAATACTAAGATCATTACTGGCACGGTTCAATCCTAAAGTAACAACCATTGAAGAATGTAGAAACATAGATGAAATGAAAGTAGAAGAACTGGTAGGTTCCCTACAAACATTTGAACTACACTTCAAACAAACTCCTAAATCTAAAACTATTGTCCTCAAAACTTCAAAGAATATAACAAATGAGGACATTGAGAGTGAGAGAGAGAATGAAGATGAGGAAGTGGCCTTGCTGGCACAACGGTTCAAAAAATTCTTTCAGAAAAATCGTGGTCGTCCATTTAAAGGAAGAAAGGTGGACAACAAACATTCTGCAGGTAAATTTGGTAAAAAGACCAAAGAACCACAATGTTATGCCTGTCAGAAGTTTGGACACCTGTCTACTAAATGCCCAAATAGAAAAACTAAGGGTAAGGTAATGGCTGCCACATGGGATGATACAGAATAGTCAAACTCAGAATCTGGCGACTTAGAAAGCGATGGAGACCAGAAATCCTTGAAAATTCTTATGGTCTCCTCTGCCCCAATCATTCCCATTGAAACTGAGAACAAGGAAGAACAACAAATGAGGAAACTGAAAAGGAAGAAGAAGAAGAACAGAATAAACTACAAGATGCTTATAATCAACTCTACATCCATAGCATCAATATCGTTAGAAGACTGGGAATATCTGAAAACAAAAAGGAATTGTTGCAAAAATATATGGATAAAACTTTGGAAATTAATACACATCTAATCAGTGATATACAGCAATATCATTCAGATAATGATAGACTTGAAAGAATCAACACCTTCCTTAAATTCGAGTCTGAAAAACTAAATAAACAGGTTGAGCTATTAAAAGATAAAAATAGGCTCTTTCAAAATGAAAATCATACACTCCTATTTGATTTAGAAGAATGCAGAAAAGTTGCTAAGCTAAACTATAAGTTTTCTCAGAGTGGTGAGAAATTAGAAAAACTCTTAGGTATGGGAAGACTCGGAAAGGACAAGAGCGGTTTAGGATATGACAAATTTAAAACAAAATCTGGAAATGCAGGACAAATGACTGAAAAATCTGCTGCTTCGAGAAGTAACACAAGAACTGCTCCAGTTTGTCATTTATGTGGTGATTCGGGTCATTATAAGTTTGAATGCTTATCACCTAGGAGGACACACCATAATTTTGGACAAAAATTCAAACCAACCAGGAAAATAGAAGACATCAAGTGTCCACCTAGAAATATGAGAAATACACATCCATCACCACCTAGAATGAATGACAGAATGAAGGAGTTATTGAATCAAGTGGCTGAATTAAACAATAATACTAAATCTACCACAATTAAAAATCCTGTCACAAAATGGGTTCTAAAAGAAAAGAAATATTGCCTTATTATTCACTCAAATCACATAACAGGCAATGATACTAAGTGGTACCTGGATAGCAGATGCTCAAGACATGTCACGGGTGACAAATCCCTTCTTTCAAACTATTTAGATCTTAATGATGGGATAGTCACCTATGGAGACGGAAGCACTGCTAAGGTAATTGGACAGGGAATTATCAAAGGAATAAATTCACTCAAAAATGACAATGCCTTTTGCATAAAAGGATTAACGCATAATCTTCTGAACATTTGTCAAATATGTGACAATGAGCATGTGGTTACATTCTACAAAGACGAATGC
Source organism: Magnolia officinalis (assembly GCA_021015155.1). Classification (NCBI taxonomy): domain Eukaryota; kingdom Viridiplantae; phylum Streptophyta; class Magnoliopsida; order Magnoliales; family Magnoliaceae; genus Magnolia; species Magnolia officinalis. Next base: position 53,141,141 of record JAJHSJ010000010.1, read on the forward strand.
GAAATCCTAGACCTATCAGGAAAAACAGTGATGAAGGGTTCTCGCACAAATAACTAATGCTATATCATTAAAGGAAGAGGAAGGACTAATCCATATGCTCAGAAACATTGAGCATGGAAAAACATGTTCAGGTCTTGCATCTATATCTGGATAGTTGATGAAAAGATGCAATTTTGTTGAACTCTTAATGATAGATCTGAGGTCCCTCACCGAAATCTTTTTGTAGATAAACATTCTAATGTTTATAATTTTGGTTTGAATAATGCTTGTACAAGATTTTGTTATGTATACTAATGATTCAAAGTTATACTATACTATACCTGAAAGTTTGTCGATCTGCAGAAAAGTGAAAAAATTCACCTTTGATATGTCTGTCGATAACTCATGTAGATTCTGGATTAAATCGACTGAGGATCGATATCATCATCGCCTCTTTGGAATCTATAGAGTCTCAAGATAGAGAATGCTATCGAAGACAGATTCGATATCATCGAATGAGGATCATCGATATCATCGAAACAATGTTCGATGATATTGAAGTATACTGCCAGATAAAAAGGTGCTCAAGCGGGAAAAGGGCATTTCACTTCTCAAAATCTTTTTTCCTTATTCCCTGCTTGTTCCTCTCAACCGGTCTGCTCAGAGCTTCGTCGAAAAGTCTCAAAAGTCCTTCAAATTTGGTAATACCCTTCCATTCCCCATTGTTCATCAAGATTCCATCTTGTTTTTTTTTTTGGTTATTTCTTTTTTTTTTGGGGTTCTGTCCATTTATCTCCAAACCCATCTCTGTGAGTATTTGAAAATGGGAAAGGACAAGGGGAAGGTGTCCGGTCCTGGAGAATCGTCTAGATCTTTCAGGAAAAAGGTTCTTGCTCTGAGAGAAAGAGCAAGGGCTCCTGAACGTGGGACCCCTACGTGCCAATGAACTAGGCAAGCATCACTTGGCGGGTCCCAATTTGAGGCGCCGACACCTCCTCCGCCTAGGATGAATCCAGCTCTAGCAAAATACACTAGGCGGAAGTTAGTTTTTGAAAGAAGGGTCGACAGGGAATGCCTATAACCCTATAATCTGGAACCCCTGTTAGCCGAAATCGGATGGCTACCTCTACTCGATTTTAGGAGTCCTTGTCACTATGATCGGACCTACAATTTCTTTACCTCTTGTCATTCGCCAGTGTCTGATCCTCCGTCCATCACAATTTCTGATTGATGGTGATGATGTAGAGATTACTCCTGCCGCGGTTGCAAACATTCTTGGGCTGACATTATCACCCGTTGGTCTTCCGAACTTGCACCTTGAAAGTGTTGAAACCCGGTCCACGGTTACTAAATTTCTCTGTCATGGTCGTGATATTCCTTGGTACCAAGGGAATGCGCTAAAAGCAAAGTTCATGGAACCCCGGTATCGTGTTCTACATGGCATCTTCGCCTCCAACGTATACCCTCGTGGTACAAATCGTGCTGACCTCACTGGGTTCATGGCCATGATAGTCTATTCAGTACCCACAGGGATCAAAATCTGCCTCTCAACTTTGATTGTACACCAGCTAGTATATGCGATCCATACGTCTAGGGATGTCCAGTTGCCCTATCCCTGGATTATTCAAAATGTGTACAATACGATTGGTCTTCCCACAGCAAATGATCCAGAACTTCCCCTCCAACACTTCAACATATTAGAAGGATGGACTTGAAGTTTCACAAATTTCCAGAAGACCAACCGAAGGAAGGAATTCAGGAAGAAGAGAAGGTGGTGAGGACGATGTTCCAGCAGAAGGCACTGGACTGGGTGAGGGTGAGCCACTCGAGCCTCAATATGCTCTATCCTCATTTGAACCCGGGCATGCAAAGAGGTTCAAACTTCATCAGGATAGGATTAGAGCCATACAGTGAGACATCACCCATCTAAAGGAGTTGGTGAATACCAGGTTCACTATATTGGAACGTCTGGTAAACGGAGTGCAGCAGACTGTGCAACAATTGGTAGATAAGATCACCTGCCGTTGAGACGACACAACGCCATCTTCCTCTGCTCCTCCGCCATAGTGCTGGTCTCTAGATGTTGTCACATACACCCTACTCTTATATCTGCGTATGGGCATTAATATCTTTTTGGATGCTCTACGCTCCCATGAGTGTATGTGATAGCTTACTAACCTACATAGTCTAACAAGTTTTTTTTTTTTTTTTTTGAATTTGTATATGCCCATGAATGGGCCAGAAACTTGTGGTTGTTTTGGGGTGCCCATGGATGGGCTTATTTTTTTATGATATAATATTGGTGTCAATCTTGGGCAGTATATGTACATTTTGGATACTTTTGGTTATGGCGATTTATATATCATCTATCTTTACTGCCATGTGAATTTGGTCTGCTTTGAATGCTGCTATCATCTCCTGTTTTATCTGACTTATATCAACTATGGGATGTGATGTGTGTGATGCTTTAACTCTATATTATCTGCTTATCTCACTGTTCTCTACTTGATCTGTGATGCATACATGGTTTTTGTAAAGAGATGTTTACATCTATCTATTATTTGTGTATGCTCCATGAATGCTGGTTCTCCTAAGTACTTCAACTTCAGTCCCATATCAACTGTTATGCTATCCTTTGCCAATGACTGACAAAAAGGGGGAGAACAAATCAACACCCCGAAGGAAAATTGTGTGTATCTGCTTGTGAATGGTGGTGCAGGTGTTAGGGGGAGCAGTTGCAAGAAAGCGGGAGTTTTTACTGTTAGGGGGAGCAACTACCGAATGTGTGTGTATATTCACCAGATATTGTAAAATTGTGTAAAACTCATGTACATACAATTTAGGGTGTCAGTATAGAAGTGGTTCTAGAGTATTTCGGTGTTTTTGTCACGTAATTGACAAAGGGGGAGATTGAAAGTGCCCTGGGTTATCAATTAGCATGATTGTTGAGTCAGCTAGACAGAGGAGCTCCAAAGGAAGATTGATCAAGTATCTGCCTTAACTGGATGTGGGCCCGAACTCACCACAGGTAAATCTTAGCCTCACATCCCATGTCCCAAAACACCAAGTAATTAAAACCCTTAAAATTGACTAGAATATCATAAGGTTTTTGAGTTAGAAAACTTTTTCAAACTTCAGAAAAATCTCTAAGTTTTTTGCCTCTGTCGATTTATCGATAGACTGATCGATGTAATCGAACAGTGTTGTCGATGTCCTAGAAGCTCACTCGATATTATCGAAATGAGGACATAAGATGTCCAGCAACCGCATCTACCTTTGGACATAATTATCGATGTATCGATAGCCATATCGATATCATCAAAAGTTGAATCTTGAGTCTATCGAAGTCTACTCGATACAATCGACATCATATATGTTGTGTCCAAAGTTATGCTAAGGCAAATCATGAAATCTTCGATATATCGAGGGTTACTCAATAAAATTGGATTGGACACTCTGTTATCCAGCAATATTTTCGGGTTGGTTTTTCTTGGATCGAGGGTCACTCGATAAAATCGATATTCAAATATCGATGATATCAAGGATGGGTCGATTGCATCGAGAATGGACATAAACTGTCCCGCAAGATTACTGGAAAAACCTTTGGATTTATCGATGCATCGACATTGCCATCGATATCATCGACATTCAAATTCTGATGATATCGAGTGTGCCTCGGTCATATTTTTGACCTGAAATATTTCAATGGAAAGTCTCTCACATTTTCAAATGTCGAGGTATCGAACCTCGTGTCGATGAAATCGGAGTTCGAAATCCGATGACATCGACTCATGTTTTGAGTCCCTCGACCAGCTGGTAAAATGTTTCAAAAACGTTTAACATTTGAGTTTGTGTCATCGAGCGGCCAGTCGATGCGATCGAAAGTATACGCTCGATGATATCGACCCTGCTCGATGATATCGAACTTTGTCATAAATATGACTGTTTTATATCCGTTGGAACCTTTTACCTATTTATAGAGAGCTTGTCCTCAGTGGCTGGCAGAGAAAGAAGTGAGTGATTTTGAGTGTTTAACCTTAGATTATATACCCAAAGCCCTTTCTCTCATGGAAGTTCATCCTCCAATCCACCTTCATCATTGACATTCAATAGAGTGGATTGGGGAATGAACTTCCGCATTCAACGATCCTTCAGCTACCACCTTAATGGAAAATTATTAAGTTGGGATGCCTTAAATGCATAGATGATTAGAATCGCTCTATATCCCTTATAGTAAAACATTTAAGAGAGTAGGATTCCATCATAACCTTGACTCAACCGGTCGCCATGTATTGGTACATCTTCTGAGTTGCGGTTCAAGGAAGTAGAAGATTCTTCATCAATAAAGGACGAGATCTTCGACAACGCGCTGAATGGGGTTCATCTACTTATCTGTAAGTTATTAGAGTCCAAAGGACCCTTGTGATCATTCCTTTTGTAGGATTGGGTCTAAGGTGTTTCTCACCCCTTGCAAGGCCTCGTAGGAGGCCTTCGGCGGGAGTGTACGTGGTGGGTGCTTTGTGTTAACCCATGCTCTATGGAGAGCATAAACTGTTAGGTCCTTGTAGTAGGTCCTTGACTAGGGTGGTCTAAAAGTGGGTGCTTTGTGTTGACCCTTGCTCATGGGAGCATAAACTTGTGAGGTTGCTTGAGTGGATCCTTGGCCAGTGTGCCTAAAATCAGGTGCTATGTGTTGACCCTTGCTCGTGGGAGTATAAACTGTGTCATGTGGACACGCTGTGTCAGCCTAGGTGTAGGTTGTACTAGTTAGAGGTGAACCTGATTGAAAACCTCCAGTTTGAGGTGAACCTGTTGTGAAACCTCCTTATGAAATCCAGTACAGTCAAGGGTTGAGTGCGTCCACTGGGAGTGGAGTAGACAAGTAGTCGAACCACTATAAAAATGACTGTGTTTGTGATTGATGTTTGTTTTGATTACTTGTGTGATTTCATTAAATGCCTTCATATTTAATCACACCTCACACATAGTCACATCCATCATAAACTTTGAGTTCCTTCTTGTTTATCTTTCAAAGTAGTTTTATGACTGGATTCTCTACTTGGCTTGGAAGCCATTAAAGTTACTCTGGAGAAATTCTGTTGCAAGCATATTTATTTGGAATTAAGGAGACAAGATTTTAAGTAACCATAAAACATTAAAAAGTCCTATTCACCCCCCTCTAGGACATATTGCATATTCGTACTTGTTAAGGGTCAAATATTTCATAGTAGACCCCATTTATTACATGAATTTACGAACATGATACCAATTAATGCCCCATTTTAATTGTGTTTGTACTGCAAGGTGGATTTTCGAGCAGGGACTGAAAATAATGCTAAAAGTACAGATTTAATGCTCTGGCATCACCAAGGCATTGGAAGGGACTCCATGGGACCAAAATCAAGAATTTACATGCTAGGGATAGGAGAAATTCCAGCCACTCACCTTAAACAGGCCTGAAAGACGTCCAGAATATAAGATCACAGGGTTCCCACCATCTGATCAACTCGAAACTACATACATGGCCTGAGGACCATAAATTAACCGTACACGTTGATTTTCAGCCATTGGATCACTCTGGAAGTGGCCCAATGGACAGATCAGCCCATAAATTAGCGAACTGGGGCCCACCAGATCTTTGGATATGCCTCAAGTTTAGTCTCAACCCCTTAAATGAGGTTCTAAAACAGATGGACGGAGCGGATTTCCTACATACATCATGAATGGATCCCATTGGTCGTGGTTGTGTACAGTGCACAAGTGCACTCAAAATGCACTGAATAGGGAAGGTGGTCAAACCGAGGTTGACCCGCACCACCCACTCTCACGTAGCCAGCGTCCAGCGGACGAACGCTGGCTGGCCGTTTTTGTCTAGTGGGCCTCGCCCATCATCCATTCGGATGATCAAGACCGTCCATCAAAATCCCACGCTTCCTATAATCCTAGCCTAGATGACTGAATTTCAGGAAGCAGTGGAGATCAGTTTTCAACCGTCTAAAAGAAGACGAACGGTGCAAGAAGAACTCTATTGGGCCACACCAAATCCAATCCAAAAACATCTATTTCCGAATGGTTTTTCAAGAAGAATTCAGTGTACGGCATGGATTTCTTAAAGAAGCAGTAAAGTGGGCCCCACCTACATCACAGCATGTACCTGCATAACCTCTGTTTCGCAACAGAAGTTGCGGCTTTTCTTTGTGGGCCCCCACCATACACCGACGGTCTAATCCAGACCATCCATTAGGAGCCCAAGGGTCCTCTCATCCAAGCCTAGGTGTCAAAAGTTTGAGAGCAATGCCGATGGGATGATCTCAACCATCTGGCAGAGAATGAACGGTAGCACAGAAAGACTGGTGGGCTGCACCAAAACAGAGGAAAGACGGTCATTGTCCGACCAGTTTTCTGCGCACAATACAATGAACTGATTAGATCTGTCAAGTTACATCGAGCATGGTCCCCACCAAGCATGTCAGCGTGAACTCTAGTGCAGGAGTGCGTAAAACTTCCACACCGACTCACTCCTACTGCGCAGGCAAACCCAGCTTCGTAAAAGCTTTCGTAACAGCTCTCCACCGCCTTCAGGAATCTATTAAAGAGAAGGGAAGCTTGGAGGGATCCAGGCAGCCGTGGAGGCATTCAAGAGGAGATCAGACGTGAAGTGAAGAAAGAGAGAGGGATGTTGGCCAGCTCCATCTGATTGAGTTTTTCTTCCCTTTTAGTTTCTTTTATGTCTTTTACTTAGAGATTTTAGTTTGATCATGTTCGTGATCGGTTGAATCTCTTGGCTAGGGCCAAGAGGTGAAGCTTGTAGCGTGATGGGATGATTCTTTGCTTGTACCTTCTGTTTAGACTGAATTGAAGTTGATTTTAGTTCAATTATTAAACGAATGCTTTTAGTCGTTAATGGTCTATTGTGATTGAAATTACAAAGGATCTGCGATGGCTTCAAACATGTTTCTTTACTTTTTACGATGTTAGGAAGCCCTATTGTTCACCATCGTCTCCTGGGCATGGTCGGATGACGGTACCCTTCCTAACCTTCGTGCATTGATTGGTTGGTAATTAGTTTAATTCTATTGTTTACTTTGTCTCCTGGGCATGGTTAGGTGATGGAATCCATTCTAATTCATATACGTTTCATCTTTTGAACACTATATCAAATAAGTTCAGTTTAATTTCCATGATTCTTGAAGCAGGCATAAGATCTCCCTGATCTCTATAAGTGAATCCTCTGAATCCCTAGTGTCCCTCCTCTGAATTTCTCCTAAGTTTTAAATAACAATTTCACAATTATTCCACAATCTATTCGATTTAAAATCCATCTTAGTCTAGTTCTAATTCTACTTAATTTTAGAATACATACAGGTTTCAGTCCTTGTGGAATCGACCTCGGACTCACCGAGTTTATTACTACATCACAACCCTATACTTGGGGAGTGAACAAGTTTTTGGCGTCGTTGCCGGGGACTGACGGTTATGTTTTCTGAAATTAACTAGTTTTAGGATTAGTTTAGGTTTAGGTTTTTTTGATTTTTAGAAACTAACCTGTTTTTCCTGTTTGTAGGAGTCTGACATATACTTTCTAATTTGGTAATCCCTTTCTAATTCCTCTACTTTTTCTTTTTTTAGAAATAGGGTTTGAGTTTTAGCAACTTTCTTCTTTTGTTTTTAGAAACTAGGTTAGTTATTTCCCTTTTTTTAGAAACTCTTTCTAACTTTAGAAACTAATCTCTTTTGTTTTCTTTTGCAGGATCTTAACATAGGAACTTCTATTTGGTACCTTCCTTCTAACTTCTCCTCCTCTTACTTTCCATACTGTTGTAGGACCTTTTCTTCTATTTTCTTAGGATTAGAATCAGAGTTGGGGGCTCATCATGTATATGCACGAGTGGGAACGTCAGTATGCTGAGAAGAATAATCTATATTGGGATGATAATTATGATAGAAATCAACCTATGTCTCAAAAATTTCCTGAAACAATCATCAAAAAATGACTAGAGTATAACACTTCATCAGTTAAGAATCCTTACGCGATCATATGCAGGAGAACAATTACACCGCACGGATTAATAAGACAGTACGTGAGTGTTGGGGTTATCATAACTATGGGAGTGAGAATTATTATCACTCATCTGAGAAAAAGAAAACAATGCGTGATTATATTATGAGTGATAATATGTATTACCAACCATCAGATTCTCCCGCACATGATCCGTATGACTCTAATCAGTGGAACCATCAATGTCGGAAAGATGAACCAACAACATGTTATAGTGATAATTCTCTTGGATCCCCCATCTTTGAGATTCAACCAAAATCGATCCAAGAAAATTCATCTCAAAGTGACACAGACTCTGCTGCGGACATGAGAAAATTAATAGAAGAGCTTGAATCACGCCTTAATAGGTTAATTGAGGCTAATGCACCTCAACCTCAACCGAATCCAACTCTCTATACACAACCTCATACATATGATCAATGGAACCATCAAAATTGGGAAGTTGAATCAATAATGCATCATAATAACGATTCTCTTGGGTCCTATACCTCAGAAATCCAACAAAGAACGATCCAAGAGAATTGACTTCAGAACTCCATACAAAATCTGGAGCTCATTCAACAAAACACGCTCTAACGATTTCAAGAACTTGTAAAAGATGTACAACAGTGGAGTTCACATGATACGACTATGGAAAATAGTACAATTAAGAATGAAGAGTTGAATCGTATTGATGAGCACATGGTTCAATTTCCCGATGAGTCGATCTCGATGACTATCCAAAGGAATGATCAAGAGACGTGGGTGTCTTTCAAATATAATGATAGTGACACACTTCACTCACATAACACACATGATTTCACTGATGAGGTAGAGGTTAGTTTATTCGAACCTCAACTCAATCTAGGAATAGAATGTGAGGAATGTGATCCCGTCCCAAGTGCACACTGCACGGAACTGGACGATGATAAGTACTGGGATTCAATCTCAAGTGTGGCTCCTACCAATGATCAAGAGGTTCAGGAAGTTGTCAACCATAAAGATCAACTCCACCTATCTGACATGACTGATTTGAATGTGGAGAATGAACCATTTTCAACTAACCCTTCCAACCCTTGTGATACATGTTTGGACCACTGCCCTGAATTGAATGATGATATGATTCAGGCGATGGACGATTTGCTTGATATAAATCTGGAATTTGAAACTACCCAGTTAAGGCTACAATCTGAGGTACACACTTTAGACGATTCAATGTCTCCACTGAGAAGCTTCAATGACCAGAGTCTTCACATCGATTCTTCACTTATTGATTGTCCATCTGTCTGTGAAGAGCAAGCGAGTATGCGTCCATCTACTTCAAAAGAAGATGGAATCCTTAGGCTCATCATCATAGATTTTGATGCAAGAGACGAGTTACTCCCAGCTGATTTTTCCACATCTTTGAACTCATGCTTGGCACACCTTATGGATTCCAATGACCTCATAATACAAGAAAATGTTGATTCTTTGCATGACACTACCTCAGTGGTTGTCACGGACCAAGCGCACCCTTACTCTGAAGCCCCTTCTTCCCCAGACCCTGAATGTTTACCACTAAAGGAAGAGGAGCTAAAAATTGAACCGAAGTTTGGAACTTTGGAATGCATTGAGACTACATTACTTCCTGGAAATTTTTCTGAATTTTATCTACCTGTAGTCTCTGATTCACCATGGGATATTAACTTTGAAACTTTTTCTAACATAGGTGAATCATATATACTTTGGATACCTCAGGCGAATCAACGACAAATTTTTGTTGAGGTACATAAGTTTCTCTGGCCATTCATGCTCCAGGGCGCCCAAGCCTATTGCAAAAAGGGCTTTTGGATGATCCTGTTGAAGAACTTACTAAGAAACTTATCAAGATATTGGCCGGAAGAGGAACCTTGCGGCATGATCGAGTAGCTTTTCCTTACTTTCATAAGACTAGGGTAGTTTGTTTTATGTTGTTTTAGGATAGACGGTAAACTTAGCACTCCTGGGAGGCAACCCAGCTTTTCATTTCATTTTCCTAGTCAGTTAATTTAATATTTGTGGGTAACATTGTTGCAAACCCTCACGAGACTACAACTCGTCCACTAGGGGCAACCTAGGGGTTTAAAGGCTTGTTGCATACGCTAAATGCAATCGAAAGCACCTAAGAAAGTGGTATAGGTAGGATTTTGTTTTGTTATTTTTGTTGGTTTCACTCTTGTACTGACCTGCTCTCTCCCAGCAATCTCTTGAAAAATCTCTCTCGATTCGTTATCCAAGTACTATCTTCCCATCACTTTTTCTTTATTGTCGTTGTCCCATGTGCATTGCATGTTTATATCTTTTACATTGAGGACAATGTAGATTTTAGGTTGGGGGTGGGAGATTAGGTAACCTAATCAGTGTTTTCTTGGTCTTGAGCAAAAATTGTGAAAATTTTTTTTAAAAAAAATTCTGGACTTTCTTGTACATTCGAAGTGATCTTGATGGCCATCTAGGGCACTTAGAATTTCAAGATAAGTGATGTTGGTAATTTCTGACTCTTGGATTCAGTTGTCTGTTAAATTTCACAGTTAAGGTTGAATTATTAATCCATGATTGGAAGTTGTAAACATTGATTGAGTCATGATTTCACATGTCACATCTCGCTTACATATTAAGGTTTCAGTTAATATTGAAGGATTAACTTGGTAATCACTAAGCATGAAAGGAACCAGCCTGAAAAATAAAAATTTTAGCATTAGTTTATAAAGAAGAATTGAACGGGTAAGTCACATAATCATCATCATAGGTTTGCTCCCTATAGATGAAGATTCGATTCCCCATGATTGACATGAGAAAAGAGTTGGCGACAAGTTGTCACCAAAGGTTTGCTCCCTATAGGTGAGGATTTGATTCCCCTCCTTGGCGCTACTGTTTATAAAGGAAATCAAAGGCTGATAGAACAAAAAGATGATCTAAAAGGCAAGTGTTGGTTTCAGTTTTGGTTGTCATGAATTTTGTTACCAATGATATCATGAAATTGATAACTGGATCTCTTAATGATTGTAAGCTGAGATGACACTATACACTCATGAAACTCAATGTTTAGAATTTTTTAATTAATGGATTAATATTTTGAACTTGATTATGAAGTTTACTGTGAGCTTGATTTCAGGAAAAATTCTTCTCACCATTCATGAATTTTAGAATTCTCACATCTCAACCATCTTTTCACAAGTTACTCAAGTTTACAGGAATTGTCCTTTATTTCTGAAATTATTTTTCGCATGTTTTGCTCGGGACTAGCAAAATGCTAGTTGGGGGTTGTGTTAAGGGTCAAATATTGCATAGTAGACCCCATTTATTACATGAATTTACGAACATGATACCAATTAATGCCCCATTTTAATTGTGTTTGTACTGCATGGTGGATTTTCGAGTAGGGACTGAAAATAATGCTAAAAGTACAGATTTAATGCTCTGGCATCACCAAGGCATTGAAAGGGACTCCATGGGACCAAAATCAAGAATTTACATGTTGGGGATCGGAGAAATTCCAGCCACTCACCTTAAACGGGCCTGAAAGACGTCCAGAATATAAGATCACAGGGTTCCCACCATCTGATCAGCTCGAAACTACATACATGTCCTGAGGACCATAAATTAACCATACACGTTGATTTTCAGCCATTGGATCACTCTGGAAGTGGCCCAATGGACAGATCAGCCCATAAATCAGCGAACTGGGGCCCACCAGATCTTTGGATATGCCTCAAGTTTAGTCTCAACCCCTTAAATGAGGTTCTAAAACAGATGGATGGAGCGGATTTCCTACATACATCATGAATGGATCCCATTGGCCGTGGTTGTGTATAGTGCACAAGTACACTCAAAATGCACTGAATAGGGAGGGTGGTCAAATCGAGGTTGACCCGCACCACCCTCTCTCACGTAGCCAGCGTCCAATGGACGAACGCTGGCTGGCCGTTTTTGTCTAGTGGGCCCCGCCTATCATCCATTCGGATGATCAAGACCGTCCATCAAAATCCCACGCTTCCTATAATCCTAGCCTAGATGACTGAATTTCAGGAAGCAGTGGAGATCAGTTTTCAACCGTCTAAAAGAAGACGAACGGTGCAAGAAGAACTCTATTGGGCCACACCAAATGCAATCCAAAAACATCTATTTCTGAATGGTTTTTCAAGAAGAATTCAGTGTACGACATGGATTTCTCAAAGAAGCAGTAAAGTGGGCCCCACCAACATCACAGCACGTACCTGCGTAACCTCTGTTTCGCAACAGAGGTTGCGGCTTTTCTTTGTGGGCCCCCACCGTACACCGACGGTCTAATCCGAACCGTCCATTAGGAGCCCAAGGGTCCTCTCATCCAAGCCTAGGTGTCAAAAGTTTGAGAGCAATGCCGATGGGATGATCTCAACCATCTGGCAGAGAATGAACGGTAGCACAGAAAGACTGGTGAGCTGCACCAAAACAGAGGAAAGACGGTCATGTCCGACCAGTTTTCTGCGCACAATATAATGAACGGATTGGATCTGTCAAGTTACATCGAGCATGGTCCCCACCAAGCATGTCAGCGTGAACTCTAGTGCAGGAGTGCGTAAAACTTCCACACCGACTCACTCCTGCTGCGCAGGCAAACCCAGCTGCGTAAAAGCTTTCGTAACAGCTCTCCACCGCCTTCAGGAATCTATTAAAGAGAAGGGAAGCTTGGAGGGATCCAAGCAGCCGTGGAGGCATTCAAGAGGAGATCAGACGTGAAGTGAAGAAAGAGAGAGGGATGTTGGCCAGCTCCATCTGATTAAGTTTTTCTTCCCTTTTAGTTTCTTTTATGTCTTTTACTTAGAGATTTTAGTTTGATCATGTTCGTGATCGGCTGAATCTCTTGGCTAGGGCCAAGAGGTGAAGCTTGTAGCGTGATGGGATGATTCTTTGCTTGTACCTTCTGTTTAGACTGAATTGAAGTTGATTTTAGTTCAATTATTAAAGGAATGCTTTTAGTCATTAATGGTCTGTTGTGACTGAAATTACAAAGGATCTGCGATGGCTTCATACATGTTTCTTTACTTTTTACGACGTCAGGAAGCGCTATTGTTCACCATCGTCTCCTGGGCATGGTCGGATGACGGTACCCTTCCTAACCTTCGTGCATTGATTGGTTGGTAATTAGTTTAATTCGATTGTTTACTTTGTCTCCTGGGCATGGTTAGGTGATGGAATCCATTCTAATTCATATACCTTTCATCTTTTGAACACTATATCAAATAAGTTCAGTTTAATTTTCATGATTCTTGAAGCAGGCATAAGATCTCCCTGATCTCTATAAGTGGATCCTCTGAATCCCTAGTGTCCCTCCTCTAAATTTCTCCTAAGTTTTAGATAACAATTTCACAATTATTCCACAATCTATTCGATTTAAAATCCATCTTAGTCTAGTTCTAATTCTACTTAATTTTAGAATACGTACAGGTTTTAGTCCCTATGGATTCGACCTCGGTCTCACCGAGTTTATTACTACATCACAACCTATACATGGGGAGTGAACACTACTTCAACTAAAGTGGTCATTACCACAATTTCAAGCCCCGGTATTGTTCGTATAGAAGAAGGATGGGTCGTTGAGGCTCTACATGGATTACCGTGAGCTCAACAAAGTCACGATCAAGAACAAATACCCGCTCCCGAGGATTGATGATTTGTTCGACCAGCTGCAGGGTGCTTAATTCTTTTCCAAGATTGACTTGCGCTTCGGTTATCATCAGATTCGGGTCCGAATGGAGGACATTCCTAAGGTAACTTTTCAGACGCGCTACGGTTATTTCGAGTTTCTGGTCATGTCTTTCGGGCTGACCAATGCGCCCGTCGTCTTTATGCAGCTGACGAATGAGGTGTTCAAGCCGTTCCTTGATCAGTTCATGGTGGTCTTCATCGATGATATATTGATATATTCGAGGACCCGTGAGGACCACATTCAGCATTTGTAGATTGTTTTGGAGACCCTTCGTGCCCACCAGCTATATGCGAAGCTGGAGAAGCGCAAGTTCTGGCAAGAGGAGGTGAGATTCATCAGTCACGTGGTGACGAGGGAGGGTGTTGTTGTGCACCCCTCAAAGGTTGATGCATTGCGTCAGTGGGGATAACCCACAAATGCGTCCGAGATCCGTAGTTTCCTTGGTCTAGTGGGATATTATCAGTGATTCATCGAGGGTTTCTCCCACATTACAACACCGCTGACTAGGCTGACTCGGAAGGGCACCGAGTTTGTGTGGAGAGACGCTTGCGAGTAGGCTTTCATGGAGCTGAAGGACCATTGCATGTCCGCTCCTGTCCTCACTCTTCCCGTTGGGAGTAATTGTTTTGTTGTTTTCACTGATGCCTCCAGAGTTGGTTTGGGTGTTATTCTGATGCAGCATGGGAGGCCAATGCCGTATCCTCGCACCATCTCAAGGTCCATGAGCTGAACTACCCCACACATGATCTGGAGTTGGCAGCAGTTGTCTTTGTACTGAAGGTGTGGAGGCATTATCTCTATGGGGTTAGGTTAGAGCTCTTTTTGGACCATAAGAGCCTGAAGTATTTATTTTCATAATCGGAGCTGAATATACGACAGAGGCGATGGATGAAGCTCCTGAGGGATAATGATTTCAACCTTCAGTACGACCCGAGCAAGGCAAACATGGTGGCGAACGCGCTCAGCCGTCAGCCATAAGGCCTGGTGGCGCAGATGATGGTTCATGAATGGAAGATGCTTGAGGATGTATCGGAGTTCAACTTTGAGTTCAGTCTGCAGTCCTCTATTGTTCAGCTTTTGAGCCTATCGATTCAACCCTCTCTTGTCGCAAGGGTAATCAAGGCTCAGCAGATGGACGAGTCGCTACAGGAGTACCAAGTAGAGGAAGTATCCGTGGAGCAGTGAGACTGGCAGATTGGTTCCGACGGTGGACTTCGCTTTAAAGGTCGATTGTGTGTTCCAAACGTGGTAGAGTTGCATAGAGATCTGATGATCGAGGCATACTGATCGCGACTTACTATCCACCCAGGCTCCACGAAGATGTATCATGATATAAGGAGGCAGTATTTTTTGCTGGGGATGAAGCGTCAGATTGCTAGTTTTTTGGCCGAGTGTGACACTTGCCCGTGTGTCAAGGCCGACCACCAGAGACCCCCTGGTCCTTTGCAGTCGTTGAGCATTCCACTATGGAAGTGGGAGCACGTGTCGATTAATTTCACCATGGGCTTATCGAAGACTCAACGCGGTCACGACGCCATCTGGGTTTTCGTCGATCGTCTGACGAAGTCGTCACATTTTATTCCGATGCGTGCGACCTGGACATTGGATCGGCTTGCAAATGTATTCATTGAGGAGATAGTGAGACTGCACGGTATTCCAGTTTCGATCGTCTCTGAACGAGACCCCAGATTTATGTCTCAATTTTGAAGGAGCTTTCAACAGGTGATAGGGTCTACTTTACAGCTCAGCACTGCTTATCATTCATAGACAGATGGGCAGACCGAAAGGGTCAACCAGATCCTAGAGGATATGCTCAGAACCTATGTGATTTACTTCGCGGGTAGCTGGGATGAGCATTTGTTTCTGGCCGAGTTCGCGTACAACAATAGCTATCAGGAAACCATTGGCATGACTCCTTTTGAAGCATTACATGACAAACTGTGCAGATCTCCTAGTTGATGGACCGAGGTTGGAGAGCGTCGTCTCCTAGGTCCTGAGCTTGTGCAGTAGACGTCAGAGGTCATTGATATCATTAGGCAGCGTATGCGCACAACTCAGAGCCCACAAAAGAGCTTCGTAGATCGTCGGCGTCGTCCTGTGGAGTTTACAGTAGGGGACATGATGTATCTCAAGGTCTAGCCCATGAAGGGCGTGGATTGTTTTGGAGCGAAGGGCAAGCATACCTCGAGATTCATTGGACATTTTGAGATCACCAAGCGTGTTGGTGTCGTGGCATATGGGCTTGCCTTGCCTTCCGAGTTGTCTGGTATCCACGACGTGTTCCATGTTTCAATGCTAAGTAAGTGTGGATCAGACATTATTCCTGTTATTGATTGACAGCCTCTTGAGGTTCGTCAGGATGCTTCTTATATTGAGCAGTCGGTTCGCATCTTAGACCAGAAGGAACAGGTCATTCGGACAAAGGTCATTCCCTTGGTAAAGGTTCAGTGGTGTCACCATTCCGAGACCAAGGCATCCTGGGAGCCCGAGGCAGAGATTCGAGAGCATTATCCCCATTTGTTTGATGCATGATTGTATTGTTGATTGATTGTATTACCTTCTCATATGATGATGATTGATATATATATATATATATATATGATGTTTTTGCCATTTCTTTTTATCATGGTTATGGTAAATTTCAAGGTGAAATTTTCTGTTAGGAGGGGAGAGTTGTGAGACCCTTAACCTTAGTATCCATTTCGTTCCGCCGGGACCTACGGTCCTACCGGTTGAATTCCGACGACCCGCGACCTACGGATTTCATTTACGATGATCCTTAACTCCCACCCTATAAATCCAACCTTGATCGACCCGTAACTAGTGCCATAGCGACCACATCGTCGCCGCGGTTCCGACGCCCTATATCGTGCGGCAATCCGAGTTGTAGATCATGAGTTATGGGCCGTGCATGATTTATGCCATAGATCGCGATTGTGGGGCCCACCTTGGATTTGCACAAATCCCTAGACATTAATTTCATTGCCTAAGCCATCATTAAAGTAGCTAGCCTAGGTTAGGTTGGTAGACCCCCTAGCTAGCAAGTCATGATTATTTCTCTTACCAAGAGAGCTTCTTTTTCTCTATCCCATGCATTAGCTACCTTTTACTTTTCCCAAATCTGAAAAATTATAACTTCCCTCTTCTCTAGAGAGAGTGAGGCCATCATGCCCTCTCTTTTCTAGCAATGCCATCATTAGTTTGAGTAAAAATCCTTAGTTGCTAGCAATTCACCTCATTTCCCTCTCTCCGTCTCTTCTCATCATCTCTCCCTCTCCCTCTCCAAGCTCTTGGACATCCAACCCTCTACCCATTTTCTAGCCCTTCATCCTCCCTTCTACCCCATAATGCAGCCCTTAGTCTAGCATCTTGACCATTAAACCTCTTTCCTTAGAGCTTGAATACTATCTTGGAGGTGTTTGCTTGAAGACCTTGTAGGTGGGTGTGCAAGCACTTAGAATCATAGGATTTTCCTTCCTTCTTCTTATTTGTCTTCTTCACCTCATGTTTGAAGCATGTGGGGCCCACCAAATGATGGTGGAGGCCCCATGTCTTCTTGGATGTGGCTATTGGCCCATCCTTTTGTGCATGCATAACTCATGGGTGGGGCCATTCTCCATGGACCCCACCATGGTTTCTTTACTTTCGAAGGATTTTGGGTCATCTAAACCCTTGATCCTTGGTGGAGATGGCATCTCCACTATTAGATTTTGATTAGAAGTTGCATGCATGGGTAGATCTTGTCATTCCATCAATTAGTGATATATGTGTAGTTTGTGATGAAGGGAAGGGCCTCAATGTGGCGGAGCCCCTTCCCTTGTGGCCGATTCTCTTTTTTTATCTTAATAATTAATCTCTTATTTTTCTGAGGTGTGTGACCCACCATATGGCTTGGAAATATCCAGATCATCCAAGGAGAGTGGATGCTCATGGCAGTCCACTATATGGATGGTGATGACTTATTTACCCTTTTAGGGGCATCTGCAATGAATTTTTATATGAGGAATAGGTCTGGATGTTTGTGGGGCCCATTGAGGTGGACCAAAACTCAGGTTTCATGGGGTGTTTTCCCCCTAATTTGAATTATATACTCAGTTTATTTCATATGCATGTTGCTGTCCAGAAATTTTCTGGACAGTTTCTGGTTGTTTTTGGGTCAACTTTTTGGGCTATTTAGGGAACTATTTCTATCTGTTAAATATACTTTTCTTAAAGGTGTGGACCCCACCTAGATGTACCCCAAATTGCAGCTCCATCTAACCTTGATTGAGGTCCCAAAGGAGTGGCCCAAGTGTGGTGGACAGCCCGGATTTTTTGGAGTGTCCAGCAACTTTACAGTTTTGAAATCCTTAAATATAAAATAGTTTTTGTAATGGTAGGCCACTTTTGTGGACCCTACCTTGTAGTACACATATATGGGGAGGTTAAAAATATTTTTCCCCAATTTTGGAGAACTTGGGCCCACCCCTTTGGGTGCTCAAAACAGGGACATCAATGTTTTTAATTTTTTGCTATAATTGTTTTACCTTGCTGTCCATGCATGTTTGCCTAGGCTTTTGTGTGGTGGTGGCCCTCCCATTCACCCAATTTGTGGCCCACCTTGTAGACGATAACCCCAAGTGCTTGTGGGCCACACACCTGATCATATTTTGGTGTGTTTTTAGGGTTGGGACAGCAGCACCTTGCTGGACATGTGCTAGGCTGAATATCTAGCAATAGGTTGACCATCCACCCCACCTTAGGCCCACCTTTGGGTTTATTTTTATCATAACCTTCCATCCATTGTGTGTCCCACTTAGTAGGGGACCAGCCCCTGGGGGACGTCCCAAAGTGGGGCCCACTTGGACCTCCAGATGGGCCAGCCGTCCCACCCTTGGGACGCCCAAGGGTGTGAGCTGGTCGTCCACCTTGAGGCCCATTTGATGTATGTGTTTTATCTAGGCCGTCCTCCCTAGGGGTGGCCCACTGATGTGTGGACCACTCCTTGGAGTGATGCCGACCTTATGGAGCCCGCTTTGATGTATGTGTTCTAGGTCGTCCAAGACCTAGGACGCCTAGGCTCACCAGGACGTCTAGCTTGTTGGTGGTGCTGTTGGACTTGCAGTCCGGTAGCAGGCCCACCTTCTTTTGAGTGATGTATCCATGCTCTCAATCTGTTTGGGCCCACTATGATTATTAAGAACCACCACTAGATCTATTTTCTTCTATAAATCCCACCTGTTGGACTTCAGCAAGCCCAGGAAGCTAGGTGGGCTAAAAGTCCAGCAATATACTAGAAGTTGTATGATTCACGTTGGGATGTTTTGAGGGATGTGTGGCCCACCAAATGGAGTGTTGAGTACACACATATCCAGTCTATTTTTGAGGCATATTTCTGGGCTTAATTGATGCATTATGAGGCCCATTCCATGTGGTACAATATGGACCATGTATGGACCAGATTTTTATGGTCCAATAGGCCTAGATGTGTTGGAAACCCCCCATTTGAGCCCAATATTGTGCAAGGGCTGACCTTATTGTGTTATGGTCCCAATGAGCTATCTATGAGCCCAATTTGAGCAAATAAATCTTGAATGCCCATAGTTAAACCCCTAGTATGGGCTGACTTGCAAGGCCCACTTTGTAAGGTTAGGCCTTGCCAAGTCATGGGTTGATGTTGAGAGGCCCACATAAATAATTTGGGCCTTGGCCCTGTATCCTTGGGCTTATGGGCTTCCCATTTGACCCATTTAATGCATGGATCCATTGGCATATGAGGGTTGGGCCATAAATGCTCCTTTTGGCCCATAATGATGGTACTTAGGCTATGTATTGAGTCCGTGATATACGTGAGGACCTTGGGCCATTCTCTTAAGGCCCATTATGTGTTGTGATGTGAATGTATGACTGCCCATTATACTTTTAAAGTAGTTTTTGGGCCTTGGGCCTTTGTTTAGTTAGCTATCTTGATTGGGTCACCTTCTTGGGGACAATGGTGGTTAAATGTCCCCATTGTGGACCCCTCTAGGCCCATTGGTGGTTGAATGCCCACCTTAGGCCTATTTGTTAGGTCCATTCTCATCCTTGGTGGTTAGATGTCCACCTTATACCTTATTTGGGTCCATCCTTATTCCTTAGGCCCGTAGTATGGTTTACTTAGACCTTGTGGGCTATCTAAAACCATTGGGCCCCCACTAGTAGTATGTATCTTTTACCTTTTGAGGATTTTGTCTAAGTACCTAGACTCTACCTTGGTAAGAGGAGAATACAACATCGTCTCATGACATACTTTGTCACTCTCATGACTCATCCATGTGCATCATATGTTTGCTTGGAGCATGGATTAATAATGGCTTATGTCGTTGGGCAGATTGTTTTATGGGACTCCCGGAGATATGGAGTTGCCCTACATGAGCGCTGGATGCGCAGGACTGATGCATGGTTGACTGGCGTGTTTCATGCATCTTGCATTTATATGACATAGATATTTGCCCTTGCTTCATCAGAGATGTAGCCTCCACAGGTATATCGTGGATGGTCAGATTTTGACACCCGAAATGTTTGTTTGAGCACATAGGGCACATAGGATGTCCTTGGGTGAAAGTCCTAGAACCTTCATGGTACGAAGAGATGCTCCAACACCGAGACCGAGTGGAAAACATGAGTGTTGGTACCTTTACCATTACGCCGCGTCTCCCATTGTATCCTGGTCAGTTGGATGCGGGTGTGGCCTTACCCGCCCAGGTGAAGGGGGCGTATGCTAGGCTGAGTTTGACCAGCTCGTAAATGGGTCCTCTACCATCTAGCCTTGTTGGTGATTGACTGTCCACAGGCAAGTAGTGAGGTCTCTTACGCTCACTAGGCTGCGCGGCCTGGAAGGCGGCAGTCAGTATATAGTGTATTTGACCCCGGTGATTTCCCAGAGAGGAACTGTACTGATTTGTGGACTTGATATGAGGATAATCATGATTGCATTGCATATTGCATATGACATTTGGTTGTATAGCCCCGTATTGCATAGCCTTTGATTAGCAGATGGTATTCCTACCTTGCATTGCTTAGCCTTGCGACGGCTAGTGGTATTTGTGGTCTTACCACATCTTTTTGCATACTCTGATATCGCATTCATGACACCTGTCCTGCACACACTAAAACTGCCCTCTAAGTTTTCTATAAGCTTATGCACGATTGATGCGTGTAGTGTTTCAAGGCCAGATAGCGGAGCAGGAGATGGAACCTACCGCTGATCCTTGTGGAGTTTTCTTTATATAGATGATGAGGGTCGAATATTGCATATTAGACCCCAATTATTACCTGATTTTACGTACATGATGATGCTTAACGTCATATTTTAATCATGTTTGTGATGTAGGATGTAATTAGGAGCTTGGACTGAAAAGGATACTAAAAGTATGGAATTAACGCTCCGAAGTCACCAAAGCAAGGGACAGACTCCATGGGACCAAGATCGATGGTTTTACACGCTAAAAATTTGAGAAAATCGAGAAACTGAAGCTTAAGTGGCCTGAAGGGTGTCCAGAATGCGAGATCACAGGGTTTTCACCATCCGTTCGGCTCAAAACTTCATACATGGACTGAGGACCATAAATTAACCGTACACGTCAAATTTCAGCCATTGGATCCATGTGGGAGTGGCCCAACGGACATATCGACCCCTTAAATCCTAATTTGGGGCCCACCTGATATATGGATATACTTCAAAGTTGGCCTCAACCCCTTAATTGAGGTGATAAAATGGATGGACGAAGCAGATCACACATAGACATCATGATGGGACCAACTTTTTGAAGTGGAGTGCACTGAAATGGTGCACTCGTTGTGCACCATAGAAAACAAATCGGTCAGCACTTGCTGACCCGACGAGTTTCATACGAAAACGTAAACTGATGTTTCTATTTCTGCAGCGTCCACACCGACTCAGACTCGGACCCACCATCGCTCATCATGTGGTCCATCTGGACCGTCCGTTCATCCCAGGACGTCAAACCGATCATACACACGGTGGTTTTTCAGACCCATGCACGAGTATGAATGGAAACAGCGCCAGTGCATTTAATGGACGGCATGTTTAAAATTCAATGGGCCACACTTAACTCGATCCAAAACCAGTCATCTCTGAACGGTTTTTCGTTAGGAATCTAATGAACGAGTTGGATTTATCAGAAAACAGCACTGTGGGGCCCACCGAGCATCTCAGCAAGAAAGTTTCTAAATCTGGCATCCGGACATTGTCCGTTCTTCACGGTCCTTGTGTGCTTGTGGCCATGGCCAGATTTGTGATCTGGACCGTCCAAACTAACTCCAGGGGATGGCCGTCTGTCACTTAGGAGTCTGAATGGTTTAGATCTTCATTATAGTTGGCCAATCCATGCCAAACGCGGGTCAAACTCAAGTTCCTATTGCGTAAAAACAGAATCGATGTCCGGTTTCTGCTGCAGAACTGGAGTCGGTTCTCCACCGACTCTCTACGCACGCCACCGACCTTGCTGCATATTCTATAAGAAGAGAGAGACGTGGAGGGATTAGAAGGGGGATCTAAGTTCTAGTGGACGTGGAGCAGAACAGAGAGAGAGTGGCTGGGAGATCTGGTGGACGTGAAAGAGAAGGGAGAGAGAGAGGAAGAAAGAGAGAAGGGGAGATTGTTGACAGCCTCATCACAGATTGAAAGAGAAAGAGGGTTGTGTAAGGGATGTTCTTATCAATTATATTTTTCTTT
Organism: Magnolia officinalis; assembly: GCA_021015155.1. Classification (NCBI taxonomy): domain Eukaryota; kingdom Viridiplantae; phylum Streptophyta; class Magnoliopsida; order Magnoliales; family Magnoliaceae; genus Magnolia; species Magnolia officinalis. The sequence goes on from JAJHSJ010000010.1 coordinate 53,163,581, forward strand.
TTCCCAATTGAATCTTTGTTCCATCCCATGAGTTTCTAATTTCTTAGCTAAGGCTGAGATGAAGCCCCTAATTTGAATGATTCTTGTTATTGTTGATTTCATCCGTAATTGATTGATTTATTTCTTTCTCTAGTGTGATTAAATGAAAACTCCATACTTCTTCAATCTATGAGCTCAACCAAAGTCTAGAAGTGGAAGTTGTTTGGAATCTTATTCTAGGTGTGCTTGTGTCTGACCATGAACAGGTTTTCCTATAGAGAAAGAAATAGGAATCTACATCTATTCATGCATGAAAATGGATGAAAAGATGTGATCCTTGAGATTTTTTCCCAATTACATCTTCTGTGATTCATGTTTATATATTAGATGGTGGATGTGGATTTAAGTGGTTTGGTTGATTCTTAATGTCTATATATACATGATAATTAATGTGCATACATTAGGGACAATAGACTTTGTATTTCCCTTTGAGCCTTGGTACTTGTAAAAAGTTTAAATTCTTATTGGATTTTCCTGTAGTTATTTATATGTGGTTATGATGTTATGGTATTGGGTATGCTCTTTATGAATCAGACTTATGTTATAGAAATCCTCCTTGTAGGATCCCAGGATCGAAACCTGGTGTATGGGTGCTAGGAGCTGAGAATGGGGTACTACGAAGGCTATCGGTGCCAGATTCTGCAATCGGGAATTTTGTGAGCCCGGTTTCCGAGTTTGGGGTGTGACAGTTGTTGGTATCAGAGCATAACAAAATAACCCAGAAGTAACTCAGGACAACATTACATATCTGCTTCAAGCGCTTCTCCCTTTAATTTTGTTTCCCTAATATCCAAGTCCCTTGAGGATTCTAATCTCAAGATGTCCATCACCTTTGTTCTTGTGTAGATCATGCCGCCTAGAAGAGGTGCCCGTGGCCGTGGTGCCCGTGGTCATGGTTCTCATTCCGCTCCAGCAACCCGAGCGCATCCCGCTCCACCTGTTGCAGACCCTAATGCCGAGCCCATTCCGGAGGTCCTTGTTCTACCCCCCAGTTGATCCCGTTCCTCCGTCGGAGCCTGCCACACCCATGCCCGAGGCTCCCACTCCTACAGTTCCTGTGCCTCCACCTGAGGTCATTGTAGCCCATCCCGTGCCTACCATTCCAGTTGGAGCCGAGCAGCTACAGCAGATGCTGCAGGCCATCATCGTCGTCCTTCAGGGACAGGGCAGGCATCCTGTAGAGAGTCTTGAGCAGGACGAGCAGATGCGAGCGAGCGTTCTTTTCTGAGATTTTAGACAGTACGATCCCCCACGTTTCAGGGGTGAGCCCGATCCCACAGCAGCCGAGTTATGACGTACAGAGGTGGAGAGGATCTTCGACACCATGCGATGTACATCACAACAGCGAGCTCCTCTTGCCGTTTTTCTTCTCCAGGGCAAGGCCTAACACTGGTGGGCTTCTAATTCCAGATCAGTTGGGAGAGATTTTGTGTGGACCTAGAGGGACTTCGTGGATCATTTTGACTAGAAGTTCTTCCCTGAGCACGTTCGGGAGCAGAGAGCACTGGAGTTCGAGACCCTTATTCAGGGTGATATGACCGTGTCTCAGTATGAGGCATGTTTTGTTGCCTTGTCCAGATTTGCCACCTATCTTGTTGATGACGAGAAGTGGAAGGCCCGCCATTTTGTGAGCGGCTTGCGTCCTGCTCTCAAGAGCAGAGTCGTTGGGCGTCTTCTTACTACATTTGCTGAGGTTGTACACAGGGCCCTAATGTATGAGGATGATATGGCTACCTATCAGAGGTCCCGATATCAGGGAGGAGACCGGAAGAGGAAGGTTCATTCTGGTAGCTCCCGCCATCATCAACACCATCGGCGTAGGGACCGTTCAGGGTTTCAATAACCTGCATCCCAGCCAGCGACATCTTCTTCGCAGCCAGCTTCATCTTCTTCTGAACCATTCACCGGAGTTTGTTTCGGTTGCGGATAGAAGGGGCACTGTATGCGTGAGTGTCCCCATCCCCAACAGCAGAGGGCACTACAGCAGCCCCCAGACCATCCGCCACAGCAGCGACCCTAGCACCAGCCTCTTAGGCCTCCTCCGTAGCAGCAGAGGCAGCAGGGTAGGCCGTCGCAACGACTGCAATAGCAGCAGAGACCGTAGCAGAGGGGACGGGCACCTCCCCCACCGGCCCTGGGCAGGTTTTACACCACTCAGCAGGTCATGGACCCTCAGTTGTGAGGATTACTTCCTTTGCCCCCCAAGGTAGATTCTATGCCGCACAACAGGTGCAGGGTCAGAACCCTCAATCGTCATCGGGTGGAGTAGTCGAGGGTATTCTTCTTATCTCCACTTGCATTGCTCATGTATTATTTGATTTCGGTGCATCTCATTCATTCGTTGTCGAGGAGTTCTGTCAATCGACTGGTCTTCCATCAGAATCCGCTTGTGAGACCCTATCAGTTTCGACTCCCTTGGGGAAGTCTACAGTTTTGAGCCATCTCTGTTCATCTTATCCCATCTTAGTTGGAGAGATGTTCCTTTCCACGGATTTGTTCGTGTTTTCGATTGCTGAGTATGATGTCATCTTGGGTATGGATTAGCTTGTCGATTACCACGCCGTGTTGGACTGTTCCACCCAGACAGTCACGTTCTGCATACTCGGCTTGCATATGTTCCAGTTTGTTGCCGAACCCAGAGGAGAGCTGTTATCTAGCTTGTTGGCATGTGTTGTTGAGGAGTTAGTGGCTGGGTGTTTCTAACAGTTGCCGATAGTTTGCGAGTTCCTGGATGTATTTCAGGAGATTCCGGGATTACCGCCGCATCGACAGATAGTGTTTCAGATAGATCTAGTGCCCGGTACCGCGCCTATCTCGAAGGCCATGTATCAGAAGGCACCGATGGAGTTATGGGAGCTTCAGGAGTAGTTAAATGAGTTACGAGAGTTGGGTTTTATTCGTCCGAGCAGTTCGCCGTGGGGAGCCTAGTATTGTTCGTGAAGAAGAAGGATGGCTCGTTGAGTCTCTACGTGGATTACCGTGAGCTCAACAAAGTCACGATCAAGAATAGATACCCGCTCCCGAGGATTGATAATTTCTATGACCAGCCGCAGGGTGATCAGTTCTTTTTCAAAATTGACTTGCGCTCCGGTTATCATTAGATTCAGGTCTGAGAGGAGGACATTCCGAAACCAGCTTTCCGGACGCGTTACGGTCATTTCGAGTTTCTGGTCATGTCTTTCGGGCTGACCAATGCGCCCACCGTCTTTATACAGCTGACGAATGAGGTGTTCTGGCCGTTCCTTGATCGGTTCGTGGTGGTCTTCATCAATGATATATTGATATATTAGATGACCCGTGAGGACCATGTTCAACATTTGCAGATTGTTTTGGAGACCCTCCGTGCCCACCAACTATATGCGAAGCTGGAGTAGTGCGAGTTCTCGCAAGAGGAGGTGAGATTCCTCAGTCATGTGGTGATGAGGGAGGGTGTCGTTGTAGACCCCTAGAAGGATGATGTAATGCGTCAGTGAGGCCAGCCCACGAACGCATCCGAGATCCATAGTTTCCTTGGTCTAGAGGGATATTATCGGCGATTCATCGAGGGTTTCTCCTGAAATAGCGGTGAAGACCGCTTAAGTAGAAGTTGGAATATGTCAATATGACCTAGAGGCCGGTGAATAAGATTTTTTAAAGATTCATGAGTTATATAAAAAAAATCCTATCACTCTAATCCTAACAGGTATGTAATGTTTAGGATTACCCAATGTAACTCTACTAGCTTTCAAGCTCAGTAGAGGATCCAATCACAGAACTATTTAAATGATAAGCATGAAGCAGTTATAGTCTATGATGGAAGTGACTGTGTGTGAAGTGTGAGTAGATATGAATGCAGTTAGCATAATCATACAAATTAGCAAGCACAAAAATCAATCACAGACATAGTCATTTTTATAGTGGTTCGACTACTTGTCTACTCCACTCCCGGCAGTCGCACTCAACCCTTGAGTGTACCGAAATTCACTAAGGAGGTTTCCCAAGGTTCACCTCAAACCTAAGGTTTTAAATCAGGTTCACCTTCAACCTTTACACGGAGGTTTCTACTCGGTTCACCTCTAACCCTGGAGTTTCACTGGTTCACTCCTAACCAGATGTTTATGCTCTCCATAGAGCAAGGGTCCATACAACGCACCCAGAGGTTTCTACTCGGTTCACCTCTAACCCTGGAGTTTCACTGGTTCACTCCTAACCAGATGTTTATGCTCTCCACAGAGCAAGGGTCCACACAACGCACCCACAGCGTACACTCCCGCCGGAGGCCTCCTTGAGGACTTCAAAGGGTGAGAACCATTAAGACCCAATCCTAGAAAGGAATGATCGCAAGTGTCCTCCTATACTCTAAATACTTATAGATAAGTTGATGAGTCCCGTTAAGCACAACGCCAAAGATCTCCTCCTTCTTGTTGACGAAGAGTCTTCTGCTCCCTTGATCCGCAACACAAAAGATATACCAAGACTAGGTTTAAGGTTGGGTCAAGGTGAAGATGGAATCCTACTCTCTAAAGATTTCTCTGTTAGGAAGACAGAGTAGTTCCAATCTTATGCATTCAAGGCATCCCAGCATAATGATTTGCCATTAAGGTAGTAGCTGGAGGATCCATGAACGCGGAAGTTCATTCCCCAATCCACTCTATTGAATATCAATGATGAGGGTGGATTGGAGGATGAACTCCCTTGAGAGAAAGGGCTTTAGGTATAGGATATAAGTCGAGACACTCAAAAGCTCTCTCTACTTTCTCTCACAGCAATAAAAGACAAGTCCTCTATAAATAGGCAAAAAGTTCCAACGGATATAAAACGGTCACATTTATGACAGAGTTCGATATCATCAAGTAGGTTCGATATCATCGAGCGTATTCTCTCGATAGCATCGATGGTCTGCTCGATGACTCGGACTCGATGTTATACGCTTTTGAAACTCTTTGCCAATTGGTCGATGAATCGAAGCAATTGTCGATGTCATCGGATTTCGAACTCCGATTCTATCAATGACAGGTTCGATCCATCGACACTTAAAAAATGAGAGAGACTTGACTTTGAGATATTTCAGGTTTTCATGAATGATCGGGGGAATCGTCGAGGTCATCGGAATTTGAATGTCGATGATATCGAGATCAGAGTCGAGGCATCGATAAATCCAGCTGATTTATCTTTGAACTTGCTGGACAGTTTATGGCTTTGTTCGATGCAATCGATCTGGTGTCGATATCATCGATATTTGAATATCGGTTAAATCGAAAGGCCCCCGATCATAGTTAAAAAACAACCTGAAATAGCTACTGTAAGAAATGCACGCCCCCTATCGATATCATCGATGGACCTCCGATCTTATCGATATTTGAATTCAGATCATATCGGACAGTCATCGATATATCGAAACATTTTGAGATTTTCATTAAAAAACAGGGGCGCCGGAAATCAGCCTGTCAATCTTATCGAGCCACTCTCGATGGTCTCGAGATTTGAATATCAATGATATTGATATGTGTATCTATACATCGATAATTTGTCCAGATATATTGTGAAGTTGCTGGACATATTTAGTGCTTTTATCGATGATATCAATAGGTGTATCGATATATCGATAAATCCGTCCAGATGAATATATAGTTGCTGGACATTTTGGTCCTCTTATCGATAGTATCGTTAAGGTATCGAGGACATCGATAGTGCAGGTCGATCATATCGAGGGTGCTTCGATAGAATCGACAGGGCGAGAAAAACTTAGAGATTTTCCTGTTTTGTCAAAAGTTTTCTCACCATAAAACCCTAAGATGTCTATCTTGTTTTAAGGGTTTAATCACCTGGGGTTTTGGGACATGGGATGTGAGGCTACGATTCACCTTTTGCGAGCTTTCACACATTCGGTTGAGGCAGACGCTTGAAATAATCTTCTTATCGAGTTCTACAGCCAGTCTGACTCACCACACACGTAACTTGACAAACCAGGGCACTAGCAGGTGCACTTTCATCTCCCGCATTGTAGCACTGCTGACTAGGCTGACTCAGAATTAAGGGCACTGAATTTGTGTGGAGTGATGCTTACGAGCTGGCTTTCATGGAGCTGAAGGACCGCCTCATGTCCGCTCCTGTTCGCACTCTTCCTGCTGGGAGTAATGGTTTTGTTGTTTTCACCGATGCCTCCAGAGTTGGTTTGGGTGTTGTTCTGATGCAGCACGGGAGGCCAGTGGCGTATGCCTCGCGCTAGCTCAAGGTCCATGAGCTAAACTACCCCACGGATGATCTAGAGTTGGCAGCAGTTGTCTTCGTATTGAATGTGTGAAGGCATTATCTCTATGGGGTTAGGTTCGAGCTCCTCTCGGACCATAAGAGCCTGAAGTATCCGTTTTCGCAATCAAAGTTGAATATGCGACAGAGACGATTGATGGAGCTCTTGAAGGATTATGATTTCGACCTTCAGTACCACCTGGGTAAGGCAAACGTGGTGGTAGACGTGCTCAGCTGTCAGCCACGAGGCCTGGTGGCGCAGATGATGGTTCGTGAATGAAAGATGCTTGAGGATGTATCGGAGTTCGACTTTGAGTTCGGTCTACAGTCCTCTATTGTTCATCTTTTGAGCCCGTTGATTCAACCCTCTCTTGTCGCAAGGGTAGTCGAGGCTCAGCAAACAGACGAGTCGCTACAGGAGTACCGAACAGAGGCAGTATCCATGGAGTAGTCAGACTGGCAGATTGGTTCCGACGGTGGACTTTTCTTTCGAGGCCGATTGTGTGTTCCGGACACTGAGGATTGTGTGTTCCGATCGCGACGGTGGATAGTAAAAGTTGCGTAGAGATCTGATGACTGAGGCACACCGATCGCGACTTACTATCCACCTAGGCTCCACGAATATGTATCGTGATATGAGGAGGTAGTATTTTTGGTCGGGGATGAAGCGCTAGATTGCTAGTTTTATGGCAGAGTGTGACACTTGCCAGCGTGTCAAGGCCGACCACTAGAGACCCCCTGGTCCTTTACAGCCGTTGAGCGTTCCACTGTGGAAGTGGGAGCACATGTCAATTGATTTCATCATGAGCTTGCTGAAGACTCAGTGCGGTCATGACGCCATCTGGGTTATCGTCGATCGTCTGACGAAGTCGACACATTTTATTCCGATGCATGCAACCTGGACATTGGATTGTCTTGCGAAGGTATTCATCGAGGAGATAGTGAGATTGCACGGCATTCCGGTTTTGATCGTCTCTGACTGACACCCCAAATTTATGTCTCAGTTTTGGAGGAGCTTTCAGCAGGCGATAGGGTCTACTTTACAGCACAACACCATTTATCATCCGCATATGGATGGGTAGACCGAAAGGGTCAACCAGATCCTAGAGGATATGCTCAAAGCCTGTGTGATTGACTTCGCGGGTAGTTAGAATGAGCATTTGTGTCTGGCCGAGTTCGCATACAACAGTTGTTATGAGGCGACCATTGGCACGACTCCTTTTGAGGCATTATATGGCGGACCGTGCAGATCTCCTAGTTGTTGGACCGAGGTTGGAGAGCGTTGTCTCATAGGTCCCGAGCTTGTGCAGCCGACGTCAGAGGTCATTGATATCATCAGGTGGCGTATGCGCACAGCTCAGAGCCGACAAAAGAGCTTCGCAGATCGTCGGCGTCGTCCTCTCGAGTTTGCAGTAGGGAACATGGTGTATCTCAAGGTCTAGCCCATGAGCGTGGTTCGTTTTGGAACGAAGGGCAAGCTTGCGCCGAGATTCATTAGACCTTTCAAGATCACTGGGCCTGTTGGTGTCGTGGCCTATAGGCTTGCCTTGCCTTCCGAGTTGTTTGGTATCCATGACGTGTTCCATGTTTCGATGCTAAATGTGAATCAGACATTATTCCTGTTATTGATTGGCAGCCTCTTGAGGTCCGTGAGGATGCTTCTTATATTGAGCAGTCGGTTCGCATCTTGGACCGGAAGGAGCAGGTTCTTCAGACAAAGGTAATTCCCTTGGTAAAGGTTCAGTGGGGTCACCATTCCGAGGCTGAGGCATCCTGAGAGCGCAAGGCAGAGATTCGAGAGAGTTATCCCCATTTGTTTGATGCATGATTGTATTGTTGATTGATTGTATTGCCTTCTCATATGAAGATGATTGATATATATGATGATGTTTTTTCCATTTCTTTTTGTCTTGGTTATGGTAAATTTCTAGGACGAAATTTTCTGTTATGAGGGAAGAGCTGTGAGACCCTTAACCATAGTATCAATTTCGCTCTGTCGGTCCCGCGGTCCTACCGGTCGAATTCCGGCAACCTGCGACCTATGGATTTCATTTGCGATGACCCTTAACTCCCACCATATAAATCTGACCCGGATCGACCCGTAACTATTGCCATAGCGACCGCATCATCGCCGCAGTTCCAACGCCACATCTCGTACGACAATCCGAGTTGTAGGTCATAAGTTGTGAAGCGTGCATGATTTAACCACAAGTATACTAAAATCACAAATGCAACATCATCATCACATATCCACTAATATAAACAGTTGAATACAATGTAGAATGGGAAATACATATATAAGAATCAAAGCTCCAGAAGATGGTTGTACGCTCCAAGCACAACGCTGTTGCGACCTAACGCCACCTGCACGCATCTATCGTGCATAAGCTTATATAAAGCTTAGAGGGTAGTGAAAGTGTGTGCATAAGATAAGTGTCAAGTATTCAATGCAATGCCATAATTATACAATGACGGAAATATTGGCAAGATCATGAATCGTACGATATCAGAGTAAGTAAAAATACTGCAAGTCAATAAATCATACAATATCAGAGTACACAATACAAATCAGCTATGTAAATGAGGAATCATGGAGAGCCAAATATTACATGTCAAGGATACAATGCAATATGTATATCCTGCTAACTCCGTCTAGGCCATATAAGTACAGAATCATAGCAACCCAAAATGTCATATGCTTACGGATGTAATGCAATATGTAATGCGAATGAAAAGATCACGATGGAGTGTGAAGTCAGGATGATAGTACGTAATATCGCAAGTTATGGGGTCCATTACAAAAGACTTCTATCCAAACCAGTCTCATACCTAAATTTGGATAGATAGACTCAGTGTGGTAAACTCCTGATCTCAGGTTAGTCACGCACCCCAACAAAAATTCTGGCCATTACGAAGGTACATGTAACCTATCTACGCCTACTCCCTTAGGTGGGTAAGGCCGCACCCCCTTCCAACTAACCACGACACAGTGGGAGACACGGCCTACTGGTATACGGCCCTCATGCGTTCATATATATCCTGTGGAGGCTATGGCCCTGATGTCGATAGGGTCTCGATGTTGGAGCATCCTGTGGTACCGAGAGGGTTTAGGGATTTTCACCAAAGGCCATCTATGGTGGCCCAATGCTAATAACAGATTTTCGGTGTCCTATTTGGCCATCCACGATATGCCTGTGGAGGCTATGGCCCTGATGTCGATAGGGTGTACAATAATCACAACACACAATGCAAGATGCATGAGTCATACAATCCAGTCATGCATCAATCCTGAGCATACCGTGCGCTCATGTGAGACAATCTTCGCCTATCAGGGAGTCTCATAACAACTTGCTCAATGACATATGCAATGGTCAACCACATTGAATAATAAACATGCAGATGATGCGTATGGGCATGTATCATGATGCTATGTTGTCACATGGTCATAATTGATATCGACAATCGGCACCGATAATCGGCCTCGATAATCAGCCTATATAATCGGCCTCAACAATTAGAATCATCCTCGATAATCGGAATCGGCCTCGACAATCGGAATCAGCCTCGACAATTGGAATCGACCTCGATAATCGGAATCAAAATCGGCCTCGATAATCAGAATTGGCCTCGATAATCATAATCGACCTCGATAATCGGAATCGGACTGGCAATCGGAATCGGCGTCGACAATCGGAGTCGGCCTCGATAATTGAAATCGGCCTCGATAATCGGCCGAACAAGGCCTAAGGAAAGGTCACAATGTGAACATTAAACCATCATTTCCCATCAATGTGCCCATTTAACCAACATTGCTCCCAAGGAGTGGCCCACATAGAGCCAAACGTATAGTGGGCCCATAGCCTCACACAAAGGCCTAATATACATCACAATGGGCCTCTCTCAAGGGCATGATACACATCATGATGGGCCTCATCACATGGGCCGCAATTGCATCAAGGTGGGCCATAATAGATGGGCCACAAATACATCAAGATGGGCCTTACCAAATGGGCCGAAAATACATCACAATGGGCCTCATCATATGGACAGGAAATATATCACAATGGACCACGTCCCATGGGCTGGAAATACATCATAATGGGCCTTACCAAATCGGCCGAAAATACATCACAATGGGCCTCATCATATGGGTCAGAAACACATCACATGGGCCTTACCAAATGGGCCGGAAATACATCACAATGGGCCACGACATATGGGCCGAAAATACATCTCAATGGGCCTTACCAATGGGCCGAAAATACATCTCATTGGGCCTTACCAATGGGCCAAAAATACATCTCATTGGGCCTTACCAATGGGTCGGAAATACATCTCATTGGGCCACGACATATGGGCCTAAAATACATCTCCATGGGCCACGACCCATGGGCCTCAGTACATCATGATGGGCCGTAACCCATGGGCCTCAAATACATCAAGTGGGCCACATCAATGGACCGCACCAATGGGCCTCATATACACAACAGGTGGACCCTGCACATGGGTCTCATATGCATCAAATGGGCTACGTATATGGGCCTCGAATACATCAAAAGGGCCACGTGTCATGGGCCTAATACATATCACAATGGGCCTTACCCATAGGCCACAAATACATCACAATGGGCCTTGCCCAAGGTCACAAATACATCACAATAGGCCTTGCCCATGGGCCTCGGATTCAAGCAGGTGGGCCTCATCATATGGGTCTTAAATACATGGCAGGTGGGCCCCATCATATGGGCTTTAAATATACATCATGATGGGCCTTATGGATGGGCCGCACCAATGGGCCTCAAGTGGGTTTGGACCACACCAAAAATCATTTCAATAGTTGTAGGTGTAACATGTGTATCACTCTACACTGTCATTCCATGGGGCATATGACCCACTAATGATGATCAGCACTGTCCAAACATTGTCTAGGTAAATCAGCACCATGCAAACACTTACCATGTAAATCAACACCATTCAAACATTGCCTATGTAAATCAGCACCATCCAAACATTGTCTATGTAAATCAACAACATCCAAACATTGTCTATGTAAATCTGCACTACCCAAACATTGTCCATCACTGTCCAGCATAATCTGGACGGTGTGGATGAAATAAATACATCATGGGGGGCCCATGCTGGTGAAACAAATGGACAGCTAGGAGAAATGCATGCATCATAATGGACCCTTAAGAAGGACGGTTTGGATATAACAATACCTCATGATGGAGGCCCAAGGACACAGCTGACGTCAATATAGTCAGCTATATATAGCTATGTGCGATACACTATCCAATCCGTTTCCACGCAAGTGGGTCCCATGTGGGGCCCACCAGATTACATGACATAAATATATATAATATAATATAATATATATTATATTATTTATTATTATTTTTTTGTAAAATCAATCAGCGTCCATCCCATGGCCTTCTCAATCTGGACAGACGGTGTGGATTCAACACATCCAACACGCTGGCCCACATAGCACCGTCCTGACCAATGGACAGTGTAGATACTTCACACATCAAGGTGGGTCCCATCCCACACGTGCAGCACGTGTGGGGTGGGCCCCACACGTCAGCCAAAATGGTTGGACGGTAAGGATATAAAACACATACATTAAAGTGGTGGGATCCCACAAAGCTTGGTGACACCACCTACAGCAGCAGCGTCTAGTATCTGGATTGCTGGGCTGCTGGCCCAACATCCAGCTGATGGACGGGTGGATGTACACGTACATCGAGGTGGGTTCACACGGTGGACGGTGTAGATGAAATCCATATGTCATAGTGTGGCTCACCGGTTAACTACCTGGACGGTGTGGATGTCGCACATGCATCACAATGGGGTCCACCATCCCAGCTGGACGGATGGATGAAACACATAAATCAAGTCAGCCACACAATTAACACAAAGGAAAAAGGGAGAGAGAGAGAGAGAGAGAGAGAGAGAGAGAGAAAGACGGACGTGAGAGGGGAGGGACCTCGCCACTATGGGCACTCCCTATACATTGCACACATCAAGATGGGTCCCACCATATGTGGGCCCTTAAATCACAAAATCAAAAAATAAAATCACCCACCTTTGATCATTGACTTTTCCTTCCATCAATGCATTCTAAAGCTCCAATGGATGAGATTCAACGGTCGAGATGAAGCTTGGATGGTGGAGATGGGAGGTAGGAAGGTGGGCCACACTAAGCTCTCTCATGGAGGTTGGGACGTGGGTTGCTTGGAGAATGAGAGAGAGATGAGAGAGAGGTTGTAAGAGAGAGAGGGATGGGGTGTGATGGGTGAGTGAGTGATGGGTGTACTTTGTTATAAGAGAAAGTTGACTTTGGGGACGGTGGTTGTACTTGGGGATGGGTGTGAGTGATGGGAGTGATGTGTACTTAATTGATGTGATTGATGTAATGTTCTCTTGGGTTTTGCAACTGCGTAGCATTTTTTCCTCGAACTGAACGCGGGTCCACATCTCCTCGCCGGGGTATCACCTTGGCGCACGAGATGTGGCGTCGGAACCGCGGCGACGGCGCTATCGCAAGGGTACAAGTTTCGAGTGGAGCCGACTTTGATATACGGGACACGACTCAGGATCATGCGCAAATGCCGATAACAAATCATGGGTCACCGGAATTCAACCGGGAGGACCGCGGAAGCCTACGAAACAGTATAGGTTAGGATACGGGTCTTACAAAGTGGCCCAACAGACAGATCAACCCATAAATCATTAATGTGGGGCCCACCCGATAGCTGAATATACTTCAATTTTGATCTCAACCCCCTTAAATGGGGTGGCACAATGAATGGACGGAACATATTTTACAAACACAATACGATAGACCCCATGTGGGGATCGTCATGCACGGTGTACAAGTACACCAGCCGTGCACCAAAACACCTAAAGTTGATCAGCGCACGGTGACTGACTTATTTCTTCAAAAGCCCAAAAAGGTCCAGCGGCGGACATGGTTCATCCGGGTTTGAGTAGTGGGGCCCATCCATCATCCAAATGGATGATCTGGACCGTCCATATGCTCAAGAGGGGGGGCATAACCATCGTCATGGTGGCCTTTTGGTCCTTTGCGTACGTACAGAAGTAGATTGCCAGAAAATGCAGGATGGACGGCGAATTGATTTTATGCAGTGGACCGCACCAAAACCTAATAAAAACCACTCCTTTCCGACCGAAATCGCACTAGGAATCCAATGAACAGGGTGAATTTCTCTGAAAATATCATTGTGGGGCCTACCGAGCATCTAAGCGCAAGACGAATCTCACCTTATGCACGTCCAGTTTTTCTGGATGTTGTGGGGTGTTGTGGGCCACCGTTTGTGGTCAGTTGGATGATCTGAACAGTGTAGAATATGCAGAGGGGGGTCTTTACCCCAACTATGGAGGTAAAATTGATTCTTGGACCACCCACTGTCTGAAAATTCTGTTAGAACGTAACTCGGCTTGCGTTTTCACGTGGCTACGTAAGTTTACGCATGTCACCAACTCCATTGACGCCACCGACCTCTGTAGCTTATAAAAGGGAGAGAGAAAGAGAGAGCTCCATCTTGGGCAGCCGTGGAGGCCTCTTAGGGACATGAAAGCGTGGAGAAAGGAAAAGAGAAGTGCACGGCCATCCATCTTTCTTCCTATTCTTTCTCTTCAGTTCTTTATCCTCGCCCTTTATGTTTTTCTGAGACTTTAGCATGACCATGTCAGGCTAAACCTCTTAGCTAGGGCTAAAAGGTGAAGCTTGTAGCATGATGGGTCGATTCCTACGACCTTGATTCATGTTTTATGGATTATCTTTTATTATAGCTTGATATTAAGGAATGCTTTCAGTTTTTAATGATTTGTTGTGACTTAAATTACAATGGATCTGCGATAGCTTTGAGCATGTTCTTAGCATTATAAGGATTATGAATTTAGGAGTCTCTATTGTTCACCATCGTCTCCTGGGCATGGTTGAGTGATGGAATCCTTCCTAACGTTCATAATTCCCTTGAATTGATTGTGGATTGGCTAAACTTCTGTTGTTTGCTTTATCTCATAGGCATGGTTTTGTGATGGAATCAAGTCGAATTCACATGCTTCTCATCTCTTGAAAATGAGAGCAAAAGGAAGTTCATAGTGGTGTTTATGAATCAAGTACAGATCTCCCTGATCTCTACAAGTGGATCCTTGACACCCTAGTTTTCCACCTTTGAATTCTACAAGTTTTAGTTAAGATTTCACAATTATTCCTTTAAATTTTTCCTAATTTAGATTACATCTTTGCCTAGTTCTAGTTCAAGTTACTTTCAGATTACGTACAAGGTTCAGTCCCTGTGGATTCGACCTCGGTCTTACCGAGATTATTACTACATCACAACCCTATACTTGGGGTGTGAACAATAGTCAGACGCATCGCACATAAGTTCAAAAGAAAGGCTCCAGTCGGGTGGCTGCATGATAGGTGCAGTGGTTAACATGCCCTTGAGCTTATTAAAAGCTTCCTGGCATTGCTCAGTCCACTTGTATGGTGCATCCTTTTGAAGTAGATTACATAAAGGACGAGAGATGTGACTAAAGTCTTTTATGAATCTTCTGTAAAATTCGGCGTGTCCTAGGAAGGATCATACGTCTCGTATGTTTTTGGGTGGAGGTAGATTAAAGATAAGATCAATTTTAGCCTTATCTACCTTAATTCCCATGGACGAGATGATGTGTCCAAGGACAATTCCCTTACGAACCATGAAGGGACACTTTTCCTAATTTAGTACCAAGTTCTTTTCCTCACATCGCTTCAGCACATTTTTCAAAATTTCCAAGCATTCACTGAAGGATGGACTAAAGACCAAGAAGTCATCCATGAAGACCTCTAAATATTGCCCCACCATGTCAAAAAAATACTTACCATGCATCGCTGAAAAGTGGCGGGGGCATTACATAACCCGAATGGCATCCTTCGGTAATCATAGGTGTTATAAGGACATGTAAATGTGGTCTTTTCCTAATCTTCAAGGGCTATCTCGATCTGATTATAACCCGAATAACCATCGAGGAAGCAATAGTAAGAGTGACCAACTAGCCTTTCCAAAATTTGATCGATAAAGGGCAAAGAAAAGTGGTCATTCCTTGTGACGGTATTCAACTTCCTATAGTCAATGCACATTCTCCAACCAGTCGTGATCCTACTTGGCACGAGTTCATTATTGGCATTGGCTACAATGGTGATTCCAGACTTCTTGGAAACCACTTGAGTTGGACTCACCCATTGGCTATCGGATATTGGGTATATGATACATACATCCAATAGCTTAAGGACCTCGGCCTTAACCACTTCCTTTATGTTTGGATTTAGTCTACATTATGGTTGTCATGAGGTCTTGGCATTATCCTCTAGATGAATGCGGTGAGTACAAATCAAAGGGTCAATTCCCTTGAGGTCCACAATCGACCATCCAAGGGCTCCGTTGTGCTCAATGAGAGTAGAGATGAGCATACTCTCCTGTTCTTGCTCAAGGTGGGAAGAAATCACCACCGGGTATGTCTCATCTTGACCTAAATAGACATATTTCAAATAAGAGGGCAAAGGTTTTAGGTCAAGCTTCGGTGCCTTGAGGTTAGACGGTAGAGGCACTACATCAGTTTGGGGCAATTCTTCAACTTGTGGCCTCCACTGGTTAATTTCAAGTACTGGCACAGCATCAAGCATGACACCCGTCTCCCTAATCATATCGTCATATACATCATGGGAGTGGGCCAAGCATGTCTCTAGAGGGTTAGAGGATAAGGTCAGAAGTGCTCTATCTTCCACGATAGAATCAATCAAGTTAATATCGTGGGAATCGTCTTCATCCTCTAGTTGTTTGCTTGTGTTAAAAAAAATTCAACTCCAATGGTATATTCCCGAAGGACATACTCATGACTCCATTCCTACAATTAATGATTGCGTTTGAAGTAGCAAGGAATGGGCGACCAAGAATAACGGGAATTTGAATGCTCATGTCCACGATGGGTTGAGTTTCTAGGATGATAAAATTTATCGAGTAACAGAATTTGTCAACATGGACCAACACATCCTCGATTATCCCTCTTGGTACATGAACTGAGTAGTCGGCAAGTTGTAATGTATTTTGGGTGGGTTTCATTTCACCCAAGCCTAGTTGTTCGTAGACTAAGTAAGTAATCAGATTTACACTTACTCCTAAGACAAGAAGTGCATGTTCAATCTGATAGTTCCTAATGACACAAGTGACGGTTGGTCTACCTGGATCTTTGTATTTTTGTGGCACATCTTGCTTTAGGATGACACTCACTTTTTCAGTTAAAAAGATTTTCTTTTGAATATTTTGCCGTCTTTTGGTCGTGCACAAGTCTTTCAGAAATTTGGCATATGAAGGTATTTGTTTAACTACCTCCAGTAAAGGGATGTTGATCTTCACTTGTTTCAACACCTCTAGAATATCCTGAGAGTTAGAGAGAGGTTTTGGTGCAACCAACCGTTGGAGAAATGAGGCAATTGGCTTGCCTTGAAGTTCCGGTTCTAATTTTTGTGTAGTATTAGGTCTATCATTTTCATCTACTTCTGGGTCCATAGACTTCTCAGCCCTTACCAGAATAGATTTGTCAATTATCTTCCCACTCCTATGAGTGGTGATAGACTTAGTTTGCTCAGTTTGATTTGAAGAGCTTGGATCACTTATTTCGTATTGCGGTTTAGGATCGGGGAAAGGTTGAGCAGGAAGCATCCCCCTCTCTATAACCATAACACGTGAATCCATCCTTTACATAAATTTTGTAACTTCTCGTATTGCTTAAGTAAGCTCCTAAGTCTGTGTGGAATTTTGAACTTATTCTTCTTGAGGTTTCCCTTGATTTGGAATTTGATCGAAGAAACCTTGAGGGGTAGCAGTTTGTTCATTCCTCCAACTGAAGTTTGGAAGATTTCTCCAACTAGGATTGTATGTATTGGAGGTAGGTCCATCGAAAGGTCTTTGGTAATTGTTCCATTAGATTGGTCATTTAACACCTCTTGAAAGGCAGGTATTGTTGGATAATTTTTAGTTGTGTGAACGTTGCAAGCACAAATACCGCAAACAGTTTCCTTAACCTTATCCTTCTTTAGTTCCATAGCCTCCAATTTCCTTATGAGATTAGCCACTTTAGCATTGATATCATCATCCGCTTTTAGAATGTATAATCTGCCCCTTTCCTTTGATTAAGTGGGCTTAGAAGTGGTGCTTGATTTTTGGGAGGTGTCCCATGATTGTGTGTTTTCAACAAATCTGTCCAAGTAGTCCCACACATCATCAATTTTTATTCATGAATTCCCCATTCCACATTGTCTCGACCAATTGGCACATGGAAGATGTCAGACCATTATAGAAAAGGTGTGTAATGCGTCACGTTTCAAAACCGTGTTGTGGGCATGAACTGACAAGATCCTTGAACCGCTCCCAACATTGGAAGAATGTTTCATCCGCCTTTTGGGCGAAGTTCATGATTGACTTTCTAAGGGTGTTCGTTTTATGATGTGGAAAAAATTTCTTTATGAACTCCCTTATCATGTCATTTCATGTGCCAATAGATCCGGGACATAGTGAATGCAACCACGTCTTAGCTTTCTCTTTCAATGAAAAGGGAAAGAGTTTCAGTCTGACTGTGTCCTTAGACACATTAGGAAAATATAAAGTGGTTATAATCTCATCAAATTCTTTCAAGTGCAGATATGGACTTTCATATTCAAGTTCATGGAATTTTGGAAGGAGTAAGATCACCTCTCGCTTAATATCCATATGTCCCGTATTTTCTGGAAAAACCATGCATGAGGGCGTGCTCACCCCTGATGGTTGTAAATAGTCTCACAAAGTACGAGGCGGGGGTGCTTGATGCACCTCATTCTCATCCAGGACTTCCTCAACCCTAGGTTGAGGTTGTCTTCCCAGTTGATTGACCGGTTGATTGGCAGCCATAACCCTATTAACTCTGAGGATCTCGAGTGGTGTCTAATCCTATGATGGATAGATAACCCCTCAACCAATCCTCCTTCACTCAAAACACGTTGAGTGTTATCACGGACCCACTTGGGCATGAAACACTCTCAGCCCTCAATTTCAGATTCTAACCTAAACCTACAAGAAAGAAGAAGGAAATAGAAATCTAAAAATAGAAAGAGAGGGAATTAGAAAGAAGTTGCCAAATTAGAAGTTCCTAAATTAAGATCGTGAAAAACAAAACAAAACAAGTCAGTTTTTAAAAACAGAAATTCTAAAATTAGGAAGTTTCTAAAAATGAATTAGGAAAGTAAACTAATTTCTAAAACAGAAAATAGAAAGTTTCTAAAAAGGGAAAAAATTAGTTTCTAAAATCAAATTAGGAAAATTTCTAAATATAGAAATAGAAAGCTAAGTTAGTTTCTAAAATAAAACAGAAAAACCCTAGCCTAAAAATAGAAAGTGAAAAAACCCTAATCTTAACCTAATTCCAAAACTAGCTAATCTCAGAAAAATGGAACTGTTAGTCCCTGGCAACGGTGCCAAAAACTTGTTCACGACCCCAAGTGTAAGGTTGTAATGTAGTAATAATCTCGGTGAGACCGAGGCCGAATTCACAGGGACTAAAAATTGTACGTATTCTGAGAGTAACTAGAACTAGAAGTAGAAGAAGATGTGAATCTAATTCTGAAGTAATTGAGAGAGTAATTGTGATTGAAGTAATTAAAACTTAAGAATTCGAAGGTGGGAACTACGGTTTCTAAGGATCCACTTGTAGGTTCTCAGGATGTTACCTTGCTTTATTCAAGGACACAACTGGAATGAAAGTCCTATCTTATCCAATTAGTGAGAAGAGATTTGTCAAATCTCTGAATTTCTCATGGATCTAATCATCAATGGATGAGAGTTGTGAGGATTTGGAAGTAATTCCATCACCTAACCATGCTCAAGAGACAAGGCAAACAATAGGATTTACAAATCCCACTACCAATCATAACAGAATTGTGAAGATTAGGAAGGATTTCATCATTTTACTATGCCCAAGAGACGATGGTGAACAACGAGACTTACTAACTTCACAATCTCAAAACAGAAAAGAAGATATTCAAAGCTATCGCAGGTCTATTGTAATTTGTCACAACACACCATTAAAAACTAACAATATTCCTTATAATCAAACTAGAATCCAAGAGAGTTCAACAAAACATGAATCAAAACAAAACAAACATAAGAGGTTTAGAACCATAGACATGATTGAACTAAAATCTCTTAAGAAAAACATAAAAATGATTAAGGAAAAGGAAGGAAAACTCTTGGCGACGACTTCTTCACGCTTTTGCTCCACTCCTCTAACCCCAGAAGATGCCTAGGAACATCCTAGGGACTCCTATTTATAGTTTTGCAACTCCAACTTTAGCACCGAGTTAGAAAAATTCAGAAACCGCCTCAAATTTACGCAGTTCGCTCAAAATCTGCGTAACCCTCGACTAGTGGAGGACAACCTTTGACTGGTCAAGGGTCACCTTCGACTGGTCAAGGGTGACGGAATTTAAAAGTTCATGTTGCTAGAGTTCAAGTCGAAGATTCTTCGAGCTAGAGCCAGGACTAGTCGAGGATCACAGAAATTCACTTCAAAACTTCAGTTCTCTTCATTCTTGACTTGCTTTTATTGGATCTTTGGCATGTGAATTCTTCATTCTTGGTCTTCTAAGATCCAATCTTTGTCTTGATGATTCTTGAGCGTTAAATCCATGCTTTTAGCATCCTTTTCAATCCAAACTCTTAAATTCACCTTGCAACACATACATGATTAAAATAGAACATTAAGCATTATCATGTTCATAAAACCAAATAATAAATGGGGATAATATGCAATATTTGACTCTCAACACAACACAAGTCAAAAGAGGCATCATCTTGAAGATCCTCCCTTATAAGGAGGGATATAGGTGTGGTGAGACAGAAGCAACTCCATGATATGCTCTCCATTGTGTTGAAGAGTGTCAAGACGCAGTTCAATTCCAGAGAGCAAATTTTTGCACTGCCGGAGGCGTGCTTCTATATTAGATTGTCCGTTAAGAAGGTGACGACTTACATCATTTTGGTGAATGAAACGCTCAGTGCCGACTGAGATTGGACTTGGAGTAGGCATTGGGGTGCGATATGAATCCTTAGTAGTGGCCATGGGTGTGTTTTGAACATCTTCTTCACTCCTGCATTCATGGTTATTCTCAAGTGTAGTTGGAAACACATTTAATTAAAGTAGAGTTTCCTTGGTAAGGCACACCATACGATACACTGTATCATGAGCGGGTCGCAAGCCTAGAAACTTAAAAAGTTTGCAAATAACACTTGGGAAGGGCAGGTTGTTGTGATAAATGCCTTTGACAACTAGGATCAATTGTCTCAGAATGAGAGTGGGAAGACATATCTCAATTCCCTGAAAAATATCATATAAGATGTTTAGAACAAATGGGGAGAGCATTTCTCTTGAAACTTCACATGGATACGCATTGGTACTCAGTATATTATGAAGTACTTTCATAGTCGAGTCCAAGTGTGAGGAAGATAGGTAGTTTTTTTCTATTCTGGGGAATTGTTGAGCTATTACACAGAGTTCTGGTTATTTCACCCCACACACCTAGATGATTTAAGGAACGATCAGTCGGAGGGATGTGTGTGACTCTAAGGCCCAAAAGTTGTCCCAGCATCAAGGGAGTGATCTCCTTGGTTGTGTTCATGTAATCGATGTTGATTGATGGAGGATCATCCTGAGTGTCATGACATGAATCCAAAAATTGATGAATGAGGTCATATTGTACCTCTCCTCCTAGGTAGCATATGTTATCCCACCCAATTGATCATAGGTAGATGTCAATGCCATATGGTTCTATAAGAAGTGCTCTAATTAATCGATCATTAATTGTTTCATTTGCCATGGCCATGGCTATTTGATTTGAGTAGGGAGAGTGAATGTTAACTCTTGTAGAGGAGGTTTCTCCTCTTGCTTGTGACTTGCCTTTATCTTTAAGCATGTTGTGCTGAAATCATGTGTTAGAAAAGATAAGCAGATAGGAGATGAGAATCCAGATCTTTAGATATGACAATAATTTCAGGGGATTTCTGGAACAAGAGTTAGACTGCTCTCCAATTATAAGAAACATTCTAAGCTAAAATATGTGAGAAATGCAGCAATTTTAGAGCTTAGGATACTTTAATATAAAATAAAACTTAAGACTTCAGATTTTTAACAAAATGAGTTTGTTTCAATATATGTCTACTTCAAGGACCTTACACACAAGCTATTTAATTCCAAAATGTGCATATTCAACCACAACCTTTTAAAACAAAAAATAAACATATGCAAATATTGTAAGTGCTATGGTTTCCTGCTCCTTTGGTTGTCAAATTTTGTGGTGCCAAAAATACAATCTGTGTCTTGTGTAGCATGTTGATTCATATGTTCAAGGCACTGCGTCATAATACTTCAAGTTGAGAATCAAGATCTACATCAAGACATGCAAGGTCAAGTACATTGTCCACTCCTTTCACAAAAAGTTTTTACATAACTGCTTTTGGGTTTTTTAAAAGTTTTTGTATTTTTTTAGCTAGAGGGTTTCGAATCTGATTTACATAGCTGCTTTTGGGTTTTTTAAAAGTTTTTGTATTTTTAGAAAAAACTTGACTAGTACCTTTTCCTTTTTAGTTAGAAGTCTCTCCTTTCACAAAATTGGAAGGAGTATTCTTCTGTTTAGGAGATGTGTTTTTATCATAGCCCAACCCGGATCGATCGCCACATTTTCTTGATCCGGATAATAATTTTTCTAATTTTGGATCACCTTGGGCATATCTCCATGTGTCCTTCAAACTCAGAAGAGAAGATACTTCATTTTTAAGTTTCTCATTTTCAGATTTCAAATTTTCAATCAGGGAGGTTTTGAATTCCAGATCACACTTTGATTTTTCAAAACAATCTGAAATTTGGGATTTTTCTAAAACAAGGGTTTCAAAACATTCTTTAAGTTTAAAAAACTTTTCTTTTTGAAGTTTAAGTTTGACAGCAATTTTACAACTTTCCTTATATAAGGCATTATAAGCATCTTGAAGATCTTCATCATTTTCATGATCACTATCCAAATTTTCTTCACTTGTTGAATCATCGTGATCTGAAAAAGTAAACTTGGCTAGAGTCATAAGGGCCTTAAGTTCACTGCCCGACTCGGTTTCTGAATTTTCTGATTCAGAAGAGGCTTCAGAATCAGACGATTCATCCCAAGTAGCCAACATACCCTTCCTTTTGGATCTGTCCTTTTTAAGACATTTGTTTGCTAAATGCCCATATTCTTGACAGTTGTAGCATTGACTATCTTTCAATGATTTCTAAGTTTTAGATTTAGGTTTGGAACGTTTCTTTTCATTTGCCTTTTGAAAATCGACTCTTTTCTTACTTTTGAAAATTTTATAAAACTTTTTCGCCAAAAGGGCCACATCATCTTCAGACTTTTCTGAATATGAATTTTCTTAAGTAATACTTTTAGATGACTTCAAAGCAATAGATTTACCTTTAGGAGCTTTAAAACTTAATTCATAGGTTTGTAAAGACCCAACTAATTCTTCTACCTTCATATTATCCGTATCACGAAGTTCCTGGATTGCGGTTACCTTAGAATTGAACCGTTCAGGAAGAGAGCGTAGTATTTTTGCACACACTTTACTTTCTGGGATCTTATCGCCAAGACCCCACATTGAGTTTACAATGTCATTCAATCTAGTGTAAAAGTCCATAAACATTTCATTTTCCTCCATATGAATTTCTTCAAATTTAGTTGTGAGGAGTTGGACTTTAGATTTCTTGACAATTGATGTACCTTCGTGTGTCATTTCTAAAATATCCCAGGCTTGCTTTGCAGTATCATAGGATATGATTCTTTTGAACTCATCCGGTGATAGTGCGCAAGTGATTGCATTTAGTGCTTTAGCATTAGCACTACTCTCATTTTTCTGAAGTGTGGTCCATTGGTAATACGGTGTAATTTTCATAGATTTTGAACCATCAACACCAGTTACTTCCATGATAGGAGGTTTCCATTCAGTCACTGTGGCTTGCCACACACTTTCATCCATTGATTTGAGGAAGATCCTCATTCTGGCTTTCCAATAGGCATAGTTGGAGCCATCAAAGGGTGGAGGCCTAGTAACTGAAAGGCTATCAAAATTTGACATCTTTTTATATACTTAGATCGTTAGCTCAGGAAATAAATCCAAATAAAAAGCAACAAAAATGAGCTATTAGGCTTTGATACCACTTGAAAAGGCCAAGCTATATGTCCTAGAGGGGGGGTGAATAGGACTATGCCAAATTTAAAATAAAATTAACGGAAATAAATTAAACCAATAGCCTTACAATATGAATCAATTCACAAAGCTAAATTTAAATCACCTTGATAAATAGGTATTGAGAGATTGATACAAATTCAGTTCTAAGGACAACCTTACACCATAATAAACAAGGGCTTATGGTAGGACAACCTTATTTCTAGAACCTCTTTTGGATCAAGGACTCAATTTTAATATAAGTAAATGAAATAGCAAGGAATTGAAATTAAATGCAGAAGTAAGATCTAAATTATTACAACAATCCCCACACTTGCTTGAAATGTAAATAGTTACAACATTCACATCCACTTGTACATTCCACACAATCGAATGATAAAAGATATGAAAATTAAGCAAGCATTCAATCCACAAGACAAAGAGTTATAGTGGTTCGCCTGTGTGTACACCAACTGTTTTCCAACAGCCACACAAAAAGCTACTCCACTCCTAATATCCTCACACAGGGGATATTAGCGTTCACCATCAAATAGGTTTTCACAGGTTCACCAAAAACCTTTACAATTGTGTCTTTTTCACTTGGGCTTACACAATTCAAAAACCCCTCTTTTCTGAGTTTTCTGGTTCTCCTCAGATAACCAATACAATGAGATTTTTTCTGGTTCAATCTCAAACAAGACCAATACAATGAGATTTTTCTGGCTTAACCTCAAACAAAACCAAAGGTAAATAAATTTTACAGAAATGTAAAATACCTGGATTTCTCCTTTTCGTAGCAGCCCGGTAGAACCAATCGGAGTAGATGATTGAATGTCAAAGTTCAATTTCCAATACTCACATTCATAAGGTTCTAAATCCTAATTGATTTTAGATTTTACTTGTTGGGCGTAGCTATATTTGATTTTGATTCCAAGAAGAAGGAATAAGATAATTCCTCTTTTCAAATAAGATTGGAATACAGAAACAAAATCAAATTAAATAAGCTAGCAAAAAGGAATATTAAATAAGCACAATGTAGCTTAAAATAAACACAGACTTATCTCAGAGTGATCACTTGAAAATTCTTGAATTGAATCGAGTTGAAGTGTGAAAACTCTGAATTTCGTGTTCAATTTATAGAAGTAAAAATCGCTCCTACGACTGGTCTTAGAAACCTTCGACTGGTCGTAGCTCTAACAGATTTTTGAAATATTGAGCGCGATCTTTGAAAGTCGTTCCACGACTGGTCGTGAGTAGTCTACGACTGGTCGTGGGTCACCTACGACTGGTCGTGGATATCTACGACTGGTCGTAAGACCAGAGATTTCGTTGCTGGACTTTGAGTCGTAGCTCTACGACTGGTCGTGGACGAGTCGAAGCCACACCTACGACCGGTCGAAGGACCTCCAGGACTGGTCGTGGGCGTACCAAAAATTCCAAAAAATCTTCAACAACTTAGGACTGGTCGTGGAATTTCTTGGACTAGTCGAACCAATGCTAGGACTGGTCAAACAAGAGCTAGGACTGGTCTTAGAATAGACCAAACTTATGTAAAATAAATATTTGATTTATGTATCCAAAGTGACCTACTTAAAGGGTCAACCTAAGGTCATTCAAACCTGAACCATGTCGTATGGACATTGAACTTCAACCATTCAACGAATGTAGATATTTTGAACCATATCAGGCTTGAGATCTTGAACTTGTTGTAGCTTTAAACTTGAGATAGTCTTGAAGTCATTTCTTGAGTTGTTTCTTAAGACTTGAACTTCAACATTGTAGTTTCTTGAACTTCAATACTGTAGCTTCTTGAACTTCAATACTGTAGCTTCTTGAAACTTCAACATGTAGCTTCTTGAAACTTCAACATGTAGCTTCTTGAACTTCAATAAAGTCATGAAGTGTGTATGCAGTGTCTTGAATACATATAAATCACTATACAAGCACAAGACACAGATAGATGTTTTGACACATCAAAATTTGACAACCAAAGGAGCATGAGACCATAGCATCTACAATCTCCCCCTTTGTCAAATTTGTGACAAAACACCCAAATAATAATACTTCCAATAGAAATAAGAGAAGTACAGGTACAACAGGTTCATAAGCAATAATAACTCCCCCTGAGAAGCTTAACTCCGCTTAAATGATAGGAGCACATCATAATCATGAAATTTAATTAAAGCCAAAGCCTCAATAAAGCCAAAAACCTCCAAAACTTCTCCCCCTTTTTGACACAAAATGACAAAGGAAGAAGGGCAGCAATGAATATAGCAGTTAGAATATGATTCATGAGAGCTTAGTGCATAATTCAAAAAGTCAGTAACCATGCAAAGTTCAGACGAACAGCAAAGAACAATATAAGTTATTACAAACCAAATAAAAATTTAGTCAGATCCAGAAGAAGGAGCTGGATTAGATGGATCAATTTTGTGTAAACCCTTAGCAATCCACCTCATATATTTGCGTAGATAAGAGAATTGCGTGTCTTGGGTAACACGAATTTGAGACACCTGCTCTTGAAGGGAATTCAATCTCTCATCAAAATCAGAAGGCTGAAAATCAGGATCATCAGCCTAGTCTGACTCAAGTTCTTCAAATAAATCATCCATATGCACGTCTTCAGGAAGATCACCAGCTTGACCTGCATCTCCTGCTTCAGCACCACTACTACCTGCATCCACTTGGCCATCAGCCAATTCTAAATTCATCTTGTTAATATTGGCATTATTAAAAGGGAGATGATGGATGGGTTTTTCTCTAGTAGGCATAGCCACGAGCATATGATTTGCCAGCATAGTCAATAAATAACCAAAGGGTATATCACTATGTCCAGGATGGTGACGAGACAGAATAATGGAATGACAAATTAAAGAAGGTAAACATATTTTTGCACCCGAGATGACAGAATGCAAAACACGAACCATAAAAGCAGTGAGTTCAGTTTTATTACCAGCACGTGGATAAATATTTGAGATGAAAATCCTATGAAGTACCCTGTGTCTGGGTAACAAATACCTTGAGGGAAGTGCATGACCTTTATGAGTCCAGTGAACATCCAAATTACATAAATCTTTAGTAAGCATTCTTCGTTCAGATTCTGAGAGACTGTCATGTAAAATATTAATTGGAATGCTCTCATCATTGACAGGTATTTCCATAATGTCAGCAATCAAATGTCGATCCACTAAAAACAATACTTCTTGAGTATCAACTTTAAAAGTTAAATTCTCAAGCGAAAAATCACAGATACATGCAAACATGGATTGGGCAATGGACTGGTATGCAGCTCCACCCCAATGCAAGATGTTATCCCATCCCACAGATTCCAACAGAGGAGGGATACCAAATGAAGCAATGTGATTAACATTCACAGGACGCTCAACAATAACATTGTGCATACGCAAATCCCGAGCATTAGAAGGATCATTTTCGGGAGAGCGAAGATGACGTTGTGCAATAGAAGCTGATCTAGATGAAGAGGGACCTCGAGTAGTTTTCTTTTTACCTCTAGCATCCATTTTCAAAGGAGGATTTCAAGGAAACAACAAGATGCAAGATAGAAGAAATGGGTTTTGATAGAACAGATTTTTCAAGATAAAACCCCAAACTTGCAATGAACGACCAAATAGATTCTACAAGAATGTGATTTGGAACACTAATAACAAGAATCAACAAGAAAATAGCAAAAGAACCACTAACCTTGAAGTACAATGAAGGTGGGTTCGACCGGTCGTAGCTAGAGCCGTTGGAGAGTAAAAAGAAATGAAGAAGAGAAGTCAAAATCCCCAAAATAAAGTGAAATCCCGAGTATCACGACCGGTCGTGTAAGTGTTCGACCGGTCGTATCACGACCGGTCGTGTACACTCACGACTGGTCGAGTACGACACAAAATTTGCAATTTTTCTCAAATAATTTTCAAATTTATGCAAATAAATCATCAAACTTATGTACATTATGATACACCAAATCATGCAAATTCAATTTAAATTGCACATACCGAGATCAAACTTTAATTTATTAAACCTGCTTTTGTCGAGCGGTTTAGTGAAAATGTCTGCAAGTTGAGTCTCGGTTGGAATGTAATCCAAATAAATTAATTTTTCTTCCACTAATTCACGAATGTAATGAAATATAATGTCAATATGCTTAGTACGTGAATGCTGAACTGGATTTTTAGAGATATTTATTGCACTGGAATTATCACAAAATAAAATCATAGAATCCTGAGTAATTCCATAATCGCTTAACATACGTTTCATCCAAACAAGTTGAGTACATGCATTTCCAGCAGCAATTTATTCAGCCTCAGCTGTTGATAGCGATATAGAACTTTGCTTCTTACTAAACCAAGAAACAAGACAATTTCCAATGTAGAAACAACCACCACTGGTTGATTTCCTATCATCAATGTTTCCAGCCCAGTCAGCATCTGCGTACCCGGCTAATTGAACATTAGTCTCATGTGGATACCAGAGACCCAGTTTAGTAGAACTTGCGACATATCGCATAATCCGCTTAACAGCAGTTAAGTGAGATTCTTTAGGATTTGATTGATAACGAGCACAAATACCAACACTCAAAGCGATATCTGGTCTACTAGCAGTCAGATAAAGTAAACTACCAATCAAACTACGATACAATTTGGGATCCACATCATTACCTGTAGAGTCTTTTGAGAGTCTCAAAGTTGTACTCATAGGAGTATCAAAATTTTTACCTTTCTCAAATCCAAATTTCTTGATTAAATTCAGAGCATATTTGGTTTGAGAGATAAAAATTCCATCAGGTTGTTGTTTAACTTGCAACCCTAGGAAATAGTTTAATTCTCCAACCATGTTCATTTCGAATTTAGACTTCATCAAATCTGCAAACTCAACAGTCATGTTAGTACAGGTTGATCCATAAATAATATCGTCAACATATATTTGAACCATTAGAATATCATCGTTATGTTTCTTAACAAAGAGCGTCTTATCAACACATCCCATCTGAAAATTATGACTCAGTAAAAACTTAGTCAGTTTTTCGTACCATGCTCTGGGAGCTTGTTTCAGACCATAGAGAGCCTTCTTAAGACGATACACATGATCAGTAAATTTAGGATCTTCAAACCCTGTAGGTTGTTCAACATATACCTCTTCATGTAAATCACCATTCAGAAAGGCACTCTTTACATCCATTTGATAAATTTTAATCTTCCTAAAACATGCAATGGAGATAAAAAGTCTGATTGATTCAAGACGAGCTACAGGGGCAAATGTTTCATTATAGTCAATACCTTCAATTTGTGTATACCCCTGTACAACTAGTCTTGCTTTATTTCGAATAATATTTCCAAGTTTATCAGATTTGTTTTTGAAAATCCATTTTGTTCCAATAATATGTTTATCTTTAGGTCTAGGAACAAGGTACCAGACATCATTTCTGACAAACTGATTAAGTTCTTCTTGCATCGCAAGAATCCAGTTTTCATCCGAAAGTGCTTCTTTTACGTTAACCGGTTCAATCTGGGATGTAAAGCATACGTAGTTACATATGTCCTCTAATTGTCTACGAGTGCGCACACCAGTGAGAGGGTTTCCAAGTATTTGAGAAGTTGGATGATCTTTAACAGTCCTTAATTCAGAATTAGGTTCACTTGATGAAGTTTCTTGTTTTTCAAGTATAAGCACTTCATCATTATCTGAACTAGGGACAGGTGTATTCAAAAGATCGTCAATCACAACATTTATTGACTCTTGAATCACACCGGTCCTGTTGTTTAGAACATGATATGCACGACTGTTTAAAGAATATCCTAAAAAGATCCCTTCATCACTTTTAGTGTCGAATTTTTCCAAATTTTCACGGTCACGCAAAATATAGCACTTGCTGCCAAAAACTCGAAAGTATTTGACAGAAGGCTTTTTCTCAAACCACATTTCATAAGCCGTTTTATTATTAGTTTTACAGATATAAACACGGTTAATAATGTAGCAGGCTGTATTCACTGCTTCAGCCCAGAGATTCCTAGGGAGCTTCATGCTATTTAACATAACATTTCCCATTTCTTGAAGCACTCTATTCTTCCTCTCGACAATTCCATTTTGTTGAGGAGTTTTAGGTGCAGAGAATTCATGCGATATTCCCTGATCGCTACAGAATTTCTCAAAACCGCTATTTTCGAATTCGGATCCATGATCACTACGGATCTTGCTGACTTGAGAACATTTTTCAGTTTGAATCCGTTTTATAATCTTTTTCACTTCATCAAGGGTTTCTGATTTGTCTCTCAAGAATGAAACCCAAGTGTATCTTGTATAATCATCTACAATAACTAAGATGTACTTTTTGCCACCTCGACTTTCCGTTCTTGTTGGTCCTATAAGATCCATGTGGAGAAGCTCGAGTGGTCTTGTGGTGGTATTGGAGTTCACCTTTTTGTGAGAGCTCCTAGTTTGTTTACCATACTGGCATTCACCACAAATCTTGTCTATTTTTTGCATCTTAGGTAGACCTTTAATTAGTTCTCCTTTGCTCAATCTGTATAAATTTCGATAGTGTACATGTCCGAGGCGTTTATGCCATAATTCTGTCTCATCGGTATGGACCATGTAGCACGTTTGTTTAGATGAGCTACCATTGCTTACTATATAGCAGTTTTCAGAAGTTCTGTGACCAGTTAATATTACAGAACCCTTTTCGTTTATAATTTCACAACCTTGATTAGAAAATTTAACATTATGGTTGTTATCGCATATTTGAGATATGCTCAATAGGTTGTGTTTTAAACCCTCAACATATAAAACATTTTTAAATAAGGGAAGGTTATAGAGTTGGACCGTACCTTTGCCAATTATCTTGCAATTGCTACCATCACCAAATGTGACTGACCCGTCAGTCATATCTTTAAGATCGGTGAATAGTGCTTTGTCGCCTGTCATATGTCTGGAGCATCCACTGTCTAGGTACCATTTCGAATGGCTTGTAGCTTTGAAAGCAATGTGAGCAACCAAACAGGCAACCTTAGGAACCCATTTCAGTACTGTTTTGGGTTTAGGAGAATAATTGGTCTTCTTTTGTTTATAGTTGTAAGAGTGACCTACTGAGTTAGATTTTAATAGCTCCTTAAGTAAATCAATAATTTTTTCAGCTAGAGGGTTTCGAATCTGATTTACATAGCCGCTTTTGGGTTTTTTAAAAGTTTTTATATTTTTAGAAAAAACTTGACTAGTACCTTTTCCTTTTGAGTTAGAAGTCTCTCCTTTCACAAAATTGGAAGGAGTATTCTTCTGTTTAGGAGATGTGTTTTTATCATAGCCCAACCCGGATCGATCGCCACATTTTCTTGATCCGGATAATAATTTTTCTAATTTTGGATCACCTTGGGCATATCTCCATGTGTCCTTCAAACTCAGAAGAGAAGATACTTCATTTTTAAGTTTCTCATTTTCAGATTTCAAATTTTCAATCAGGGAGGTTTTAAATTCCAGATCACACTTTGATTTTTCAAAACAATCTGAAATTTGGGATTTTTCTAAAACAAGGGTTTCAAAACATTCTTTAAGTTTAAAAAACTTTTCTTTTTGAAGTTTAAGTTTGACAGCAATTTTACAACTTTCCTTATATAAGGCATTATAAGCATCTTGAAGATCTTCATCATTTTCATGATCACTATCCAAATTTTCTTCACTTGTTGAATCATCGTGATCTGAAAAAGTAAACTTGGCTAGAGTCATAAGGGCCTTAAGTTCACTGCCCGACTCGGTTTCTAAATTTTCTGATTCAGAAGAGGCTTCAGAATCAGACGATTCATCCCAAGTAGCCAACATACCCTTCCTTTTGGATCTATCCTTTTTAGGACATTTGTTTGCTAAATGCCCATATTCTTGACAGTTGTAGCATTGACTATCTTTCAATGATTTCCAAGTTTTAGATTTAGGTTTGGAACGTTTCTTTTCATTTGCCTTTTGAAAATCGACTCTTTTCTTACTTTTGAAAATTTATAAAACTTTTTCGCCAAAAGGGCCACATCATCTTCAGACTTTTCTGAATCTGAATTTTCTTGAGTAATACTTTTAGATGACTTCAAAGCAATAGATTTACCTTTAGGAGCTTTAAAACTTAATTCATAGGTTTGTAAAGAACCAACTAATTCCTCTACCTTCATATTATCCGTATCACGAAGTTCCTGGATTGCGGTTACCTTAGAATTGAACCGTTCAGGAAGAGAGCGTAGTATTTTTGCACACACTTTACTTTCTGGGATCTTATCGCCAAGACCCCACATTGAGTTTACAATGTCATTCAATCTAGTGTAAAAGTTCATAAACATTTCATTTTCCTCCATATGAATTTCTTCAAATTTAGTTGTGAGGAGTTGGACTTTAGATTTCTTGACAATTGATGTACCTTCGTGTGTCATTTCTAAAATATCCCAGGCTTGCTTTGCAGTATCACAGGATATGATTCTTTTGAACTCATCCGGTGATAGTGCGCAAGTGATTGCATTTAGTGCTTTAGTATTAGCACTACTCTCATTTTTCTGAAGTGTGGTCCATTGGTAATACGGTGTAATTTTCATAGATTTTGAACCATCAACACCACTTACTTCCATGATAGGAGGTTTCCATTCAGTCACTGTGGCTTGCCACACACTTTCATCCATTGATTTGAGGAAGATCCTCATTCTGGCTTTCCAATAGGCATAATTGGAGCCATCAAAGGGTGGAGGCCTAGTAACTGAAAGGCCATCAAAATTTGACATCTTTTTATATAGCTTAGATCGTTAGCTCAGGAAATAAATCCAAATAAAAAGCAACAAAAATGAGCTATTAGGCTTTGATACCATTCGAAAAGGCCAAGCTATATGTCCTAGAGGGGGGGGGGGGTGAATAGGACTATGCCAAATTTAAAATAAAATTAACGGAAATAAATTAAACCAATAGCCTTACAATATGAATCAATTCACAAAGCTAAATTTAAATCACCTTGATAAATAGGTATTGAGAGATTGATACAAATTCAGTTCTAAGGACAACCTTACACCATAATAAACAAGGGCTTATGGTAAGACAACCTTATTTCTAGAACCTCTTTTGGATCAAGGACTCAATTTTAATATAAGTAAATGAAATAGCAAGGAATTGAAATTAAATGCAGAAGTAAGATCTAAATTATTACAACAATCCCCACACTTGCTTGAAATGTAAATAGTTACAACATTCACATCCACTTGTACATTCCACACAATCGAATGATAAAAGATATGAAAATTAAGCAAGCATTCAATCCACAAGACAAAGAGTTATAGTGGTTCGCCTGTGTGTACACCAACTGTTTTCCAACAGCCACACAAAAAGCTACTCCACTCCAATATCCTCACACAGGGGATATTAGCGTTCACTATCAAATAGGTTTTCACAGGTTCACCAAAAACCTTTACAATTGTGTCTTTTTCACTTGGGCTTACACAATTCAAAAACCCCTCTTTTCTGAGTTTTCTGGTTCTCCTCAGATAACCAATACAATGAGATTTGTTCTGGTTCAATCTCAAACAAAACCAATACAATGAGATTTTTCTGGCTTAACCTCAAACAAAACAAAAGGTAAATAAATTTTACAGAAATGTAAAATACCTGGATTTCTCCTTTTCGTAGCAGCCCGGTAGAACCAATCGGAGTAGATGATTGAATGTCAAAGTTCAATTTCCAATACTCACATTCATAAGGTTCTAAATCCTAATTGATTTTAGATTTTACTTATTGGGCGTAGCTATATTTGATTTTGATTCCAAGAAGAAGGAATAAGATAATTCCTCTTTTCAAATAAGATTGGAATGCAGAAACAAAATCAAATTAAATAAGCTAGCAAAAAGGAATATTAAATAAGCACAATGTAGCTTAAAATAAACACAGACTTATCTCAGAGTGATCACTTGAAAATTCTTGAATTGAATCGAGTTGAAGTGTGAAAACTCTGAATTTCGTGTTCAATTTATAGAAGTAAAAATCGCTCCTACGACTGGTCTTAGAAACCTTCGACTGGTCGTAGCTCTAACAGATTTTTGAAATATTGAGCGCGATCTTTGAAAGTCGTTCCACGACTGGTCGTGAGTAGCCTACCACTGGTCGTGGGTCACCTACGACTGGTCGTGGATATCTACGACTGGTCGTAAGACCAGAGATTTCGTTGCTGGACTTTGAGTCGTAGCTCTACGACTGGTCGTGGACGAGTCGAAGCCACACCTACGACCGGTCGAAGGACCTCCAGGACTGGTCATGGGCGTACCAAAAATTCTGAAAAATCTTCAACAACTTAGGACTGGTCGTGGAATTTCTTGGACTAGTCGAACCAATGCTAGGACTGGTCGAACAAGAGCTAGGACTGGTCTTAGAATAGACCAAACTTATGTAAAATAAATATTTGATTTATGTATCCAAAGTGACCTACTTAAAGGGTCAACCTAAGGTCATTCAAACCTGAACCATGTCGTATGGACATTGAACTTCAACCATTCAACGAATATAGATAGTTTGAACCATATCAGGCTTGAGATCTTGAACTTGTTGTAGCTTTAAACTTGAGATAGTCTTGAAGTCATTTCTTGAGTTGTTTCTTAAGACTTGAACTTCAACATTGTAGTTTCTTGAACTTCAATACTGTAGCTTCTTGAACTTCAATACTGTAGCTTCTTGAAACTTCAACATGTAGC
The DNA here is from genome assembly GCA_021015155.1 of Magnolia officinalis. Lineage (NCBI taxonomy): Eukaryota > Viridiplantae > Streptophyta > Magnoliopsida > Magnoliales > Magnoliaceae > Magnolia > Magnolia officinalis. The sequence goes on from JAJHSJ010000010.1 coordinate 53,197,833, forward strand.
TTCTTGAAACTTCAACATGTAGCTTCTTGAACTTCAATAAAGTCATGAAGTGTGTATGCAGTGTCTTGAATACGTATAAATCACCATACAAGCACAAGACACAGATAGATGTTTTGACACATCAAAATTTGACAACCAATGGAGCATGAGACCATAGCATCTACAAGTTTCACAAGAGCTACATCAAAAGGCATGTTCTTGTTCAAGTCTCAAGTACAACTCAAGTACAACTTAAGACTAAAGCACAAGATGAAGTCCAAGCTTTAAAAGATCTCGAATTCAAGCTACATCAAGGATAGAGATCTCAAGTTTCATAATCTTCAAAGATATTTCATCATTTGAAGAAATGAAGTTTCAATGTCCATACTTCACATTTAAGGTATGAATGACCTTAGTTTGACCTTAGGGTAGGTCATTTTGTATACATAATTCAAATTAAATCTTTTTATAAGTGTTTGGTCTGTTCTTCGACTAGTAATGGACTCTATTCGACTAGTCCTAGAACTGGCTCGACCAGCCCAAGAAATTCGAAGACCAGTCCAAGAAATTCGAAGACCAGTCCTAAGTGTTGAAAATTTTCAGAATTTTTTAGTTGAGCTTCGACCAATCCTGGAGTCTGCTCAACCGGTCGTAGGAACAGTGCCAACTCATTCACGACCAGTCCTGCAGCTACGACTCAAACTCTAGTAACCATTCCTGGTTTCTCACGACCAGTCGTGGGTATGTCACGACCAATCGTGGACACCCTACAACCAGTCGTGGAATGGTTTTATCCGATCACGCTTAAAATTTTAAAATGCAGTTCATCCTATGACCAGTCGTGGTAGCCACACAACCAGTCATAGACATGGTTTTTGCATTTATAAATAAAACACAAATTTCAGAGTTTGACATAGAATTCAAGTAAAATCAAGGCATCACTTTAAGAGATAAGTTTGTGTTATTTTTAAGCTACATTGTGCATATTTAATATTCTCTTTTGTTAGCTTTGTCAATTTGATTTTGTTTCTATATTCCAATCTGATTTGAAAAGAGGAATTGTTGTATTCCTTCTTCATGGAATCAAAATCAAATAGAGCTAGCCCAATTGGTTTAATTTAAAATCAATTAGAACCTATAACCATTTCAAAGTGAGTATTGGACAATTGAACTTCTATATTCGAACTTCTAGTCCAATTGGTTCTTCCGGGCTGCTACAAAAGGAGAAATCCAGGTATTTTACATTTGTGTAAATTTCCTTTATTTTGGTTTCTTTTGAGATTGAGCCAGAAAAATCTCATTGTGTTGGTTATCTGTGGAGAGCCGGAAAACTCAGAAAGTGGGGTTTTTAAATTGTGTAAGCCCATTTGAAAGACACAATTGTGAAGGTTTTAGGTGAACTTGTGAAACCTATTTTCATAGTGAACGCCGATATCCCCTGTATGAGGATATTAGGAGTGGAGTAGCAAGCTATGTGGCTGTTGTTTAATAGTTGGTGTACACACAGGCGAACCACTATAATTCTTTGTATTTTGTGGTTTGAATGTTTGTTTAGTTTCTATATCTTTTATCATTCAAAGCTGTGGGATGTATGTATGGATGTGAATGTTGTAATCTTTTACATTTCAAGCATTGTGGGGAATGTTGTATTAGTTTAGAATTTAACTAGTATTTGAAGGTTGCCTTTCATTTCCATACTGTGATTTGTTTAAAATGCTATCTTTCATTAAATTGTTTATAAGGCTATCTTATTCATTTAAATTCCGTTGTTAAAGTTTTAATTTGGCATAGTCCTATTCACCCCCCCTCTAAGACATATAGCTAGGCCTTTTCAAATATCCTATCACTTAAATTGAACTAGATGGCCTCCATTTGGTAACGTCATCCTGTTGACAAGACAGACAGGCTATAATCTGTTATACTGTCCTTTGAAGTCTGTGGAGCGCCTCTCCCATGGATTGCATCATCTGTTCTAGTTTTGATTGTTGTTTTAGAATTTGTACTTGTTGATCCTTGATGTATGCAAGAGGATCATCCTTAAAAGCATTTGGTGGAGGATGTGCATTGATATCTTCAATATTAATCTCATTTCCACGATTCTGAGTTTCATTTTCTTTTTATATTGGACCAACAGATTCATCTGTGAGAAGAAGATTCATCTTCCTAATGCTTTGGGCGGTGAAATTTGGAGCTGATGGAGTTGTACCATCAGTTTCGCTGAACCCACACTAACGAGCCAGTTTACACAACAAATACCCAAATGGTATTGTTGTGGAGTTTGATTCAAGGCTGCGATTATTTGCTCGTATATCAATGTGGATAAACACAAGGGCTCACCTTTTCCGATGTTGTAAAGAGTTTCTACCATAAATGGCGTAAGTTCCGTATGATTACCATATCGTGGATAGACATTTAAACTGCAGATGAGATGCAGAATACGGTAATCATACGACATATTGCTGGCCCGCAGAGCATTACCATGATGTCAAGCTACATTTTGTCCATTGCATAGAAATTTTGTCCAAACAACCCTTTTTTACTATGTGGACAGTTGTAGTTCAGAAGGTTTTTCAGAGCATAATGGTACCCTTGTGATAGTTGATATACGATAAGGAGTGATCTTGACTATTCATCCTCCGCAATCAACTTCAGAGCACATAGAGTCCTTGTCCAAGGTTTGTGTGCAATGTGATAGAAAAGATCGAACTAGATTTTCATTCACAGGGCTCCCAAATGATAAAAATGGGCAGCCATCCTCAATGGGAAAGAATATCTTGAACATTGAATCTTTCAAGACAATCCAAATCTACATTTCTTTCACATACAATTTTTCTTTACAAGAATCGGGACGCAATGGGTTTTGGCACCACTGGCTTGGATGAACTAGGGTTTGAAGTGGTTGTAGATCGAGAGGCTTGGCATGTGGCTCGCCCTTTCTTTGGGGCAGAGATTTTTTGTTTATACCCAGATGTTTCACCACTGTCGTGTTTTTCTTGGATCTACCCTCACTTGGAGAAGTGGATTCCCGATTGTCCATGATAGCAACAAGACTTGTAAAGGTGAAACAACCAAATAGACTAACCTTGGATAGTTGGGTTCGGTCTCCAGCCGAACTCACTAAGGACGAGAAGAAACGATATTTCAAAATAAGACACTGAAGTGAGGGTATTTAAATACCCAAACGCGCTTCGATTTCGGTCATACCGAAGGTAAGTTCGGTGCCACCGAAATATCCCTGGAACACAAAAATTTGCTACAATAGATTTTCCTATTATATATATTGTGTTCTAAGGTAGAATTCCATGATATGATTGAGAGCGAAGATCTTTGAAATCATCAAACTGATTATGAGTTAAGTTTTACTATTGAGAGTAAACTTTAAAGCTCAAGCCTTTGGTTTTGTACCTAAAAACTTTCTGATTTACAAATTTAACTCAAACAAGTTGTTAGCGAATTTTCCTTTATGCTTAATCATTATTCTGTCCTTATATTTGGAATTCTTCCTGTCTAGAGATATTTAAAAGACTTCTTGAGTATCTTACTTGATTCCTTTTTGTTTAAATCATAACTTATCACTTTTCAAAATTTACCTATTTGTGTTTGAGTGATGGTCTATATGATGATTTAAGGACAAACTAGTTTCTTATCTCTTGATGACAGCCATAAGTATCTTGACAGACTTTTGGTCTTCATAACTTTCAGACTCACTAGTTTCCGAGTTTGATTCTTCAGTGTCATCCCATGTGGCTGTCATGGCCTTTCCTTTTGATTTGTTTGTAGGACATTCAATTGATAAGTGACCGTACTTCTTGCAGTTATAACATTGGGGTTCTTTGGAATTTATAAAAGGTTTGACAGTTTGGCTTCTATTTTCCAATTGTTTCCCTTTATTGTTGTATAGTCTTCCTCGGTTCTTGTTAAAGAATTTTTTAAACCATTGAGCTAAAAGAGTTACTTCCTTATCAACATCTTCATCTTCATTTTCTTCTTCCTCAATTACAGTCATGTCCTTAGAGGTTTTGAGAGCATTATTCTTGGTTTTTGTAGAAGGTTTGAAATGTAATTCAAAGGTTTGTAGAGACCCTACTAATTCTTCTACCTTCATTTCCTCAATGTTCCTGGATTCTTCGATGGTGGTGACTTTAAAATTAAAGCATTCCGATAAGGATCTCAGAATTTTCCTACAAATTTTAAATACCGGAATTCTCTCTCCAAGTCCTCCCATGGAGTTGCATATGCCATTTAACCTTGTAAAAAACTCCATGAGCGTCTCATCTTCATCCATCTTTATATGTTCAAATTGAGATGTTAGGAGTTGTAACCTTGACATTTTTACTATGTTATTTCCTTCATGGGTAGTTTCTAACAACTCCTATGTTGCCTTTGAGTTTACACACATGCTTATCTGATGAAATACTTCTCGTGAAACTCCACAGTAAATTGTATTCATGGCTTTGGCTTCACACATCCTCATCTCTTTATCAAATTGGGTCCATTTGTCCTTTGGTTTTGGTTTTTTGATTGTTGTACCATCCTCGAGAGTAATTTGTTCTGTTGGTGCAACACATCCATTTTCAACAATCTCCCACACATCATTATCTAAGGCCTGAAGAAAATATATCATTCTGGCCTTCTAATATGCATAGTTTGTACCATTAAAGATGGGTGGTCGTGAGACTGATGGTTCCTCTCTTCTACCCATAATTCTATCTTCAGTCAAGATCTACCACTAGGTCGTTAAACCTTTTTCAGAGGAACCCGTTATGATACCAATTGAAATTGCGGTTTATACCGCTGGTACTGAAGTATGAATGTAAGACAAGATTCTAGAGGGAGGGTGAATAAGACTTTTCAATTATTTTACCAATTTAAAAATCCTAATTGCCTAACACAAACTACTTAGCACTTAAACTAAGCAAGGCAACATAACTCTAAAGGCTTCCAAGCCAATAGAGGATCCAATCACGTAAGCTACTCAAGATATGCAATTTAAGTGACTAGCCTATATCATAGTGAACATGTGTGTATGGAATATTGTACCTATCAATCATAGGCATTCATCTAAACATGCATATATAATTAAGCATTCAAACACATAAGCATATTTAAATAGATGCGCAAATGATAATTCCAAACATGAGCATTTATAGTGGTTCGGCTACGTGCCTAATCCACCCCCGACGGATGCACTCTCTCATAGAGTGTACTGGATTTTACTATGAAAGGTTTTAAATTATGTTTACCATTAACCTTTACAGTCCTACACAAGGACTCAACAGTTTATACCTTACACAAGAGCAAGGGTCCTATACAAGAACCTAGGTTTAGGCCACAAAGGCTAAGGTCCTACACAAGGGCCTAGGTTTAGGCCACACAGGCCAAGGTCCTACACAAGGGCCTAGGTTTAGGCCACACAAGCCAAGGTCCTACACAAGGGCCTAACAAGGAGCTTACACAAGGCAGCCTTAAATGCCTACACAAGGCTAACTAGTCCTACACAAGGACTTGACGTATTCTCTCGTCGGAGGCCTACAAAAGGTCTTAGTGAGTTTATAAAAACAAACTCTGAAACTAAATCCTACACAAGGAATAGGTTTCAAATACTTTGGACTCTAATACTTACTTGTAAGAGGATGAGTCCTCTTTGTAGCTTGTGGGTTGCTTGATATTTGCTTGACGAAGCTTTAATCAGCTCCCGAATGCTCCCCCGATCTCGATGTTGTGTTTGATCTAATGTTTCAACTTCACGATTGGTTTCCTTATATATCATATTCCTATATAGGGTTTACAAGGTAGTGGGAGTGGGTTGAATCTCCTATAACTTGATGACAAGTGGATTTCCTAGGGGATTCAACTGACGGATGCACTAGAGTATGATTGTGACTAAGAATATACCAATAGGTTTGGTCTCAATACTCTAGTGAAGGCTTGAGATCATATTTTTTTTATTAATTCGAGCTTTGAATGCTCTTTGACATGATGAATCACAATGAAAAGAACATGAATCTCATATGCATAGAGTCTAGAAGGGCTAGGGTAAGCTTGTGATGCACTAGGGACTCTGGGATGCCTTAATCCATATTTTTCACAAAGTTCCGGGTGGTTCTTTTATAGAGAAAAAGTTTCAATGGATCTATAACGGCTAGTTTCAGTCCTACTGAGAGAACCTTTGGTCGCACCGAATTTCCATCAATGGGACCGAATTATCTCTCGGTGGCACTGAATTAAGTCCTGAAGTTGTTGGAAGATTTTTGTCCATTTCAGTGGCACCGATGGATGTCTTCAGTTGCAGTCGATGGGACCGAATATTAATTCGGTGGACCTGAATTATCTTCAAATGTTGCTGGTCTGTTTTGGTCACTTTAGGTCGCATTGAAGGTTACTTCGGTGGGACCGAAGGTCCCATTCGGTGACACCTACTCCAACCGAAAGTGGGATAGGTTTTCCAATTTTAAGTTTGTCCTGTAATTCTTTCAATAACTTCTAAACTCTCTAACCCAAATATGAACTTAAAGTGGCTTTGACTAGATGATTTAAGTAGGGTTTCCTATTTGGGTTAGGATCAACAGGATCGTGGGAGCTTCTCTTTACTTTGTGAATGTTGCTTGATGCTTCTGCTCTAGTTACGTCGTCGGTCTTCATTTTCCAAGGACTCATCCGACTACCTAACACAACAAGTCACGTGATTGACAAACAAGTGTGCAAGGTGAGTGCACTAACACTGTCGATATAAAATAAAAAACTAGAAAAAGAAGGAAAAGGGGATAAGTTCGGAATCAACACTTGATTATTCAATTAATCTTAAGGTGATGAGCATGGCTAACATTATGAAATGATAGTATTTTTATGGAAAGTAAGTTGGAATTCACTGAGAACACTGAAAAACTTGATATATGAACTTATGCTCCTAAGTGATTAATAAAGAATCTATTTGATTAATCGCTTATATGATTCGGCTCTAGGTTTTCAATTTTTTTTACTCTCACCTCTTTTATCGATACTCATTTATACTTGTTTGCATAAAAAGATTGTTTTCTGAAGGAGTATTGCATTTCGAGAATTCAACATCATGTTACGCATATTTTGCTCGGGACTAGCAAAATGCTGGTTGGGGGGTGTGTGGAGTGTCAAATATTACATATTCCCCTTGTTTATATCTTGGTTTTATGAACATGATATGCTTAATGGGTATATTTTATACATGTTTGCATTGCAAGGTGAATCTGAGAACTCGAATTGAAAAGAATGTTAAAAGCATGGAGACCAAGATTGAAGATTTAAGGGCCCGAGATTCAAGAAAACCAAGTGGAGAAGGAAGTCGAAAGAGCAAATTGCAGAAATTCATAGAATCTGAACTTCACCATCTAGGTTAATGATATCAAATCAAGTGTTCGATGACATTGAACACGGGTCAATGACATCAAAGAATTACATGAAAATTAAGTTTGGTTGCTGGACAAATTGGATGCATTTCTTGATGACATTGAAGCCTTGCTCGATTGCTTGAAGACTTGCTTGATGACATCGAGATCTTTGCAGATTTCTGGAACAACTTGCTGGAACACTCTGGACACATTCTCAATTGATCGAACACCCTTCGAGGATATCGAAGGACTATTCGATGACATCGAAGGTATGTTCGATGACATAAAAGGTTATGCAGTGCGAAAAGCATTACATAGTGCGAAAAGGCGCGACTTTTGGATTGACTTACATTCGATGACATCAAAGGTTGTTCAATAACATCAAAGGCATTACGCAGAGTGCATAAATTTGAGGCGGTTTTTAAAGACGGACGGACTAGGGCTATAAATATGGGTTCTTTGATAAGTTCTAAACATGGTTTCAAGGATCAGAGTCAAAGGGTGTAGCAGCCTCCCAAGAGTTTTTCTTCTTTCCTTGTTTATTTTTCATGTTTTATTTAAGATTTCTTAGTTTCAATCACGTCTATGGTTAACTAAACTTCTTGGCTAGGGCTAAGAGGTGAAGCTTGTAGCATGTTGGGATGTTTATCTTGCTTTGATATTTGTTTATGTTGAACGTTATTGATTTCTAGTTTGAATTTAAGGAATATTTTTAGTTTTCTATGATTTATTTTGACTCAAATTACAATTGATGTTGTTATTGCTTTGAATATCTTCTTTTCCTATTTTGAGTTTGTGAGATTGGTAAAACTTGTGATTCACCATCATCTCTTGGGCATGGTGGATGCATGAATTCCCTTCCAATCATGACAATACCCCTTTATGTGTGGACTAGGTCAATGAAAAGTTCATCTTCCAATTGGATAGGATAGGACTCCAATTCCAATTGTGTTTCTTGAATAAAGTGAGGTAGCATCCTGATAGCTACAAGTGGATCCTTGGCGCTCTAGTTCCGTTTTGATTTTTGATACTTTGTTCACAATTACTCTCAATTATTTTAGATTTAGGTTTAGATCTTATTCTAGTTCTAGTTTTAGTTATTTTCAGAATACGTACAAGTTTAGTCTTGTGGATTCGACCTCAATCTCACCGAGTTATTACTGCATCGTGACCCTACACTTGGGGTTGTGAACACTTAGTCACCTCATTAAAACATTAAATGCAAGGCGAATGTGCGTACGAGCTGAAGTATCGACATCAACGATCGAGGAAAAAAATTGACAAGGCCATTCATGCACGGGAGAGTAATGAAGAAAAATCTCAAGCAAGGCATAGAAAGCGGCTCAATCTAACAAATAAGTGACATTTGTATAGTACATCTACACTCTTTCCTTATATAGGATTGAGTGTAAGAGTTTTTTACCCAAACATGAATTGGTTCTTATGTAGGACCTAGTCTCTTCTGTAGGGTCGAATTCACCAGACATGGGTGTGTACATGTTAGTCTCCTTAAGAGCTTCCAACAGGAGTACGTACAGGCTTGGATTAGGATTACTTGTGATTGTTGGTTAGCCGATAGAAAACTAACTAAAGTCTCTTATGGGAGCCACTGACATGGGTGGAAATGTGTTCTACCGGACACAAGTATGTATGTGTCAGTCTCGATGGAGAGCCTCCGGTGAGAGTGTACATAGGGCCTTGGATTAGGATTATTTGTGGTTGTTGGTTAGGCGATAAAAATCTAACTAAAGTCTCTTGCGGGAGCCACCGACACGGGTGTAAACGTATTCCTCCAACATGAGAGTGTATGTGCATCAAGTCCTTGGGTAGGCCTCCTACAAGAGTGTACACATGTAAAGGTTATAGGTGAATCTGATTTAATACCTCTGATAGTAAATACATGTATACTCGAGGAGATTGCGTCTGTTGGGAGTGGAGTAGAAAAATCAAATCACTATACCTACTCGGGTTTATGATTGTCATTTAAGCACGATTTTATTCATACTTATGTGGTTGATTAGTTAGATTATATGACTGCTTGAATTGGATTATATATTAGGCAATTAACTTACAAAGCACACACAAGCTCACTCTTTTTTTATAGACTAGTTGCTTGATTGACATATCTTTTATACTATATGTGATTGAACCCACTTTAGGCAATTGGATTATATATTAGGCAATTAATTTGCCTTGTTAAGATTAATTATTATATTGTTTAAGTACGCAATTGTATTTTTAATTGGTAAAACCCCCCCCCCCCCCCCCCCCCCCCCCCCCCCCCCCCAAGGACATAGCCATAATTCTAAGCTCTGCCAAGCTTTTGCACGTGTCGTGGTAGATATTCCATGCAATTTCAATACTCTCTTCCAAACATAATTTGGGTCCTATGTAATTTACATCCCTGTGGGTTGTAAAGGAGGATATGTGACCTTAGTTGGTCCATGTATGCTTATTTGATAAATCTAAGTATTATAACCTCTTTATCTTTTTGATTAGTTTAACTTTAAGTTGTTTCACTCTCATTGTATTTTGCTAAACTATCTTGGTCATGATGTTTATAGGTATATTTCCTTGAATGACGCTATTATGCATGCTTCATTAGTCTTTAAGTCACTCTTGCTTCTTATAGGAAAATTATGTTGCTTGACTTCAAGATTCTAATTTTAATATGAACCCTTATTTTATTCCCTTATCAGTATGTCCTTATTGTTGTATTTATGATTTATAAAGCTTTTTGTATTTTTGTATTTATTGTCATATCTATGGAATTGACTCTTTTTCAATTGCTTTAAAATAGGGAGAGAAATCAAGATCCCACCAAAATATGTTGAATTTTATTTTTCAAGCTTTATTTAGTACAAGGAATTGATGGAGTTACAATGTGTTTACATGTTATGTATATGTATTTAATTTGTAAATCCTTGTAATAATTAACATGTAATTTTGAGTTGCTTTGGTTTGCCATTGGTGTTCACCATGATAGGGTTTAGTTTATGTTTTGTCATGTAATTAACAAAGGGGGAGATTGTTAGTACATCGGTTTGTCAATAACATGTGCTAGTGTGCTTTCATTTGATTGAGCCTCCATTAAAAGACATTGGAAGACCAAAGACTTGAAGTCCTGCAACATCAAGGCTTGAAGACACATGTAAATTGAGTTGCCTTAGTGAAACTAATCCCATACCCCTTTAGTTCCAAAACAACCTATCTCTAGATGATACAATTCAAATAGGAAAACCTTGTTTCATCATCTTAAGCCTTAAGAATTAGCTTGAACAAGATTAGCTGGGGATTTTCAGTTCGACTTGGATAATTTTTGACCTGACCTAAAATGACCAAAAGTGTCCAGTAAGCAAACTAAAAATTATGTGCATTTTTTGTTCAACCGGTTAAACCTTCAATTTGAATCGATCTAATTGAAGTGGGAAATTCGGTCCAGCTGAAGTCGGCTAAAACTGTCCAGCAAGCAAAATTGCCAAATCAGCGAACTATCGATCGAATCGATAGTCCAATCAATAGTTGTCGATTCGAGTCATTCAAACCCATTGAGTCGTCATTCGAATCAACAATTAGCTGTTAAGTAGCTGTTGGGGCCTTTTTGTTATAAAATTGGCACTCAGAGCTTTGTAAAAAGATGGTTTTTTTTTTAAATGTTTACAACTATTTTCCTTTACTCCCAAGCTTTAATCTAAAGAGATACATGTCATCTTCATTGTGATTCATCACTCTAATGAGAATTCCAAGCTGCATTTGAATATGTATATGTTTTTAAGCATTATCTAGATGTTAGACACTAATTCCATAGGTAAACCTCTTTGTCTATTACACTCTAAAATGCACATCAATTATTGGAATTGAAGAAGATCCACATCAAAGATCAGGGGAGCAAAAGAGAAACCACATCAAGATTGATCAAGCATCTCAAGAAGGCGCTATCAAAGGGGGTTATCCAAAACTTTTAAGAGGTGAATCATATTCATTCGAGTTTGAAACCTAAACTCAAATAGGTCCTTGTGTAGGATTGCTTCGGTTCTTGGTTAGCCTATAGAAAACCTTGTGACTCTCCAAAGGAGCCACCGAAAAGGGTGTGTACATGTAGATTATTGGTTAGCCTATAGAAAACATTTATTAATCTCTATATAAGCCTCCAACGGGGGTGTATGTAGTCTCTGTGTGAGCCACTAACATGAGTGTGTGCATGTAGGTTTGTGGTAAACCTATTGAAAACCTATTGAAAACCATTGTAAAGGTTAATGGTAAACCTATAAAAAAAACCATTGACATAGTAAATTCAAAAAACTTGAGTTTGAGTTCGTCATCCGGTAGTGGAATAGAGATTTAGTTGAACCAACATATATCAGTGTATTTGTGATTGTTTATATGCATGCAATTCTATTATGCTTGTGTTGTAATTTGTGTATTTCATATAAATGCATGATTAGATTATATGCTAGGCGATTAATGCATCACACACACTAGATATAATTATCTCTCATCATATACTATTTACATATATAGTTGTATTAATTGGTAAATATTTTTAAATGGCCATATTCACCTCCCCTCTAGGGCTTAGCCATAATTCTAAGCTTCGTAAGCTTTCGCATGTAGTGGTATCATGTTAGATAACCGCACAATTTCAACGTGTTGCCGACTAATGAGAAAATTTGGGCTATTACAAATAATTTCCCACTAACATATGTTGGCCGAGGATCTCCTTCAGTTCCTAAGTTTTCTTCGGCTAATGGATCTTGAATGTCTACTTTTAGATTATCTAACTTGGCTGGAGCTTCTTCCAAGTCTTTGGAAGATATGTCATCTTCAACGATTTCATCATGTTCTAACAAATATTCGGTTATGCTGACAAAATAATCGTTCTCTAATTCTCTTCTATATTTAGCAAGTTCGATTCTCTCGAATAAATCCGTGATTTCGGCCACTCGTCACTTATCGACTGAGGTTTTATTCATACAGATTTCTCAACTATATACGATTATTTTGGCCAATATAACACTAGTGCTTTTGGCGTAGACAGTTCACTATTTGCCATAAGACTTATATCTTTTATTTTAATCAATGTGTTCTTTGAAGCCAATATCCCAATTGGTCGACCAAATCGGTCTTGACCTATGAAAACCATGGGACCAACCTCATTCTCATAAAAGTAAGATTTGACCAAATTGAATTTAGTCTGAAATGGTTTATTTTTATCCAAACCAATTTAACTTTTCCTTTAGTCTACAAAATTGGGAAGCGGTATAAATATGACATGTGAGACCCATATCCTAGCCCGTACCGCTCCGCAGGCCTCCGCGTCCTCCCGGTTGAATTTCAATGACCCACGATCTATTATCGGCTGTTGCGCATGACCCTAAGTCGTATCCTATATTCCAGAGTCGGTTCGACTCGAAACTTATACCCTTATGACCGCGCCGACTCTGCGGTTTCGAGGCCGCGTCTCGCGCGCCGAGGCGATACTTAGGCCAGGAGATGTGGACCCGCATTCAGTTCGAGGAAAACGTCGCGCGTTGCAAATACCGAGAGAATCTCTACGACACATCACATCAATCCATCAATCAAATGTCAAGTACAACACCCATCTCCAAGTACAACCACCCTCCCCAAAGTCAACTCTCACTCTCTTACAACCAAGTACACTCATCCATCACTCACCATCCCTCTCTCCCATCACCTCTCTCTCTCTCTCTCATTCTCTCTCTCATTCTCTAAGCAACCCATGTCCAAGCAAGCTCCATGAGAGAGCTTTGTGTGGCCCACTTCCTATCTCTCATCCCCACCCTCCAAAACCAATCTCAACCGTTAAATCTCATCCATTGGAGCTCTAGAATGAGTTGATGGAAGGAGAAGTCCATGATCAAAGGTGGGTGATTTTTATTTTACTTTTTTTGTGATTTAAGGGTCCACATATGGTGGGACCTATCTTGATGTATGCATTGTTTAGGGAGGGCCCATAGTGGTGGGGTCCCTCCCCTTCTCACTGATCTCTCTCTCTCTCTTTCTATTTTGTGGCCCACCTTGATGTTGATCCACACCGTCCACTTGTGTGGACCACCGTGATGTATTGGTTTGATCCACACCGTCCAGATAGTCTGGACGGTGCTGGACTATTTGGGCGATGATGTTGTGGGTCACCCTGTTGTATCTGTTAGTCCAGACCGTTCATCTATGTGAACCTCACCTCCTAGCTGATGTGTTGACGTCAGAACTTGGGGTCTGATCATCCAGATGTGGTGTGTGGAGTGGATCCCACCTTAATGTATTTATTCTATATCCCACCCGTCCAGCAGCTGCTAGGAGGTGAGGTTCACATAGATGGGAACCATCCACCCATTTGGCAAGCTCGTTTTAAGGATTGAGATTAAAACTGAGGCATATTCAAATCTCTGATGGGCCACCACGTGGACACCACCATGATGTATTTATTTCATCCACACCATCCAGATTATGCTGGACAGTGCTGGACAATGTTTGGATGGTGTTATCCAATGTTTGGACGTGCTGGACAATGTTTGGAAGTGCTGGACAATGTTTGGAAGTGTTGGAAAATGTTTGGATGGTGCTGATTTACATGGGAAATGTTTGGATGGTGCTGATTTACTTGGATAATGTTTGGACAGTGCTGATCATCATTAGTGGGCCATGTGCCCCGTGGAATGCTAGCGTACAGTGATACACATGTTACACCTACAACCATTGAAATGATTTTTTTTTGTGGTCCAAGCCCATTTGAGGCCCATTGGTGCGACCCATCCATGAGGCCCATCATGATGTATTTTTGGCCCATGTACGGGGCCCACCTATTTGTATTTTTGGCCCATGTGCAGGGCCCACCTATTTGTATTTTTGGCCCATGTGATGGGGCCCACCTGTTTTGTATTTGAAGCCCATATGATGAGGCCCGACTTGATGTGTATGAGGCCCATTAGTGCGGCCCATTGATGCAGCCCATTTGATGTGTATGAAGCCCATGTACAGGGCCCACCTGTGATGTATATTAGGCCCATGTGTGGGGCCCACCCGTTGTGTATTAAGGCCCATGGTTTGTGGCCCATTGTGATGTATTTCTGGCCCAGATGGCAAGGCCCGATGTTATGTATGAGAGGCCCATGGTTGTGGTCCATTGTGATGTATTCGAGGCCCATGGGCAAGGCCTGATGTGATGAATTTATGGCCCATGTGCTGAGGCCCATTGTGACGTATATGCGGCTCCTAAGTGAGGCCCATAGTGATGTGTATTAGGTCCTTGTGTGAGGCCATGGGCCTATTATAAGTTTGGCTCTATGTGGGCCACTCCTTGGGTGCAATGTTGGTTGAATGGCCACATTGATGGGCAATGATGGTTTAATGTCCACATTGTGACCTTCCCTTAGGCCTTGTTCGGTCGATCATTGAGGCCGATTCCGATTGTCGAGGCCGATTCTGATTATCGAGGCCAATTCTGATTGTCGAGGCCGATTCCGATTATCGAGGCCGATTTCGATTGTTGAGGTCGATTCCGATTATCGAGGCCGATTTCGATTATTGAGGCCGATTCTGATTGTTAAGGCTGTTTGTCCAGGCCGATTCTGATGTTAAGGCCGATTCTGATTGTCGAGGATGATTCTGATTGTTGAGGCCGATTCCGATTGTCGATGCCGATTTCGATTGTTGAGGCCGATTCTGATTGTCGAGGCTGATTCCGATTGTTGAGGCCGATTCCGATTGTCAAGGCCAATTCCGATTGTCGAGGCCGATTCCGATTATCGAGGTCGATTCTGATTGTCGAGGCCGATTCCGATTGTCATGGCTAATTGTTTAGGGCGATTATCGATGCCGGTTGTTGATACCGATTATGAGTATATGACAGCATAACATCATGATACATGCATATACGCATCATTTGTATTTTTGATATGAGATGTGATTGACCATTGTATATGTCATTGGGCAGGTTGCTATGAGACTCCCTGATAGGTGGAGATTGTCTCACATGAGCGCGTGGTATGCGCAGGATTGACGCATGACTAGATTGTATGACTTATGCATCTTTCATTGTGTGTTGTGATTATTGTACGCCCTAGCAACATCAGGGTCGTCGCCTCCACAGGTATGTCGTGGATGGCCAAATGAGATACCGAAAATCTGTTACTAGCATCGAGCCGCCATAGATGGCCCTGGGTGAAAATTCTTAAACCCTCTTGGTACCAGAGGACGCCCCAACGTTGAGACTGAGTGGATATATATGAGCGTATGAGGGCCGTATACCAGTAGGCCGCGTCTTTCACTATTTCGTGGTCGGTTGGGAGGAGGTGTGGCCTTACCTGCCCGAGGGTAGAGGGCATAGCTAGGTTGAGTTTGACCAGCTCGTAAATTGGTCCGCTATCGACGTACCGGGTAGGTATTAGCTGACTACTATCCAGGCGAATAGTGAGGTCTCTTCCACTTGCATGGTTACGCATTCAGTGGGCGGCGATTGCATGTAGACTGTACTAGACCTCGGTGATGATCCCAGAGATGTACGGTATGTTATGTGGACTTATCGAACAGGAGTTGTATATTCATTCATTCATTCATTTATTATCCACTCGGGCTGGTGGTGCGTAACTATTTGTTACGTGTACCTTCGCAATGGCCAGGATTTCGGTTGGGGCGCGCAACTAACCTGAGATCAGGAGTTTACCACATTGAGTCTGACTATCCAAATTTAGGTATGGGACTGGTTTAGATAGAAGTCCCTTGTGGTGGACCCTGTAGCCTGTGATACTACGTACTATCATCCCGACTTCACACTACAGCTTGGTCATTTCATTCGCATCACATATTGCATTACATCCTCAGGCATATGACATTTTGGGTTGCTATATTTCTGCACTTATATGGCCTAGACGGACTTAGCAGGATTTACATATTGCATTGTACCTTTGGCATATGATATTTGGCTCTCTTTGACTCCTCATTTGCATAACTGATTTGTATTGCGTACTCAGATATTGTATGACTCATAGACTTATAAGTATTTCTGCTTACTCTAATATTGTATGGTTCATGTACTTATAAGTATCTCTGTTTACTCTAATATTATATTCTGAACACACATATACTGCTCACACACTTTCACCACCCTCTAAGATTGTTATAAGCTTATGCACGATAGATGCGTGCAGGTGGCGTTAGGTCGCAACAACGTTGAGCTTGGAGCGTGCAACTGTCTTCTAGAGCTTTGATTTTATTTGGCTTATGTATTTCCCTTTCAGCATTGTATTCAAAGTTTATATTAATGGATATGTGATGATGATGTTGTTTATTTGTGATTTGGGTAAACTTGTGGTTATGCTTCTTACGAGATAAATGTACGTTGAAAAATCCTCCTTGTACGATCCCAGGATCGGAATCTAGTGTATGCGCGCTGGAAGCCAAGAATGGGGTACTACGGAGGCTGTCGACACTGGATTCGGCAATTGGGAATTTTGTGAGTTCAATTTCTGAGTTTATGGTGTGACATGACAAGATACATAAGTTAGAATGGATCTAATCATGTCCAAGAAAGGAACTATAGTTATAAGAAAATATGTGGAACACCACTCCTTAGAAGCATGCCCCGAGCACACATGTGCCCTAATTTGCACTATCGATTGATTGTATGCAGTACCTTAGTGTATCCAGTAACCCCACCTAAGTGATTTATGTCGGATGTCATCGAAACCCCTATCAAGTAAACCGCATCGTCCCTACGATCGTAACAGTGAAAATCGTGCGTCAATCCGATGCTTCATTAGTGAGAAACATCTCATTGAATCCACAACCCAAATCGCGTATCTTGTAACACAAGCAACATTTATTTGCCCATGTGGGCCTAAAGTCTACTTTCAAAAATATAAAAAATTATTACAATATAGAACAAGCACTACATGACGAATGAGGAGCTGACACATATGAGACAATACACTATGAGACAAAAAATGAATTATACACAAAATCTGTCATTAACCCTTAGAAACTAATAATGGCCCATAGCCACCTCATCTTACACATGCATCCAATGCATGCTTTATTTTGTGCTACATCACTTCAAACAACTAATTAAAACACTCCACTTCATCATCCACCATGCATCACTTACAACTCACATTCCTTATCCATCCACTAGCGAATGCATGCGTAGATTTCATCCACCTTAGCCAATGCATGCTTAGCATTACCTGCTCATCCATCCACTACCCACAGCATACACCACATTCCACATCAATTTTAGCACCAATAAGACACTCCAAATTTGTCACATCATCTTGCCACCTCAACCCACATTCTCTATAAAAAGGTAAGGGCTCTCCTACCTCATACTTTTGCTACATTTAGAAATTTCTAAAATTTTGAGAGAGTGAGAGAGAGAGAGAGAGAGTGAGTGGAGCCAAGGTGTGGCCCACCATCAAACCTAGAGGGAGTGGACAACTCATCATCATCCAACCTTCCATCCATTTGAGGTGAGTCTATCCTCCTCCTTCCATCCTCCTCTTCCTCCTCTTTCTTTCTTCCTTTTGTATTTTCTTAATGTGTGTAGGGCCCACTGGTGTAGAGCTGTTGTAGGCATGTATGGCTAGACATGGTAGTCAGAAAGGTAGCCCACATAGGTATGGTTCACCAAGATGAACATTATATCCACACCTTTCACATGTAATACCATTTTCCTATCTGAATAGCAACTTATAAAAATTGCATAAAATCAAATACGTTAATATCAAAAGTAAAATGTGGTAATATGTATCAAATTATGTGATAACTTTGGACCAAATTTCGTGTCTATCTGACATTGCAATCTCTCGTAACATCAATTTTAATTGGCTGCTATCCAACAATGCATAAATGGTCCCGATTTATAAATAAATAAAATAGAATGGTCCCATTTTTAATACCTTTATTGAACCCCAATAGAAATATATAATCTAGTGCGTTCATAGTAAATCGAAGTAGCCTTTCAAAGGTATATAATGAAATAGCGGTGAAGACCGCTTGAGTTGAAGTTGGAATATGTCAATATGTCCTAGAGGGGGTGAATAGGACTTTTTAAAGATTTACGTGTTATTAAAAATCCTATCACTCTAATCTTAGTAACAAGTATAAATTAGGATTACTCAAAATTAACTCTACTGGCTTCCAAGCCTTGTAGAGGATCCAATCACAACCTACTTGAAGACTAAACAAATTACAAATAAGATTGTGAAGGATATGACTGTGTGTGTGTGTATAAGATGTGATCTCAGATAATAAGATATAAATGCATGTAAAGAAATCACATAAATGAAAGACAGTAACCATTTCAAACACAGTCATTTTTATAGTGGTTCGACTACTTGTCTACTCCACTCCCGGTTGTCGCACTCAACCCTTGAGTGTACCGGATTTCACTAAGGAGGTTTCCCAGGGTTCACCTTAAACCTAAGGTTTTAAATCATGTTCACCTTCAACCTTTACAGAGGTTTTACGCGGTTCACCTCAAACCCGAGTTTTACTGGTTCACTCCTAACCAGATGTTTATGCTCTCCATAGAGCAAGGGTCCACACAACGCACCCTGAGGTTTCTACTCGATTCACCTCAAACCCTGGAGTTTCACTGGTTCACTCCTAACCAGATGTTTATGCTCTCCATAGAGCAAGGGTCCACACAACGCACCCGGATTTTAGACCACACAGGTCAAGGACCTACACAAGGACCTAACAGTTTATGCCCTACACAAGAGCAAGGGTCCACACTATGCACCCACTACGTACACACTACAAGAAAAGGGAGCTTTAGCCTCGGTTCAAAACAGTGGCTAAAAAGGTTAAAAACTGAGGCTAAAGCCTTTAGCCTCAGTTTTGCCTCAGTTATCCGAAGCAAGGTTGAAACCCCCGTGGCTAAAGGCTTTAACCTCAGTTTTAGCAACCGAGGCTAAAATGACTTTTATAGCCTCGGTTCTTCAAAGTGAGGCTAAAAGAACCTTTTTAGCTTCGGTTTTTACGAAATGAGGCTAAATCAAAATTTTAGCCTCCATTGTTTCTAAGTGAGACTAAATCCAAATGTTAGCCTCAATTGCTTCCAACCGCAGCTAAATCTATTTTTAACCTCGTTTCTCAACAACCGAGGCTAAATCCTTTAGCCACGGGAATTTCAGCCTTGGTTCTCAACAACCGAGGCTAAATCCATGCCTCGGTTATAAGTTGAGGCTAAAAATGTTTAATTTTTTTAAATATTTATTTAAACTACTAATCCATTCATTCAATCCACTCATCAAAGGAAGACGCAGAAACAGGACTCAAACAATACAATAGCAGTCTGACCATCAAACAACAGATTGTCTGTATCATCAACAACTCCCATAAAAGGAGAAAAGAAAAAGGCCTCTCTCTACTCTTTTCAGTTAATGACAGTAGCTAGCTCTACTTGAAAATTCCCTAACCTCTATCACTTAAAAAGGACAACAGGAGGAAAAAAGAAATGAAAATCAGAATATGATGGAACTCCAGATCTATGGTTTGCCATCATGCTTTATTGTCTCCAACTGCCTCCCTTTGGCAGCAACGGCAACCATCAGATCATCGAATTTCTCAGTCTTCCCCAGCAATACCTCAATCTATAACAAGTAAGAACAAAAACATTAAAACTGCAAACATCAGTGTATGCAAACAGCTACCTTCCAAAAATAAAAAGTAAACGGGAGTCTAGTTGTTGAGATCAAGTAACTAGTGTACCCATAAATAAAAAATAAAAATAAAAAAAGGTATCAGTTTAACTGAAAATGCACCCAAATAAATTGAACGTACCCTATATGAAATCTTGACACCACCCCATCAACACCACCCTCAGCTCCAGATATATATGTCAGAGGATCTGAAAATGGAAAAAATGGTACCTGATCATTCCGCTGAGAAATTTCCTTTAAATGCTTCATTAACTCCAACTGCTTTCCTTGTAGCATCAAATCGTATTGTTTCCTTGCTTCTATTAGTGTGTTTTCAGCCATGGTAAGTGATGCCTGAATCTGAAGACACATCCAATAGTTGAGAAAAAATTCGGTGAATAAAAAAGAAATAAAAAATTAGAAGAAGAATCAATTAGCTCTAAGTTTAAAAAAAAAAAAAAAAAACCTCTGCTCTTTGCTCCTCCAACAACTTATGTTTCTCCTCAAATTGCATATGGAGACATTCCTTCTCATCATTAAGAGCAACAAAGATAGCACTCAAACTATCAGCCTGTGCCAAAAATTCATCGAAACCTCCATTTCCATGCTGGGATAGAAAGACTGACTGAAGACTGACTGACGAACACTAACATCAGCATCTGCAACAACAGCAATTAGAAGTTTCTCCACAATCTGCAGAAAGCTCACCCTGCCAGCATCCTCTAACACGGACAGTGAGTCAGACACTAAGTCAAACGAGTCATGGGGACAGCTCCCCTCCACCCCCACAAACCTCTTCAATCATCTTTGCTACTTGGCCCATCCTCAGCTGTTGATCGGACACCCCACCAAAGTGCACACCATTGCAATCTGTGGCATCTCCACCATCTGTGGATCAAACACCTCTGCCATCCATTCCTCCCTCACTACCAACTGGACCCAAAGGTCCATGATGGTCCCACCGCCTGCATTGTCCGTCAATGACAGGCACTTGCCCATAAGCAGCTCGAGCAGCAGCACACCGAAAGCATACACAACTTCTGGCCATTGGATGTTACTGCCATTGCAGAGAAGACAGACCAAAGTCAGAGGTAAAAAATAAAAATAAAAGCAAATCTAGAGTTCTGCGTTCTGCTTCAATTGTAACATAAATTCTGTAGTAATGGTTTGAATTTCTGGGGAAAAAGATCAGCAATGTAAGCAATGCAAAAAGAACAAGAAGAAGAAGAAGAAGAAGAAGTCAGATTACCTTCGGCTCCAGATGGTTTATCAGTCCCATCATGCTTTGGAGGATTGCTTGAGTAGAATGTATTAGAGCGAGGTAGCTGGCAACGGAAAACCTTCACACTTAGAAACCATCCAAGCATCAGAGCAGTGGAATTCAGCAACAATGAGAATCAATTTTGACTCTTAAGTGTGATAGTTTCCCATTACCTGCGAGATGGCTTCTCAGGTTTGCGCTTCCATTGCTCGTGCTGGTCTTGGAGGAGGCAAGTCATAGATGTGCACATGAATATGAATAATGTCCGATGAAAAGCAGATTCCTTCTCAGAAATTGGTGCATAAACCTTCCATGTAATGAAAATAGTAAAAATAAAATAAAGTCTATCAAGAGAATGTTATTCCTTTTCTTTTTTCCAGTTCCCCTTTCTCATGTGCAAGTTCCATCAGTTCCTGTTTCCCTAAAATGCACCCAAATAAATAACTGAAAATTCCCCTATTAACACTAAGAAGAAACAGTGTCCAGCAGCAAAAAACTATTGGCCAGTGACAATATAAATGCACCTGCGATCCTTGAACTGACTCCTCGCCTTTACCATGATCTCCTAATTGGTGATGAAGTGCTGCAACCATATCAAGAGCATGCTCAAAATATAACTGATGACATCTCAATACCAGAATCCATTATCTTTAATCTAAGTGTCTGCTAACTCAATACCATCTAGCAAAACCTGGCGCAAAAATTTCCATATTGATGACATCTCTCTTCAAGAACATACATTTGTACATACATGCAAGCATACATACACATGTATAAGACTTATCCACATCCAAACCAGTAAATAGAGATGACCTATCATAATATTACATGTTAAAACAGATCCGAAAGGAAACAGATCTATCAGCAAGAATCGGATCAAAATCCAACGAAATCTCTCAGAATCGAGAGACATAAGCTAGATTCATATTAAAATAGATATGAATGATTAATGCATGGAAAGCATAGTCGCTTCCAATGTATGATTAATGCATGGCAAGCTCTGAAGGTATGTATCATTATCAACAAACGAATCATTCATGCCCATTTCGAACAAATCCCTTGGTTTTGATTTGATAACAACATGCCAATCACACACAAGATGATCTACCACTTCTTTATGAGCACGCCAAAAGAGGTTGGCACACTTTACACATGGACATAAGATCTTCCCCTCGCTAGCAGCATTGTTGAATGCAAACTCAATGAATTCCTTCATGCCCTTAACATAATCCAAGCTCACCCTACATTGTCCAAGGAAACAAAGGGAACTCTTAGAACAATGCAACTTTACAAGGAATCCAAATTCGAAGGAGAAAGTATTGCTCAACACATTACCTTGACTTTTGCATCCAGCTCTTATCCATCACTTGTATCCAACTTTGAACAATGCAATACTCTGCCCAAAATTCATGTCAATCCACTGTAGTTATTACTACAGCTGTAGCCCATTGGATGAGCTCATAGGCTCGGCATCCAAGTTGTGGATCGCTCCGATTTCACACTCCCATTGGATGAGCTCACAACTGTTGCCACCCTTGTTCTCAAGGAATCTCTGCACGTTGGTTATTTCTGGAAAGGTATAGGCTCAGAGTATTGAAGTTTTGCTATTTACTATGATCTTTCTAATAAAATACAGCAAAGCCATTTCTGGTCATTGAAAAGGGTGGACCAACAGTTGATGTCCCAATGTGTTTTGCACCTGACACAACCATGTCCCTCAATGTCTTCAAACCAGTACTTCTCTCAGCGTGCAATGCACAGGCCATATCTTCTGGTTAGAGTAGTTTTGAAAACATGGGCTACCTATAACTCTATCAAACATGGACCACTTAGATACACCACCCTGCTTAGTATGCCACTGAGAGATGGCTCTATCAAATTCCTGGCTCGGATTGATACATCACCCTACCAAATACAATATGGGTACATGGCTCCGTCATATAGACACGTTCTACTAGTTTGACCATCGATTCCCATGCTAGTTTTGTATCGTTTTAAAAAATGGTTGTACCAAATCCTCTCCACGTGATTTACTGATGTGAAACCATCTAGATCATCTAAATTGTTGGTCCTATTGTAAATAGACATATATCTAAAATCACAGCAATCAAGCAATCCTACGCACATCCAACAGGAATCAAATGGATGTTTAAAAATAAAATAGTGAGTGGTCTAAATTCAAAGTGAAAAATCATACAGGTAATATTATCTTCTCAGTGCAAGTTTTTATAGATGCTACGCATAAAAATCTGGCCCCGCAATACGAGCATAAAACCAACAATACAAACTCTTTGCATTCAGGTGAGACGGAGAAATTAACATGGATAATAATAAGAGTAGGCGACTTCAAAATCTCTAATTTTATATATTTATGGCCCACCTAATAATGGTGAGGATGAGAGACCAATTAGTAGGGGTTGAATGTCGCATGCACATGACAGGTTGCAATTTTTTCTTCTCTTTTCAGCTGAGAGCTGTCCTCCACAGCCCTGATCTTCAAGAGATCTCAGCCATTAATTACTTTCTGATCTTCTTTACAATGGTCCACCCAAAGGATAACTTCAAACTTTTCACGTGCATGTGACTTCAATCCATCAACTGGTGCCACCAGGATTATATTGTGTAGAAATCTATCTGCATCCACTTATCATGTAAGCCATATTTATTAATAATTAGACATTGTTTTTTATGATCCTGCCCTCTTTGAGTTGATTTTTGAACGAGACAATCTTTATGTCGGACTGATATCTGCTAGAATGGCTAGATCTCACATAGAATGCATTTAATAGGTTAGGAAGTTATTCACTAGGTGGGCCATGACTTATGGTCCAACATTAATAGACTTGAGACAAATAATAATTTTAAAAGCATGACTATCAACCATCACTCTATGTCAGAGTACCAAATAATAATTCATAAAAAAGAAACATGACATATACATGTATTTGTACACAAATCATGCTACATTGGCATATAATGCAGACAGACATGCATGTATGGAATCTCATAAAGGATCTTCTTCATATATTGATAGCAAAAACATACAAGATGATAGCATATAATACATCTATTACATTATTTATAGATTAAAAAATCTAACTCAACTAGGTTAGATTAACTCCAAAACTAAATCAAGTTTTAGTCAATGTGGTACTGATGCAATGCTCCAAAGCTATTTAAATTTGTGTTTTTCATGCTTGCAACAGAAACAATCAAAAACTGAGGACTTAATGAAATTGCAAGAGAACACAAGAGAGTGGATGATAAAACCTGTATTACATCGTAAAAGAGAAGATTACGGTTCAAGAGTCGGTCTCAAATGAGGAGTTTAACTAATTTACATCAATAATCAAGATTATTCCAAATGACATTGATCCAATAATAAAAAAAAATTCTCTAAAAAGCTTCTAAATGATTCAACACTAATTACAGCAATATTTTTTGGTGTGGATATCGAAAAAAGGACCACAAAATCTAGATTGGGATCTAATGATTATGGTGTATTTTAGAAACCATTCATGCTGGGATTGCACACATCCTTCGTATTAAATAAATGTAATTGGTTACAATAAAACAATAAAGAGATAACAAATATAAATAAATATTTGAAACATTGCAATCTTCTATTTAATAAACATCCAATTTCTGCTATGAGACAATGTGAACATAAACCATAGTAGAGATAGCATTTTACAGAAATTCTGCAGCAACCAGTATGAGGGATTTTTTTTTTTTTTTTTTTTTTTTTTGGCATGTGTCTAAAATCTCATTCCTAGAATAAATATCCATCAGAAATATGCACATATAAAAATGCACTACGTTCTACCATATTAGACTTATCTGGCATAGAAAATGCGCCGCTAGACATAACTTTTTTTTAGATATACTTTTAGATAAATCTCTAAAATCTAAATACAAAAACCTAAATTACAACTTAAATCAGCAAGAATCGAAACAAAATCCAATGAAATCTCTAAGAATAAAGAGACATAAGTTGGATCAAGATCAAAACAAATCAAGCACCAGAAATCAAGAAAAAATTACAAAAACCAAACCCTAAGTGGAAAATTTTGGAGAAATGAGAGGGGGAAGCGTACCTGATTGAAAGTTAAAACCCTTCCTCTGTCCTCAAAAAATGCCAACTGTAAATCTGAGTAACTTCTTCAAATGAATAATCAAACTGAGAAAAAAAATCGAAAAGAAGGGCAATATGCATCATCAGCTTAAAACAAAAATAAAAAAGCAAAGCTCTAAACAATGAGATCCAAAAGGAAAATAGATCTATCAGCAAGAATCGGATCAAAATCCAACGAAATCTCTCAGAATCGAGAGACATAAGCTAGATTCATATTAAAATAGATTAAGCACTAAAAATTGAGAAAAAAAAAAACCATTAGTAGAAAAAAATTGGAAAAAAGCTCACCGTCTTTTGAGGATCTGATGATCGGAGAGAGAGAGAGAGAGAGAGAGAGAGAGAGAGAGAGAGAGAGAGAGAGAGAGAGAGAGAGAGATTTTGATGAAGACGAGAAAAATATTGGAGAAGACAGAGAGAAGAGCTAGGGTTCGCTTCGGTGAGGAGCTGCAATCGGTGTATATGCCCCTTGTTTTTCTAGCCTGCACGGAAATCGGCAATGGAGGAGCAGATTTCGCACCAGAGAACAGGGTTTTGCTCTCAGATCGAACACCAAACCCTAATCGCTGATATTGCAATGCAGAAACTGCTCAAATCCAGCAAATGAGCTAGAAACGACAGGATTTTCCACTTCCTGAGCAAGATTTCAGTGAAATCAGCAAAAAAAAAAACTCCTCAAATCGAACCAAAAAACGTGGAAATTGGATTTTGAACGGCCAAATGGGGAAAACGCACAAAAATGAGAGATTTCTGCCCCGATTTCTGATTTTCGAGAGAATTTCAGTTGAGAAATCAGTAGGGAAAAAAACAGAGAGAGAGAATGAGAACCTGAAATCGGCGAAGAGATTGCTGGTGTGGAGGACAGAATTTCCTTTCGGAGCTGAGGGATTTTGAGAGAGAGCTGAGGGATTTTGAGAGCTGCGGGATTTTGAGAGAGAGCTGAGGGAGCTGAGGGATTTTGAGAAAGAGCTGAGGGAATTTTCTTTTATAGCTCGTCTCATGTAAAGCTCAGATCTCAAACACGTGTTGCAACTGTGAGGTTCGTAAGCCCACACGTATGTGAAGCCTAGATAATCTGGTGGGCCTTGCAATGAACTGTTAAAAATAAAAAGGTCAAAATCAGACGATGGTGATCACTGACCACGGATCAGGACCGGTCGGATCGATATTATTGAGTTTTATTTAGTAGTTTGGTGGTTTTCTTAACCGACCATGAAAATCCACGTCCCATGAGTTGTTCAGATGGTACGGATGAAAGTACTTCAACCCAATATGCAGATCCTCCAAAGGTGGGTCATGTATGGTAGTGGGCCCATTGATCACAGTTTCAGGTGGTTGCGTGGACTACTCGGCCTGTCCCTGAACAAAATAGGCTAGATCCGGTCTTCCTTTGCATCATTTTCTAAATGGTGGAGTCTCATCCAATGTTCCCGTAACATATGTGTATAGCCATCCATTGTAGTTGTCCATTGTTCATCCCATTGCTTGTAAGATGTGACCCACCTGAGTAGTGAAACGGCCTGGTTTGTAGGCCTTAAGATCTAAACAGTGAGGCCCACCTGATGGAAAGTTGTATCTCTCATAGGTGTGCCATGATTACGTGGGCCACATGCTTTGAAAAAAGAGAATCTCTGTGTGTGTGTATC
>JAJHSJ010000010.1:53224973-53434429 GCA_021015155.1 Magnolia officinalis
ATATTCGCCATAGAGTTGAGGCCATTGAAGTCTTTGATGACGCAATTGTGTCGGATGACGAGGATGAAGACGTTGACAAAATGCAAGATATCATAGGGGATGTGTTCAGGGGAACAATTACGGATACTGATTTTGCAGTGACAAGCAGTAGCTAAGATATTCCTCCTATGGGTGATGCCAAATAAGAGAAGTTTAGTAGGTTGTTGAGGAATGCGCAATGTCCACTTTATCCGGGGTGTGAAAACTTCTCCAAGTTGAATTTTCTTACAAGGTTACTTCATTTGAAGACAATAAATCGTTGGAGTAACAAATCGTTCGACATGTTGCTTAACTTGTTGAAAGAAGCATTACCAGACGGTGAGACATTGCTTAAGTCTCATTACGAGGCAAAATCCTTGATGCGAGACTTGGGCCTTGGTTACATCCCCCATATTGCATGTATAAATGATTGTTTATTGTATTGAAAAGAGCATGACAATGTTGAAGAGTGTCCAGAATGTGGAGAGTCCAGGTGGAAGTATGATGAAGCCAAGCGTAAGAAAATCCCGTAAAAGGTGTTAAGGTACTTCTCATTGAAACCTAGATTGCAAAGATTGTTTATGTCTAGCAAGACGGCTGAAGATATGAGGTGGCATAAGGAGAAACGCGTTCATGATGAGTGTACACTGAGGCACCCTGCGGACTCTGAAGCTTGGCAAAATTTTGACAAGCAATATGACTCGTTTGTAGAGGATTTTTGTAATGTTCGATTAGGTCTGCAAGTGATGGTTTTAATCCATTTGGTAATATGAGTAGCTCGTACAGTATGTGGCAGTGGTACTTATGCCCTACAATTTACCTCATTGGATGTGTATGAAGGAGTCATTTTTCATGATGTCATTGCTTATTCTTTGACTCAGGTCACTTGGGAATGACATTGATGTGTATTTGCGACCATTAGTAGATGAGTTAAATAAGTTGTGGAGTCAAGGTGTACAAACGTATGACACATTTTAAGACAGACATTTCGATTGTATGCAGTGGTCATTGTGGACAATAAATAGCTTTCCCGCGTATGAGAATTTGTCTGGGTGGAGCACGAAGGGAAAGTTGGCTTGTCCTACATGTAGTATTGAGACTTGTTCATTGTCATTGAAGCATGGTAGAAAAACGTGCTATATGAGCCATCGTTGCTTCCTTCCGAGCGATCATAGTTGGCGCAGGAAGACGATGATCTTTGATGGTAAACAAGATTATAGGCCACCCCCAAAAGAGCTATCTAGAGAAGATGTGATATAACAACTGAGTAACATTGGAGAAGTTAGATTTGGTAAGACATCATACTTGAAGAAGAGGAAACGTACAGTATTGGACTATAACTAGAGGAAGAAGAGCATTTTTTTTAGTTGCCCTATTGGAGTGATCTAAAATTGTGACACAACTTGGATGTCATGCATATTGAGAAAAATATATGTGACAATATCTTCGGAACATTGATGAACATAGAGAAGAAAACAAAAGACAGTTTCAAGGCTCGATTGGATATACAAGCAATGGGTTTAAGGAAAGAGTTATACTTACAACCACATGGAAATTCGTATACTATACTAGCAGCCTGCTACACATTGACACAACTAGAGAAAAAACGTTTATGTGAATGGTTGAAATCAGTGAAGTTTCCCAATGGGTATGCATCAAACATATCTTAGCGCGTAAACGTTACGGACTGTAAGGTAACAGGAATGAAAAGTCATAATTGTCACGTCTTTTTGCAACGCCTACTACCGGTTGTGATTCGTGGATTCCTGAGCAAGGATATCAGTGCGGCGTTGATTGAGTTGGGGATATTCTTTAAGGATTTGTGTTTGAAATCGTTAAATGTAGATGTTATTAAACGACAAGAGAGGGACATTGTCGTAATCCTTTGCAAACTTGAAAGAATATTTTCACCCATTTTTTTGATGTCATGGTACACCTAGTGACTTACTTACCGCACGAGGCGAAGCTTGCAGGCCCAGTACAATATCGTTGGATGTATCCGATCGAAAGGTGGTATAACCTATAACTTAAAATTTTTATTCATTCCATAAACTACATATATCCATGTTTTCATACGTATAACATAGTGGTTTTGTGTACAGATACCTTCACACATAAATGGTTTGTGAAGAATAAGGCACGACCGAAGGGATCCATTGCTGAAGCGTACATTGATAATGAGTGCCTGACATTTTGCTCCATGTATCTTCGTAACATAGAGACTAGATTCAACCGAGAAGATCGGAATGTCGATGAAGGGTAGGAGCATGAACAAGGACTCATATCTGTATTCGCACATAACGTTCGTCCTTTAGGATCCCCGACGTTTTAGGATATGGACCTTGGGGATCTAGCAAAGGCACGGTGGTATGTGTTGTATAATTGTGAAGAAATAGAGTCGTACTTAGAGTAAGTCTTCCCTCGATTATTGTTTTCTCTACATACGATGATCTTAATGTTTCTTGCTGATGACGTGCCATTTATGTGTAGCGAACACATCGACTAGATGAAGTCCCAATTCCCGACAAATTATGATTGAATGCATCAGGATCAATTTCCAGAATAGTTCGCAAAACGTGTAAGATTTTACATTGTATCTCACCACACTTAGAATTTTTGTTGTATTGCACATTATTTGAACCTAAGAAAATCCCTGAACAATTATATTCTGTACATAATAATAGATGAATACGTTGCGCACTAGCAACTCTACGAATGCGTCTGATGCACTATACTCACTAGCGTGTGGCCCTGATAGACGTGTATCTAGATATACAGGTTGTATTGTAAATGGATTCGGTTCCACACCGAAGAATGCGGGAAGTATAGGACCACACAAAATAGTGGGGTGGTTGTAAAGGGAAACATGAGGAGGTAGAAATTGACTTTTATGGCATTTTGACGGATATTATTGAGCTAAGTTATTGTATGAGAAAGCGGGTGTACTTATTTAAATGTAATTGGTGGGACATTGGAAATAAGAAGTTGGGAATACAGACTGACAACTACTTTACGAGCATAAATTTATCTCGGAAGTGGTTTAAGGATGACCCATTTGTCCTCACCGGCCAATCCGAACAATTAATTTACCTCACTGACACCAAGTTAGGCGGCTTTTGGCACGTGGTGCAGAAAATAAAGCCCAGGAACGTATTTGATGTTCCCGTACCAGAAGTTAAAGATAGCGAGGACGGGGGAAATGAAACGTCTAGGGTTGAACAATCATATCAAGAAGACATGCCATCTGGGGATACAAGGACTGATTCAAGTGTTGATATTGATGTGGTGCAATTGGACAAAGATGATGTGCTACCTAATCATGTTGATGCCTCAATAATACATGACATTGTTAGAGATGATAGCAGTTTCATTGATGACGATGTTGCAGACGATGAAGAGGAAATACTGATCAACGATAGTGATGGTGAAGAAAAAATAGTCCTAAGCGATAGTGATACAGACGACGATTATTAAATGTACACATGATTTATATGTCTTTTTTCAATTCGAATAATTTATATATTCCATGTACACGTGAAAATTAGAAGTCATGATTTATTCCTTTAATTGACTTGTTTATAATCCACATTTACAGTTGAGTCAATTTCTGATCATGTCCTCCTCAAACCGGAGCGTAGCGGAAGCACGCTACATACTTCATCAGCTGTTGCAGATGGACGTTTCGGTCCTATCTTCTTCTGGTAGGGCCAAAGAGATACCCGGTCTGGTCGATGAGTTTGCCGCGGAATATATCGACAACGACTCACATGAAAGATTATACCATCTCAAAGAAATTCCAGAGTGATGGAGGTATATAACCGCAGGAAGTTAGATATGGAAGATGCGACTCTGTCACTTGCACATCTAAATGAAGTCCCGAGAGACCAGATTTCTCTTATTGTGACTGGCATGTTGGCTATAAAAATGTCGAGTGCTTCACACAACATGACATATGCTTCTAAAGCGTACGATAACTTACGCAGGGAGTACTTCAGATAGTTTACCTCAAAGTTATTTTGTATTACAACGAATATGTGTATTTAATATAGAATGACAATGTGTAATGAAATTTCCAAGGGTTATAGATTAAAGTTTACAGTTTTATTATATTCTACTTGCATTATAGTGTAATGGGCTAATCATATTTTAATCATCTTTCTAAGCATAAATACAAATGCATTGTACCATCAACACTACTTGTATAATGTTTTAGTATATTCCACTTGTATTGACATTGTTTAAATTTATAAGTTCGTAGCTAGCAAATATTCAGTGATGCACCAGGTAGGAGACCACGTCGTTCGTGCACTAGATCTACTCCTACCTGTGATGTGACGGAGACAGCATCGCCGTCACATGCTGCATCGCAGGCGTCTGATCCCTCAGTCCCGTATACACCAGGCACTGTATGTAAGTCTTGACATATATTTCTTTTAATGACTTCTAATTATGTTTAAACTTACATATTTCTTTTACAACAGCATCGTCGACCAGTCGACGAGGACGTGGACCCACGTGTAGGTTGCTTTTAAAGCGACTTACGCGTGAGGGTAGGGTGACGGTAGAGTTTCCACAGGACTGCATTAGACCTGTTGGGAACAATGCCTGGTTGTTTACATTGGAAGTCAGTGTCTTATACCGATCTCTGATTCCCCCCACCACCCCCCATTGGGCGGACGTGATAGATGATGTGGGCAGCTTATCCGTCAGCGCCTTTAGGTAAATTTTAGTAAATTGAAATTTATTTTATAAAAGTTCATTTATGGTTAAGTTATTTTGTTAATAAGTTTATTGCCTTAATTTATTATTTACGAAACTCCAGGATAAATTTGACTTGGATTTGAGTGTTCCGCACATCTTGCATGCCTTCGATGACATGGTGAAGGAGTGATTCAAGGAGTACCGCAGTGACTTACACAAGCGGTACATGCGGTGCGTGAGCCACGAGGAGGCCGTACAGTCTGCACCGCCGCACGTGACCCATGATGACTGGTGGATAATCTGCAATAGATTTTCGTCTGATTCTTTTCAGGTAATATTTACATATTTATGATATCTTAAGGTAACAATTAAATTCATAATTAATAACAATGTATTATGAATAATGTGTTCAGAAGAGGAGCAAAATAAATTCTGACAACAGGGGAAAGTTAGAAGTGAACCACGTGGCTGGTTCAAAGTCATTTATACGACTTCGTCATGGCATGGTAAGAAATTACTGGTAATTAATAAGTTGATATATTCTTTCCATGCATTTATATTAACTCTATTGTCCTTTCGATTGCGCAGCGAGATTCCGTCACTAGCCAGGAGCACGGACCAGTAAACCTCTACAGAGGGACTCACTGTTAGCAGGCGACGGGATCTTGGGTACATCCTAGAGCCAGCGAGAATTGGGTAAAAATTCTTACATTATAAAATTTAATTGCATTGAATTATAATAATGTCATTTGTTATAAAAATTCGTATGTTTTCATTACAGGAGGCGATGAAGACCTTACGTAGTCAGCCCACTCCCGATAGTACTTAGCAAAGTGAGCCATAGGTCCTAAGTCAAGTGCTTGACACCCGTTCTGGATATGTGCGTGGGCTTGACCATGATGCCAAGTTCATGACACCCGCTACAGCTTCCTCCAGTCGATCCATCGTCGTTGGCGACAGCACCGTACGCCGAGCTGATACACAAAGAGAGAAAGGTTGAGTAGCTACGGGTCGTCGTCCATGACATCAGAGAGTAGCTAGAGAGGCAAAATGAGCAGCTAGAGAGGCATAGTGAGGAGTAGGCGACGCAGAGGGAGGACCAAGAGAGGAGGATGAAGGAGCTGGCGAGGCAGAGGGAGGAGCAGGAGAGGAGGATGGAGGAGCTGGAGAGGCAGAGGGAGGATCAGGAGAGGAGGATGGAGGAGCTAACGAGGTAGAAGAGGAGTAGGAGATGAGGAGGATGGAGGAGCATGTGAGGCAGAGGGAGGAGCAGGAGAGGAGGATGGAGGAGATGCAGGTGGAGCATGAGCGACGGATGACGAAAATGTTTCAGGCTCTTGCTGCACGCTTACCCACCGATGCCCCACCACCTCCGCCTTCATCTTTGTGATTTTTTGTATTTTTATTTATGATGTTAAACTTATATGCATTTATGCGTGAATGTATGTGATGTGGATAAGATTGTTTGTGTTTAGATGAATGTAGTAAAAACTAGTTTGGGTTTAGATGGATGTGAATGTAGAAATATATTAACAGGTATATATCAGAAAGAATATGATGAAATTTATTGTAATAGGTGTATATTAGGAATTTTGTGTTGGATATTGAAAAAAAAAAACAGGACTTTTACCTACGAATATTTTCGTAGGTAAAAGTTTTGTAAATATTTTTACCTCCAAAATTTTCGTAGGTAAAAGTATTATGAAATATTTTTACCTACGAAAATTTTCGTAGGTAATAGTTTTTGACTTTATTTTTCGTTGGTAAAAGTTTTGTAATTATTTTTACCTACGAAACGTTTCGTCAGTAAAAGTTTTTCACTTATTTTTTACCGACAAAAAATTTCGTCTATAAAAGTTTAAAATTTTTTTACCTACGAAAAATTTCGTCGGCAAAAGTTTTTTGCTTATTTTTTACTGACGAATATATTCGTCGGTAAAAGGTTTGTAATTATTTGTACCTATGAAAGTTTTCGTCGAAAAAAGTTATTTGCTGATTTTTTACCGACGAAAATTGTCATCGGTAAAAGTTTTGTAATTATTTTTAGCTACAAAAAAAATCGTCAGTAAAAGTTTTTAAATTATTTTTTACCGACGAAAAAATTCATCGGTAAAAGTCTTACCTTTGCCGACGAAAATTTTTTTCGTCGGTAAAATCCTTTACCCTCGGACTTTTACCGATGAATTTACCAATGAAAATTTTTGTCGGTAAAACTCTTTACCTATGGAAAAATAGCTTTTAGTGATGAAAATTTTCGTCGGTAAAAGTGTGTTTTCTTGTAGTGCCTCCAATAGTTGCACAACGACATTGGGACCGTAATCAAATTGTACAACTAGTCTAAGAAGTAGCTTGCTAAGTTATTGGCTGAACTACTACTCTAGTTTAGGACAAGGCTTATCCTGATTGGATTGACTGGCAATATCCATTGTCGATGAATTATCAATTGAACTTTATACTATTTATAGGTGATACAAGTTAATCAACCATTGAACATATATGTTATTTTACCCTACAATATACGAAATTGGCCAACAATGATTACTATAAATTGTAATTATTTGTCTATTCACTAACTTGGGTAACCTTTACTTAGTATTCTAATATGTTACCAAATTTCATATAAACTTGGAAGGAGATGGAAGGGAAGTTTCATGCTCAATTCTTTTATAAGGATAAGAAAATTTCTAAGGTTGATCTTGCACATTTTCAGCAATTGTTAGGAGAATCGATTAAAAATTATATTGCTCGGTTTAAGAGAAAAAAATGCCAATGCAAGGTAGTTACAACCGGAGAAAAATTTATCCAATTGGCACATGATGGACTGGATTTTGAGATTTGAAAGAAGTTTATCAGGATAGAATTCACTGATCTCTATGATCTAACTAAAAATGTATCTTGATACGAGGCTCTCCTTTAGGAGTTAATGTGACAAAAGAATGCATCAGCAGGGACATACTATTATGATCCTAATTATGATGCTGCAGTGGCTGAAGTTGTGGCTAAACAGCCATTTGTCGATTCGGTATTAATTAAAACAGAGGCAACTACGTCGTCCACTCAGAAAGTTCAATTGAGTTACACCTTCGATATTATTCAGGATGACAAAATCTTTGATATTATGATATCTAGGAAATTTATCAAAGTTCCTGTCATCCATAAGATACCAACAACTAAGGAATTGTAGAAAATTAATTACTGTAAATGGCACGAAACTTGGTTGCATTCCACTAATAAATGTATTGTTTTTAGAAATGTTATAAAAGACAACATTGACAAAGAATGTCTAAAGTTTCTCGAAAAAGAAAAAGAAGCGATTCTTATCGATACTGATCCGTTTTCAACCAATATGAAAATCAATGTAGCCACCATTAATCTTCAGAGGTTAGTTCGACTAAGATAAAAAATTAATATTGGAGCTCAAAAAGATTAGGTCGAGGAATATGATGCTGGGAAGAGAATTATGAAGTCTGCACACACGGTCAAAAAAATTGAAGCGTATCTATTCACAACCCCAAGTGTAGGGTCGCCATGTAGTAATAATCTCGGTAAGACCGAGGTCGAATCCACAGGGACTGATCTTGTGCGTTTCTGAAATTAACTAGAAGTAGATGTAAAACTAATTCTGAAGTGATTGAGAGAGTAATTGTGAATTAAGTAATTAAAACTAAGAATTTAAAGGTGGGAACTAGGATGCCAAGGATCCACTTGTAGTGATCAGGGAGCCCTCTTGCTTGATTCAGGTAACATAATTAGAATTGGAGTCCTATCCTATCCAATTAGAAAACATATCAATAAAACCAAATCTGAACTTCCATTGACCAAATTCTCAATGAAGGAGAACTATGATAATTGGCAGGGATTCCATCACCAAACCATGCCTAGGAGATAATGGCAAACAACATGATTTACTAATCTCATAATCTCAAAGCAGGAGAATTGTGAAGATTAGGAAGGATTCCATCACCCTACCATGCCCAAGGGATGATGGTGAACAACAAGACTTACTAGTTTCACAATCTCAAATAAGGAAAAGAAGATACTCAAAGCTATTGCAGATCTACTATAATTTGAGTCACAATAAACTATTAAAAACTAAAAGTATTCCTTAAATATTAAATTAGAATCCATGAAGTTTAACATAAACATGAATTAAAGCAATAGAAACATCCCATAATGCTACAAGTTTCACCTCTTAGCCCTAGCTAAGAGGTTTAATCAACCATAGACATGATTTGATCTAAAATCCTAGAAGAAAGCATGAAAACAAATAAGGAAGAAGAAAAAAAACTCTTGACAATGGTTTCTCCACCCTTTTGCTCCACTCCTTAAACCCTAGAAGATCATTAGAAACATCTTGTGGAGTCCTATTTATAGTTATGGAACTCCAACTTTCACACCTAGTTGGAAATCTCTAGAAGAAAGCATGAAAACAACTAATGAAGAAGAAAAAAACTCTTGGCGACGGCTTCTCCACCCTTTTGCTCCACTCCTTAAACCCTAGAAGATCCTTAGAAACATCCTATGGAGTCCTATTTATAGTTATGGAACTCCAACTTTCACACCTAGTTGGAAATTTCCAGAAACCGCCTCAAATTTACGTAGTTTACTAAAATAGACTTCACTCTGTGCAATTTCACAAAATGACCCAGAGTTTCAGAATATGTTTTTTCAGGACGATTTTAGGATTCCTTTTCTTCACTTCAAATTTTTGATTCTTTATGTTCCTCACTTGGTTTTCTTGGATCTTTGGCATGTGAATTTCAATCTTGGTCTCCTAAGATCCATCCCTTGCCTTGGTGATTCTTGAGCATCAAATCCATGCTTTTAGCACCCTTTTCAATCCAAGCTCTTAAATTCACCTTGCAACACAAACATGAGTAAAATATAACATTAAGCATTATCATGTTCATAAAACCAAGATATAAATGGAGGATAATATGTAATATTTGACCCTCAACACAATCCCCAACCAGCATTTTGCTAGTCCCGAGCAAAGTATGTGAAAAATATTTTGAGAACCACTAGATAATTTCTATAAGCTCAAGTGGTTTTAAAAATAATAATCCAGATAATAGAATTTTAAAATATATTAATGTTGTGCATTACCTTCTCCTAAACTCTTGCACTAGGTAAGTTTCATAATTAAGTTCAAAGCATTAATCGTCCAATTAGAACAATTCCAAACATTGAGTTCCATGGGTGTATAGTGAAGTATAGACTTATCACAATCCAAGGTTCGGTTATTCACTTTCATGATAACATTGATAGTTAAAAGAGCATTCAGGACAACCAAAACCTAAACTAAAACTTGCTTTATAGTTCATCTTTTAATTCCCTCTTTTATTCCTCCAGCTTTTGATTTTTCCATCGATGGATATCATGCTATATCAACCTTTTTAAAGATCTTTAATAGGTAGCTCTTTTCGACAACAATTGTTTTGTATTTTCTTTTTCTTTCTTTTCAATTATTCTTATTAAACATGATGGACAAATTCCTTAGGTTGGTTCCTTCCATGCGTAATAATCAAGTTAACAATTCAATATCAAACCAACACTTTACTGTGTAAGCTAGATGTGACATGTGAGATCATGACTCAATCAATGTTTAAAACTTCTAATCGAGGATTAATGACTTAATTTTGAGATCTCCTAAGCGACTAAACTCCAAGAGACATAAGGCATTAACATTAAGCATCTTGTAATTCTAATTTTTCAAAATTTTTCCAAATTTCTGCAATTTTTGCTCAAAGACTAAGAAAACACCGATTAGCTTGTTTAATCCACACCCCCGAACCTAAAATCTACATTATCCTTAATGTAAAAGAAATAAGCATGTAATGAAAAAGAGGTAATGAAAAGAAAAGGGAAGTGATGGAAAGATAATACTTAAAGAAGGATTTTTTTAGGATTTTCCAATGATCTCAGTGTGAAGATGAGTTAACACAAAAGACTCAACAGACAAGAAGCAAACTATCCTAAACAGCGGAAAGCAAACTATCCTAATCCTAAATTCCTTAAAAACAGTAAACCTAACCAGAAAAATAGGGAAAGCTACCCAGTCATGCCGCAAGGTTCCTCCTCGGCCAATATCTTAATAAATTTCTCAGTAGGTTTCTTAACAAGATCATTCAAAAGGCCTTTTTACAATAGGCTTGGATGTCCTGGAGCATGAATTTCCAGAGAAATTTGTGAGCCTCAGCATAAAGTTTCCTTTTAATCTCTTGAGGTGTCCAAAGTACATATGATTCACTTAAGATAGAGAAAGTTTCAAAGTTAATGCAATATGGTGAATCAGAGACTTTAGTTCAACTTTTAGCTCCTCCTTTCTTAATGGTAAACATTCAAGATCTGTGGAAGGAGGGGCTTCAGAATAAGGGTTCTCTCGGTCAGTAACAATCACCTAGGTATTGTTTTGCAAGGCATCCATTATTTCTTTTATCATGAGATCAATTGAATCTACAAAATATGCCAAGCGATCTTTCAGAGAGTTGAGATAGTCAGTTGAGATAGGCTCATTTTCCACATTGAAGTTTATGATGAGATGCCTAATGATTCCTTCATCTTTTCTTAGAATAGAGGGAAACATGATCTCTTGCTCTTCATCTTGGTGAGAGTTAGTTGTCACCGGATACATGTCGCCCTGCCCTGCATAGACAGATTGTGGATCAGTAGGCGCATTGATGTGAAGATTCTGTTCATTACTACTACTCAGTAGAGGCACTATATCGTCAAGGGTTGACAACTCAGATGATGGCCTTGTTGAGTTATAAAAATGAAGGATTAAGGATGAATCAAAAGGAAAGGAAGATACATGAGAAAAATGTAGAGAAAATGAAGAAAAGAAGAAAATTCATAGTGTTTGCACAGACCCGTGCAAACCATGTTGGTTGCGCTGGACCGCACAAAAGGTGTGAAGGCTTGCCCGCCCCTGTACAAATGGGTATGGTCAAGATAATTCAGACAGTGAGAATCTGATGAAAGGTGGGCCCCATGGCACAAAGATTGAGGGTTTGCACGTGTGGAGGCATATAAATACCCCACTCCCCCTCTCATTTGGACACATTGAAGATTCGAGAGAAGGTCAGAGCACCAGAGAAGAAAAGAAATTTGAAGGTATTCAGAAGAGAAAGAAGGAAGAAGAAAGAGGAGGTGTTGTGCTGGGTCGTGCAACAACATGGTGTTGTGCAGGCCCGCGCAACACCCTGTTGTTGCACGGTAGTGAATCTCAAGAAGTTGAAATGCTGCCAAAATTGTCAGATAGGATTAGATATTTCTTCCATACAGGGATATGAGCTCAAGAAGGAGATGTATGATGATCATGTCCGCACAACATTCCTCTCAATGAGATGAACAATCGCAAGCTGAAATGCTGCTGGATTTGATATCTAGATTTGATATTCGAACTCTTTCAACACTTATATTTCGGGATATTCTATCTTAGAATCAAGG
Source organism: Magnolia officinalis (assembly GCA_021015155.1). Taxonomy (NCBI): domain Eukaryota; kingdom Viridiplantae; phylum Streptophyta; class Magnoliopsida; order Magnoliales; family Magnoliaceae; genus Magnolia; species Magnolia officinalis. Next base: position 53,237,142 of record JAJHSJ010000010.1, read on the forward strand.
GAAATTAAAAGATGTAAATGCACTCAGAATAAATAAATATGACGATTGTTCTCTTTCTATTTTCTCTCTATCATAATTGAATAAGATAATCTTCTAAACCAAATGCATTTGTTTCTTGTCGAAACAAAATGGCGACTCCACTAGGGAATTGTCTTATTCAAGATTGACATGGAGATAGTTTCAAGAACGTTTATTGTAAAGTTTGGCGTCTTACCGACGCCAAAATGGCGACTCTCAACGGGAACATCCTCCCCTTCATCTCTAAGATAAAATATTTTATCATTCAAACACTAATTGCAATCCTCTGTTCTTATCTGAAGGTTGTTAGACAAAACTTCAAATTACGATCAATGGCAAGCATAACAAAGAAGACGAATTTCTACTTCACGGTGATCGGGTTTGTGATAGAGTATGTGACAAATCAATCTACAAATCACAAAGTCCAACCTATCGCAAGCAAGAATGACATACCCCAAGTTATGGCTAGAGTTATATCTGCTTCGCCACCAGCATAAGAAAATTATAACGACTGGATTGTCGTAGCATCTCAAAGAATGAGGGCCTGAAATGCAGTGATTGCCAGAGTGAATTCATCTCTACAAAGGGTCAAGGGGCTAGCAACACGAAACGCAGTTAGAAAGAACCTCGAGCTCGCTCCTCCGGCAATATACCCAAGGAAAACCATTCCTCTGCTAACATCGCATGATTTCCCAGCCCTGCCTACTGTAGGGATTCAGTGGACAAAGGGACAGAAAAGTAAGTCACCACTGACAAGCTCACCAACTCCTGCATCACCTCAATCGACTGACTGTTGTGGAAGTACAGGAAAATCAAATGAAACTTCCCTTTTTGTAAGCCCCATTGCATCAATATATTCCCAATCTACCCCAACGACAGTTTCATTAGGGAATGGAGAGGCCACCGTATGTATGGCTAGAACAAGTTAAGAACCCCTACCGACTACAGAGGATCGTATGACTGAGATGGCATAAGTGCAGAGAATGCTGATGGAAGAATGTAGAAATCTCCGAGAAGCCTTAGTAACTCTCACGCACAATGTAGCTCAGATGATGGCTCCCCCAATGATGAGTGCCATGAACGGACGAGAACAGCAGCCTGAAGGCTCCTAGTCACTAAGGGCCGGATCACTCGGGTCCGCTCCCATAGCAAGAGCAATAATTCAAGAGGAAGTACGGCAGGTAGTTGAAGAGGCCGTCAGAACAGAAAGAGAACGCAAGAATCTTGGCCGATTCAGATACCGGACGTCATATCCGAGAGAGGTAGAAGATGTTCCTTTTCTACCCAATTTCAAGCATCTCGATTTCCAAAAGTTTAACGGAGACGGGTCGCCGGAAGAACATCTGATGCATTTCTTCACCAGTATGGGAAACTTCTCTACAGTGCAACAATATTGCCTTCGGCTGTTCGGGTCTTCTCTGACAAGTAAGGCGTTTCGATGGTACTCTAGTTTAGCACTAGGATCAATGCGGACTTAGGAACAGATGCAAGATGCCTTTATGTCAAACTTCTTTTCATTAAAGCATGACATCAGTATCACAGAATTAGCCTCATTACGATAGAAAGAAGGGCAGCCTGTAGAGAAATTCATAGACAGGTGGAAGACATTAGGAGCTTCTTGCAGACAATTGCCGGAAGAGAAAGAGCAGGTGAAGATGTGCTTGAACTCTATGGAGACAGGAATCACATTCGGTCTAACTAGTGCTGATATCAAGACTTTCTGTGATTTAGACACAAAAGCTCATGCTTTGGAATTGATGACCAGGAAAATGCCAGCATTTCACTATGAAACGGTTTGAAGGGGACCCAACAGGTTGATTACAAATGTAGTCGATCATGAAAAGAAAAGTCATGACACAAGGGAAACAAGAGGAAAGAAGACCGAAAGGAAAGAAGAGCCAAATCGTCCTAGAGGCAGGTTCGGTGATAAAAGGCCTAGGTCGCTTAACTCTCATGAGGGATTTGCATTCGAAAAGGAAGATGTAGTCCTTATGATGAATCAGTTGCTGAAGGCTAGTACGATAAAATTACCTCCATCCAAACGCCCTGAGGAAGCAGCAAAAACAAGAGAAAGAGACTTCTGTCGATATCATCGTTTGATAGGACACCTAACAGAAAATTGTTTTACACTAAAGTGCATAATACAAAGAATGATAAAAAGATGTGAGATAATAATTGAAAAAGAAAAAAAAGAGATGCAAAAGTGACGGTGAATGTATTAACTGCCCGAGAAGATACTCATGAAAGAGCAGGGAAAGAGCATCGTAAGATTATACGCAAAGCGGCAGTAATCACATTACGATTAGGAAAAAGGGTGACAAGTCCCCCAAGATAGAAAGTTGAAGCAGCAAAAGCAGAGGTTACAAAGAATTATTTTGGCAATGATAAGAAAGAAGAGAAGAACGAAACGGGAAAAGTGACTTATGATGTAATAAGTCATCTGAAAGGTATACCGGCTCGATTAAGCGTTTATGACGCATTAAGATTATTGAAAGATTTTCGGCAAAGCCTGATTCAGGCCCTGTCTGACCGTGATGTCAGAGAAACGTTACTTATAGAAATGGAAAATGTAGAGCACAAGGAGCAGGAGGATTGCATGCCGGTAGTTTCCTTCTTTGACGATGATTTAACCTGCGATAAAGAGCACAATAGACCATTGATGATCGTAGGTCATATTCGCAGTAAATAGATCAAGCGAATAATGCTGGAATCTGGATAATGGGTCTGTCATGAATCTGTTACTATTAACAATGCTAAATGAATTATGATACCGTTGCTCCAATTTATGCCCTAGTGGAATGATGATACAGGGCTTTAACCAAGATGGGCAATGTGCGCTTGGTAAAATTACAGTAACACTGGAAATAAGAGAGTTAACTACAAATGTTGCTTGCCATGTTATCAATACAGTGATGACATATAACCTCCTATTGGGAAGACCATGGATGCATCAGTATGGCATTATACCATCCACCCTTCACCAGTGTTTCAAATATTGTAAGGACGGGGTACAACATAAAGTAATAGCCGATGCGAGGCCATATATAGAAGTCGAAGCCTTCTTCGCCGATGCTAGTTACTATGATGGATTCGCCAGAAAGGAAGAAAATGAGAATGATGAGAATGAAGCCCCAAGAAATGCTCATATGAAGGTGATAAGAATAGAAACTGCAAAGACAGAATCGTCTGGGACAGTGAAAGCAAGAAAGAAATTTTACTTCGTACCAAAGCGTTTGAGACAACCGGGACAACCTCCGTTAACATTATTATCACCCGAACAGCTGAAAATCTTACAATCAAACCATACAGTGCCGTTGCCGTATACTGAAAGGAACAAACCGTTTCTGGCTATTTCGAAAAGATTTCATGTCAAGTCCAACACGAAGTACCCAGAGCCGATCGAATTTTACGCCCCTTCGGAAGTGAAAATAGAAGAAAGGGCCGATAATAACACAGGATATGGAAAATTGACATCCGAAGATCTCAAGAGGTACAATCTAGCTAGCAGGAAAATCATGAAAAACATGAGTTTTGATTAATGAAGAACCGACTGACCTAAATTATGGGAAAAGAATTCAAATTCCAATTGGGGTCAATAAGAAAAAGTGAGAGAAATTTCGAGGATTGGGGGCAGAGTCTTCGGTGAATATAGTTATAGTTGACCCGATAAAAGAAACAGATTCCGAAATAATAAACATCCCGAGACAAATTCGAAGCAGATGGAAGACAGGAGGCAACCAACAATTGACAGTTTACGAGAAATAAATCTGGGAAAAAAAGAAGAGCCACGGAATACATTCATAAGCGCCAGCCTCCTCGAACAGGAAGCCGATCAATATATCAAACTCTTGAAAGAGAACAAAGATGTATTCGCTTGGACATATGTAGAAATGTTAGGCCTAGAACCATCGGTAACAATGCATCGGCTGAATATTTCTAAAGACAAGAGGCCGATTAAGCAAGCGCAAAGGCGATTCCATCCGGACCTAATTCCTCTGATATAAGAAGAAATAAATAAACTGATAAAAGTCGGGTTCATCAGAGAGGTCGAATACCCTAAATGGATATCATATGTCGTCCCCATAAAGAAAAAAAGAGGACAGATCAGGGTATGTGTTGATTTCAGGGATCTAAATGAGGCTTGCCCAAAAGATGATTTCCCATCGCCGATAACTGAGTTGTTAATTGACAGTACGTCGAAATATGTTGTCATGTCCTTCATGGATGGCTACGCCAGCTATAACCAAATAAGAATGGCTCCTAAAGATAAAGAAGCCACGACATTCAAAACTTCATTGGAATTTATTGCTATAAAGTTATACCGTTCGGTCTCAAGAATGCCGGTGCGACATATCAAAGAGAAATGCAGAATATCTTTCAGGACATGATGCATAAGCATGTTGAATGTTATGTGGACGATTTGGTAGTCAGATCGAATGACCATGAAAGATATCGTGAGCATTTGACTTCAGTCTTCCGCAACTAAAGATGAATCCGGCTAAATGCGCTTTTGGAGTATCATTAGGAAAATTCCTCGGCTTTGTCATTAGGCACAGGGGGATCGAGATCGATCCGGGGAAAGTCAAGGCCATCCAAGATATGCCGCCTCCAAAAACGTTGAAAGAATTGAAAAGCTTGCAAGGAAAATTGGCGTACATTCGTTGTTTTATCTCAAACTTGGCAGGAAGGTGTCAGCCATTTTCTCATCTAATGAATAAAGGAATAGAGTTTGTGTGGGACAAGTCCTGTCAGAATGCATTCGATTCAATAAAAGAATTGCTAAAAAAGCCTCTAATATTAACAACTCTTATGAAGGGTAAACCACTTATTATATATATATATATATATATCTGTAACTGAAAATTTATTGGGTGCCTTATTGGCACAGGTGAATGAACACGGGAAAGAAATAACACTCTATTATTTGAGCCGAACTCTAATAGGTGCAGAATGCAATTATTCTTTGATCGAGAAAGTATGCTTGACACTAATATTCGCAGTACAGAAACTGGGACATTATTGCCTCTCCCACGATATAATTTTAATCTCGCGAGTAGATCATATAAAGTTCTTAATGACAAGGCTGATGTTCTCAGGAAGATTGGCCAAATGGATGTTGTTACTTTCAGAATATATGATCACTTATGAGCCGGTGAAAGCAGTTAAGGGGCAAGCAGTGGCAGACTTCTTGGTAGCTCATCCCGTAGTAGACGGTGAGACTGTTAGCGATGACTTTCTCGATGAACAGGTTATGATGATTGAATCGCAAACTAGTGGCAAATGTACTTCAATGACACTTCTTGAGCGTTAGGAACAGGTGCTGGAGTGATATTTATTACTCCTTAGGGCAACTTATTGCTTTATTCTTTCACATTGGGTATTGCATGAACAAATAATGAAGTTGAATATAAGACTCTCATCATCGGGATGGAGATAGCTCAGGAAATGAAAATAAAAATGCTACAGATTTTTGGGGATTCCAAGTTGATTATAAATCAACTGACGATTGAGTTCGAAATAAGAAAGCAAGAGCTCTTGCCGTATTGTTGGAAAGCATAGCAATTGCTAGAGCAATTCTATCGCATCGAAATTAAGCATGTGCCGTGGTGTGAAAATGCAAGGGTAGATGCTTTAGCTAGTCTGGTAGCGGCTTTATCCCGTCCGAATCGGAGTCCTCTTCAAGTAACAATAGAAGAAAGAAGGTTCTTGCCATCATCAGAGATTATCGATGAAGTTGCTGAAGCACTCCTTATATCGTGTCTAGAGGTGACAACAGACGATTGGCGCCAGCCTTTTGTAAATTACCTCAAATATGACATTCTGCCTAAAGATTCAGCGCAAAGACAACAAAGCAAGCAGAGATTGAAAAGATTCATCATGTGTAGCGAAGTATTATATAGAAGGTCTTACAATGAAATGCTGTTGCTTTGTCTAGGTAGACAGGCTCATTTCGGAGAATGCGGAGCACATCAAGCCGACCGAAATCTATTCCATCGGGTGCATCGAATGAGATATTATTGGCCACAATGTTCAAGGATGCTACAGAGTATGCGAAACGATGCCACGAATGTTAGATCCATGAGGATGTCATACATATACCCCCCAAAGATCTTAATCAGACAATCGCTTCTTGGCCTTTTGCTGCATAGGGACTTGATGTTATTGGTCGTATAAATCCACCCTCATCCAAAGGAAAGCAATATATATTGGCAACAACCGATTATTTCTCCAAATGGACGAAAGCGATTGCATTGCGAAATGTTAAAGAAAAGGATGTTGTCAATTTCATCCAACATGCAATAATATATCGTTACGGTATCCCGAAGAGAATCGTCACCAATAATGGTACTCCTTTCAAGAATAGGGGTATGGAAAAATTATGTCAGAAATTTAGTATTCACCACTCATTCTCAATACCTTACGATCCACCGGCTAATGGACTAGCAGAGGCATTCAACAAAATGATCGTGAAAATACTGAAGAAAATAGTAACTGGAAATAACCGCGACTGGGACGAAAAGTTGTAAGAAGCATTGTGGGCTTACAGGACTACTCACCGAACGACAACGAAAGCTACGCCATATTCGTTGGTTTATGGCGTGGAGGCCGTCATCCCGATTGAAACACAAGTCGCATCACTCAGAGTAGTAGTGCATCAGTCAATTACAGATGATGAAAATGCAAGAATAAGGCTAGCAGAATCGGATATGCTAGATGAAAACCGATTGGCAGCTCAATAATGATTGCAATTATATCAAGAAAGAATCTCTGCTACCTTCCACAAGAAATTCAAGCATTACTCTTTCAAGAAAGGTGACATGGTGTTGATGTTGAAAAGACCAATAGTGGTCACTCGCAGGGCAGGGGGCAAGTTTGAGCCCAAATGGGATGGGCTGTACATAATAACCAAAGTATACTCCAATGGGGCATACAGAGTGGTGGATCAAGATGGACGGGGCATTAGTATACCAGTCAACGTTAGATTCATAAAAAAGTATTGTCCTTGAAGATGAATGGAGTTCTGATCCAGAAGATTATTAGTATAATCATTCTATATCAAAAGGGGGCAAGAGTAAATAAAACTGATGAAATAGCTTCCTCAAAATGCAGTGCCATGTATTCTTCCGTATATGAATGAATAAAACTAATGAAACAGCCTCCTCAAAATGCAGTGCCATGTATTCTTCCGTATATGAATGAATAAAAGGAAAATGCTCAAACATTTTTAAGCATCAATAATTATGATTACCGCCAAAATTGACGCTCAAGACACTATCGCAAAAGTTGTCATCGACATAGCAGAATATATTATTTATCGATTCATCAAAACTATACAAGTTTCGTGACAGCGATGGTAATCTATCGTTTATGACGTTAATGGAATAAGCCTAAAAGGCCAATCATGCATCTACTACTCTTGATAAAACATTTAAAATTATACAGACAACATTGAAAAGCCAGTGGCCCTAAAAAACCCATATAAGCCATTACATGCTTAGACTCATGCGGGCAGCGGATGAAGCCAATCACTACCAAAAGTCATAAATGACTAAGTGTAGAAGAGGGCTAATCATGTGTAAGACCAATGTCGTTTATATACCGACAGCGTTATGGGGGAAGGTGACAGAAAATGCCCTCTCGTGAATGGGTCCGACCTTGCAATCGAAGAAAAAGTGGGTTGTAGTGTGCGCTCTTTGGTTATTGTCCATGGACAGGCCAACCATGCGTAAGACCTGTCATGCCCTAAACTGGGAAACCGGGCTCACAAAATTCTCGAACGCTGAATCCAGCGCCGATAGCCTTCGTAATACCCCATTCTCGGCTCCTGGTACCCATATACCAGGTTCCGATCCTGGGATCCTACAAGGAGGATTTTCAACATGAATTTGTTTCATAATAAGCATAAGCATAAGCATAACCCACAAACAACAACCAACAACATCATCACAAATCCACTATGATAAAAATCTTTGAGTACAATGCATAAGAGAAATACAATATTGATAATCAAAAGCTCCAGAACTCTGTTGCACGCTCCAATCTCAAGGCTGCTGCAGCATTCTAGCATCATCTACACGCAATGGTCGTGCATAATCTTACGAAAAGCTTAGAGGGTGGTGTAAGTGTATGTGCAAGGCAAGTGTCATGTATGCGATATCAGAGTAATGTGGAAGTATGTTGGGAAGTCCATGAATACTATCAGCCGTACAAAGGTTATGAGATGTAAGGCATTAATGCTATCAACTATATCAAGGCCATTAGGTGCAAGGCATGAATGATGTCGGCCATACCAAGGCCATGCGATGCGAGGCCTATGTAGCCGAATGTCATATGCGCGATGCTATGCACGCATGCCAGTCCTCATCTGAATCCACATAACCATACAGCTCATCATTAGAGCTTCAAATATCAGTACAGATCTCACTTCGGACAATCACCAGGGTCTAGTACAATCTACACCAGCTTACCACCCCCATTCTGAGCGCATAAGTGGGTAAGTGGAAGAGACCTCACTATTCGCTTGCCAATATCGGGCTCGGCTCGTCGATAGTGGCCTCATTTCTCAAGCTGGTCAAACTCAACCTAGATATTGTCCCCTCACTCAGGCAGGTAAGGTCACACCTCTTTCCAACCGACCATGACATAGTGGAAGACGCAACCTACTAGTATACGGCCATCGTGCGCTCATGTATCCACTCAGTCTCGACGTTGGAGTCATCCTCTGGTACCATCGGGTTTAAAAATTTTCACCCAGGGACATCTATGATGCCCCGATGCTAGTAATAGTATTTTCAGTGTCAAATCCTACCATCCACGATATGCCTGTGGAGGCTATGACCCTGATGTCGATAGGGTGTATAGAAATCATATCACACAAATGCGAGATGCATGAATCATACTATCCAGTCATGCAGCAATCATGCGCATACCGGGCGTTCATGTGGGCAACTCCTCCTATAAGGGAGTCCCATAACAATCCGCCCAATGACATGTGCGATGATCAATCACTCCTCATATCAAGCATACATATGATGCGCATGGGCATGGATCGTGAAGCTATACTAAGCATGTTATATGATGATGATGTATTCTCCTCATATCAAGAATGGGCCTAGATGGCCTACTCATGTCACGAATGGGCCTAACGATCATGGGGGCCCAACGATTTGGGTTAACCCACTAAGGGTAGGTGAGAATGGGCCTAACAATGGGCCCTAGGGAGAGTTACAATGTGGACATTTAATCATCATTGCTCTTACAATGTGGACATCAAACCATCATTGTTCCCAAGGCATGGCCCATCATAAACATCATTACATACATCATGGTGGAATCACACATCATATCGGTCCTCATATACATCGCTTCGAGCCTTACACAAGGGCCTGACATACATCGCATTGGGCTTCACTCATGGGCCTCACATGCATCACATTGGGCCTCAAACAAGGGCCTCATATACATTGGCCACGTCCCACGGGCCTCGAATACATCACAATAGGCCACATCCATAGGACTCTCATACATCACATTGGGCCTCACTCATGGGCCTCACATACATTATATTGGACCTCACCATTTGGGCCTCACATACATCACACTGGGCCTCACTCATGGGCCTCATGTACATCACATCGGGCTTCATCATATGGGCCTTAAATACATGACATCGGGCCTCACTCATGGGTCACATATACATCACATCATGCCTCATATAGGGGCCTTATATATGTCACATTGGGCCACATAAATATCATATCGGAATATCATCGGGACCACACCACAAATAGTAGTGGAGATAATGATTTCACCATTAAATAATTCATAGGGCCCACCATAACATTTATTTTCCATCCAATCTGCTCATAAGGTCACAAAGACCTGAATTAAGAGGAAAATAAATTTCACATTGATCCAGAGCTTCTGTGACCCCAAACGGTTTCAATGGTGGATGTTCAATCCTCCATTGATTTTTTTGCAGTGTGGACCACCTGATAGGTTGATCTACGGTGTGGATGGATGGTCTAGATGTAATACACCTCATAATTAGACCCACCGAACTCGCCGACGTCCATACTGATGGACAGTGTAGATATAACACATATCTCATGATTGGACCCTCAGAATTAGGGATGTCTAAACAGGTGGGCGATTGGGATAAAACATGTGCCTCATGATTTGGCCCACAAGCTTGCTAACGTAAATACAACAACCATATAGCTGGTGTGAGGATTGCTGGCCCACCGTCCAGATGATGGACGATTGGGATATAGCGCATACCTCAGGTGTGGGGTCCACCGTTAAATGGACGGTGTTGATGAAATAGATGGACGACATGGTATGAAATACATACATCATACAGGACCCACAGATCTTGCTGACGTCATATACAACAACAATATAAATGGTGTGAGGTACTCCAGCCAATCGGCTCCCACCGTCCATGGATTGGATGGTGTGGATATACACATCCATCATGGTGGGTCCCACCATCCAAGGTCTCGACAGTGAGGATAAGACTCATACATCACGGAGGAGTGCACACGTCCATGTGGACGGTGGATGAAACACGTACATCATGGCTTTCCCCACAACACCATCCATAGATGAACGGTGCAGGCATAGAATACATACATCAAGGTAGGGCCCCACATGGCACCGTCCAGATGGACGGTGCTGATATAATACATGCATTAAAGTGCGCCACGTGGGTGGGCCACCAGATCCTAATCAAGTTGATATTTTGTGTTTTCCCCTTCATTCGGGCCTATATGACCGACCGTTCACGCAGGTCCCAAATCGGGCAGCAAGGTGGCCCACTTGGTGGACGGCATGGATAAAATACGTACATCAGGGTGGCCATTCAAACACACACACACACACACAGAGAGAGAGAGAGAGAGAGAGAGAGAGAGAGGAGAGAGAGAGAGAGAGGAGAGAGAGAGAGAGAGAGAGAGAGAGAGAGAGAGAGAGAGAGAGCTGTGATGGGAGGGACCCCGACACTATGGGCCCCTCTTTGCTTACAACACATACATGAAAATCGTACCTATCACAAGTGGGCCTTACATCAAAATCAAGATCTAATGCTATGAATACCCACCGATTTCGCTCTTCTTGGCTCCTTGGAATGTTAAGCTCTTAAGCTTTCTCTTCGATGGTGGAAGATGAGGATTGAAGGGTGGGGTAGGAAGTGGGCCTTGATCTTGTCTCTCCTTAGGATTTTCTCTCTTGGAACCTTAGGAAATGGTGGAGAGAATGAGAGAGGAGAGGTTGTTATGAGAAGGATGGGATGAGAGGGATGGATGTTGTAAGAAGAATAACTTGGAGAGTTTGGGCTTGGTTGAATTTTGGATGAAAGAGGGATGGGTGGAGAGAGAGAGAGAGAGAGTTGACTTAGGGGATGGCTTGTGTAAGAGAGGGATGGGTTATGTACTTGACTTGTTATTGATTGATTGATGTGATGGGTTGTAGAGATTCCCTTCGGATTTGCAATGCGCGACATTTTCCTCAAAATAAACGCGGGCCCACGACTCCTGGCTTGGGTATCACATCGGCACGCGAGATACAACATTGGAACCACGACGATGACGCGGTCGCAGGAGTACAAGTCTCGGGTTGAGTCAACTCAGATATACGGGATGCGACTTAGGGTCGCGTACAAATACCAACTATAGGTCGCGAGTCGGCAGAATTCGACCAGGAGGATGGCGAGATCCTAGGGAATGGTACGAACTAGGATATGGACCTTACAAAACCTCCAAATTCCTGACTTGATTTCAGTAGTAACTCATGAGGATAGAGTCTCTAAAATAAATTACCTCGTTATTGATGGACTGGCGACCTTAGATTTGGTACCCTAAGGTAGCCTTGCGCACTCCGTGAACTCTAGAGAGTTACTGTGGCCAACCATGTGCGTAAATCCCACTGAGTTCACGGCCCCGATAGCTTCACTGGGCGCCTCTAATGGATCGCGGTTTGTGAACTCCTCGGTTGTGATAAGTTCGGTGGACTCTAAAGAGTTACAGAGACCATTCATTTGAGACCCGACTCCAACTACACTTGAGTCTAAAAAACTGTGGTTGCTCCACTACTCAAGAGCTTAAACTGCATGTAAGACTAACTAAACTGAAATTTAGTTCCGCCTATTAAAGTAAATATCACATAGGAAACACCATATTAACAATCATGATAAATCTAGAATTACATACTTTGTTGAGGTATAATATTTTGTTAAGAGTTGTGTAATCATATGCTTAGAACAGATTATGATTGTATAATTTAGAAAGAAGTAATCATCTCAAAATGCTGTAATTCATTCATATATCTTGAAGATCAAGAGAAATTACATATGATGATATATATAAAAAAGATGTTTCTTTTTACAAATCTTCCCACATGCGAAGCATCGGTAAATACAACAAATCCTTCACACCCAGAGGGAAGAGTGAGGAGAGGAGTGGACATGAGGTGGTCCTTCAGTTCCATAAATGCTCGCTCACACGTGTCACTCCACACAAACTCTGCACCCTTCCATGTCAACCTGGTCAGCGGTGTTATGATACGAGAGAATCCCTCAATAAAGCGTTGATAATATCCTACTAAACTAAGAAAATTGGGGATCTCGGACACGTTCGTGGGCTGGCCCCACTGACGTACTGCATCAACCTACGAGGGGTCCACAGTGACACCCTCCCTCGTCACCACGTGACCGAGGAACTTCACCTCCTCCTACCAAAACTCGGACTTCTCCAGCTTCACATACAACTGGTGGGCACGGAGGTCTGCAACGCAATATCCAAATGTTGCACATGCTCCTCATGGGTCCTCAAATATATCAGAATGTCGTCGATGAATACCACAACAAACTGATCGAGATACGTACGGAAGACCTCATTCATCAACTGCATGAATACTGCGTGCGCATTGGTCAGTTCGAAGGACATGACCTGGAACTCAAAATAACCATAGTGCATCCTAAATGCCGTCTTTGGGATGTCCTCCTCTTGGACTCGAATCTGATGATAACTGGAACGTAGGTCTATCTTCGAAAAGAACTGTGCACCCTGCAGCTGATCAAATAAATCGTCGATCCTCGGGAGCGGATACTTGTTCTTGATCGTGACCCGGTTGAGCTTGCGGTAATCCACGTAGAGCCTCAATGAGCCATCCTTCTTCTTCACAAAGAGTACCGGCGCTCCCCACGGTGAACTGCTCGGATGGATAAAGCCTAACTCACACAACTCATCCAACTACTGCTACAGCTCCCGCAACTTCATCGGTGCCATACGATATGGGGCCTTTGAGATAAGTATGGTACTGGGCACAAGATCAATCTGAAACTTAATATGCTGGCGTGATGGCAATCCCGGAATCTCCTGGAATACATCGGGAAATCACAAATAACTGGCAACTGATCAACGCTCACTGCTACGGGCCCCTCTACTACACATGACATCAAACAAGACAACGACTCTCCTCTAGGCTCGACAATGAACTGGAACTGAGGCAAGCCGGGTATGCAAAACGTGACTGTCCTCGCGGAGTAGTCTAAGACGGCGTGGTACTCGGCAAGCCAATTCATGCTCAAGATGACATCAAACTCGGACATCGGTAACACGAACAGATCAACAGGTAAAAAGATATCACCAACCAGAACGGGGCAAGATGAGTAAAATCGGCCTAACACTGCGATCTTCCCCAAGGGAGTCGATACTGACAAACCCTCACGAGCGAAATCCAATGGTAAACTGGTCAATCGGCTGAAATCTTCGGCTACAAAGGAGTGCGATGCACCTGAATTAAACAATACGCGTGCAATGCATGCAGAGACAGGAATAATACCCTCAACGACCCCTTCGAATGACTGTGGGACCTGCTGAGCCGTGTAAAACCTAGCCTAAGATAGTTGGAGAGGTGCCTATGCCCTCTTAGTGTGCTGTTGCTGCTGTTGTCACTGAGGTGGTTGAAATCGCTGCCTCTGCTGCTGAGGTCTTGGAGGCTGGTGCTACTGCTGCTGAGGGGGCCTCGGTGGTGGGAGTTGCTGTCGCTATTGCTACAGAGGTTGTTGCGGTGCTCTCAGCTACTGCTGTGGTGCTCTTGGTTGCTGCTACTGCGGTCGGGGACACTCCCACCTACGGTGTCCTATCCCACTGTATTCAAAATAGGCATCGGGAAGCTGCTTATGAGGTGGTGCCGGAGGTGCTGTTGGTGCTCCGGTGGATGGGTGGCTCCTGTACCTCTGCGACCACTAATGCTGTTGGGAGCTACTGGAGGGGGCCTGCCTCTTTGGTCTCTCCTTTGATCTCGATCGCTCTACATGCTGACCCACTCAGCCTCATAAATATGGGCTCTCCATACTACCGTCTTAAAAGTCGAAAGCTCATGCCCAACAACACGGCCTTAGAGACCTTAACGTAAGCCGTTCTCAAAACGGCGGGCCTTCTGCTCCTCATTATCAATTAAATATGGCACAAATCTGGATAGCACTACAAAACGAGCCACATATTAAGCCACCGTCATATCCCCCTGCACTAAAGTCTCGAACTCTAGCGCACGCTGTCCTCGAATGTGGTCGGGAAAATACTGCTGGTCAAACCGGTCTATGAAATCCTCCCATGTCTAGACGAAATCAGGCCCTGTAGCATGGTAACGGAGGTCCACCAGTGCTCGGCCTCACCCTGGAGAAGAAATACAGTTAACCGGACCCGCTGTTGGGTCGTACATCCTATCATATCAAAAATCTTCTCCACCTCGGAGCACCATCCCTTGGCTGCTGTTGGGTCTGGTTCGCCCTTGAAGCGTTGGGGATCGAGTTGTCGAAAGTCTCGAAGAAGGGTGCTCCTATTCTGCCTGGGATGGCATAATAGGGGGTGCCTACCCTTCCCCTGGAGGGTGGCTGTCACATGCTCCAACATCTACTGTAACTGGGAGACACTCACGGGTACGGTCGGATCCGCACCGGCCTCGGGTAGAGGAGCGGCATCTTCAAGCTGGGGAGTAGGAATCTCCGGTGGTGGAGTGCGAGTCGCAGGTGGTAGAGTGGGAGTCGTAGGAGGTGAAGAGGGAGTTGCTCGGGTCGCTCTCCTGGGTGGCATGTCCTATAGGGAAGAACAAAGGCGCTTATCAACCTTGAGAACTCTCAAAGGCATGCACGTTAAAGGTCTATAACAGAAGATCGCTAAGCTATCCGAACTCGGGACCTAATCATTCCAAACTCATAGCAGACATGTGATGTTATTCCCAGTTATTCTCAAGTTATACTCTGATACCAACTTCTGTCACGCCCCAAACTCGGAAACCGGGCTCACAAAATTCCCAATCGCCGAATCCGGCATCGACAGCCTTCGTAGTACCCCATTCTCGGCTCCCAGCACCCATATACCAGGTTCCGATCCTGGGATCCTACAAGGAGGATTTTCAACATGAATTTTTTTCATAATAAGCATAACCCACAAACAACAACCAACAACATTATCACAAATCCACTATGATAAAAAACTTTGATACAATGCATAAGGGAAATATAATATCAATAATCAAAAGTTGTAGAAGTTCGTTGCACGCTCTAATCTTAAGGCTGTTGTGGCGTCCTAGCGTCACCTGCATGCAACGGTCGTGCATAAGCTTACGAAAAGCTTAAAGGGTGGTGTAAGTGTGTGCACAAGGCAAGTGTCATGTATGCAATATCAGAGTAACGCGAAAATATGCTGGTAAGTCCATGAATACTATCAGCTGTACAAAGGTTATGCGATGTAAGGCATGAATGCTATCGACTATATCAAGGCCATGTGGTACAAGGCATGAATGATGTCGGCCATACCAAGGCCATGCGATGTGAGGCCTATGTAGCCGAATGTCATATGCACGACGCAACGCACGCATGCCAGTCCTCATCTGAATCCACATAACCAGACAACTCATCGCTAGAGCTTCAAATATCAGTACAGATCTCACTCTGGACAATCACCGGGGTCTAATACACTCTACGCCAGCTTACCACCCCTATCCGAGCGCACAACTGGCTAAGTGGAGGAGACCTCACTATTCGCTTGCCAATATCGGGCCTAGCTCGTCGAAAGCGGCCGCATTTCTCAAGCTGGTCAAACTCAACCCAGATATTGCCCCCTCATTTAGGTGGGTAAGGTCACACCCCTTTTCAACCGACCATGACACAGTGGGAGACGTAACCTACTGGTATACGGCCCTTGTGCACTCATATATCCACTTGGTCTTAACGTTGGAGTCATCCTCTGGTACCACCGGGTTTAGGGAATTTCACTTAGGGACATCTATGGCACCCCGATGCTAGTAACAGTATTTTTGGTGTCAAATCTTGCTATCCACGATATGCCTGTGGAGGCTATGGCCCTGATGTCGTTAGGGCGTATAGAAATCATATCACACAAATGCGAGATGCATGAATCATACTATCTACTCATACAACAATCATGCGCGTACCGCGCGTTCATGTGGGCAACTCCTCCTATTAGGGAGTCCTATAACAATCCGCCCAATGGCATGTGCGATGATCAATCACTCCTCATATCAAGCATACATATGATGCGCATGGGCATGGATCGTGAACCTATACTAAGCATGTTATATGATGATGATGTACTCTCCTCATCTTAAGGATGGATCTAGATGGCCTACTCATGTCAAGAATGGGCCTAACGATCATAGGGGCCCAATAGTTTGGGTTAACCCACTAAGGGGAGGTGAGAATGGGCCTAACAATGGGCCCTAGGGAGAGTTACAATGTGGACATTTAACCATCATTGCTCTTACAATGTGGACATCAAACCATCATTGCTCCCAAGGCATGACCCATCATAAACATCATTACATACATCATGGTGGAATCACACATCACATCGGTCCTTATATACATCTCCTTGGGCCTCACACAAGGGCCTCACATACATTGTATTAGGCCTCACTCTTGGGCCTCACATGCATCACATTGGGCCTCATATACATCGCATTGGGCCACATCCCATGGGCCTCAAATATATCACAATAGGCCACGTCCCACGGGCCTCGAATACATCAGAATGGGCCACATCCATGGGCCTCTCATACATCACATCGGGCCTCACATACATTACATTGGACCTCACCATCTGGGCCTCACATACATCACACTGGACCTCACTTATGGGCCTCATATACATCACATCGGGCCTCACATAGGGGCCTTATATACGTCACATCGGGCCACACAAATATCATATCGGAATATCATCGGGACCACACCACAAATAGTAGTGGAGATAATGATTTCACCGTTAAACAATTCACAGGGCCTACCATAACATTTATTTTCCATCCAATCTGCTCATAAGGTCACAAAGATCTGAATTAAGAGGAAAACAAATTTCACATTGATCTAGAGCTTCTATGACCCCAAATGGTTTCAATGGTGGACGTTCAATCCTCCACCGATTTTTATAGTGTGGTCCACCTGATAGGTTGATCTACGGCATGGATGGATGGTGTGGCTGTAACACACCTCGTAATTAGACCCACCAAACTCGCTGACATCCATACTGATGGACGGTTTAGATATAACACACATCTCATGATTGGACCCTCAGAATTGTGGACGTCCAAATAGATGGGCGGTTGGGATAAAACACGTGCCTCATGATCAGGCCCACAAGCTTGCTGATGTAAATACAACAACCATATAGTTGGTGGGAGGATTGCTGGCCCACTGTCTAGATGATGGACGATTGGGATATAATGCAGACCTCATGTGTGGGGTCCACTGTTAAATGGACGGTGTTGATGAAATAGATGGACCGCATGGTATGAAATACATATATCATGTGGGACCCACAGATCTTGATGATGTCATATATAACAGCAATATAGATGGTGTGAGGTACTCCAGCCAATCGGCTCCCCCCGTCCATGGATTGGACGGTGTGGATACAACACATCCATCTTGTGGGTCCAACCGTCCAAGGTCTGGATGGTGAGGATAAGACTCATACATCACGGAGGAGTCCACACGTCCACATGGATGGTGGATGAAACACGTACATCATGGCTGGCCCCACAGCACCGTCCATAGATGGACTGTGCGGGCATAGAATACATACATCAAGGTAGGGCCCCACATGGCATCGTCCAGATGGACGGTGCTAATATAATACATGCATCAAGGTGCACCACATGGGTGGGCCGCCAGATCCGAATCAAGTTGATATTTTGTGTTTTCCCCTTCATTCGGGGCTGTGTGACTAACCGGTCACGCAGGCCCCAAACTGGGCAACAAGGTAGCCCACTTGGTGGACGACATGGATAAAATACTTACATCAGGGTGGCCATTCAAACAAGGAGGGAGGGAGGGAGAGAGAGAGAGAGAGAGAGAGAGAGAGAGAGAGAGAGACACGTGTGATGGGAGGGACCCCGACACTATGGGCCCCTCTTTGCTTATAACACATACATGAAAATGGGACCCATCATAAGTGAGCCTTACATCAAAATCAAGATCTAATGCTATAAACACCCACCGATTTTGCTCCTTCTTGGTTCCTTCGATTGCTAAGCTCCTAAGCTCTCTCTTTGATGGTGGAAGATGAGGATTGAAGTGTGGAGATGGGAGATTAGGGGGTAGGAAGTGGGCCTTGATATTTTCTCTCCTTAGGATTTTCTATCTTGGAAGCTTGGGAAATGGTGGAGAGAATAAGAGAGGAGAGGTTGTTGTAAGAAGGATGGGATGAGAGGGATGGATGTTGTAAGAAGAATAACATGGAGGGTATAGGCTTGGTTGAATTTTGGATGAGAGAGGGATGGGTGGAGAGAGTGAGAGTTGACTTAGGGGATGGCTTGTGTAAGAGAGGAATGAGTTGTGTACTTGACTTGTGATTGATTGATTGATGTGATGGGTTATAGAGATTCTCTTGGGATTTTCAACGCGCAGCATTTTCCTTGAAATAAATGCGGGCCCACAACTCCTGGTCTGTGTATCGCATCGGTGAGCGAAATGCGGCGTTGGAACCGTGGCGACGGCGTGGTCACAAGGGTACAAGTCTCGGGTTGAGTCGACTTAGATATACGGGATGCGACTTAGGGTTACAAGTAAATGCCGACTATAGTTCGCTGGTCGGCAGAATTCGACTGAGAGGACTGCGGGATCCTAAGGAACGGTACAGATTAGGATACAGGCCTTACAAGACCCCAAAATTCCTGGCTTGGTTTCAGTAGTAACTCATGAGGATATGGTCTCTAAAATAAATTACCCCCTCATTGATGGATTGACGACCTTGGATTTGGTACCATAAGGTAGCTTTGCGCGCCTCGTGAACTCTAGAGAGTTACGATGGCCAACCATGTACATAAACCCCATCGAGTTCACGGCCCCGATAGCTTCACTGGGCCCCTCTAATGGATCGCGATTTGTGAACTCCTCAGCCGTAATAAGTCCAGTGGACTCTAAAGAGTTACAGAGACCATTCACGTGAGACCCGACTCCAACTACTATGAGTCTAAAAAACTGTTGTTGATCCACTACTCAAGAGCTTAAACTACGTTCAAGACTAACTAAACTGAAATTTAGTTCCACCTATTAAAGTAAATATCACATAGGAAACACCATATTAACAATCATGATAAAACTAGAATTACATACTTTGATGAGGTATAATATTTTGTTACGCGTTGTGTAATTATATGCTTAGAATATATTATGATTGTAAAATTTAAAAAGAAGTAATCATCTCAAAATGCTGCAATTCATTCATATATCTTGAAGATCAAGAGAAATTACATATGACGATATATATATATATATATATATATATATATATATATATATATATATATATAAAAGATGTTTCTTTTTACAAATCTTCCAACATGCCTAATGCTACTAAATACCTTTGTAGATCCTCTTTCAATTGAATTTAGTTGTGATGTGCTTTGATTTAGCCTTAAGAATAATTTTTGTATGGTCAGGAATGGCAGCCAACTTCTTCCCTACGGAAGCAATGATCTCTTCACTCCTGGTCATCTCAAACTTTTCAAAGTCAACTGAGCAAATGTTGGCTTGTATCTCTTCTTGGATCTTATTTATATTCAGTTCTTCTTCTTGATCCTTCATCTCCAACTGAGAAATTTGTTCCTTCAAAATATTGATTTGACCTTGGATAGCTACCCTATTATCATTGGAGATCTTCAATCGCTCTTGAAGTGATTGCCGTTCTTGATCATGTTCAGAAATGACAGAAGCAATGCAATAAATTTTCTCCTTGGAGGAAGTTAGCATTCTCCCATATTCCAAAATTTCTAGGGCAATGACCACGTTCTCCATGGATTTCAAAATAGCTACTAAATCATGGAATCTTACGAGATAATCACGTAGAGGAGAGACATTGATCTTGGACATTTTTGCAGCACTATCCAACACTTCTATAGCGATGTTCAGATCCGGCCACTGATCAGGATCTTTAAACATGTGCACAACTACTGACATGGAGTTCCTCATCAGAATCAGCTTGTAAGAAGGAACTTTCTCTAAGGACAGTAAGTCAGACACAGTAGCCACTGAACTAGAACTAGCCGAGCAACTCAAAGGAGGATTCACTATAATATAGCAAAGGAAAGAAATCAGAACAAAATTTATAAAATAAAGGATATAAGAATATATATATATATATATATATATATATATATATATATATATATATATATATATATATATATATATATATATATATATATATATATATAAGGAAGACAATAAATATACCTCCTACAAGAGCATGATCAGTTGGAAGCTGTGCTTCTTTGGCGGCAAAAGTACTAGGTCTTATCATATTAGCAAACGAAGGAGCTCTAGCGTTCGTACTAGAGTCGATGGTGGTGGGAGTTGCTATATCGATTAATTATGTGGGGAAAATGATTTCACGGGCTACGACCCTTGGCGGAACAAGGGGAGCTAAGGGAATTCTCACTGAAATAGATTGTGTTGTAGGAATGATGTCTTCTGTTAGAATATCATCTGCCTTATCGCCAATGGCATGAGTATTTGAAATAAAGATAATAATAATAATCATAAAGTAGTAATTACATTAAAAAATTAAAAGATTGATGAAAACTATGAAAAACTTCTTACTTGGCGAATAACCATATTCCCCATAATCTAAGGGTTCCTCTTCATCCTCTGTTGCCGTTGGAATTGTTGCAGGAATATCAGCATCAGGATGAGCCTCGGCTCCAACATTTTGAGGAATTGTTGAAGGATGTTCTTTGCCAGTAGAAACAACTTCGACAATGGTGTCGTTCTCATCATCAATATTGACTTCTCTATCTTCATAATCATCGTCCTCGTCATTCTCTTCATTGTCTTCCTCAGTGTCATACTCAGTAGAAGAAGTACTGTCAGATGATGAGGATGAACTATCTTCCTCCAATTCTTCCTCTATCTCCTCAATTACTATTTATTTCCCTTTCGAAGGGGAAATTCTGTTACTTTCTGATTGAGGATCCTTATCGACTGGGGTTGGAGAAGTTGAAGGAACAATTCCCTCTTGATGGGTAGAAACAGAAGCTTGAGAACGTGCTCAAGACCTAGTCATTGGAGAAGATGAGCTAGGACGAGTAGGCTGAGGAGTGGGGGAAGGAACCGGATCATCTTAAATTATAGCAATATTCTCTTGAACTAGAGAGGGCACTTGCACGATGTCATCAACAATTTTTTAAGAACGATCTCGAGGGACTTTTTCGAAGTCCATAACAATTCCATGGGCTATCCATCCCTCCAGAGTATTGACAGGTTTTCTTTCACGGATTGGTTCCTCCAAGGATATTCTCCTACAAAGCTGACTAGGGAAAGGTGCATGACTCCTCTCTAGTATAAAGCCGATTCATTCTTCAAACTTTCGACCCTTGAGTTTGGGGGGAGAAATCCATATCGGGTGAGTTACGGTAGGCATTTGGTGACTAAATAGGATTGGTGGACCCACCACCTCATCCAACCATATGAAGCACGGATGATACGATTGCTGCCAGGAATTATGAAGGTAGATCTGATAGGCCGCCAACAATTCTTCCAAATCATAGCCCAATTATATGGGCTAACGCCATAACTGCGTATTCTCCTCATGACCATTCCACAGTCTTCAAGAATGGCTTGATCAAAGCCAAACTGCCGGGCGAATCGACTGGGGTAATAAGGTTCTCTCCAGAATTCTGTCCCTTCTCTCAGTGGAAGACTACAAAATCGAATGGAAATGTAGAACGCTCCATCTCCCGGAGAGAGTGATTCGGTATCCACCATATCCGTATTGAAAAGGCAGAGCTAAACATCCTTAGGGGGGGGGGGGGGACAGGACTATGCCAAATTAAAAATAAATGCAGAATACAAAGATAACACAATCAAAAAATAAAATAGCACAAGTAAATAGCAACCTCAAATGCACTAGTCTTGAGAGGTTGATACAAACTTAGTTCTAAGGACAACCTAACACAAAAAACCAATGGCTTATGGCAGGACAACCTTACTAGAACGTTTGTAAGTATCAAAAATCCAAACCAATACAGAGGCAATGGAAATAAATTAAGTTATTACAATATTCACCACAAATGCATAAAGTAAATTACAACATTCACACACATAAACAAATCCAATCATCCACCACAACTCCAGGAATTATAGTGGTTCGTTTGTGTGTACACCAATTATTAAAAATAGCCACACAACTACTCCACTCCCAATATCCACACCCACAAGATATTGGCTTTCACTATGAAAAAGGTTTTCCAAGGTTCATCTTAAAACCTTTACAATTGTGTCTTTAGATGGGTTAACACAATTACCAAAACCCCACACTTTGAGATTTTCTGGATTACCTCAGACAAAACCAAAAATGAGATTTTCTGGCACAACCTTACAAACCACAAAAGATACATAAAGATTAAATGGTACTTACCTGGAAAATTCTCCTTCTGAAGAAGCCCGATAGATCCAATCCGATGTAGACGAAGATGTTCAATGTCCAGCCTCACAAATGAAAGGTTCTAGATCTAAATGATTTTTAGATTAATTCAGCCTGGGCTAGCTTGATTTGATTTTGATCTCAAAGAGGGTAAAATTACAATTCCCTTCTTTAATGAAATTGAGTTGAATGGAGATCACAAAATCAAATGCAAAAAGCTATTTAAGAGAATTTAAAATGAACACAATATAGCTTAAGAAATGTAGGAACTTATCTCTTAGAGTGATGGTTTGATATCGCTTGGAATGAATGAAAAGCTCTAAGATTCATCCTCTATTTATAAGTGAAAAAACTATTCTCTCGACTGGTCTAAGGGTCAGTTCAACTGGTCGAAGGACCAACCAAATTTCAAAATTTCTGGCGAATGACCCCCACAACATATGCAATGAATATGACCTAACCTATAGTCAAGCTAGGGTCATCCATACCTTGTTTACGAGTTTGAACAAGTGAAACATCGTTCACTCTGTTAATTCATACACTTGAAATACTTGAAGCTTGTCTCCAAATCTTGAACTTGAGCTTGAGTAAAGACTTGAGTTATTGAGTCTTTAAAGTACCGAACTTGAAGATTAAACTTGAACTTAAGCCTTGAACTTGTACTTGTACTTGAGCTTGAAATCTTGAACTTCGACAACACTTCTTCAACTTGAATACATAGAGAAGTTCAACGAAGACTTGGACAACTTTAAAATGCATGAAGTTGATCTATACACCTCATCAATACATGATACAGATTTTAAAGGATTTGGCATAACAAAATTTGACAACATTGGGTGCTAGATTTACAATGTAGCATTTACAATCTTTCCTTTGTCAAATTTGTGACAAAACCAAATAAAGAATCATGCACCAAATGTGCAACAATTACTCTCCCCCTTAATCCATTACTCCCCCTTAATCCCGGCAAGGTGATATGTAGAACCTGTATAAGTCAAATACATGTCCAATAAAAAAAAAACCATATCTACAATCACACATCCCCAATCAAAATAAAGCATTAAAATCATGCCATAATTTCTCCTCCCTTTTTGTCACAATATGACAAAGGAAGGAAATACAAATTGATGATATAGCAAAGAGATATGAGAAATAAAAGAAATAAGAGAGTAAATAACAGAAACATGTTCAGCAAAATATATTCAGGAAACATAGAGTCATGTTCATATGCCCAAATACTATCAAAGCACAAATAAAGATAATAGTTAATACATGCCCAAAATAAAAAGAGTCTAATCAGAACCAGAAGAAAGTGCAGGGATAGAAGGATCAATCTGATGTAATCCCTTGTTAATGAGCCTAAGGTATTTGCGCATATATTCGAATTGAGTCTCCTGGTATACATGCAAACCTTCCACCTTTTCCTCTAGGGTTCTCAACCGCTCATCAAAATCAAAAGGCTGAAAGTCAGGATCAGCCTCAGAATCAGATTCTAATTCATTAAATAAATCATCCATGTTTACACCATCAGGAGGTAAAACATATTCCTCTCCAGCTTCTTCAACAACTCCAACATCATCCCTATCAACTTGGCCGGGTACCAACCTCAAATTCATCTTGTTAATGTTGGAATTTTTGAAGGGTAGATGGGAAATAGGAGCTTCTCCAACAGGCATAACCACAAGACTATGAATAGCTAGTGTGGTCATCAGATATGCAAAGGGAATATCACTATGGTCAGGATGGAGATGAAACTGAATAATGATATAACAAATAAGATACGTAAGACATATTTGAACACGAGAAACAACTAAGTGAAGTATGCGACCCATGAAAGAAGTTAACTCAGTTTTGTTACCAGATCGACGATACAGATTAGAAATGAAAATACGATGAAGAATCCTGTATCTGGATAACATATTTTTAGAATTGAGCGCAATACCAGAATTCCATTTCGCATTCATGTTGTACAACACTCTAGTTAGCATACGTTTTTCATATTCAAATGGTCTCACAACTAACGTAGAGATAGGTATTCCTTCATCATTCACAGGAATATCCATCAAACCAGATATCAAGTGACGGTCTACATCAACTAGACCTTATCTAGTTATCACAGTAAAAGTTAAATTTTCAACAGAGAAGTCACTTATACAAGCAAACATGGACTGTGCAATGGACCGGTATGTAGGACCGTCCTAATTCAATATGTTAGCCCATCCTACAGCTTCAAGGAGGGGGACGATATTGAAAGGACTCAAATGATTGGAGTTAACTGTCCGCTTAACAATTACAATGTAGAGACGAATATCCCGCACATATTCGGGATCCTCTTTGGGTGGTCGAAGAGTACGCACCGTAATCGGTGCAGAACGGGAAGAAGAGGGACCATGAGAGGATCTCTTCTTGTATCTACTCTCCATTATACAATGCACAAAAGGAAAACAAGAAAGGAATGGAGGGTTTCTCCCAAATCAGATTTTAAGCTAGAAAACCAAAGAAACCACAAGAAAACTTGAAATAAACTTCAAAATTAAGGAAATATAACTGCAAAGATCCTAAATCCAAAAGAAAAATGAAAAAGATGCATTAACCAAGTAGCAATCGAAGGTGCATTCGACTGGTCGTGGAAGCGTTTGTTGAAGAAGATGAGAGAAATGAAGAAAAAGTATTTTTTGCACATTTAAAACCCCCAAACTCGAGCTACTCGACTGGTCGTGCCATGACTGGTCGAGTGTGTACTCGACTGGTCGTGCAACCTTAAAAATTTTCATTTTTCAGTAATTTTTTGATTTAAATTTTCAAAAAATAAAAACTTGTAATATAGTACAAGCAAACACAATTAACTCAGATCACATTACACATACCAATATCTAATTTCAATTTAGCAAACCTATTTTTGTCAAGTGGTTTTGTGAAAATGTCTGCAAGTTGATTTTCAATTTGAATATAATCCAATGAAATAATCTTATCTTCCACTAATTCACGAATATAGTGATATCTAATGTCAATATGCTCAGTTCGTGAATGTTGGATTAGATTTTTAGAAATGTTGATTGCATTAGAATTATCGCAATATAGAACCATAGAATCTTGCGCAAATCGGTAATCATTTAACATCCTCTTCATCCACACAAGCTGAGTGCATTCTTTACCAGCTGCAATATACTTAGCCTCAGTTGTGGAAAGTGATATGGAACTCTGTTTCTTACTATGCCACGAAACTAGACAGTTCCCGACATAAACACATCCACCGCCGGTAGACTTGTGATCATCAATATTACCAGCCTAATCAGCATCCATATAACCATCTAATTGAACATTAGTATCATGGGGATACCAAAGACCAAGATTGGATGTACTTGCGAGGTATCTCAAAATATGCTTAATAGCAATCAGGTGGGATTCTTTAGCATCAGATTGATATCTAGCACAGATTCCAACACTGAATGCAATATCAGGTTGGCTCGTAGTTAAATATAATAAACTACTTATCATACTGTGATACAACTTAGGATCTACACTTTTACATGTTGAATCCTTAGAGAGCTTAAGTGTCATACTCATAAGAGTATCAAAATTTTTACCGCTCTCGAATCCAAACTTTTTCACTAAGTTTAGAGCATACTTAGTTTGAGAAATAAAGATCCCGTCTTTAAG
This sequence comes from Magnolia officinalis, assembly GCA_021015155.1. Classification (NCBI taxonomy): domain Eukaryota; kingdom Viridiplantae; phylum Streptophyta; class Magnoliopsida; order Magnoliales; family Magnoliaceae; genus Magnolia; species Magnolia officinalis. The sequence continues at coordinate 53,263,766 of JAJHSJ010000010.1, forward strand.
CTGTTTCACTTGGAGACCTAAAAAATAATTCAGTTCTCCAACCATGCTCATTTCAAACTTAGACGTCATCAAATCTGCAAACTTAACAGACATGTTAATACAAGTAGATCCATAGATAATGTCATCAACATATATCTGTACTATCAGTATGTGATCATTGTGTTTCTTTACAAACAGTGTCTTATCAACACTCCCTATTACAAAGTTATGACTCAGTAGAAACTTAGCCAATTTCTCGTACCATGCCATGGGAGCTTGTTTTAATCCATATAGTGCCTTTTTCAAGTGATAAACATGATCAGTATGTTTAGGGTCTTCAAAACCAGTAGGTTATTCTACATATATTTCCTCATGTAGATCACCGTTCAAGAAAGCACTCTTGACATCTATTTGATAGATTTTGAAAATTTTATAACAAGCAATGGATATGAACAGTCTGATAGATTTAAGACGAGCTACTGGGGTAAAGGTTTCATCATAATCGATGCCTTCTATCTAAGTGTACCCTTGTACAACTAGTCTTGCCTTGTTTCTTATAATGTTACCTAATTCATCGGACTTATTTTTAAAGATCCATTTAGTTCCAATAATATGTTTATAATTAGGTCTGGGAACTAAGTACCATACATCATTCCTTACGAATTGATTAAGTTCATCTTGTATAGCCACTTTCCAGTTTTCATCAGCAAGCACTTCTTTTACATTGACCGGGTCAATCTGGGATGTAAAACACACATAATTACAAATGTTTTCTAATTGTCTACGAGTGCGTACACCAGTGAGAGGGTTCCTAAGAATTTGATCAGTTGGATGGTTTTTAACTAACTGCAGTTCAGTGTCACTTTGACTAGATGAAGAGTCTGGTTTATCAAATAAAGAGACTTCATCATCTTCTGAACTTGAGACATGTGTATTCAGGTGATCATCTATAACCACATTAATGGACTCCTGAATTACACCAGTCCTCTTGTTGAGAACACGATACGCTCTATTATTTAGTGCATATCCTAGGAAAATACCCTTGTCACTTTTAGTGTCAAATTTTTTCAGATTTTTTCGGTCACGTAGAATATAACATTGGTTGCCAAAACTCGAAAGTATTTGACTGTTGGCTTCTTATCGAACCACAGTTCATATGCAGTCTTATTATTTGACTTTCTAGTATAAACATGGTTAATAATATAACAAGCTGTGTTCACTACTTCAGCCCAACGATTTTTAGGAAGTTTCATGCTGTTTAACATCACATTATCCATTTCTTGAAGCACACGATTTTTTCTTTCAACAACCCCATTCTGTTGAGGTGTCTCAGGAGCAGAAAATTCATGCGATATACCATGATCACTACAGAACTTCTCAAAACTGCTATTATCAAATTCAGAACCATGATCAGTACGGATTTTAGATACATGTGATTCCTTCTCTGTTTGGATACGCTTGAGTACCCTTTTCACTTCATCGAGAGTTTCAGATTTCTCTCTCATGAAAACTACCCATGTATACCTGGTAAAATCATCTACTATTACCAGAATATATTTCTTACCGCCTCGACTATCTGTTCTAGTAGGTCCAACGAGATCCATGTGGAGGAGTTCAAGGGGTTTGGATGTGGCATTGGAGCTCACTTTCTTGTGAGCACTCCTAGTTTGTTTTCCAATTTGACATTCGCCACAAATTTTATTCATTTTCTTTAAATTAGGTAGACCTCTTATTACTTCACCTTTGCTCAGTTTATAAAGATTACGGTAGTGTACATGTCCTAGGCGTTTATGTCATATTTCGGTCTCATTGGTTTGGACCATGTAACACGATAACTTAGACGAGCTTGAATCACTAACTATATAACAGTTCTTAGATGTTTTGCGACCAGTTAATATCACAGGACCATTCTTATTAGAAATCTCACACTCTTAGTTGGTGAATTTGACGCTATGTTTATTATTACAAATTTGAGAAATGCTTAAGCGATTATGCTTAAGGCCCTCTACAAACAAAACATTCTTAAATGGAGGAAGATTAAAGAGTTGAACCTACCTTGGCCAACAATTCTGCAGTTGCTACCATCACCGAATGTGACAGATCCATCAGTCATATCTTTAAGATTGGTGAACAAATCTTTGTCATCTGTCATGTGTCTAGAACAACCACTGTCTAAGTACCACTTTGATTGACTCGAAGCCTTGAAAGTGGTGTGGACAACTAGACAAGCAACCTTAGGGACCCATTTCATTACTGTTTTGGGTTTTGGAGCACAGTTGATTTTTCTACGCTTGTAGTTGTTATATATTCTACCATTTGAGTTAGATTTTAGAAGCTCCTTGAGTAAATCTACAATTTTCTCAGCTAAGGGGTTATGATTCTTGTTTCTATAATTGATATAATTGCTTTTAAGGTTTCATAGCCTGAAAAGTTTTAGGATTTTTGAAACTATTTTGATTCAGACTTTTCCCTTTTGAGTTAGAGGACTCCCTTTTAACAAACTTAGGTGGAATGGACTTACTTTTAGGAGGTGTATTCTTATCGTAGCCCAGACCAAATCTATCACCACATTTCCTTGATCCGGTTAGCTGTCTTTCTAGTTTAGGATCACTCTAGGCATACCTCTAAGTATCCTTCAAACTCAAGAGAGAAGAGACTTCTAGTTTTAGTTTTTCATTTGTTTGATTTAAGGTTTTCAACTTGGGATGTTTTGAAATCTAAATCACACTTAGCTTTTTTAAAACAATCAAAAAAATGCGATTTTTCTAAAACTAAGTTATCAAAATCTTCTTTTAACTTTAAAAACTCTTCTTTTTGAAGTTTTAGTTTTACAGCTATTTTGCAACTTTCCCTGTATAAGGCATTATAGGCATCTTGTAAATCATCATTATTTTCAGGGTCGCTTCTCAGATTTTCATCATAAGTTGAATTACAACACTACAAGAAATTGACCATTCACCGACGAACTTATTTCCGACGAAATGAATTTCATCGGTAAACATGACTTTCACCGACGAAATATGATTTCGTTGGCAAAAGATTCCCACCACGACCGAATCCGAATCCCTTAAACCTAAACCTAAACCTAAACCGATCTCGAACCTGAACTCGAACCCAAATTCCTAAACCCTAAGCCTAAACCTAAACCTAAACCTATTCTCAAATCCCTAAACCTAAACCTACACCTTAACCTAGACCTATAAGCCTAATATCAACCTAAACCTAAACTCGAAAACCTAAACCTACACCTTAACCTAGACCTATAACCTTAATCTCAACCTAAACCTAAACTCTAAAACCTAAACCTAAACCCGATCCCGAACCCGAATTCTTAAACCTAAACCTAAACCTAAACTCAAAAACCTAAACCTAAACCCGATCCCGAACCCGAACCCAAACCCGAATTCCTAAACCTAAACCTGAATTCCTAAACCCTAAGCCTAAACCTAAACCTATTCTCAAATCCCTAAACCTAAACCTACACCTTAACCTAGACCTATAACCCTAACCTCAACCTAAACCTAAACTCGAAAACCTAAACCTAAACCCGATCCTGAACCCGAATTCCTAAACCTAAACCTAAACCTAAACCTAAACATGAAAACCTAAACCTAAACTCAATCCTGAACCCGAACCCGAACCCAAATTCCTAAACCTAAACCTAAACCTAAACCTAATCTCTAATCCCTAACCTAAACCTAAACCTATAACCCTAACCTAAACCTAAACCTAAACTTGATCATAGACCCTGATTGGTTGACAATTTATTTCATGAGTTTTGGACCATTGGTTACTTTTCATTTCCACTATTCATCAGATGTTGAAGTGACTCGTAAGGAAACATTACGAATGTTCTTGAAGTGATCCGTAAGTAAATATAGCCAATGAAAATAATGATTAAATGAAAATTACGGTTATCCATTCTAAAACTAGGAATTCCTTGATAATTAAACACTCAGGATGGCCCACAAAGCCAAAACCACCAAGCTGGATGGTGATAGTTGATCCGAAGTTGTTTCGTATTACAATGAAATACATGTATTTAATATATAATGATAATGTGTAATGGAATTTTCAAATTTTACTAGAATATTTACGGTTTTTCAAATTTAATAATATTTTAATTATCTCTCTAAGCATAAGCACAAATTCATTCTACCATCAACACTACTTGTATAATGTTTTAGTATATTCCACTTGCACTATAAAGTTTAATGTGTTTATTATAGTGATGTTTATACACTTGTACTGACATTTTTTAAGTTTATAAGTTTGTAGTTCGCACATATTCAGTCATGACACCAGGTGGGAGACCAGGTCGTTCACACACTAGATCTATCCCTTCCACCCGTGATGCGACGGAGATAGCATCGACGTCGCATGTTGCATCATAGGCGTCTGACCCCTCGGTTGAGCATAGACCGTGCACTGTATGTAAGTCTAGACATATATTTATTTAGTGACTTCTATTTATGTTTAGACTTACATATTTCTTTTGCGACAGCATCGTTGACCAGCCGATCCCTCATTGGTGAGAGCGCCCTACGCCGAGCTGATATTGCAGAGAGAGAGAGGTTCAACAGCTACGGGTCATCGTCGATGAGATCAAAGAGCAGCTGGAGAGGCGTAGGGAGGAGGACCAGAGGCGAGAGAGGAGGAGAGGCGACGGGAGGAGCATGAGAGGAGGATCGAGGAGATGTGGGTGAAGCATAAGCGACGGATGCAAGAGATGTTTCAGGCTATCGCTGCACGCTTTGCCACCGATGCCCCACCACCTCCGCCTTCATCTTCGTGATTTTTTTTTATATACGAATGTTAAACTTATATGTATTTGTGCATGGATGAATGTGGGTTGTATATATGTGGATGTGGATAAGATTGTTTGTGTATGGATGGATGTGGTTTGTGTTTGGATGGATGCGGATGTGAATATCATGAAAATATATTGTAACAGGTGTATTTACAGGTGAATATCAGGAGTTTTTTATTAAATTTTGAAAATCAATGAAACTGAGAAGGAACGGACTATTACCGAAGAAATATTTTATTGGTAATAGGAAGTCAAAAACTGATACCGACGAAATATTTCGTAGGTATAAATTAATACAAAAATTTATACCAACGATCTATATATGATATATACCGACGAATTATTTCATAGGTAATAGAGGGCTTATGCTAACGAATTATTTCATCGGTAATAGAGGGATTATATCGACGAACATTACCGACGAAGGTACTCATCGGTAATGTCGTTAATCCATAGTTGTACTAATGAAGATCTTCGTCGGTATAATCTGTGTTTACCGACGAAATATATTATTTTTTCCTACTAAAAGTAACATGTTTTGTCGATGATTTTAGTCATCGGGATTTGTTTTAACATTACCGACGAAGTCATATTTCGTTGAAAAAAGCCTTTAGCCACGGTCTTATTGCGACGATCTTAGCCACGATATATTTTGTCAATAATAATCATTACCAATGAAAAAAGATAAAATAATGACGAATTATGTCGTCGATAAAAGAGCAATTTCCTGTAGTGCAACTGTCTGAGGAAGTGACTCTTGCTAGTGTCATTACGGCCTTGACCTCATTAGTAGACTAGGGTTCAGAATCATCTGACTCAGAAGAAGCTTTAGAGCAAGATGACTTATCCTATGTGGCCAACATACCTTTCTTCTTAGGTTTGTCCCTCTTTGGACATTTGTTTGCCAGATGCCCATATTCATGGCAGTTGAAGCATTGACTGTCTTTAATAAATTTCCAATTTTTAGATCTAGTCCTTTTCTTTTTAGAAGGTTTTTGAAAATCTACTCTCTTTTTGCTTTTAAAAATTTTATAAAACTTCTTGGCTAATAGTGTCATATCATCTTTAGAATTTTCACAATCAGAATTCTCTTGAGAAATATTTTTAGAAGACTTAAGGGCTATGGACTTACCTTTAGGAGCCTTAAAATTTAACTCATAGCTTTGTAAAGAACCAATAAGCTCTTCAACCCTCATATTATCTGTATTACGAAGTTCCTGAATGACAGTGACTTTAGAATTGAACCTATCAGGTAATGAGTGCAATATCTTTGCATAGACTTTACTTTCTAGGATACTATCACCAAGACCCCACATAGAGTTGACTATGTCATTTAACTTAGTATAGAAGTCCATGAAAGTTTTACTTTCTTCCATATGTATTTCCTCAAACTGAGTGGTGTCATTTCTAGAATGTCCCAGGCTTGCTTTGCAGTATCACAAGATATAATTCTTTTGAATTCATCTGGTGATAGTGCGCAAGTGATTGCATTTAAAGCCTTTGCATTGGCACTACTCTCATTTTTTTGAAGTGTGGTCCATGAAAAATAAGGTGTAACTTTAACAGATTTAGTTCCATCAGTGCCTAGAACTTTAGTTGTAGCTGGATACCATCTATCACTGTGGCTTGCCACACACTCTCATTTATGGACCTTAAAAAGATCCTCATTCGGGCTTTCCAATAGGCATAATTGGAGCCATCAAAAGGTGGAGGCTTAGTAATTGAGAGGCTACCAAAATTTGACATCTTATAAACTCAGATCGGTTAGCTCAGGAAATGAATCCAAATAATAAAAATGAGCTATTAGGCTCTGATACCACTTGAAAAGGCAGAGCTAAACATCCTAGGAGGGGGGGGGGGGTGAATAGGACTATGCCAAATTAAAAATAAATGCAGAATACAAAGATAGATAGTACAATCAAATAATAAAATAACACAAGTAAATAGCAACCTTAAATGCACTAGGCTTGAGAGGTTGATACAAACTTAGTTCTAAGGACAACCTAACACCAAAAACCAATGGCTTATGGCAGGATAACCTTACTAGGATGTTTGTAAGTATAAAAAAACCAAACCAATAAAGAAGCAAAGGAAATAAACTTAGTTATTACAACATTCACCACAAATGCATAAAGTAAATTACAACATTCACAAACATAAACAAATCCAATCATCCACCACAACTCCAGGAATTATAGTGGTTCGTTCGTGTGTACACCAACTGTTAAAAAATAGCCACACAACTACTCCACTCCTAATATCCACACCCACGGGATATTGGCTTTCAATGTGAAAAAGATTTTCCAAGGTTCACCTTAAAACCTTCACAATTGTGTCTTTAGATGGGCTTACACAATTACAAACACCCCACACTCTGAGATTTTCTGTATTACCTCAGATAAAACCAAAAATGAGATTTTCTGGCACAACCTCACAAACTACAAAAGATACACAAAGATTAAATTGTACTTATCTAGAAAATTCTCCTTCTGAAGAAGCCAGGTAAATCAATCCGATGTAGACGAAGATGTTCAATTTCCAGTCTCACAAATGAAAGGTTCTAGATCTAAATGATTTTTAGATTAATTCAGCCTGGGCTAACTTGATTTGATTTTGATCTCAAAGAGGGTAAAATCACAATTCTCTTCTTTAATGAAATTGAGTAGAATGAAGATCACAAAATCAAATACAAAAATCTATTTAAGAGAATTTAAAATGAATACAATATAGCTTAAAAAATGTAGGAACTTATCTTTGAGAGTGATAGTTTGATATCTTTTGGAATGAATGAAAAACTTTGAGATTCGTCATCTATTTATAGGTGAAAAAATTGTTCTCTCGACTGGTCGAAGGACCGACTAAATTTCAAAGTTTCTGGCGCGATAAGATAAGGTCGTTACTCGACTGATCGAGTGGCCTGCTCGACTGGTCTAGTGGGACCAAAAAACCTTACTTGACTTTGAGTCGAGCCTGCACGACCGGTCGAGCACCGTTCACTCGACTAGTCGAGCAGTCTCCACGATTGGTTGAGGGTTCAATAAAAAATTTTGAAAATTTACAGCAGATCTTGGACTGGTCAAGCCTGAGCTTGGACTAGTCGAACAAAGACTAGGACTAGTCGAGAAAATGACCCCCATAGCATATGCAATAAATATGACCTAACTTATGGTCAATCTAGGGTCATCCATACCTTGTTTGTGAGTTTGAACAATTGAAACATCGTTCGTTCTGCTAATTCATACACTTGAAATACTTAAAGCTTGTCTCCAAATCTTGAACTTGAGCTTGAGTAAAGACTTGAGTTCTTGAGTCTTTAAAGTACTGAACTTGAAGATTAAACTTGAACTTGAGCCTTGAACTTTTACTTGTACTTGAGCTTGAAATCTTGAACTTCGACAACGCTTCTTCAACTTGAATACATAGAGAAGTTCGACGAAGATGTGGACAACTTTAAAATGCATAAAGTTAATCTATACATCTCATCAATACATGATACAGATTCTAAATGATTTGGCACAATAAAATTTGACAACACTAGGTGCTAGATTTACAATATAGCATTTACATGTAACCTTTGTATATCGATAGAGACATAATTGGAAAAAGTTGACTGTGTCGGTTGCCCGAATTTTATTGACTACCCAGTCATATGACCTTTTGGCCATGACTCTCTTCTGGAAGAACCATAAATGAATGTGTGAAGGGTGAATGTATTTTTTCTCTGGGGCTTCGAAAGTCCATGGGAAGTAAGTGCCTAGCCATCCAGTAATGTAGTGCCAAGGAGTGTATGCAGAGCAAGCTCCAACAGCAGGGCTCTTTACGTGAGTCGCTACCTCTCAAAGAACCTTGTAAATAGAACATAAGACTGGAGGAGCGAGGGAATGTTTATGGCCTTCCGCCGGGGCACCAACGACAATGAATACGATAGGGCGAATGACGTTCACCCATTTTGAGCAGAAAGAATGACAACACTTAGCCAGTTAACGAGGAATGCAACAAGTTCTCCATCAAGACTATATTCTGCGCGGTCCTTTATCCTATCGTAAAGATCCATCAATTCTTGGGAATGACAACCACGAAATCTGTAAAAGAAATGACAAATGGTGAGAAATGTAAGAAGAAAGTCACCGAAATGCTCTGGTAAAATGCGCAAGCCATTGCAGAGGAGAGATCTTATGAATGTTTAAGAATTTTGACATTTCTTTGAAAAGTTCTGCGGTTGTTTCTGATATCGAAGCTCCTCGGTTGGGTGATGAAATGAATGCAAGCTCTTCATTCATAGGGATAAATTCATCATAGAATTTCCCTGTTATTGGGAGGCCTGCTATGCGGTGAAGATCCCAAAGTGTGATACTCATCTCTCCTATGAGAAGATGGAAGGAATTGGTTGTGGGGCACCGGTAGTTTAGAAGTAATGAGACGTTACTTCTATGGCATTGTAGAGATCAATTTTGATCAGTATTTTAGAGTGCTTCACCAAAATCACCTCCGCCCATTCCGTATAGTAAGAGCGAGAAGTTAGAAAGCCTCTGGTCCTGAATTCTTCCTGACCCCATATCGATTCACGATCTCTGAAGCGTTGCTGGACTATTTCAGAAAAATGAGTGGGAATTAGGGTATAAGGGTTATGGAAAGGGATGAGGAAATTCATCGGATGAGCTTCGCCAATTTGTTGTCTCAGCTTCTTGCCCAAGAGAGTTCCTTCCAGTATGCGAGGTTCTTTCAGCACCCAAGATGATGTATACATTAGTTTCTTTCCGTCCATTTGATCAGAGGGTTCACAATTAAGGATGAATTGATGACAGTGAAGGTTCAATGGAATGATGACCATGCCTTCTCGGTGAGGGTTATCAAACTTCATGATGCCCTTGATAACTCGAACCATTTCCCAAGAATTTTGAAGTCTTTTCCTAATGTGTTCTTTTACTTTCTTATGGAATTCTTCATTTTTGTTCCGACGAGGCTTCTTTAATTTGGAAAGAGGCGGGGTATCTTCTCTGGCTGGGGGTTTTTAGCTAATAGTCTGGAGATGAGTCATTGATTTCAACCATTCTTCCCAATCATATTCGAGGCCGTGCTTGGGGGGCCTTTCGATATAGCCCATTAAGATGGCTCTATGAATTGGAGAAGGAAGTGTATTGATGCGATCAGTAAAGTCAAATGTGGGGAGAACTGGTTCTTTTATGTAGACAGGACGCTTACTAGTAGTTTTGAAATGCTTCTTTTACGGTTGTTCTGAGGGTGGAGATGGAGAAGGTTCAGAAGCGTGTGAAGATGAGGGGTTTGGTAATTTTAGATGAGAAGGTTGTGCAGTAGATGATTCTATAAGACAGAATGTCCTTTTAGTACGGGCCATGATAAAAAAGAAGAAGATGGGTATCGAAGTGAAAGGGTTTCTTAAAGAACACAATTTTTGAAGGAATTTTCAAAGTATGGAAACTTTTGAGACAAAGGATCATTTGCGTGGACCCGCGCAAATAGAGTTTGATTGTGCGGTATTGCGTTAAGTATGAAGAGTACACGCAGATGAATATTTGTTACTTGGAATGAACGTACAAGGGCATGCAGTTGCGCGAAAATTCTTCAGGTGAGCAGAACTTCAGTAGGAAAATAGGAAATGAGGAATGAAGGTCGACTCTAGTATTTATAAAAAATCGGACCCGTTTGTGAGACCCTATTAGCCTTTGCGCAGGGCTGCGCAAACAAAGATTAGACGACGGGTAGAAGAGAGTAAAGTTGATCTTGTTTCTTTATCCAAAGAGGAGTAAACAAAAAGGATCAAGGGGGCATTTGTTGAGGCATAAAAATGAAGGATTAAGGATGACTCAAAAGGAAAGGAAGATACATGGGAAAAATGTAAAGAAAATGAAGAAAAGAAGGAAATTCATAGTGTTTGCGCAGACTCGCGCAAACCATGTTGGTTGTGCAGGACCGCGCAAAAGGTGTGAAGGGTTGCCCGCCCTTGCACAACATGGGTATGGTCAAGATAATTCGGACAGTGGGAATCTGATGAAAGGTGGGCCCCATGGCACAAAGATTGAGGGTTCGCACATGTGGAGGCCTATAAATACCCCACTCCCCCTCTCATTTGGACACATTGAAGATTCGAGAGAGGATCAGAGCACCAGAGAAGAAAATAAATTTGAAGGTATCGAGAAGAGAAAGAAAGAAGAAGAAAGAGGAGATGTTGTGCTGGGCTGTGCAACACCCTGGTGTTGCGCAGAAGTGAATCTCAAGAAGTCGAAATGCTGCCAAAATCGTCAAATAGGATTATATCTTTCTTCCATACAAGGATATGAGCTCAAGATGGAGATATATGATGATCATATCCGCACAACATTCCTCTCAATGAGATGAACAAATCGGAAGCCAAAATGCTGCCGGATTTGATATTCGAACTCTTTCAACACTTATATTTTGAGATATTCTATTATAGAATCAAGGAAAATCAAAGGATGTAATGCACTCAGAATAAATAAATATGATGATTGTTTTCTTTCTATTTTCTCTCTGTCATAATTGAACAAGATAATCCTCCAAACCAAATGCATTTGTTTCTTGTTGAAATAGGCCTTAACTGGGTGGTTTCAAATTCCAAAGTCATATCGAGTGACTCGTCCATCTCCCTAATAATATTATAATCTAAATCAGGGGAGTGGTCTACACACGCCTCAAAAGAGGTAGAAGGGTCGATTGAAAGAGGCTCATCCTCCACATTTAAATCAAGTGTGTCAGATGGGTGGAGTAGATCATTATGGTCGATAACTTCCTATACCTCGTGATCACTTTCTTAAACCATACTTGAGATCGATTCCAGGAGAATTTGGGCTATAAACTCATGACTGTCATCCCAATACTCACCATATTCTAATTCAGTGTAGTTCACAAGTGGGATGGGATCGCTTTCCTCACATTCTGTTTCCAGGTTAGGTTGAGGCTCGAATAAACTAGCCTCTTCATCCTCGGTAAAGCCAAGTGTATCATGTGAGTGAAGCATGTCAGTATCATTATATTTGAAAGATACCCATGTCTCTTGATCTTTACTTTGGACAGTCATCGAGATCGACTCTCCGAGAAATTGAACCATATGATCATTAACAGAATCCAACTCCTCATTCTCAATTTCAGTAATCTCCATAATCGCATCACGTGAACCTAACTGTTGTATATCTTTTATAAGTTCTTGTAATCTTTGGAGTGTGTTTTGCTGGATGAGCTCTAGAGTTTGTGTGGAATTTTGAAGTGAATTCTCTTGGATCGTTTCTTGTTGGATCTCAGAGGTATATGACCTAAGAGAATTGTCACTATGATGCATTGTTGATTCAACTTCCCAATCTTGATGTTTCCACTGATCATAAGTAGGGAGTTGGGAATGAAGAATTGGATTGGGTTGAGGCTGGGGTGAAATAGCCTCCATTAGCTTATTGAGACGTGATGCAAGCGCTTTTATCATTTTTTTAATGCTAGCAAAATTGTCTTTATAATCCTGAAGTGAATCCTCTTAGATCGTTTCTAGTTGGATTTTAAAGGTAGAAGACCCAAGAGAATTGTCACTATGATGTATTGCTGGTTCATCTTTCCAATATTGATGTTTCCACTAATTATAGTCATACGAGTCATAGGTAGGAGAATCTGATAGTTGTTAATACATATTATCACTCATAATATAGTCTCTCATTGTTTTCTTCTTGTCTGATGGGTGATAATAATTCTCACTCCCATAGTTATGATAACCCCAACCCTCACGTATTGTTTTCTTAATCTGTGGGGTGTAATTATTCTCCCACATATAATCACGTAAGGATTTCTTAACCAGTGGAGCATTGTATTCCGTTTGGTTCTCGATGATGTTTTCAAAAAAAATTTGAGACGTAGGTTGTTTTCTAACATAATCATCTGACAGCCTTTCACAATTTCTCGCATTCTCTAAAACTAGCTCAGCATATTGACGTTCCCACTCTTACATATACATGGTGAAACCCTAATCCTGAACCTAATCGTAACATAAAATAAAACAAAAGGAAAAAAATCATACTGCAATATGGAAAGTAAGTAGAGGAGAAGTTAGAAAGAGTTTACCGGTTTGGAGAGTTCTATGTTTGGATCTTACAAAACAGAAAACAATGTTAGTCCCTAAAAAGAAAATACAGAAAAATCCTAACCTAAAAATAAAAGAGAAAATTAATCCTAAAAACAAATTAAGAAAGTTTATAAATCCAGAAATATGAAGTTAGTTTCTAAAAAAAACTTAAGAAAGTTTCTAAATATAGAAATAGAAAGAAAAGTTAGTTTCTAAATCTAGAAATAGAAAAGAAAAATTAGTTTCTAAAAAAAATTAAGAAAGTTTCTAAATCTATAAATAGAAAGAAAAGTTAGTTTCTAAATCCAGAAATAGAAAAGAAAAATTAGTTTCTTAAAAAAATCACGAAAGTTTCTAAATATAGAAATAGAAAGAAAAGTTAGTTTCTAAATCTAGAAATAGAAAAGAAAAATTAGTTTTTAAAAAAAATTAAGAAAGTTTCTAAATCTAGAAATAAAAAGAAAAGTTAGTTTCTAAATCTAGAAATAGAAAAGAAAAATTAGTTTCTAAAAAAAATTAAGAAAGTTTCTAAATCTAGAAATAGAAAGTTAGTTTCTAAAAAATTAAGAAAGTTTCTAAATCTAGAAATAGAAAGTTAGTTTCTAAAAAATTAAGAAAGTTTCTAAATCTAGAAATAGAAAGAAGTTACCAAATTAGAAGTTTCTATTTTGGGATCCTGTAGTAGAAAAAAGAAAGTGAATTAGTTTCTAAAAAAGAACTGAGAAAGCAACCTAGTTTCTAAAAAAAGAAAAAGAAAAGTTTCTAAAAATAGAAAGTAAGTTTTTAAAAACTGTAAAAGGAAAGGAAATTAGTTTCTAAAAATGGATTAGGAAAGTTTTTTAAAAATAAAAAATTAGTTTCTAAAACAAGTTAGGAAAGTTTCTGTCTTAGAATTAGAAAGTAAATTAGTTTCTAAAAACAAAAAGGAAAGTTTCTAAACCTAGAAATAGAAAGCTAAGTTAGTTTCTAAAATAATTTTGAAACTAACTAGAAAGCTAAGTTAGTTTCTAAAATAATTTTGAAAAAAAAAAACCCTAACCTAAAATAGAAAGTAGAAAAATCCTAATCTTAACCTAATTTCAAAACTAATCAAATATAGAAAACGCAACCATCAATCCCCGACAACGGCGGCAAAAACTTGTTTACAACACCAAGTGTAGGGTCGCGATGTAGTAATAATCTCGGTAAGATCGAGGTCAAATCCATAGTGACTGATCTTGTACGTTTCTGAAATTAACCGGAAGTAGGACGAGAAGAAGATGTAAAGCTAATTTTGAAGTGATTGAGAGAGTAATTGTGAATTAAATAATTAAAACTAAGAATTTAAATGTGGGAACTAGAGTGTTAAGGATCTACTTGTAGTGATCAAGGAGCCCTCTTGCTTGATTCAAGTAACACAATTAGATTTGGAGTCCTATCCTATCCAATTGGAAAATATATTAATAAAACCAAAATTGAACTTCCATTGACCTAATTCTCAATGAAGGAGAACTATGATAATTGGTAGGGATTCCATCACCAAATCATGCTTAGGAGACAATGACAAACAACAGGATTTACTAATCCCATAATCTCAAAGTAGGAGAATTGTGAAGATTAGGAAAGATTTCATCACCCTACCATGCCTAAGGGATGATGGTGAACAACAGGACTTACTAATTTCACAATCTCAAATCAGGAAAAGAAGATACTCAAAGCTATTGCAGATCTACTGTAATTTGAGTCACAATAAACCATTAAAAACTGAAAGTATTCCTTAAATATCAAATTAGAATCCATGGAGTTCAACATAAACATGAATCAAAGCAATAGAAACATCCCATCATGCTACAAGCTTCACCTCCTAGCCCTAGCTAAGAGGTTTAGCCAACCATAGACATGATTGGATCTAAAACCGGAGAAGAAAACATGAAAATAACTAAAGAAGAAGAAGAAAAACTCTTGGTGACGGCTTCTCCACCCTTTTACTCCACTCCTTAAACCCTAGAAGATCCTTAGGAACATCCTAGGGAGTCCTATTTATAGTTGTGGAACTCTAACTTTCACACCTAGTTGGAAAACTCTAGAAATTGCCTCAATTTTACACAGTTTGCTAAAATAGACTTCACGCTACACAGTTTCCCAAAATAGACTTCACTTTGCGCAATTTCACAAAATGACCCAGAGTTTCAGAATATGATTTTTCAGGACGATTTTAGGATTCCTTTTCTTTACTTCGAATATTTGATTATCTTCATTCCTCACTTGGTTTTCTTGGATCTTTGGCATGTGAATTCTTCAATCTTGGTCTCCTAAGATCCATCCATTGCCTTGGTGATTCTTGAGCATAAAATCCATACTTTTAGCACCATTTTCAATCTAAGCTCTTAAATTCACCTTGCAACACAAACATGAGTAAAATAGAACCATGCGATATTTGACCCTCAACAATATCCAAAGGTGAAAAACTTTCTTTATTAAAGGACGCACTTGTGTGAGCAATGTGCATGGTTAATGCGACTGAATAGGCATGCTTATCGACCGAACTATCAAGCAGAGCCATCATTTATTCAAAATATTGAAAGATAACTCCTTTTATCAATAAAAAGTTAAATACGCTAGCAATCGCCTTAAGTCTATTTCGAGACAAAGGATGATTAAACCTCGGGCTACTCAAGAGGGAGTTTAAAAAATCCTAAATCATTCAAAGTTTCTAACAGTCCCAGAAGGGATGGCAAGTACTCAAAAGTAACATTGGCAAAGGCTACAGATAACTAAAAGAAGAGAGTTAGCTCCTATATGGGGTGAACCTTGTATGAAGTCTACGCATATACGATCAAGGCGGACAATTCCAAAACTAGAAGAAGAGCATATATCGGTTAATATGGTCGAGCTTCATGTAGAAGTTGAATCAACCAAGAATGACCAGAATCTCAAAAAAAATGTATCGATATTGAAGGATTGACCGAATACTTCAACGATGAATGTTTTTTAGATGATTTTTTTATTGAAGAATTTCTTATAAAAGCACAATCATTAGAACAAGCCTCATCTAAACCAAATGTGGAAATGGAGTTGAAATTATGAATGAAACTGACGAGCAATCGAATTCGGAAACACTTGGGGGCAACGTTCGAATTCGGTAATAGAATTTGGGTCATTACTACTGGTTGTGTTAGATTGTAATATGGTGCTGAAACTACCATTGTGTTTCCAAGCTAAACTATCTCAACCAAATAAGATGGAAGGAGACGTAGAAAAGTTGGGTCCTCCCATAATCATACAACATGGTTCCTTTGACTCTGAGGACGAAACAAAAAATGTGTCAATCATTATGGTCGATCTAGAGTCACCTTTTGAAAGGATAATTATTGAAAGAACAACTCTTACCATGACCCAAAACCTGAAACCATTTTATATCTCTATACACTTGGAAGGATGTTTAGTAACTAGAGTTCTAGTCGACGATGGAGCCGCAGTCAACATACTCCCAGCTAGGATGATGGCTAAATTGGGAAAGACTCATTACGACGTAATTCTGACCAAGGTCACGATGAGCAATTTTACTGGAGGAATCACACAAACATAATGTGTTTCACCAATTGAATTAATGGTGGGAACCAAAAAAGATGTTGGTCGCCTTCTTCATGGTCGACATTTTGTCAAACTATAATGCTTTACTCAAAAGAGGTTGGATTCATTCGTTTATATGTATTTCATCATCACTACATCATTTGTGATTTTTAGAAATTAAGATAAAGTAGAATTGATTTTAGCCAATAATAAACCATTCTTAGCTATGTCCAACACGATAAAGGCTTATTTTTATGCAAATGAGATTGGACCAATACGATTTACGAGATGAGATGGAATGAGATCGATGTCATACTTAACCTAGATAATATTGTACATGATATCGTAATAATAATACGACTGAACGAATAGTCACCGAAGGCTATAATTCCCTTTTGTGCAACTACAAGTTGCATGATAGAAGAAATCTTATGGCGAGTCAACCTTCAGTTAAGGCCGATTTCATAGTTAGAATACGATAGCTTAATGAGAGTGAAAATATGATCATGGATGTTTTGTTAATATGACCGAAATAACAGTACCGGCCGATCAAGTAACTGAAGATGGTATTGATTTGAAGAATATGAAGCAAGTGCCAGAGAAATTGAATGATTCTTAAGCTCAAGTTCAAGATCCTTTAGTTGAGGTAAATTTGAGAACAAACAACATCTCAAGCTTACTTTTATCAATGTACTATTGGATTCACAGATTTAGGTCGAACTCACTAACTTGCTCAAGGAATTCATCGATTGCTTTGTGTGGAACTATCATGAGTTGCTTGGACTAGATCAAAACCTCGTCGAACATAGGTTACTTATAAAAGAAGGCTATCGACTACATAAACAATTGCTCATGTGGATGATAACTGAAGTCATGCAAAAGATAAAGGAAGAAATGGAATGACTTCTGAAAGCAGGTTTCATCAAACCCATTAAATATGCCAATTGGATTTCGAATGTAGTATTAATTATTAAGAATAATGGTAAACTTAGAGTTTGCATTGATTT
Source organism: Magnolia officinalis (assembly GCA_021015155.1). Classification (NCBI taxonomy): domain Eukaryota; kingdom Viridiplantae; phylum Streptophyta; class Magnoliopsida; order Magnoliales; family Magnoliaceae; genus Magnolia; species Magnolia officinalis. Next base: position 53,281,194 of record JAJHSJ010000010.1, read on the forward strand.
CATAAATTTAAACTAAGCCACACCAAAGAATGAGTATCTTATATCTATTACTGATCAATTGATCAATCAAGTTGCAGGACATCATATGTTCACCTTTATGGATGGTCGTTCAAGATATAACCAAATAAGCATTGTAATTGAGGATGTTCCAAAGACAACATTTGGATTTCCCGGACACTTAGGAAATTTTTATAGGGTCGTAATGCCATTTGGACTAAAAAATATAGGAGATACTTATCAAAGAGTGTTGGGGCACAAAAAAATGCATGAGTTAATAAGAGTTTGGTTTGTTGCGCATCAAGGATCCAAGATATGTAGCTTGACCCATTTCGCGGCCCTCTCTTTATTTCCCAAGATCTCCCATTGTACAACATTCTCCTATTTGTGTGGCCCCCTCTCTATCATCCCTCTCTGGAAAATCTATTGCATGTGAATAGTATTGCGCTGGAATAGTGTTGCGATGAATAGTGTTATACATGAATAGTGTTATGCGAGAATAGTGTTGCATGATGAATAGTGTTGCACGGTGAATAATGTTACGCGAGAATAGTGTTGCGAGTGAATAGTGTTGCACAGTGAATAGTGTTGCACGAGAATAGTGTTATGTGATGAATAGTGTTGTGTGTGAATAGTGTTGCTCGAGAATAGTGTTGTTGTGCAGAATGGGGCCCGTGACACATAATTTGAGGTCTCACACGTGTGAAATCCTATATATACCCCATCCCACTCTCATTTGCATCATCAGAAGTTCTAGAGAGAGGAGAAGGTATTAAGAATAGTATTGCACGATGAATAGTATTGCGCGGTACATTGCATACGAGCACAACAAGTGTCCCCACAGCTCTATTCTTTACAGTTTTGTAGATTCTTTTATGGTTCAACCTTCGAAATGCTGCCGAAATTGCCATTAAATTACTTCTTTTTCATGTCATTATGCTAATTCATTGTACTTTATTTTAGAATCAAGGGAAATACGATGATGTAAACGAACTCAGATTCAATAAAATATATAATGATGAATATTATTATATTTTCTTCGTTATTATTGAATGATAATTCTCCTATCAAAACTCATTCGTTTCTTGTCGAAACAAAATGGTGACTCTACTGGGGATATTATTCAATGATAACTTAGAAACTATGTAGAGGATTTTCATCACTGTTTGGCGTCGTACAGACACCAAAATGGCAACTCTCAACGGGAACATCCTCCTCTTCATCTTTAAAACAAAGTACAATTTTATTTAATTAAAGTAACTGATACTCTGTTTTGAATAACAGGTATTCCATCCTTATACAATCGCAATGGCTTTTCTCCCGACTAACGTGGTTATCTACTTCACACCCAACTGATTCGTTGTGGATTACATTGATAATACGCGATCACTACTATAAAAAGTACTAGGGAAGGTTAAATCAGTTACGATCATGTGATGTCTGGAATGGTCTCTATTTCACCAGTAGCGCAGCAAGACGATGAAGGATGGATAATAGTAACATCCAGAAGAAGAAGGGTTCAATCTACCCCCACAAGAAGTATCATCCCGCTAAGTACGGTTAGAGGGTCGAATATGCGAAATGTCTTGAGATGCAATCTTGCCTCAGTCACACTGTCATGTCATTCGAGAAGGACTGAAAAGGCCGTCACTCTCGAATGTCTTCCAGTACCACCAACTACAACTGTAAAGACATCTTCTTCAGAATCATCACGAATTTAGAAGAATAAAGGGAAAGTCGTCGTGACATGCGAATGTTCGCTTACAACACCCCCTCAAAGAATTTAACATGAACTCATGCACAAAGGATATTGCGATTCGAGTCAGTTGGTCCTTCAAAGCGGTAATACGCTGGTTTCGAATCAAACAACGGTTCATCTTCCTCAACAGCATCGGCAATGCAGCGTTCGTTTCTTCCTTCAATATCAGAACGATCGAAGAATAAAGAAACAAAAGTCTTGCCGGCAGACATCAATCAGCCCAATCCGCCTTCACCAGATAAGCACACGGTTGAAAAAATCCCTAATCTTCTAGTAGTGATTGTCGTGAACAACATTGAACCACAAGTAGAAAGGCCACAACCACAAGCGGTTACATTTTAGGAGTCTGTGCCTAATATTCCTCAAATCATAATGTAGGAAGAAATCCGACAGATGGTTATTGAAAACATTCATCTAAAAAAGGAATGAAATCAGAAAAAAAGGTTTTGATACCAGACACCATATCCCCCTCAAATAGAGGAAGTACCATTTCTGGTTGACTTCAAACACCCGGACTTTCATTAATTTAATGGGGACGGATCGCCCGAAGAACATGTGATGCACTTCACCTTCATATGGTATTTATCTTTGGATTTAGGGTCTATTCATACTTGGGAACCGATGCAAGATTCTTTTATTGGAAACTTTTTCTCTTCCGATAGAGAAGTCAGTTTAACTGAATTAGCCTCTACACGCCAACGAGAAGATGAACTAGCCGAAGAATTCATCAATCGATGGAAAGACTTGGGGGCATCATGTCAATATCTTTCAGGAGAATCGGATCAGGTCAAGTTATGTTTGGAAGGTATAAGACTAGAAGTAGCATGTAACTTGATTAGTGCAGATTTACAGACTTTTCGTGATCTTGCTACCAAGGCTTCATACTCTTGAAAAGATGGTTGAAAAAGTGTCCGCTTTTTACATAAAGTCATTATATCAAAATCTTCATGAAACTACAGCCAATGTCGCTAGCAAAAAAAAGAAAAGAAAAAAAGAATGAAGATTATTAGAATGAAGGAAGAAATAGCGGTGAAGAAAATTGGAAAAGTGATACGATTGTAATGATGTATGAAAAATGCAAACATTATAAAACCCGTAAGAAATAGGCATTCGCAAAGAAAAAAAAAGATATACTCCCTATGATGGATCAACTATTGAAATTAAGCTACCTCAGTCAAAAGAATGTAAAGAAACGGAGAAGAGGATAACAAAAGGATATTGTCATTATCATCGTACGTTCGGGCATCTATTTGGAAATTGCTATGTTATTAAGGATATACTCTAAAGGATGATTAGCAATTGTGAAATTGTTATGGAAGAATATGATAGAGAAAGAAGAATGTCAAGTCAATATAATTTTCATTTGAAACATGACATTGACAACTCCTCGAGAAATGAGACGTGATCCTAAGTAGTGGTATAGTCCATCATGCTTATGCGTAAGAAGGAAAAGCAGAATGGCTATGCTATAGCATAATAAGACAAGCAATAGTGTAGTCATGTGTCTTCATGAACCTTCATTATCTAGTGAAGTAAGAATGAAGAGTGATCAATGAATAGAGAAATCAGATAAAAATACAATTTCTAAATGTTCTTTTTAGACATATCCTTCTGAACAGCTGTGCGAGACTCTTAATCCTTTGATCTCGGAAAAGGTAATTGCTGATTTCCTGATATGATAATTGTCAATATCAATTTTTACAAGACAACACCAGGGCCAAAATCATTACCGTGGTTGAGTAATTATATATCGACACTCAAGCCCAGGATTATTATTGTAGTTGGATTATTGTTGCGACCTTCAAAAGAATCTTCGAAATTATATATTAAGAAAAGGCTATCGCAAAATATCTTCGAGATTACTGCCGATTATCTCTGAGCCCTGGCCAGTTATTTGTAAAGATTTATTGAGTGACAATTATATCTAAATTATTGCCAATTATCAAGCTTATAATGCCAATCAAGACACGAAATATTCAATATATATATATTCTTCAAGAGAGGCAATATATTGCGGACTTATAAAGCCATGAATCAGAATAAACAGAGCATCGGAATCCCTAGAGATATTCATCCTATCACAATTATTGTACTGGAAGGATAAAAAAGTTTTAATTGTAAAGATTCTCAGAGAAAATCTCATCCAATCAAAAGGGGGCAGATCAAACAACAATTATACAATAGCTGCAATAAGCATACTATCGCCTAAAGCTCTATCAAAATCGCAAATCCATATACTATCTCCAGCAAGCAATGATTATTAGCAACAAGGCGATAACCAGCTTATATCATTCTTATGACAGAATATTATATCAGTCAACCGACAAAATCATTGCCAAAGAATTATCGCCTTATATGCATTACAAGGCATTGCCGATTGTCGAGATGGTCATTACTGACATCGCTGATGATTATTGACTATAAAAGATTCAAAATCTCTATATAAAGCTATAAAATATTCGATCGCTAATAAAAGCAAAATCGTGATTAAAGAAATATTAAGATAATATACTATCGCTGGGCAAAGCCACTAGAGCAAAGCCATCTTGATATTATCGCCAAACTGATATATTTCTCGATTATCATTATCATTTATATACGACAACAATGAGCGCCCAAGAAGGCCAATGACATATAAGCCCTATATTATCATCGATGGCGATTCATTTATATAGGTAGTAGTGAGCGCCCGAGCAGGCCAACCACACAGCAGTGAGCGCCCAAGCAGGTGAACAACGGATGAGACCTACGTAGGAGACCTATATTAAATGTTCTAATAACTTAAGAGCATAAACCGTGAATGCTCCAATAACTTAAGAGCATAAATTGTGAATGTTCAAATAACTTAAGAGCCTAAACTGTGAATGCCCGAAATCGACAGTAAATTATAATTACTCTTTGAGCCCAGTCAAGTCAAGTCAAGTCTGGTCAAAGTATGTTCAGTCAAAGTTATATTCGCTCCAACACCATAAGAGCTTAAACTGTGGCCCAAAATTGACATAACTAAATTCTAAAACAAAGAATGCAACAAATGCAATGCAAAGTACGCTGACAAGCACGAAAAATCAAATGATCCAAATCATTGTCATATTACACATTACAAATAAAAAAGGAACATTGCAAATAAAAAAGAACATTGTAAATAAAGGGAACATGCAGTTCAAATCGTTATACAATAATTCCTCCAAAGTCATCAATACATTGTGATTAGTTTAGAATTGTCAATATATTACAATCAATCTAAAGCCTTCAATATATTTTGAATTTACCAATATATCATGAAATTGAATTATGAAACTGCGAATATTCTGAGACACTAATTCTAATTAATTTGGCAGAAAAGATTATCATTCGAAATCCTAGATTATGTAGGCCATGAATAAAGGAAACAATCTCAAAGATCGTTACAACAGGAACATCATTAAAGAACAATTCCCTGGTCAGGGAATTTAAAGAAAGAGTTGCTGGAGCTGATCAAGGAGATTGTTGCAGAAGGAGCAGCATTAAAGGACAATTCTCTTTCCAAGTTACTTAAAGATGAAGTCGCCACAGTTGTTACAGTGACAAGTTCTGATGAAGAAAGAATTGAACGAATAAGGGGAATCAAAACTATGGAGGATGTTGTTGCAGCCCTATTTATAGAAAGGTGTTCTATCTGGTTGACCGCTTTGAAGACAGAGTCCTTTCGTTGTTGCCATTATCCTCCTTATCGAAGCATTCACTCATTGGTTCTAACTGGGGGCATTCAGTCTTCCGTTTAAGCGTGATCATTCAGTCTTCCGTTCAAGCGCAATCATCCAGTCTTCCGTTCAAGCACGATCATTCAGTCTTCCGTTCAAGCGTGATCATTTAGTCTTTCATTTGAGCACAATCGTTCAGTCTTACGTTTGAGCACGACCATCCAGTCACCATTCAAGCATAATTCTGTCGAGTATGATTCTCTATTCGAAAATGATCACTCAATCATTGTTCAAACGCAATTCCTTCGACAATGATCCATTCAAGTGCGATTCTCTCTTTGACTTCTCCGTTCGATCGATAATTCTCTGTTGTGCGACCAGCTCTACCTCTCCATCGTGACAAAATTTTTATACAGAAGAAAATTAATCCTTCATTTGATTTCATAAATCAATTAAAGAAGGATCGAGGGAGCATCTGTTGGGGCATAAAAAATGCATGAGTCAATAGAGTTTTCTTTATTGCGCATCAAGGATCCAAGATAGGCAGCCTTGCCCATTTTACAGCATTCTCCTATTTGTGCGGCCCTCTCTCTATCATCCCTCTCTGAAAAATCTGTTACGCATGAATAGTATTGCTTGGGAATAGTGTTGCACGAGAATAGTCTTGTGCAATGAATAGTGTTGTACGGGAATAGTATTACGTGATGAATAGTGTTGAGCGTGAATAATGTTGCATGGTGAATAGTGTTGTTGAGCGGGATGGGGCCCATGACACATAATTTAAGGTCTCACATGTGTGAAAGCCTATAAATACCCCCTCCCCCTCTCATTTGCATAATTAGAAGTTTCAGAGAGAGAAGGATCAGGTACTGGGAATAGTATTGCATGAAAAATAGTATTTCGCAGTGAATAATGTAAATGCTATATTGTAAATCTAGCACCCAGTGTTGTCAAATTTTGTTGTACTAAATCTTTTAGAATCTGTATCATGTATTGATGAGATGTATAGATTAACTTCGTGCATTCTAAAGTTGTCCAAGTCTTCGTTGAACTTCTCTATGTATTCAAGTTGAAGAAGTGTTATCGAAGTTCAAGATTTCAAGCTCAGGTACAAGTACAAGTTCAAGGCTCAAGTTCAAGTTTAATCTTCAAGTTCAGTACTTTAAAGACACAAGAACTCAAGTCTTTACTCAAGCTCAAGTTCAAGATTTGAAGACAAGTTTCAAGTATTTCAAGTGTATGAATTAGCAGAGTGAACGATGTTTCAATTATTCAAACTCACAAACAAGGTATGGATGACCTTAGATTGACCATAGGTTAGGTCGTATTCATTGCATATGCTATGGGGGTTATTTCATAAGTTAATAGGTCATTTCCATGACTAGTCCTAATCTTTATTCGACTAGTCCAAACTCTAGCTCAACCAGTCCAAGAGTTTCTCAACCAGTCCAAGATCTGTTGTGAATTTTCAGAATTTTCTGTTGGACCCTCGACCAGTCATGAAGACTGCTCGACCAGTCGAGTGAACAGTGCTCGACTAGTCGTGCAGGCTCGACTCAAAGTTCAAAAGGTTTTTTTGGTCCCACTCGACCAGTCGAGCATGTGACTTGGCCAGTCGAGCAAGCCACTCGACCAGTCGAGTAACGACCTTATCTTATCGCAACAAAACTTTTGAAATTTGGTTGATCCTTCGACCAGTCGAACCGACCCTTAGACTAGTCGAGAGAACAATATTTTCACCTATAAATAGAGGACGAATCTCAGAGTTTTTCATTAATTCCAAGCTATATCAGACCATCACTTGAGAGATAAGTTTCTGCATTTCTTAAGCTATATTGTGTTAATTTTAAATTCTCTTAAATAGCTTATTGCATTTGATTTTGTGATCTCCATTCAACTCAATTTCATTAAAGAAGGTAATTGTGATTTTACCCTCTTTGAGATCAAAATCAAATCAAGCTAGCCCAGGCTGAATTAATCTAAAAATCATTTAGATTTAGACCATTTCATTTGTGAGACTGGACATTGAACATCTTCGTTTACATTGGATTGGTTCTACCGGGCTTCTTCAGAAGAAGAATTTTCCAGGTAAGTACCATTTAATCTTTTTGTATCTTTTGTGGTTTGTGAGGTTATGCCAGAAAATCTCATTTTTAGTTTTGTCTGAGGTAATCCAGCAAATCTTAGAGTGTAGGATTTTTGTAATTGTGTAAGCCCAACTAAAGACACAATTGTGAAGGTTTTAAGGTAAACCTTGGAAAACCTTTTTCATAGTGAAAGCCAATATCCCTGGGTGGATATTGGGAGTGGAGTAGTTGTGTGGATATTTTTCAAACAGTTGGTGTACAGACAAATGAACCACTATAATTCCTGGAGTTGTGGTGGATGATTGAATTTGCTTATGTGTGTGAATGTTATAATTTACTTTATACACTTATGGTGAATGGCGTAATTTGCTTTATGCACTTGTGGTGAATGTTGTAATACCTTAGTTTATTTCTTTTGCCTCTTTATTGGTTTGGGTTTTTGATACTTACAAACGTTCTAGTAAGGTTGTCCTGCCATAAGCCTTTGGTTTTTGGTGTTAGGTTGTCCTTAGAACTAAGTTTGTATCAACCTCTCAAGACTAGTGCATTTGAGGTTGCTATTTACTTGTGCTATTTTATTATTTGATTGTGCTATCTATCTTTGTATTCCGCATTTATTTTTAATTTGGTATAGTCCTATTCACCCCCCCCCCCCCCCCCTCTAGGACGTTTAGCTCTGCCTTTTCAAGTGGTATTAAAGCCTAATAACTCCTTTTTTATTATTTGGATTCATTTTCTGAGCTAACCGATCTGAGCTTATAAGATGTTAAATTTTGATAGCCTCTCAATTATTGGGCCTCCATCTTTTGATGGTTCCAATTATGCCTATTGGAAAGCCAGAATGAGGATCTTTTTAAGGTCTATAGATGAGAGTGTGTGGCAAGCCACAGTGACTAGATGGAATCCACTCACAACTGAAGTTCTAGGCACTGATGGAACTAACTCTGATAAAGTTACACCTTATTTTTCATGGACCACACTTCAGAAAAATGAGAGTAGTGCCAATGCAAAGGCTTTAAATGCAATCACTTGTGCACTATCACCGGATGAATTCAAAAGAATTATATCTTGTGATACTTCAAAATAAGCCTGTGACATTTTAGAAATGACACACGAGGTTACGATTATTGTCAAGAAATCTAATCTTCAAATCCTCACCACTCGGTTTGAGGAGATACATATGGAAGAAAGTGAAACTTTCATGGACTTCTATACTAAGTTAAATGACATAGTCAACTCTATGTGGGGTCTTGGTGATAGTATCCCAGAAAGTAAATTTTGTGCAAAGATATTGTGCTCACTGTCTGATAGGTTCAATTCTAAAGTCACTGCCATTCAGGAACTTCGTGATACAGATAATATGAGGGTTGAAGAGCTTGTTAGTTCTTTACAAGCCTACGAGTTAAATTTTAAGGCTCCTAAAGGTAAATCCATAGCCATTAAGTCTTCTAAAAATATTTCTCAAAATAATACTAGTAATTCTGATTGTGAAAATTCTGAAGATGATATGACACTATTAGCTAAGAAGTTTTATAAAATTTTCAAAAGCAAAAAGAGGGTAGATTTTCAAAAACCTTCTGAAAAGAAAAGGATTAGATCTAAAAATCAGAAATCTATTAAAGACAGCCAATGCTTCAACTGGCATGAATATGGGCATCTGGCAAACAAATGTCTAAAGAGGGACAAACTTAAGAAGAAAAGTATGTTAGCCACATGGGATGAGTCATTTTGCTCTGAAACTTCTTCTGAGTAAAATGACTCTGAACTGAATCTATTAATGAGGTGAAGGCCTTAATGACTCTAACCAGAGTCACTTCCTCATACAGTTGTAATTCAACTTATGATGAAAATCTGAGAAGTGACCTTGAAAATGATGATGATTTACAAGATGACTATAATGCCATATACATGGAAAGTTGCAAGATAGTTGTAAAACTAAAACTTCAAAAAGAAAAGTTTTTAAAGTTAAAAGAAGATTTTGATAACTTAGTTTTAGAAAAATCACATTTTTCTGATTGTTTTGAAAAAGCTAAGTGTGATTTAGATTTCAAAACATCCCAAGTTGAAAACCTTAAATCAGAAAATGAAAAACTAAAACTAGAAGTCTCTTCTCTCTTGAGTTTGAAGGATACTTGGACGTATGCCCAGGGTGATCCTAAACTAGAAAGACTGCTAAACGGATTAAGAAAATGTGGCGATAGATCTGGTCTGGGCTACGATAAGAATACTCCTCCTAAAAGTAAGTCCACTCCACCTAAGTTTGTTAAAGGGGAGTCCTCTAACTCAAAAGGGAAAAGTCTGAATCAAAATAGTTTCAAAAATCCTAAAACTTTTTAGGCTATGAAACCTAAAAGCAGCCATATCAATTATAAAAATTAGAATCATAACCCCTTAGCAGAGAAAATTGTAGATTTACTCAAGGAGCTTCTAAAATCTAACTTGAAAGGTAGAATATATAACAACTACAAGCATAGTTTTGAGAAGTTCTGTAGCGATCATGGTATATCGCATGAATTTTCTGCTCCTAAGACACATCAAAAGATGGGGTTGTTGAAAGAAAAAATTACTTGCTTCAAGAAATGGCTAATGTGATGTTAAACAGTATGAAACTTCCTAAAAGCAGCCATATCAATTATAAAAATTAGAATCATAACCCCTTAGCAGAGAAAATTGTAGATTTACTCAAGGAGCTTCTAAAATCTAACTTGAAAGGTAGAATATATAACAACTACAAGCATAGTTTTGAGAAGTTCTGTAGCGATCATGGTATATCGCATGAATTTTCTGCTCCTAAGACACATCAAAAGATGGGGTTGTTGAAAGAAAAAATTACTTGCTTCAAGAAATGGCTAATGTGATGTTAAACAGTATGAAACTTCCTAAAAATCTTTGGGCTAAAGCAGTGAACATGACTTGTTATATTATTAACCGTGTTTGTACTAGAAAGTCAAATAATAAGACTGCATATGAACTGTGGTTAGATAAGAAGCCAACAGTCAAATACTTTTGAGTTTTTGGTAGCAAATGCTATATTCTACGTGACTGGGAAAATCTAGGAAAATTCGACACTAAAAGTGACGAGGGTATTTTCATAGGATATGCACTAAATAGTAGAGTGTGTCATGTTCTCAATAAGAGGGCTGGGGTAGTTCAGGAGTCCATTAATGTGGTTATAGATGATCACCTGAATACACCTGTCTCAAGTTCAGAAGATGATGAAGTCTCTTTATTTGATAAACCAGACTCTTCATCTAGTCAAAATGACACTGAACTTGTCATGCCCCAGACTCGGTAACCGAAATCACAAGGAAACCTGATGCCCGGTTCTGGCTGTAATAGCCTCCATAGTACCCTATTCTCGGCTCCTGAGGCAGGTTCCGATCCTGGGATCTTACAAGGAGGATTTTTTTTATAACAATATAATCATTTCCAATACGAGCATACCTAAGATCAAAGCAAGAACATCTGAGAATAACAAAGGCACACATCGTAAATCCACTATAAATTTGAACTTTTACAATCATCCATAATGTCCAAAAGGACATACATGAGATAAAAGGAAAAGAGAGAAAGGTCAGCAACACTGGAGTCCTCAAATGCTCAGCTCTACTCCATGCTCTACTGCTATGTCGCCTGCCTAGGGTATCCTCATGCATCAATCGTGCATAAGCTTATAGAAGCTTAGAGGGTGGTGTAGGTGTGTGATAATGGTATACAAAAGAGTAGTAGGAGATACAAGGAGAGAAGTATGATCAATGAGGACATCACTAGCCTTACCCAGGCTTATCATGAATAAGATGCAATGAGTACTGGGTACTATGCCAAGGCAATGCATGAAGGGGCTTGTACGACCAATGCTAATGCAATGCAAGTAATGTCAGTGCCCATATCCAAACCAAAAGTCATGTACATTTTCGATCATAAGGAAATCACCGGGGTCCATTACACTGCTGAATGACTGTCGCTCTACAGACCCCGCACAGTCAAACGAGCGTAAGAGACCACACTACCCGCCTGTGGACAACCAATCACCAATAAGGCCTGAAGGTAGCGGACCATTACGAGTTGGTCAGACTCAGCCTAGCAATGCCTCCTCATATCAGGCAGGTAAGGCCACACCCCTATCTGACCGACTACACGACAGTGGGAGTCACGGCCTAATGGTATAAGGCCCTCGTGCGCTAATATATTTCACTTGGTCACGGCGTTGGAGCAGATCCTTGGTACCATGAAAGTTTTGGGAATTTCACCCATGGACATCCTATGCACCCAGTATGCTCAACTAATATTTTCGGTGTCCACACATACGGCCATCCACGAATACCCCTGTGGAGGTAAGGCCCTGATGAAGTAAGGACAGATATCTATAAGCTACGCAATGCCAGATGCATGAATCACACAATCACCCATGCATCAATCCCAAACATCCATCTCTCGGGGAGATACCAACATGTCCTAAACAATGACACAACCATGGCCAACCATACCTCAATGAAGCATGCATATGATGCATATGGCAGTGGGCCATGAAGATGAATAGGGGTGTCAACGAAGTGAAGATGAACTTTCTACCTAACCATAAAAGGTCTAGGTACTTAACCAATTCCTCATAAGGAATACAACCTCTAGTGGGGGCCCATATACCTGGGGTAGCCCATGAGACTAAGGAGAACAATAATATGAGCTTAAATAGATGAAACGAGCCTAGCAAGGATCTATGGTGGGCCTTTAACCACCCATAGAAGCCCATGAGCCTACCTTAGGGCCACCAATGTGGACATCCAACCACAATTGGTCCCCAAGATGTAGCCCATCTCTAATTGATTACGGATCAAGGCCCAAGGCCCACACAACATTAGAAATAAGAAATGGGCAGCCATTACATACCACGTACATTCATGTTGGGCTTCAGAAAGGCGGCCTAGGGCCTATCCAAAACATGGGTCTAAGGGGAACACACATAGCCCAACCCATATATACCACTATGAGCCCACAGGGGAAAGATTAGGGCCCAACATAAAGGCCACTAATCCCATATATTGTGGTGGCCTAGTGGGCAGCCCATTGCTCAAATCACATGGGCAAATGTCATGCTCTTAGTCAAGTAAGTTGGGCCTACAACCCGGCCCAAGTATAAAGTTGATTTGGTGGGCAACCAAGGGCCCATATATTTGTGTAATCCAGCCCACTAATCCAACACAATAGTATGGTAAAAATGGCCCAAGAGTTCAATGGGCCTATCTGGAAAGTTCTAGCCCAATTAGGCCTAAAGAGTTCAACAACTAGCCACATTCATGGACCCAATTAAAATCAACTGTGGTGGCCCTCAAAAGTGCATTTATTAAGCCCAACATTTAAGGAACTAAAGGTATAGATTATTACCTCTAAGATTCTTCACAATGTGGTGAGCCCCACTCCTCGAAATCTCAGCCCAAAGGCCAAGCATAATTATAACATGTTGTTGTCCTAAATTTAGGCACTCCATTGGACTGGGCTCAGGGCCTCTAAAACTCTGGGAATTGAGGGCCAAGGTCCCTCTTCATGCATAAAATAAGAGAAAACCCAAAAAGGTGGCCCACCATCAGTGGAAACAGTTTTGAATTATAGTTTTTAGCAAGGCATATTGCTGGACAGCATAGCAGAAAAATCTGGCAGTCCAACCATCTTGGCCCATTCTTTTGAATGCCTAAATGGGATCAGTTGAGTCTGAATTTTTACAGAGTGGCACTTCTATAGGTGGGACACACCCACACAAAATTTCAGCATTTTTCGATATTCCTAAGTATTTTAATTAATTTAAACAAAACAGTCTGTCCAAAAATCAGACTGACCTGGACGTCCCAACGTGGTGGGCCTATCCGGCCCTTGCCACGGTGTGCACAGGGGTCCATTGGCCCTAAAATTTTGGGTAGCTCCCACCATGGGTGGACCATAACTTCACAAAATTTCAGAATTTTTAGACATCTAAGAATATTTTAATTTATTTAAAGAAATCAATCTGTCCTGAAAATCGGACTGTTCTGGACACCATATTGTAATGGGCCGGTCCAGCCACCACCATGGTGTGTATAGGTGTCTATTGGCCCCAAAATTTTGTAGGTGGGTCCTACCATGAGCGGCCCACCTCCCTGTAAATTTTCATAATTTTTAGACACCCAAAACTATTTTAATAAATTTTAAAATTCCAACCTGTCCAGGGTGGAATGTTGCTGGAACAGTGTAGAAAATTCAGATTGTCCACCTCACTTGGACCACACCTTTGGGACCCCAATGAAGGTCAGATGGGGCTGAAATTTGGTATGGTTGTAGCTGGGTCATAAGGCTACAAGAATCACATATTATTTTATTTCAGTATTGTAACATCCCGGATTTTTCCCAACCTGGAATTAGACGTCCTTAGGCAATGGGTTGCTCTTAACACCTTATTAACTTGTCAGAACTGAATCCCACAGTCTAAAATCGCTCCTTAACCCATTTCCTTCACAAATCCCACCCTTCACCACCTTGTCCCTTAAATTTTCTAAGTACTTTCACCATAGACACTATCTTAAACTAGCTAAGTAGTATAACTTGGATCACTTTATATACAAACTACAAAGGACTAAGTACCACCTCAGACAGAAATCTTACAGGACTAAATCCTTTAGAAATTTGGCGAGATTTAGCTAGTTTTAAACTAGAGTGCCTGTGAAATTAGCACCAACCACTTTAAATACGATCTGCAAGACCCAAAACTTGTAAAATCATTGATGCAAGGTTACCCTAAAATCTAGGATCAATCTCATTACCCGGCTGCTCTCGGGAGCATCTCGAAACTCCGTATCGGATCTGGACCGCACGTCGGGAGTCCGATTAACACGAAGTTAAGGAACTAGGACCGCCTCGCTGGGCTTGACAACCATCTCGGAAATCAAGTCCAGACGATGTCCCACGACCATTCGCTCGAGTCCGAAGCGAGGGAGTGTGAAAACCTCTGTTTTCTTTACAAAATAAATATCTTCAATAGTTATCTGGCACCACTCGCTTGCGGATCAGTATTAAGCAACCAGACCGTCAGAATCAGACCAAATTACACCCTCGGATCAGGAGAAATTTCATACACATTTACATGTACTCGGAATCTCCGATCGAGATCCGCTGACTGTTGAACTGAAACTGGTCCGCCACGCGTGATCTGGAAATCCCACTGAAATGAAAACTTAATAGAACGTAGATCCAGCGTTAGTGAGCTTAAGTCCAACCTTTGGCTCAAGGAGGCCCGCCAGAAACCCTCTTTTGAGCTAAAACAATGCTGATTTGGTTATAATGTAAGTATACTTTGAACATAAGTTTATTTCGGTGAATTTTTAGGCTATATAAGGACCTTAAACCCTCTCTCATGGCAGCCATACAAATTTGAGATTGAGAGAGAGAAAAGAGAGAGAAAAGAGAGAGAAAGTGTGGGAGCAGTGGGAGAATCTCCCTGCCACTCTTCCCTGCCGCTATTCGGGCTCCACCGCCTGATTCTCATCGCTTTCCCAGTGTTTCCGACGTCATTTCTAGGTAAGGAACCCTAACCCTAATCTGTTTTGGGGTTTAGACAGTTGTAGGTTGTGAAATAGCTAACCTATTTCGTTCTATAGGTTGCCAAACTGCCGAATATGGAAGCTTAGCAAACCTATCGACTCCGTTACGATTCTACGACAAAAGGTGCGGACTTTAGGTGTATAGGTTATGGTTTTCAACCCTTTCAATGTCAGATAATGATAGATTCATGATCTGCATGCAATTGCACATGTACAAAGTGCTGTCTGTTTTCCGTTTCGATTAAAGATGAAAAATATGAAATTCTACATACTCTAGGTATTTGTAGAAAGTACGGTATACGTATATTTTTTGGAAATGTGTTTGACATGTTTATTTGTTATATGGATATACGATATATGGATAAAATACTTATTTGGCAAAAGGATTCGCCTAAATACATGTTTTACTTATATACACTATGTATGTTGAAATTGCGTATTCTAGAAAAATACTGTATACGTATAAATTTTGGAGATGTATTTATCATGATTATTTGTTGTAGTAATATATTATACATGGAGAAAATACTCGCTTGGCTAAAGGATAGCCCTAATACATGTTTTGCTAACATACACCATGTATGTTGTAATAGTGTATTCTAAGTGTTTATGAAAATGACTGAAAGAGTATAGAATTCTCATTCGTGCTCGCCATGACTAATTGTCATGGATTCATGATTGTTGTATTGGCGATACCCCTTTGACGAAAGGATTTGCCCTAAGTCACGCCACGACCAATATACACTATATATGTTAAAATGTGTGGCCCAAGTGTTTGTGGAAATGACAGAATGAATATGGAACTTGGATTCCTGCTTGCCATGACTATCCGTCGTGGGTGTACGCGTGTTATGATTGGGGCAACTCCCTAGTGAAAGGATTTGGCCTAATGCCTATGTGATCGACATATGTCATGTATGTTGATGTATGTTTATTTAAGTGTTTCTTGAAATGTTTGAATGTGTAGTAGTTAGCAAATTGTAATGTATAAGGGTGTTGAGATATGATTCTCAACCTCTTTTAACTATGTGTATGATCTCCTTGGATAGTTGTGTGATTAGGAATTGAACATGTATAAACTCATGCTTGTGTTGTGCTTCATAACATGCTCAACTGCTTTACGATTTTATCTATGTAATACATATGTTTAAATTCATATTTATGTTGTATGATCCGTCATGGGTGATGGGGGAGTGGAGCAACGAGTGCGTGCAACAGTCCTGGCAGCCCTAAACGGATAATATCAGACTTTGGTTGTATGATTTAAATCTTGATTCATTACTGCTTTAACTATCTGCAATTTAATGCGATTGGGGCTATGATTATAGTCCAGACATTCGGTACCAGAATTGAATTCGTGGCTGTGATTCATTTGCCACGTGAGATGTGTTCGACGAACCCGAGTCGTACTTCGGTTGGCGATAGTGGTTGGCCACGCGAAGTGCTTATGCACTTCATGTCGTTCAACTTGTTGTGCCCTCGAGCTAGCTGAGATCGTCAAGTAACCCGATCTGTCTAATGTATGTTCACCATGTTTGGACGCTACTGCTTGAACCTAGGGTACCAAACTTACCAGTGAAATCCCTTTTAACCATGGTACCTCGATCCGCTAAGACTCATGAGCCGGGTATGGTGGTATGGGACACCGTGGTCGAGCTGTCGGCCTATGCTGGGGCCACGTGCCTCCCCGTAGTGACCATTGAGCAACCAAACTCGTGAGCCGAATACGGTGGTATGGGACACTGTATTCGAGCTGTTGACACTTACGGCGAGAGCCGAGTACGGTGAGACCTGTACTCGTGCTGACGGGCGACGAGTCCTCTGTAGTGTCTTCGAGTATACTCCAAGGTCTGTGATTGGCGACGAGCCCTTCACAGCAATTAGAGTATGAGTTGAGCCGAGTACGGTGAGACCTGTATTCGAGCTGACGGCCAGCGATTGAGCCGAGTATGGTGAGACCTGTACTCGAGCTGACGGTCAGCAATTGAGCCGCATACGGTGAGATCTATATCCGTGCTGACGGGTGACGAGCCCTTTGCGATGCCTTCGCGATGCCTCTCGAACCATAATACCGTATGAGATTAACTAGGATTGACGACCCTAGGATGGATCATGTTTGGGAATAATACAAGAGAGGTACCTTAGTTTCCTAATACTACTGTTTGAAATGGACTAATAATAACTCGGTAATCATGCTCATCATCGCACCGCATGTGCCTAGTAGATGTGGAGCACTGAGGGAGGTATGCATTCGCGAACGTAAGATGATGTCGCATGAGGGTGGTTTGGCAAGGGCATACATCATCATGTCATTTCATACTTGCATTTAATAAGAGTAGTTAAACTTGTTTGAATGTACTGCTTTATCATTACTGCTTGACTGAATTGATAACATGTTAACCTATGCTTTATTGTTCCACTGAGTTGATCACTCACTCCCACGTTACGGGACGGTGTTGTACATACCAACCAAATTTGTTGAGTTTCAGGTGATGGCGATGCTTATGAAGCAGAGCCGGGCCACTACTATGATGTTGAGGAGGAGTTCTCCTACATGTAACTCTCTGACAGGTCTATGAAGACCTGGTATTGTATTGACGGGGCTATGGTACTTGGAATAGAAGACATTACACTTCCTCACATTTGGTATATTTTAGAACTGTACTCTTAATTACTTAACCTGGTAATGCTATCACACTCTGGAGACTCATCATAGTTTATATATTTTATCTATCTATCACAGTCTTCCGCTTGCAATTTAACTGTCTCTGGAGTATGATATGCTGTTTTGGCTTAATCTCACTCATGTTCAATGCACGAATACAGTCAACATTCAATCATCATTCATTTTGTTGCATAAGTGATGTTCTAGAACTCGGGAGTTGAGTTTATGCTCGACCCCCGATTTTCAGGGCGTTACAAGTATTCCCACTAAAGACCCATTAATCAGGCCCCAAGGTGGCCCAAAAATCTGTCCAGGCAGATTTGGATGACAACATGTAATAGAAATGATTAAAATATAAACATGGTTTTCCATGGATTTAACCCCAGAAATTTGTGTGGTGGACCACTCCAGTGGGCCCCACAAATGTCCAGACCTTCCCCATCATCAAATACCCCTTGCATGTGTCCCATTTAGGTGGATTTTGGGGCCACATGTCTAAGGATGGACCGCTATGGGCGTCCAAGCTCCATGGTTGGTCTGGATTTTTGTTGGCCTACAAGGTGGGCCACACATGCAAGATCAGAATTCTATCATAAAGAAAAAAATAAAGAATTGGCCACAAGAGGAGGGGCTCCGCCACAATGAGGCCCTCCCCTTCATCAATCACACCATACATTCCGTCTATTCATATGTTACAATAAAGATCCACCACATGCATGTTCTAGATTCAAGATCAATGGTTGGGATGCCATCTCAACCATGATTCTAGGGTCTAGATGATCTATCATGCTATGAAATCCAAGTAATCCTCCATAATGGGGGCCTATAGAGGGGAAACCCCATGCATGGACATGCATGCATCAAATAGGCCATTTGGGCACAACTAAGGGATGATGTAGGATATGCACCATGGATTGGTGGGTCCTACACTTCCCACAAGAAAGAGATCTAAGGATCTGAAAATAGAAATCATAAGTCCTAGGAGTACACCCACCTTAGATTGCTCCAAACTTGGACCTCCTAGCTCCTAGTGCACTAAGGTATCTATATCAGTGGGTGTGATTGGATTTAGATGGTTAGATTTAGAGGATTAAAGGAAAAATGGGGCTGGAGAAGAGAGGGAGATGGAAGGAAAGTTATTGGATTTTATTTTTTTTACAAATGGAAGAGAAAATGAGAAGAATGAGAGAGAGAGAGAGAGGATTTGTAGGGAGAAATGATTATGTTGTAAGAAAGCAAATGATAGCCTATGGTGACAATAACAATGTTGCTATACTTAGGCTAGGTTTGGGTGGTGTCTAGGTGGGTAGTGTCAATTCCATGCAATAGTGTAGTGTGTGTGTGTGGTGTACATGGGAAATTGTGCCATGAAGGTGGTCCACATGCATTTGTACAAAAAGTGGGCCACATGATGAAATGCTCATAACTTTTGATCCATAGGTCGGATTGACGCACAAGACATGTCGTTGGAACCGCAACAACGATACGAACGAGATGGCATAGGTCTTGGGTCGATCCGAGTCGGGTCTACGTGACCGAACTCAAGGTGACCGTAAACACAATTCGATGGTCGCGGGTCGTCGGAATTCGACCGGTAGGACCGCGAGACCATGATGAACAAGATGCATACTCACACACACACATGCACACATGGAAACTAGGGTCGGGTCTCACAATCCTCCCCACCAACGAAGAAATTTCATCCTCAAAATTGACCAATCTAGGACAAAAGAAAAAAACAAAACACCATCATCATATAACAATCATCATACAAGGAAGGCAATACAAACAATCATATATCTATCAATTATTAAACAAATGGGGATAACGCTCTCTAATCTCGGCCTCGCGTTCTCAAGATATCTCGGCCTCCGAATGATGACCCCATTGCACCTTCACCAAGGGAATGACCTTGGTCCTGAGGACCTGCTCCTTCCGATCAAGAATACGAATTGGCTGCTCAATGTAGGAAGCATCCTCACGGACCTCAAGTGGCTGCCGATCAATTACGGGAATAGTGTCTGACCCACATTTCTGCAACATAGAAACATGAAATACATCGTGGATCGCGGACAACTTAGGAGGTAAGGCAAGCCTATAGGCCACATCACCTATGCGCTCGGTAATCTCAAAAGGTCCAATAAATCTTGGGGCGAGCTTGCCCTTCACACCAAAGCATACCACACCCTTCATAGGCGAGACCTTGAGATATACCATGTCCCTGACTGTGAACTCGAGGGGTCGACGACGACGATCAGCAAAACTCTTTTGCCGGATCTGAGCTGTGCGCATCATTTGCCTGACAACATCAATAGCCTCTGACGTCTGCAGCACAAGCTCGGGACCTAAAAGACGATGCTATCCAACCTCGGTCCAACAACTTGGAGATCTGCATGGTCTACCATAAAGTGCCTCAAAAGGAGTCATGCCGATAGTTGCCTGATAACTATTGTTGTACGCGAACTCTGCAAGGCGCATATGCTCATCCCAACTACCCGCAAAGTCGATCACACAAGCTCTGAGCATATCCTCAAGGATCTGGTTGACCCTTTCGGTCTGCCCATCCGTCTGCGGATGATAAGCAGTGCTGAGATGCAAAGTGACCCCCAACGCCTGCTGGAAACTCCTTCAAAACTGAGACGTAAATCTAAAGTCTCGGTCTTGAAACGATCGAAACTGGGACACCGTGCAATCTCACTATCTCCTTAATGAATATCCTCACCAACCGGTCCATAGACCAGGAAGCACGCACTGGAATGAAATGAGCCGACTTTGTTAAACAATCGACGATAACCCAAATGGTATCATGACCGCGCTGAGTCCTCGGCAACCCTATGATGAAGTCCATCGATACGTGCTTCCACTTCCACCTGGAACGCTCAACGACTGCAAGGGACCAGGGGGTCTCTGATGATCGACCTTGACACGCTGGCATGTGTCACACTCGACCACAAAACTTGCAATCTGACGCTTCATCCCCTGCCAGAAGTACTGCCTCCTCATATCACGATACATCTTCGTGGAGCCCGGGTGGATAGTAAGTCTCGATCGGTGTGCCTCGGTCATCAGATCACGACGCAACTCTGGCACATTCGGGGACACACAATCTACCTCTGAAGCGTAATCCACCATCGGAACCAATCTGCCAGTCTGACTGCTCCACGGATGCGGCCTCTGCTCGGTACTCCTGAAGTGACTCGTCCGTCTGCTAAGCTTCGATCACCCTAGCCACCAAAGAGGGTTGAATCGATAACTCGAAAGTTGAACAATGGAAGACTGCAGACCGAACTCAAAGTCAAACTCTAAAACATCCTCGAGCATCTGTCACTATCGAACCATCATATGTGCTACCAGGCCTCGTGGCTGACGGTTGAACGCATCCGCCACCACGTTTGCCTTACCCGGGTGGTACTGAAGGTCAAAATCATAATCTTTTAGCAACTCCATCCATCGCCTCTGTCGCAGGTTCAACTCGGACTGTGAAAATAGATACTTCAAGCTCTTATGATCCAAGAAGAGCTCGAACCTGACCCCATATAGATAATGCCTCCACACCTTCAGTGCAAAGACAAATGTTGCAAGCTCCAAATCATGAGTGGGGTAGTTCAGCTCATGGACCTTGAGCTGGCGCAAGGCATACGCCATTGGCTTCCCGTGCTGCATCAGTACAGCACCCAAGCCAACTCTAGAGGCATCGGTGAAAACAACAAAACCCTCACTCCCATCAGGAAGAGTGAGAACAGGAGCGGACGTGAGGTGGTCCTTCAACTCTGCAAATGCCTTCTCACAAGCGTCACTCCAGACGAACTCGACGCCCTTCTGCGTCAACCGGGTCAGAGGTGCTGTAATACGGGAGAAACCCTCGATAAATCGTCGATAATATCCCGCTAGACCAAGGAAGCTGCGAATCTCGGATGCATTCGTGGGCTGGCCCCATTGACGCACTACATCAACCTTCGAGGGGTCCACAGTGACACCCTCCCTCGTCACTACGTAACCGAGGAACTTCATCTCCTTCTACCAGAACTCGCACTTCTCCAGCTTCGTATACAGCTGGTAGGCACGGAGGGTCTCAAGCACAATCCACAGGTGCTCAGCATGGTCCTCTCGGGTCCTCGAATATATAAGAATATCATCAATGAATACTACCACGAACTGATTGAGGAACGGCCGAAAAACCTCGTTCATCACCTGCATGAATACGGCGGGCGCGTTGGTCAGTCCGAACGACATGACCAGAAACTCAAAGTGACCATAGCGTGTTCGGAAAGCTGTCTTCGGAATGTCCTCCTCTCGGACCCGAATCTGATGGTAACCGGAACGCAAGTCTATCTTGAAAAAATACTGCGTACCCTGCAATTGATCGAACAGATCATCAATAAGGGGAAGCAGGTATCGGTTCTTGATGGTAACTCTGTTGAGCTCGCGATAGTCCACACAGAGTCGCAACGAACCATCCTTCTTCTTTACAAACAATACCGGGGCTCCCCAAGGTGAACTGCTGGGACGAATAAAACCTAACTCCCAGAGCTCATCCAACTGCTCCTGCAGTTCCCTCAACTCTAACGGTGTCATTCGATAGGGGGCCTTCGAGATAGGTATGGTACCGGGCACCAAATCAATCTGGAACTCCACCTGCCGACACAACGGTAAACCCGGTATTTTCTGAAACACATCCGGGTACTCACAAACAACTGACAGTTGCTCAATACTCTCTGCCACAGAATCCTCAACGACCGAAGCCAATAAACTAGATAGCAGCTCTCCTCTGGGCTCGGCGACGAACTGGAACACTGGCAAGCCTGGGATATGAAACGTGACTGTCCTCGTAACACAGTCCAAGATGGCATGATACTCAGCAAGCCAGTCCATACCCAGAATCACATCAAATCCTGCCATCGACATCATGAATAGATCGACAGGGAGGAACATCTCGCCCACTAACACCGGGCAAGAAGGACAGTGACGGGTTAGCACAATAGACTTCTCCATGGGAGTCGAAACGGTCAAGACCTCAGACACGGTCTTCGACGGAATACCGGTCGATCGGCAAAACTGCTTGGCCACAAAAGAATGGGAAGTGCCAGAATCAAACAAAACATGAGCAACACAAGCAGAAACAAGAAGAATACCCTTAATGACTCCACACATCGATGACTGCGGGTTCTGGCCTGGAGCCTGCTGCGCAGAATAAAAATGGCCCTGAGCTGGTAGGGGAAGCAAACCGAGAGACTGAGGGTCCTGAATCTGAGCCTGCTGGGCTGCTATACACATTGGACCCAGGGATCGAACAACATACAGATATCCCCTCTGCTGGTGCTACGGCTGATGCTGTCGCTGCTGCTGCTGTCTCTGCTGCTGCTGTCTCTACTGAGGTGGTCTGTCTGGCTGCCTCTGCTGCTGAGGAGGAGCCCTAGGAGCGGCGGGTGGAAGCTGTGCTCTGTGCTGCTACTAAGGAGGACAAGGAGGGGGCAACTGCGGTGGCCGCTGCTGCTGAATGGGGAGAGGGTACTCACGCCTCCGATGCCCGACCTGTCCACAACCGAAGCATACACCGGAAAAGGGGTCGGAAGATGAATCAGCTGGCGGTGCTGATGACGATGAAGAGGCTACTGACTGAGCCGCAGGCTGCCGATACCCTAATTTGCCCCTCCTCCTCTGCTGACGATGCTGCCTAGAACTGCTGGATGGTGCACTCCTCTTCTAGTCTCCACCGGAACTCTCCTCTCTCGATCTCTGGGTCATCGCCCAGTCCTCCTCATAAACTAGTGCCCGATGCACAACCTAGTCAAACGTCTTCAAGCAATGCCCCACCACACGGCTGCGAAGGGTAGGACGCAAACTGGTCACAAAACGATGGCCCCTCATCTTCTCATCGCTGGTGAGATGAGGAGAAAATCTAGACAAGGCCAAGAAACGGGCCTCATACTGAGATACAGTCATATCGCCCTACACTAAGGTCTCAAACTCGATCGCCCGCTGGATTTGAACATGCTCAGGGAAGAACTTCTGGCCGAAGCGGGTCACAAAGTCCTCCCATGTCCAAACGAACTGAGCCCCGACCATCCTGGACACGGATGACCACCAGTGTCGGGCCTCACCCTGAAGAAGGTAGGTGGTAAGGGATACTCTTTGGCCCGCAGGAACTGAATAGTGTAAAAATCCTCGCAACCTCAGTGCGCCAAGCCTCAGCTGTAGAAGGGTCAAGATCACCACTAAACCCCGGGGGATCATGCTGGCGGAACTCTCGGGCTATCGCACTAGCACGCAATAAGTCAGACTGCTCGAAAACCTCAGTGGTAGCTAGCTGATGGGTCTGCAATGCGGTGGCAACCAGCTGCATCAAGTGCTGAAAATGCTCAGCTCCTATGGGTATTGTCAGAAAAGCAGGGGCAGCACTCGCCTCAGGCGGAGACACGGGTGCGGCCGTCGGAGCAGAAGCCTCCGAAACCGGAACAACTGACTGAGGAGGGGAATAGGTGGGGGAACCAGAGCAACTGGAGCCTCTGTAACCGGAACAGCAGGTTGAGGAGGGGGAATAGGTGGGGGAACTGGAGCAACTGGAGGTATGGGCACTACGGGCTCAACTGGGGGAGCAGGCCGGATCGGGACCTCAGGAATCAGATCCTCAACATCGGGAGCAGGATGTGCTCGAGTAGGATGGGTACCTCGGCCGCCTCGACCACGGGCTCCACGACCACAGGGCCACGACCACGGGCGCCATGTCCACGCGTCATCGTCTACAAAATAATGACGTCGCAAGGAATCAAGACAATTATTGGCTCAAATACGGAGCGAAGAGAAGAATCTCGGGACACTACTTGTCATATGTTCTTGGCAGATATGCGATGTTATCCTGAGTTATTCCAGAATTACTTGTTATGCTCTGATACCAACTCCGGTCAAGCCCCAGACTCGGTAACCGAAATCACAAGGAACCCGATGGCCAGTTCTGGCCGTAACAGCCTTCATAGTACCCCATTCTCAGCTCCTGAGGCAGGTTCCGATCCTGGGATCCTATAAGGAGGATTTTTTTTTTAACAATATAATCATTTCCAATACGAGCATACCCAAGATCACAGCAAGAACACCTGAGAATAACAAAGGCACACATCGCAAAATCCACTATAAATTTGAACTTTTACAATCATCCATAAGGTCCAAAAGGACATACATGAGATAAAAGGAAAAGAGAGAAAGGTCAGCAACACTGGAGTCCTCAAATGCTCAGTTCTACTCCATACTCTACTGCTATGTCGCCTGCCTAGGGTATCCTGCATGCATCAATCGTGCATAAGCTTATAGAAGCTTAGAGGGTGGTGTAGGTGTGTGATAATGGTGCACAAAAGAGTAGTAGGAGATACAAGGAGATAAGCATGATCAATGAGGATATCACTAGCCTTACCCATGCTTATCATGAATAAGATGCAATGAGTACTGGGTACTATGCCAAGGTAATGCATGAAGGGGCTTGTACAACGAATGCTAATGCAATACAAGTAATGTCAGTGCTCATATCCAAACTATAAGTCATGTACATTTCCGATCATAAGGAAATCACCGGGGTCCATTACACTGCTGAATGACTGCCACTCTACAGACCCCGCACAGTCAAACGAACGTAAGAGACCCCACTACCCGCCTGTGGACAACCAATCACGAACAAGGCCTGAAGGTAGCAGACCCATTTACGAGCTGGTCAGACTTAGCCTAACAATGCCTCCTCATATCAGGCAGGTAAGGCCACACCCCTATCCAACCGACTACAGACAGTGGGAGTCGTGGCCTAATGATATAAGGCCCTCGTGCGCTCATATATTCCACTCGGTTACGGCGTTGGAGCAGATCCTTGGTACCATGGAAGTTTTGGAAATTTCACCCATGGGCATCCTATGCACCCGATATGCTCAACTAATATTTTCGGTGTCCACACATACGGCCATCCACGAATACCCCTGTGGAGGTAAGGCCCTGATGAAGTAAGGGGCAGATATCCATAAGCTATGCAATGTCAGATGTATGAATCACACAATCACCCATGCATCAATCCCAAACATCCATCTCTCGGGGAGATAACAACATGTCCTACACAATGACACAACCATGGCCAATCATACCTCAACCAAGCATGCATATGATGCTTATGGCAGTGGGCCATGAAGATGAATAGGGGTGTCAACGAAGTGAAGATGAACTTTCTACCTAACCATAAAGGGTCTAGGTATTTAACCAATTCCTTATAAGGAATACAACCTCTAGTGGGGGCCCATATACCTGGGGTAGCCCATGAGACTAAGGAGAACAATGACATGGGCCTAAATAGATGAAACGAGCCTAGCAAGGATCTATGGTGGGCCTTTAACCACCCATAGAAGCCCATGGGCCTACCTTAGGGCCACCAATGTGGACATCTAACCACAATTGGTCCCCAAGAGGTATCCCATCTCTAATTGATTACGGATCAAGGCCCAAGGCCCACACAACATTAGAAATAAAAAATGGGCGGCCATTACATACCACATACATTCATGTTGGGCTTCAGAAAGGCGACCCAGGGCCTATCCAAAACATGGGTCCAAGGGGAACACACATAGCCCAACCCATATATACCACTATGAGCCCATAGGGGAAAGATTAGGGCCCAACATAAAGGCCACTAATCCCATATATTGTGGTGGCCTAGTGGGCAGCCCATTGCTCAAATCACATGGGCAAATGTCATGCTCTTAGTCAAGTAAGTTGGACCTACAACCCGACCCAAGTATAAAGTTGATTTGGTGGGCAACCAAGGGCCCATATATTTGTGTAATCCAGCCCACTAATCCAACACAATAGTATAGTAAAAATGGCCCAAGAGTTCAATGGGCCTATCTGGAAAGTTCAAGCCCAATTGGGCCTAAAGAGTTCAACAACTAGCCACATTCATGGACCCAATTAAAATCAACTGTGGTGGGCCTCAAAAGTGCATTTATTAAGCCCAAAATTTAAGGAACTAAAGGTATAGATTATTACCTCTAAGATGCTTCACAATGTGGTGGGCCCCACTCCTCGAAATCTCAGCTCAAATGCCGAGCATAATTATAACATGTTGCTGTCCTAAATTTGGGCACTCCATTGGAGTGGGCCCAGGACCTCTAAAACTCTGGAAATTGAGGACCAAGGTCTCTCATCATGCATACAATAAGAGGAAATCCAAAAAGGTGGCCCACCATCAGTGGAAACATTTTTGAATTATAGTTTTTAGCAAGGCATATTGCTGGACTGCACAGCAGAAAAATCTGGCAGTCCAACCATCTTGGCCCATTCTTTTAGATGCCCAAATGGGGTCAGTTTGGCCTGAAATTTTACAGAGTGATACTTCCATAGGTGGGACACACCCACACAAAATTTCAAAATTTTTGGATATTCCTAAGTATTTTAATTAATTTAAATAAAATAGTCTATCCAAAAATCGGACAGACCTGGACGTCCCAACGTGGTGGGCCAGTCCAGCCCTCACCACGGTGTGCATAGGGGTCCATTGAACCTAAAATTTTGTGGGTAGGTCTCACCATGGGTGGACCACAACTCCACAAAATTTCAGAATTTTTGTATATCTAATAATATTTTAATTTATTTAAAGAAATCAATTTGTCCTGAAAATCAGACTGAGCTGGACACCATATTGTAATGGATCAGTCCAGCCACCACCATGGTGTGTACAGGTGTCCATTGGACCCAAAATTTTGTAGGTGGGTCCTACCATGAGTGGACCACCTCCCTGTAAATTTTCATAATTTTTAGACATCTAAAAGTATTTTAATAAATTTCAAAATTCTAACCTATCTAGGGTGAAATGTTGCTGGAACAGTGCAGAAAATCCAGACTATCCACCTCACTTGGACCACACTTTGGGACCCCGATGAAGGTCAGATGGGGCTAAAATTTGGTATGGTTGTAGGTGTGTCATAAGGATAAAAGAATCACATATTATTTTATTTCATTATTCCCACCAAAGACCCATAATCAGGCCCCAAGGTGGCCCAAAAATCTGTCCAGGCAGATTTGGACAACAACATGTAATAGATATGATTAAAATATAAACATGGTTTTTCATGGGATTTAACCCCAGAAATTTGTATGGTGGACCACCCCAGTGGGCCCCACAAATGTTCAGACCTTCCCCATCATTAAATACCCCTTGCATGTGTCTCATTTAGGTGGATTTTGGGGCCACATGTCTAAGGATGGACCGCTATAGGCGTCCATGCTCCATGGTTGGTCTGGATTTTTGTTGGCCTACAAGGTGGGCCACACATGCAAGATCAGAATTCTATCATAAAGAAAAAATAAAGAATCGGCCACAAGAGGAGGGGCTCCGCCACATTGAGGCCCTCCCCTTCATCAATCACACCATACATTCCTTCTATTCATATGTTACAATAAAGATCCACCACATGCATGTTCTAGATTCAAGATCAATGGTTGGGATGACATTCCAACCATGATTCTAGGGTCTAGATGACCTATCATGCTATTGAATCTAAGTAATCCTCCATGATGGGGGCCTATAGAGGGGAAACCCCATGCATGGACATTCATGCATCAAATAGGCCATTTGGCCACAACTAAGGTATGATGTAAGATCTCCATCATGGATTGGTGGGTCCTACACTTTCCACAAAAAAGAGATCTGAGGACAAGAAAATAGAAATCCTAAGTCATAGGAGTACACCCACCTTAGATTGCTCCAAACTTGGACCTCCTAGCTCCTAGTGCACTAAGGGATCTATATCAATGGGTGAGATTGGATTTAGATGGTTAGATTTAGCGGATTAAAGGGGAAATGGGGTAGGAGAAGAGAGGGAAATGGAAGGGAAGTTGCTGGATTTATTTTTTACAAATGGAAGAGAAAATGAGAAGAGAGAGAGAGAGAGAGGATTTGTAGGGAGAAATGATTATGTTGTAAGAAAGCAAATGATAGCCTATGGTGACAATAACAATGTTGCTATACTTAGGCTAGGTTTGGGTGGTGTCTAGGTGGGTAGTGCCAATTCCATGCAATAATGTAGTGTGTGTGTGTGTGGTGTGCATGGGAAATTGTGCCATGAAGGTGGTCCACATGCATTTATACAAAAAGTGGGCCACATGATGAAATGCTCATAACTTTTGATCCATAGGTCGGATTGACGCACAAGGCGCGTCATTGGAACTGAAACGACGATACGAACGAGATGGCATAGGTCTTGGGTCGATCCGAGTCGGGTCTATGTGACCGAACTCAAGGTGACCGCAAACACAATCCGATGGTCGCGGGTCACCGGAATTCGACCGGTAGGACTGCGAGACCATGATGAACAAGATGCATACTCACACACACACATGCACAAATGAGACCTAGGGTCAGGTCTCACAGAACTGCGGTCAGTTAAAGACCATCCAACTGATCAAATTCTTGGGAACCCTCTCACTGGTGTGTGCACTCATAGATAATTAGAAAACATTTGTAATTATGTGTGCTTTACATCCCAGATTGAGCCAGCCAATGTAAAAGAAGTGCTTGCTGATGAAAACTGGAAAGTGGCTATACAAGATGAACTTAATCAATTCGTAAGGAATGATGTATGGTACTTAGTTCCCAGACCTAATGATAAACATATTATTGGAACTAAATGGATCTTTAAAAATAAGTCCGATGAATTAGGTAACATTATAAGAAACAAGGCAAGACTAGTTATACAAGGGTACACTTAGATAGAAGGCATCGATTATGATGAAACCTTTACCCCAGTAGCTCGTCTTAAATTTATCAGACTGTTCATATCCATTGCTTGTTACAAAATTTTCAAAATCTATCAAATGGATGTCAAGAGTGCTTTCTTGAACGGTGATCTACATGAGGAAATATATGTAGAACAGCCTACTGGTTTTGAAGACCCTAAACATACTGATCATGTTTATCACCTAAAAAAGGCACTATATGGATTAAAACAAGCTCTCATGACATGGTAGAAGAAATTGGCTAAGTTTCTACTGAGTCATAACTTTGTAATGGGGAGTGTTGATAAGACACTGTTTGTAAAGAAACACAATGATCACATACTGATAGTACAAATATATGTTGATGACATTATCTATGGATCTACTGGTTCTAACATGTCTGTTGAGTTTGTAGATTTGATGATGTCCAAGTTTGAAATGAGCATGGTTGGAGAACTGAATTATTTTTAGGTCTCCAAGTGAAACAACTTGAAGACGGAATCTTTATTTCTCAAACCAAGTATGATCTAAACTTGGTGAAATTTTTTGGTTTCGAGAGCGGTAAAAATTTTGATACTCCTATGAGTACGACACTTAAGCTCTCTAAGGATTCAACAGGTAAAAGTATAGATCTTAAGTTGTATCGTAGTATGATAGGTAGTTTATTATATTTAACTGCGAGCCGACCTGATATTGCATTCAGTGTAAGAATCTGTGTTAGATATCAATCTGACACTAAAGAATCCCACCTGATTGCTGTTAAGCGTATTTTGACATATGTCGCAAGTATGACTAATCTTGGTCTTTGGTATCCCCATGATACTAATGTTCAATTAGCCGGTTATACGGATGCTGATTGGGCTGGTAATATTGATGATCACAAGCTTACCAGCAGTGGATGTTTTTATGTCAGGAACTGTTTAGTTTCTTGGCATAGTAAGAAACAGAGTTCGGTATCGCTTTCCACAGCTGAGGCTGAGTATATTGCAGCCGGTAATGCATGCACTCAGCTTGTGTGGATGAAGAGGATGTTAAGCGATTACGGATTTGTGTAAGATTCTGTGGTTCTGTATTGCGATAATTCTAGCGCAATCAACATTTCTAAAAATCTAATCCAGCATTCACGAATTAAGTATATTGACATTAGATATCATTATATTCGTGAATTA
Organism: Magnolia officinalis; assembly: GCA_021015155.1. Taxonomy (NCBI): domain Eukaryota; kingdom Viridiplantae; phylum Streptophyta; class Magnoliopsida; order Magnoliales; family Magnoliaceae; genus Magnolia; species Magnolia officinalis. The sequence goes on from JAJHSJ010000010.1 coordinate 53,311,855, forward strand.
GTGGAAGATAAGATTATTTCATTAGATTATATTCAAACTGAAAATCAACTTGCAGACATTTTCACAAAATCACTTGACAGAAACAGGTTTTCTAAATTGAAATTAGATATTAGTATGTGGAATGTGATCTGAGTTAATTGTGTTTGCTTGTACTATATTGCATGTTTTTATTTTCTTAGAATTTTTAAATAAAAAAATTGCTAAAAATGGAAATTTTAAGGTTGCACGATTAGTTGAGTACACACTCAACTAGTCGTGGCACAATCGGTCGAGTAGCTCGGGTTTGGGGGTTTTAAATGTGCTAAAAGAACTTTTTCTTCATTTCTCTCATCTTCTCCAATAAACCCTTCCACGACTGATCGAACCTACCTTCGATTGCTACTTGGTTAGTGCATCTTTTCCATTTTCCTTTTAGATTTAGGATCTTTGCACTTCTATTTCCTTGATTTTGAACTTTATGTCAAGTTTTCTTTTGGTTTCTTTGGTTTTCTATCTTAAAATCTGATTTGGGAGAAACCCTCCATTCCTTTCTTATATTCCTTTTGTGCATTGTGTAATGGAGAGTAGATACAAGAAGAGATCCTCTTATGGTCCCTCTTCTTCCCGTTTCGCACCGATTACAATGCGTACTCTTCAACCACCCGAAGAGGATCCCGAAAATGTGCGGGATACTCGTCTCTGCAATGTAATTGTTGAGCGGACAGTTAACTCCAATCATTTAACTCCTTTCAATATTATTCTCCTCCTTGAAGCTGTAGGATGGGTTAACATATTGAATTGGGGCGGCCCTGCATACTGGTCCATTGCACAGGCCATGTTTGCTTGTATAAGTGACTTCTTTGTTGAAAATTTAACTTTTACTGTGACAACTAGAGAAGGTCTGGTTGATGTAGACTGTCACTTGATATCTGGTTTGATGGATATTCCTGTGAATGATGAAGGAATACCTATCTCTATGTTAGTTGCGAGACCATCTGAATTTGAAAAACATATGCTAACTAGAGTGTTATGCAACATGAATGCGGAATGGAACTCTGATATTGCGCTCAATTCTAAAAATATGTTACCCAGATAAAGAATTCTTCATCATATTTTTATTTTGAATGTGTATCCTCGATCTGGTAAAAAAACTGAGTTAACTTCTTTCATGGCTCGCATACTTCACTCAGTTGTTTCTGGTGTTCAAATATGTCTTCCGTCTCTTATTTGTTAAATCATTATTTAGTTTCGTCTCCATCCTGGCCATAGTGATATTCCCTTTGCATATCTAATGACCACGCTAGCTATTCATAGTCTTGTGGTTATGCCTTTTGGAGAAGCTCTTATTTCCCATCTACCCTTCAACAATTCCAACATTAACAAGATGAATTTGAGGTTGGTACCTAGCCAAGTTGATAGGGATGATGTAGGAGCTATTGAAGAAGCTAGAGAGGAAGATGCTTTACTTCCTAATGATGTAAACATGGATGATTTATTTAATGAATTAGAATCTGATTCTTAGGCTGATCCTGACTTTCGGCCTTCTAATTTTGATGAACGATTAAGAGAAAAATGTGGAGAGTTTGCATGTATCACAGGAGACTCAATTCAAATATATACGCAAATACCTTAGGCACATTAACAAGGGATTATATCAGATTGATCCTTCTATCCCTGCTCCTTCTGGTTCTGATTAGACTCTTTTTATTTTGGGGCATGTATTAATTATTATCTTTATTTGCGCTTGGATAGTATTTGGGCATGTGAACATGACTTTATGTTTCCTGAATATATTTTGTTGAACATGTTTCTGTTATTTACTCTCTTATTTCTTATACTTCTCATATCTCTTTGCTATATCATCAATTTGTATTTCTTTCCTTTGTCATATTATGACAATAAGGGGGAGAAATTGTGACATGATTTTAATGCTTTATGATGATTAGGGATGTGTGATTGTAGATATGATGTATTTTTTATTTATTTATGTTGGATTGGACATGTATTTGATTTATACAGGTTCTACATATCACCTCGCCTGGATTAAGGGGGAGTAATGGATTAAGGGGGAGAGCAATTGTTGCACATTTGGTGTATGATTCGTTATTGTGCATGATTCTGTATTTGATATTTGGTGCATGATTCTTTATTTGGTTTTGTCACAAATTTGACAAAGGGGGAGATTGTAAATGTTATATTGTAAATCTAGCACCTAGTGTTGTCAAATTTTGTTGTGCCAAATCATTTAGAATATGTATCATGTATTGATGAGATGTATAGATCAACTTTGTGCATTTTAAAGTTGTCCAAGTCTTCGTCGAACTTCTCTATGTATTCAAGTTGAAGAAGCGTTGTCGAAGTTCAAGATTTCAAGCTCAAGTACAAGTACAAATTCAAGGCTCAAGTTCAAGTTTAATCTTCAAGTTCAGTACTTTAAAGACTCAAGAACTCAAGTCTTTACTCAAGCTCAAGTTCAAGATTTGAAGACAAGCTTCAAGTATTTCAAGTATATGAAATAGCAGAGCGAACGATGTTTCAATTATTCAAACTCACAAACAAGGTATGGATGACCCTAGATTGACCATAGGTTAGGTCATATTCATTGCATATGTTATGGGGGGTCATTTCATACGTTTATAGGTCATTTCCTCGACTAGTCCTAGTCTTTGTTCGACTAGTCCAAGCTCTGACTCGACCAGTCCAAGAGTTTCTCGACCAGTCCAAGATCTGTTGTGAATTTTTAAAATTTTCTGTTGAACCCTCGACCAGTCGTGGAGGCTGCTCGACCAGTCGAGTGAATAGTGCTCGACCGGTCGTGCAGGCTCGACTTAAAGTCCAACAAGGTTTTTTGGTCCCACTCGCTAGTCGACTGCATTGCTTGACCAGTCGAGTAAGCCATTCGACCAGTCGAGTAACGACCTTATCTTATCGCGCCAGAAATTTTAAAATTTGGTTGGTCCTTCAACCAATCGAACCGACCCTTAGACCAGTAGAGAGAACAATATTTTCACCTATAAATAGAGGATGAATTTAAGAGTTTTTCATTGATTCCAAGCTATATCAAACCATCACTCTGAGAGATAAGTTTCTGCATTTCTAAGCTATATTGTGTTCATTTTAAATTTTCTTAAATAGCTTTTTGCATTTGATTTTGTGATCTCTATTCAGTTCAATTTCATTAAAGAAGGAAATTGTGATTTTACCCTCTTTGAGATCAAAATCAAATCAAGCTAGCCCAGGCTGAATTAATATAAAAATCATTTAGATCTAGAACCTTTCATTTGTGAGATTGAACATTGAACATCTTCGTCTACATCGGATTGGTTCTACCGGGCTTCTTCAGAAGGAGAATTTTCTAGATAAGTACCATTTAATATTTGTGTATTTTTTATGGTTTGTGGTTGTGCTAAAAAATCTAATTTTTGGTTTTGTTTGAGGTAATCCAGAAAAACTCAGAGTGTGAGGTTTTTGTAATTGTGTAAGCCCATCTAAAGACACAATTGTGAAGGTTTTAAGGTGAACCTTGGAAAACCTTTTTCATAGTGAAAGCCAATACCCCGTGGGTGTGGATATTGGGAGTGGAGTAGTTGTGTGGCTATTTTTCAAACAGCTGGTGTACACACAAACGAACCACTATAATTCCTGGAGTTGTGGTGGATGATTGAATTTTCTTATGTGTATGAATGTTGTAACTTACTTTATGCACTTGTGGTGAATGGGGTAATTTACTTTATGCACTTGTGGTGAATATTGTAATACCTTAGTTTATCTCTTTTGCCTCTTTCTTGGTTTGGATTTTTGATACTTACAAACGTTCTAGTAAGGTTGTCCTGCCATAAGCCTTTGATTTTTGGTGTTAAGTTGTCCTTAGAACTAAGTTTATACAACCTCTCAAGACTAGTCATTTGAGGTTGCTATTTACTGGTGCTATTTTATTATTTGATTGTGCTATCTATCTTTATATTTCGCATTTATTTTTAATTTGGCATAGTCCTATTCACCCCCCCTCTAGGACGTTTAGCTCGGCCTTTTTTAAATAGTGTTGTGTGGTGAATATTGTTGCGCGGTACATTGCATATGAGCGCAACAAGTGTCCCCACAGATCTATTCTTTGCAATTTTGTGGATTCTTTTACGATCCGACCTCGAATATATATATATATATATATTCAACAAATATCAGCTTGGAGCAAGGATTTTGGACCCGCACAACCCTTCTGTTGCCCCAACGAATGCAAAACATGCCGAAATGCTACCAAAATTGTCATTAGATTACTTAATTTTCATGTCATTGTGCTGATTCATTGTACTTTGTTTTATAATCAAGGGAAATACGAGGATGTAAACAAACTCAGATTCAATAAAATCTCTAATGATGAATGTTCTTTTATTTTCTTCGTTATTATTGAATGATAATTTCCCTATCAAATCTCATTCATTTCTTGTCAAAACAAAGAGTTATAAATGCCATTTTCCATGATATGATAGGTTGATTCATGAAAATTTATATTGATGACGTAGTAGTCAAATCGGCCAATCCATTCGAGCATTTTGATCACTTAAAAACATCATTCAAAAGAATGAAAATTCATAAATTAAAAATGACCCCTCTTAAATGTACTTTTGGTGTATCATATTATAGAAAATGGTATTCATTAATTAAAAAGAATGGGAATTCATAAATTATTGAATGATAATTCCCCTATCAAAACCCATTCGTTTCTTGTCGAAACAAAGAGTTATGATTGCCATTTTTCATGATATGATAGGTTGATTCATGAAAATTTATATTGATGACATAGTAGTCAAATCGGCCAATCCATTCGTGCATTTTGATCACTTAAAAAAATCATTTGAAAGAATGAGAATTCATAAATTAAAAATGACCTCTCTTAAATGTACTTTTGGTATATAAGTGAAATTTTTTAAAGAATTTATGGTACAACAGAGAGGGATCAAAATTGATCACTATAAGGCTTAAGTAATAAGTGAATATCAGCCACCAAGAAACAAGACTGAGTTACAAAGATTTCTCGTCAAAGTTAATTTTATGTGTTGGTTTATTTCTAACTATGCAGGAAAAACTAATGTGTTTTCTCCTTTGCTGGTAATGAAACAATGAGACAAGTTCAGATGGGAGGCAAAACATCAGTTAGCTTTTGACAGGATTAAAAAGTATTTGACAAGGCCACCAGTTAAAGGTCGACCACTTAAGCTGTATGTCGCGGCTTCTGCAGAATTGGTTGGTGCTCAGTTATCACAAGATGATGATGATCGTAAGGAATAAGCAATTTATTATCTTAGTCAAACAATGTTAGATATCGAGAGATAATATTCTAATATAGAGAAGATGTGTTTATCATTGTACTTCGTGGCCATAAAAATACTTTATTATTTGTTGGTCGAGTTAGTCGATGTAATCTCAATAACTGATTTAATTAAATATATGTTAAATTGGTCGATTATGAATGGTCAAATTGGCAAATGAGTTGTAGCATTATCTAAGTTTGATTTGATGTATGTATCACAAAGGGCTGTAAAAGGGAAAACCATAGAAAATTTTATGCCTGACCATGCTTCTGACATTGAAAATAACCTTTCTCTGGAAGTATTGAATGTATATATGATAAATCAAACATCCTAAAAATTGGTATTCAATGGTTCAAGGACTGATAGCCTATTAGGAGCAGGGATTATCCTGATTGACCAAGATAAAAAATGAGATGAATTTGCATTTCCAATTTAGTTTAAATGCACCAATAATCAAGGCGAGTATGAAACTCTTATCATCAGTCTAGAATTGTTGATTAAGTTAGAGGCTAGAAGTATGTTGGTGATGGGTGATTCTCAATTAGTGATTAATTAATTGACTGAATCATTTACAAGTACCAGTGTTGTTTTACAACCATATTATATATTGGCAACTCAGTTGCTAAATAAGTTCGATGAGGTTGAGTTAAAACACGTAACTCGGGAAAATAATATTAATGCTAATGTAATGACACAATTATCATCAAGACTTCAAATTACCTAGGGATTTGAAGGAAGAATGGTAACTATTCAAAAGAGATCATTACTCTCAATTTTTCTTAGGGAATCGATCGAGGAAATTTGTTACGCCTAGATAAGCAACGATGACTATATAACACCAATCATAAAATGTCTTTAATCCTCAAAGACAAAGATCGGCCAAGACATTAGGAGAACAACCATGAATTATGTCTTGATCGATAATGAACTATATCGAGAGGGGGTAGATGGAGTGTTGTTGTGATGTTTAGGAAAAAAAGAATCAATGTAGGCTATGGGGGAAGTGCATGAAGGAATTTGTGGAGCATATCAAGTTGGAAGGAAAATGAGGCTTATGCTCCGACGTTATGGATATTTCTAATTGAAAATGTTAGCTGATTGTACCCAATATGCCAAGGGATGTGAAGCATGTTAGAAACATGGGTCGATATAGCATGTACCAACAACCAAGTTGCATCTGATCATCAAACCTTTGCCATTTCGAGGATGGGTCATTAATTTGATAGGAAATAATTATCCTCCATCTAAAAGACAACATTTCATTATTGTGGCCACTGATTACTTCACCAAATGGGTAGAAGCAAAACCTATGTTAGGAGCCAGTCATCAAGAGATTATTGAGTTCATTGAGACTCATATAATTCATAGATTTAGAATTCCTGAGTTGATCACTATGGAATGAGGTGTAGCTTTTTTGTCTAAGGAAGTAAAAGAGATGGACGATTAATAAAAAATTAAACTATTGCATTCATCACCTTACTATACTCAAGCCAATGGCCAGGCCCAAGCTAGTAACAAAGTTATTAAAAATATTTTATGTAAGATGATCGATAGAAACCCCAAAGAGTGGCATATTAAGCTATTCGAGGTCGTATGGCCTTAACGGAATTCGTTTCACATAGGCACAGGGATGAGTCTGTTTAGGCTTACATATGGACATGATATTTTCTTACCTCTATAAGTCGGTGTACTATCATTAAGGGTAGCTTATTAGGCTACCTGGACTTTGACCGAGTTCACGGAGGATATGTTGGTCGAAGTCGAGGACTTAGATGAATTTTGGCTGAAAGCTTTAGATTCTATTACGTCCAATAAAGCCAAGGTCACCCGAGCATAAAATAAGAAAGCGAAAAAGAAGGCTTTTAGGGAAGGCAATGTAGTATGAAAAGTAAGATTGCCTCTCGAAACTAAATATGTTACATTTCACAAATGGTCACCCACTTGGGACGGACCGTTTACAGTGGTAAAGGTTCTCCTTGGTAGAGCCTATATCCTTCGTGATATGGATGAAAAGGTCACGAAGAATCCTATAAATGGTCAAATTTTAAAAGATTATCATCCAAGTCTATGAGAGTTATGGAAGGATCGACCCAAAGGGTGGTTAACATAATCATAGGCCATGTATAAAAGACTAAAATCGGTTGAAGATTAGAAACATGCATAAGAAAATATAATTTTTATTTATAGGTTGAAAGAAAAGAAAAAATGTGGCCAGGGCCAATTACATATATATTCATATAAAAAAAATAACAAACAAAAGAAAAAAAAAAAGGGCCAAAATGAGATACAGTTTTAGGCGTAAGTTGCCTTCATCTCCTCGAACTCCTTAACGACACGCTCCTTGATGGTTTCGATCATCTACTACTAAGCTTTCCAAGATTCCCCACTCCCCAATAAGTGGTCGAGGAAACATAAGACCAGATCGATATGATGACCAACTATGTCAACCTTGTGTTATGTTTCTTTCTTCTTCTCACTACTCTCACACAATCGAGCTTGTTAGCTTTCAAACAGGGAGTTAATGAAGTTCAAGAGAGTATGGGAATAGTATGAGTCTCTCCCAAGGTAAAGGCGCTCAGTTTCTTAGATGTCATCATCAATTTCCTTGCACTGAACTTGAAGAGTTCATAACATCACCTTATTGAAGTGGTGTTGGCACGTTCAGTGCATGCGATAATACCAAGCACCATCATATTGGTCGGTTAGTATATTTGTTTCCCTGTGAATGGTAGTACACTCATTTTCCTAAGCATCCAAAAGATCAAGGTCTTTCTCAGTAATAAAGTATTGCTGAAACACTCTAGTCTACTTAAAGCATTAGGGTTCTTTTAGGTGCATATCATTCTTCGTAATGGTATGGAATTTGCGGTTATGGAGATAAATTTGAAATTGGAGAGTGGAGTGTGCAAAAGAATTGATCTCAAGGGAAAGAACTTCCCTCAAGAAAGTTTGAGCCCGATCGATAGGGAACATACAACAACCATGGTAACAACCGAAGAAAGTTTTTAGATTAAAAAATAAGAGAACTTGGTTGCATAGGGGGAAAAGAACCAAGAATCCCTTTATATAGGGGCTCAAGGAGCACCAATCGTATTCAAAGCTAAGGAGACACATTGATTGGAGTACCTATACATGGTAGGCAATGTTTCCTAGGTAGAGACGAATGGTTCCTTTAACAATTATTGCTAAGGGTAGTAAGCATGGCTTTTCATCTCCATGCCATGTCAACAACTATTCACATTCCACATGGATAGAAGAAAAATGTTTTTAAAAAAATAAAAAATTAAGTATCGAAAGTTGTCGAGCATATAGATAAAAAGGAAGAGGGAGGCATTGTGGCCGATTTCATTACTCATGAAGTACAAAATTATAAAAGTCAGAATGAAAAAGAAGAAAAATGGGTCCAAAACTCTGTAATTTTTGCCCGTCTCTCCAACTTTTTGGCAAGATGTGCTTGTGTCTTCACGACCATTTGCATTACTTGGCTAAGAGAAGAAGTCTCTTGATTAACAAATTCAGCCAGTAGATTTACTTCTTTCTCTTGCACCGAACACATCTTATCTATTTCTTCATATTCTTTCTTCATAACTCATAACTGTTCCATCAATGGTGCTTTACAAGTTCAAAGGTCAGCCTGCTTTCCTTTAGATTCTTTCAGTTTGTTGAAGACAACTGATAGTTTCTCCCTAACATCACTTGCCTCTTTGATTTCGAGGTTTGTGGTCGAGTTCTCGCTTTGAAGCTTTTTGACAGAGATGGTAAGTCTCTGATAGTCTTGTGTAAGACCCAAAAACTCTCTAAGTGTTGTTATTTTGGTTGAGATGGCTTTGACCGAATCCATAAATTCTTGAAGACATTCGATCAAGGAGGCCAATTTTTTTTACCATATCGTAGGACACAACATCAACAACCCCGACCTAAACAAGTGTTTAGATCTCATCCTGAATTTGTTAAAGCTCCAATGAGGGAAGAGGTGAATCAGCCATAAGGCATTCACTAGTCAAAACTTGGTCAAGAGAAGATAAAATGGCTTCAATAAGTTTTTTCGGTGATGGAGGGGGTATAGTTGTCATATCCAGAAAAGATGGAGATGGAATATGCAATGACTCCAAAGATGGAGGCACCTAATAAATTGTGAAAGTAGTTGCATCATCTACTTAAGCCTCAGCGGTCAGAGAAGTTTCAACAGGTAGGGTTAGTTCCCCTTCTTTTTCTATGACCAATGTATCAAGAGCTGGTGCTTCAATCACAACAGTTAATTACAGATCCTGGTCTATCGAAGTAGGAGTTGTGCGAGGCGTACTAGGTCGAGAGGTTTGTGCTAACATAGGAACTAGGGGAAAAGGGGGGTCTGGGTCAATAAGGTTTGAGACATCGGTCGAATGGGAGGTCAAGATCATTCAACCTTTCTTGTTTCCTCTACCATTTATTGAAGTCTTTATTAAAATGCGCCTCTTTATATCTCTTAAAAGCTTTATCTATTTCCCAAGAGTATTTTGAAAGGGAAACCCTAGCTAGAATTTTGTATTGAAGTATTTTTCAAAAGCCAAAATATCAGTTGCTTTGGAAGATATACCTCGAGACTTCCTGATGATTCGACCACCCCAAGCAGTAGTTGAAGCACCAATTGGTATGTTCTCTATAGCAAGAGGTGTTCGAGCTAGACCTGGAAAAGGCCCAAGACTAAAAATTGTCTGAGTAGCTTGAGGAGCTGTTGGAGTAGGGGAGGATTAGTCCGGTAGTAAACTTGTGACTGGATAAGTGACTGAGAGTTTCCTATACTTATGTTCCGGATGTCTTGCGACCTCGATCGTCTTTATTAGAGAAGAGGAGACAGTCGAGGTAGTCGGTGTTTTTATGACTGAGTCGACTTTTTAGTTGGAGGAAAAACTAACTTCGATACGACCATTTTCTTAGAGGTCATTTTCTTCTTCTCGGCCATTGGTTTCTCTTTCTCCACTAAGAGTGGGAGTACGTGGGTGATGATAGATTCGATCGACTTGACAACTATTTCTAAGTAATATTCTTCCCACCATTCGTGGAATGTCATCTGCAAATGGGACAACATTCAAATGGAGGGCATAGGAAAGTGGCATTCATTGATTGAAAGTTATTGTATAGAGAGATATAGAAATTGACTAATTCTGCAAGAAAACATTTAAATACTGGTTGGTTTGAAGTGAGGTGAGTGTAAGGGTAAGGAATGCACTAGGATAATCTAAATTGACGGGCAAGGAGGTTTGGATAATATTGTTTAACTCCTGATTTAGCATTAACACCAAAATTGATGGACCCGTTGTATGGGAGATCTCTGTAGCTGAGGAGAGTGATCTCTATAGATGAAGAAACTCTCTCATGCTTTTTCTCTTCTTTTTTTTCCCAACAATTTAGTATCATTTGATTTAGTGTTTTTTTACAAAAGCCAAAAAGGGCCGATATCTTTATTCTAGAATAGGTAGAAGAAATAATGGGGAAGATTGCAAAGAGAGAGAAAAAAATAGTTCATGCATTTAGTGAATGAATGAGAGATTCTTTGGTATGAGAAGATTTGATATCCATAAGAAGAAGGAACAATCGAAGATGAAAAAGGTTGGAAAATAGAGGACTTGAAATATTTAAAAGGTCACATTTATATAAGTTACATCAGGATGCCATTGTTGTGAAGCCCTTTAGTGGTTGCTTCGCACAAACCATGGTAAAGGAAACCTAGCACAAAAGGAGTAAGTGCCAATTGTCAGTCACAAGCTAATGCCTCAACCAAATGGAGGTACTCTTTGGTGATCTGGATTGTGTTTACATAGAGTAAATATCATCAAATCTACATAAGAAGAAATGTCGCATGCTCATGGTAGCCGACGATATCTGTATTTTTGTGGAAGATCAACATAAATCTGGAATACAATCTACCCTACCTCTCTAGGTAGATGAGGAAATGTTCGTCCTTAGTGGCAAAGTTTGGGTAGACTGCTTCACCGAAGGAAAGAAAATGATTAAGGGCCCAAACATCCCTAATTGTTAGAAATGTAGGGCCAAAGCCAAAGTGGAAAGTGTTTGTTAATCAACTCCAGAAAGTCGATGTAGCAGCCATCAAAGATAGGTAAGCTGGATATTCAATGAGGGAAAATTTGATACATTCATCAATACCAATCGATTTCCATGTATTGTTGTGCTGCTTGGATACACGGTTATACCATTCTTCCCATCCGTTTAGAGGTTTCGGCTAGGCCCTTGGGGATCTAAGAGCAGCAAAAGGATTTGGGAAAATCGATTGAAGGAGAAGGTTTTCATCAGGATGTGCAGGGAAGAACTAATTCAATTATTCAAGTTGGGAGTAAGTGGCTTTAGGATCGAGGGTTGGCCTAAGTGCGCGGAAAGTCCTATTATCAGAAAAGATGATTCAAATAGGATTTCGTCCATAACAGGGGTAATTTTATTTTTTTTAAATAAATTCTTTGAACATTTCTTCTTAAGATGCAATCACAGGAACAAAGGACGAGGAGGTAGCCATGAGGTACTTAGAAGGTTTTGAGAGGAAATTGAAGAGATGCAAGCAATGAGGGATGAAAAAGAGGAAAAAATTTAAAACGACGTATATATATCAGCCAAAATCACATGCATTAATGAGTATGTAATCATGACCCCTCAAGTGATGTGACTAGGTGTGATGTGTTGTAAGGGTAACAAAGAACAAACCGCCATTTGGTTGTTATCTCGGTCACATTTGGTCAATAGGGAGCCGACATGCGGAAAATGAAAGATTGGATTAATCGCATCGAGTAATGAAGCAACATCGCCTTCACCTTTTTTCAAAGGAGAGGCGACGTGGGGGGAAATGTTGTACTCTATTTTTGACCGATTAGAACAGAGACAATTAGGGAATGACATGTGGCGTTACATAGAGGGTAGGAAGTGTATGAAAAGATTTTCTAAGAGATATAATATGTTTTTACTGAATCATAGTTGGCACTAATTTGGCACTACACGTCATTTAAGGACGAGGTGTAATCAACAAGGTATTGCGGTCGAGCTAAGTAAAAGCATGGAGTGTGACTGAGAGGTAAAATGTGATCGAGAAGGCAGAATGAAGTTTGTTGAGGGTCAAATATTGCATATTATCCCCTATTTATATCTTGGTTTTATGAACATGATAATGCTTAATACTCTATTTTACTCATGTTTGTGTTGCAAGGTGAATTTAAGAGCTTGGATTGAAAATGGTTCTAAAAGCATGAATTTCATGCTCGAGAATCACCAAGGCAAGGGATGGATCTTAGGAGACCAAGATTGAAGAATTCACATGCCAAAGATCTAAGAAAAATGATTGAGGAATGAAGAGAATCAAAGATTTGAAATGAAGAAAAGGAATCCTGAAATCGTTCTGAAAAAGCATATCCTGAAACTCTGGGTCATTTTGTGAAATTGCGCAGAGCGAAGTCTATTTTAGCAAACTGCATAAATTTGAGGCGGTTTCTAGAGTTTTCCAACTAGGTGCAAAAGTTAAAGTTTCACAATTATAAATAGGACTCCTTAGGATGTTCCTGGGCATTTTCTAGGGTTTAAGGAGTTGAACAAAAGGGCGGAGAAGCCGTTGCTAAGAGTTTTTCTTCTTCTTCCTTAATTGTTTTTATGCTTTCTTTTAGGGTTTTAAATCCAATAATGTCTATAGTTAGCTAAACCTCTTAGCTAGGGCTAAGAGGTGAAGCTTGTAGTATGATGAGATGTTTCTATTACTTTGATTCATGTTTATATTGAACTCCATGGATTTTAATTTGATATTTAAGGAATACTTTCAGTTTTTAATGGTTTAACTCAAATTATAGTAGATCTGCAATAGCTTTGAGTCTCTTCTTTTCTTGATTTGAGATTGTGAAATTAGTAAGTCATGTCGTTCACCATCGTCCCTTGGGCATGGTAGGGTGATGGAATCTTTCCTAATCTTCACAATTCTCCTGCTTTAAGATTATGGGATTGGTAAATCATGTTGTTTGCCATTGTCTCCTTGGCATGGTTTGGTGATGGAATCCTTGCCAATTATCATAGTTCTCCTTCTTTGAGAATTAGGTCAATGGAAGTTTAGATTTGGTTTTATTGATATATTTTCCAATTGGATAATATAAGACTCCAATTCTAATTGTGTTACTTGAATCAAGCAACATGACTCCCTAATTACTACAAGTGGATCCTTGACACCCTAGTTCCCACCTTTAAATTCTTAGTTTTAATTACTCTATTCACAATTACTCTCTCAAATACTTCGGAATTAGTTTTACGTCTTTTTCTAGTTATACTTCTAGTTAATTTTAGAAACGTACAAGTTTCGGTCCTTGTGGATTCGACCTCAGTTTTACTGAGATTATTACTACATCGTGACCCTACACTTAGGGTTGTGAATAAGTTTTTGGCGCCGTTGCCGGGGTTTGACGGTTGCGTTTTCTGGATTTGATTAGTTTTAGAATTAGGTTAAGTTAGGATTTTTCTACTTTCTATTTTTAAGTTAGGGTGTTTTCAGAATTATTTTAGAAACTAACTTAGCTTTCTATTTCTAGGTTTAGAAAGTTTCATTTTTTATTTTTAGAAACTAATTTACTTTCTAATTCTATGATAGAAACTTTCCTAATTTGTTTTTAGAAACTTATTTTTTATTTTTTAGACACTTTCCTAATTCGTTTTTAGAAACTAATTTTTTTTTTTTTTTTTTTTAGAAACTAACTTACTTTCTAGTTTTAGAAACTTTCTTTTTCTTTTTTTAGAAACTAAGTTGCTTTCTTAGTTCTTTTTTAAAAATTAATTCACTTTCCATTTTCTTCTATAGGATCCCAAAATAGAAACTTCTAATTTGGTAACTTCTTTCTAATTCTCTTTCTTTCTATGTCCAGATTTAGAAACTTTCCTAATTTATTTTTAGAAACTAACTTTGCTTTCTATTTCTAAAATTTGAAACTTTCCTAATTTGTTTTTAGAAACAAACTTTTCTTTCTATTTCTAGATTTAGAAACTTTCCTAATTTGTTTTTAGAAACTAATTCTTTTTTTTTTTTTCTATTTCTAGATTTGGAAACTTTCCTAATTTGTTTTTAGAAACTATATATATATATATTTTTTTTAGAAACTAATTTGTTTTTAGGACTAACATTAACTAATTTGTTTTTAGGTTAGGTTTTTTTTTCTGATTTATTTTTAGAAACTAACATTATTTTTTATTTTGAAGGATCCTAACATAGATCTTCTCCAATCTGGTAACTTCCTTTTAACTTTTCCTCTACATACTTTCCATATTGTTGTAGGATTTTACTTTTAATTTTTTTAGGATTAGATTTAGAGTTAGGGTTTGACCATGCAAGAGTGGGAACATCAGTATGCTAAGATAGCTAAGAGATATTGGGAAGGGATGTATGATGATTATGATAGGAAACAGCTTATGTCTCAATTTTTTTTGAAAATATTATCAAGAACAACCCAGAATATGATGCTTTACCGGTTAAGAAGTCCTTTGGTGATTATAGGCGGGAGAATAATTACACTCCATGGATTAAGAAAATAGTACGCGATTATTGTGGTCATCGTGATTATTGGAGTGAGGATAATTATCAACTTCCAGAGAGAAGAGAACTATGCGTGAATGTATTATGGTTAATAATTGAAATTGCGGTAATGACCGCTTAAGTTGAAGTAGGAATATGCCAATATGTCCTAGAGGGGGGGTGAATAGGACTTTTTAATACTTTATGATAATTTAAAAACTTATCAAACCAATCCTGAATAAATACAAGTATCAGGATTTCTTCAAAATAACTCTAATGGCTTCCAAGCCAAATAGAGGATCCAATCACAAAACTATTCAAAGGCTAAACAAAATGCATAACATAGTTCATGATAGATGTGAATGTGTGTGAGGTGTGATTTTACTTAGTTCCAGATAATCATGCGTTAATGTAATATGAGAACATTCAGAGAAATCACATAAGCAGAAGAAGTGAATGGCAATCTCAAACACAGTCATTTTTGTAGTGGTTCGACTACGTGTCTACTACACTTCCGGTGAACGCACTCAACCCTTGAGTGTACCGAATCTCACTAACAGAGGTTTCAAATCAGGTTCACCTCAAACCAGTACAACTTACTCTAGGCTGACTCTAACGTGTCCCCATGACATAAGTTTATGCCCCACACAGGAGCAAGGGTCAACACACAGCACCCAACTTTTAGGCCGCACAAGCCAAGGATCCACACACAGAACCTACCAGTTTATGCTCCCATGAGCAAGGGTCAGCACACAACACCCAAGTTTTAGACCACACAGGTCAAGGATCTACATAAGGACCTAAGATTTTATGCTCTCCACAGAGCAAGGGTCAACACAAAGCACCCCCACGTACACTCTCGTCGGAGGCCTCCTATGAGGGCTTAAAAGGGGTGAGAAACACCTCGGACCCAATCCTATAAAAGGAATGATCACAAGGGTCCTCTGGACTCTAATGACTTACAGATAAGTAAATGAGCCCCATTAAGCACGTTGATGAAGATTTCCTCCTTTGATGATGAAGAATCTTCAACTCCTGTGAACCGAAACTCAAATGATATACTAATGTAAGGCAACGGGTTGGGTCAAGGTTATGATGGAATCCTACTTTATTAAATGTTTTCCTATAAAGGAGACAGAGCGATTCCAATCATTATGCATTCAAGGTATCCCAGCTTAATGATTTTCCATTAAGATGGTAGCTGGAGGATCCTTGAATGCGGAAGTTCATTCCCCAATCCACTCTATTGAATGTCAATGATGAGGGTGGATTGAAGGATGAACTCCCATGAGAGAAAAGGCTTAGGGTATATGATCTGGGTTTAAATACTCAAAAGCACTCTTTGTTTTCTCTACAAACAACCAAGGGCAAGCTCTCATTAAATAGGCAAAAGGTTCCAACGGATATAAAACGGTCACATTTTTTACAGAGTTCGATGTCATCGAGCAGGAACTCCGATTTCATCGACACAAGGTTCGATTCCTCAACATTTGAAAAATGTGAGAGCACTTGCCTTTGAAACTTAACAGGTATAAGGTATGATCGGGCATCACTCGATATCATCGGAATTTGAATATCGATGATATCGATGACAGTGTCGATTCATCGATAATTCAGAGGAATTTTCCTATAAGCTTGCTGAACAGTTTATGTCCTATTTCGATGACATCGACATAGCCTCGATATGATCGATATTTGAATATCGATTTTATCGAGTGATCCTCGATCCAAAAAAGATTAACCTGAAAACTTGCTGGATATATTTGTGTCTCAATCCGATATCATCGAAAGTCTACCGATATCATCGAGATTTGAATTTCGAGGATATCGAGGAGCCCTTTGATATCGAGAATTTCATGATTTTCATAGTAGTATTTTGGACACAACAGACCAGATGTTGATTTTATCGAGTCGACTCGATGGACTTGAGATTCAAAATTCGATGATATCGAACAGTCCATCGATTCATCGATAATTCAGTCCAGAGTTCTTTATGGTTGCTGGACATCTGAAGTCCTTAATTAATAATATCGAGTGAGCTTCGAGGACATCGATAACAAGGTTCAATTTTATCGAGCCATGTATCGATAAATCGACAAAGGTAGAAAACTTAAAGATTTTCCTGTAAAATAGTTTTCTTACCAAAAACCCTAGGATGTTTTATTCAATTTTAAGGGTTTTATATACCTGGTGTTTTGGGACATGGGATGTGAGGCTAAGGTTTACCTTTGGCGAGTTTGGGCACACATCCAGTTAAGGCAAATGCTTGAACGATCTTCCTATGGGGATCCTTTGTCTTGCTGACTCAACGCTCACTCTAATTGACAAACCAGGGCACTTTCAATAATATGTATCAACAACCACCAAACTCTCCCACCTATGACCTGCATGATTATGAACAGTGGAAACAAAGATATTTGGAAGATGAAATAGCAACACATCATAGTGAAAATTTTCTTGGATCCCTTATTCTTGAAATCTAACTAGAAACGATCTAAGAGGATTTAGTTCAAAGTTACACGGACCATCTTGCAGATATTAGAAGCGATTGATTTGCACATCGATAAGATAGTGGAGGCTCGTTCGTCCCAGCCACAACCCAATCCATAAACACAATACGAGGAAAACGATCCTAACTCACTTGTGGATAACTCTGGAATTTGGAATGAGGAGTTGGATTCCGTTAATGAGCACATGGTTCAATTTTTTGAAGAGTCAATCTCGATGACTGTCCAAAAGAATGATCAAGAGATACTATTAGTTTTCCAATATAATGATACTGACACACCTAGTTTCAATGATCAGGAGGAGGTTAGTTTACTCGAACCTCAGCCCAATCTAGGAACAGAATGTGAGGAAAGTGATTCCATTCCACGTGTGTACTATACTGAATTGGAAGTTGATGAGTATTGGATGACAATCATGAATGTACAACTCAAATCTCCCTGGATTCAATATCAAGTTTAGCCCATATCAATGATCAACAGATTTAGGAAGTTGTCATCCATAATGATCTTCTCCACCCATTTGACATGTCCGATTTAAATGTGGAGGATGAACCACTTTCAACCAACCCTTCCAACTTTTGTGAGGCATGTTTAAACCACTCCCCAGAATTGAATGATGATATGATTCGGGAATGGACGAGTTGCTCGATATAACTCTAGAATTTGAAACCATCTAGTTGAGGCCACCATCTGAGTTGTCAACCCTTAACAATACAATGCCTTTACTGCGTAGTACCAATGGATAAAGTCTTCACATCAATGCGCCTACTAATCCACAATCTGTCTATGCAAGGTAGGGCGAGATGTATCCGGTGACAATTAACTCTCACCATGGTAAAGAGCAAGAGAGTATGTTTCCCGCTATTCTAAGAGAAGATGAAGGAATCATTCGGCATATCATCACGACCTCAATGTGGAAAATGAGCCCCTTTCAACTGACTATCTTAACTCTCTGAAAGATTGCTTGACATATTTTGCATATTCAAATGATCCCATGATAAAAGAAATAATGGATGTCTTGCAAAACAATACCTTGGTGGTTGTTACTGACCAAGAGAACCCTTATTCTGAAGCCCCTCCTTCCTCAGATCTTGAATGTTTACCATTAAGGGAGGAGGAGCTGAAAGTTGGAATGAAGTCTGAAACTTCAGAATATGTTGAGACTACATCACCTGCTGAGAATTTCTCTAAATTTTATCTACTAGTAGTCTCTGATTCACCATGTTGCTCTAACTCTGACATTTTCTCTGTCTCAGGTGAATCATATATACTTTGGACACCTCAGGAGATTAAAAGAAAACTTTATGCTGAGGTCCACAAATTTCTCTGAAATTCATGCTCCGGGACATCCAAGCCTATTGTAAAAAAGGCTTTTGGATGATCTCGTTGAGAAACCTACTGAGAAATTTATCAAGATATTAACCAGAGTAGGAACCTTGCGGCATGACTAAGTAGCTTTTCCATTGCTTTCCTAGTTTAGGATTAGTTTATTGCTTTAATAGAATTTAGGATAGTTTGCTTTCCACTGTTTTAGGATAGTTTGTTTATTGTCTATTTGAGTCTTTTGTGTTAACCCATTTTTCACACTGAGATCATTGGAAAAGCCTCAAAATTCTTTCTTCATGTATTATCTCTCCATCACTTCCCTTTTCTTTTCATTGCCTCTTTTGCATTATATGCTTATTTCTTTTACATTGAGGACAATGCAGATTTTAGGTTGGGGATGAGAGATTAGGCAGGTTAATCAGTTGTTTTCTTAGTCTTTGAGCAAAAATTACTAAAAAATTGGAAAAAAAAAATTGAAGTATAAGATGCTTAATGTTGATGATTTATGCCTCTTGGATTCAATTACTTGGAGATTTCAAAGTAAGTTCAAATTATTAATCTGTGATTAGGAGTTTTAAACATCGATCGAGTCATGATTTCATATATCACATCTAGCTTTCACATTAAAGCTTCAGTCAACATTGAATTGTTAACTTGGTGATTATTTAACATGAAAGGAACCAACCTGGGGAATTTGTCTATCATGTTAAAAAAAATAATAATAATAAATAATACTCAGCTAAAAAAAACAGTTGTCTTCGAAAAGGCCACTTATTAAAGATCTTTAAAAAGGTTAACATAGCGTGAAAGCCATTGATGGAAAAATCAAAAACTGGAGGAATAAAAGAGGGAATTTAAAGTTGAGTTGTAAGGCAAGTTTCGGTTTAGGTTTTGGTTGTCTCGAATGCTCTTTGGATTATCAATGTTATCATGAAAATGAAGAATTGAACCTTTGATTGTGATAAGTCTAGACTTCATTATACACTTATGGAACTCAATGTTTAGAATTGTTCTAATCGATGGATTAATGTTTTGAACTTGATTATGAAGTTGCAAAGTGCTAGAGTTTAGGAGAAGGTAATGCAAAACATTGATGTATTTTAGAATTCTATTATCTGTATTGTTTTTTTAAAACCACTTAAGCTGATAGAAATTATCCTGTGGTTCTTGAAATCCTTTTCGTATACTTTGTTCGGAGCTAGCAAAATGCTGATTGGGGATTGTGTTGAGGGTCAAATATTGCATATTATCTCCCATTTATATCTTGGTTTTATGAACATGATAATGCTTAATGTTCTATTTTACTCATTTTTGTTTTGCAAGGTAAATTTAAGAGCTTGGATTGAAAAAGGTGCTAAAAGCATGGATTTGATGCTCAAGAATCACCAAAGCAAGGGATGGATCTTAGGAGACCAAGATTGAAGAATTCACATGCCAAAGATCCAGGAAAATCCAATGAGGAATGAAGAGAATCAAATATTTAAAGTGAAGAAAAAGAATCCTGAAATCATCCTGAAAAAGCATATTCTGAAACTCTGGGTCATTTTGTGAAATTGCGCAGAGTGAAGTCTATTTTGGAAAACTACGCAGAGTGAAGTCTATTTTAGCAAATTGCGTAAATTTGAGACAGTTTCTAGAGTTTTCCAACTAGGTGCGAAAGTTGGAGTTCCACAACTATAAATAAGACTCCCTAGGATGTTCCTAGGCATCTTCTAGGGTTTAAGGAGTGGAGCAAAAGGGTAAAGAAGTTGTCGCCAAGAGTTTTTCTTCTTATTCCTTAGTTGTTTTCATGCTTTCTTCTAGCGTTTTAGATCCAATCATGTCTATGGTTGGCTAAACCTCTTAGTTAGGGCTAAGAGGTGAAGCTTGTAGCATGATGGAATGTTTCTATTGCTTTGATTCATGTTTATATTGAACTCCATGGATTCTAATTTGATATTTAAGGAATACTTTCAGTTTTTAATGATTTATTGTGACTCAAATTATAGTAGATCTACAATAGCTTTGAGTATTTTATTTTTCTGATTTGATATTGTGAAATTAGTAAGTCATGTTGTTCACCATCGTCCCTTGGGCATGGTAGGATGATGGAATCCTTCCTAATCTTCATAATTCTTCTGCTTTGAGATTATGGGATTGGTAAATCATGTTGTTTGCCATTATCTCCTTGGCATGGTTTGGTGATGGAATCCCTGCCAATTATCATAGTTCTCCTTCATTGAGAATTAAGTCAATGGAAGTTCAGATTTGGTTTTATTGATATATTTTCCAATTGGATAGGATAAGACTCCAATTCTAATTATATTACTTGAATCAAACAAGAGGGTTCCCTGATCACTACAAGTGGATCCTTGACACCCTAGTTCCCACCTTTAAATTCTTAGTTTTAATTACTTTATTCATAATTACTCTCTCAAATACTTCAGAATTAGTTTTGCATCTTCTTCTAGTTCTACTTCTAGTTAATTTCAGAAACGTACAAGTTTCAGTCCCTATGGATTTGACCTCGGTCTTACCGAGATTATTACTACATCGCAACCTTACACTTGGGGTTGTGAACAAAGTTCGGTCGAGAGAAGAGGAATAATTAAAAGAGGAATGCACGCAAAAGAAGGATTTAGATGGTACTCTTCAGCTGCCATAGCTACCGAATTGAAGAGCATAAACACTTGAATGAAGGTTGGAGGAGATATCTATAAGTAGTAGATGAAATCGACAGAGAAAGAGATCCAACACACAATAATAATAATAATAATAAGCTATCTTTTATCTCATTTTATCCTAGGAGTAGCGATAATCCAATAACGATAATTTTTAACTATAATTTTTAGTTATAATCCAAATATATGCTCATACACTGGATTTATCTTTTATCCAATTCAAGTAGTTCTTTCAAGAGACACATTCTTACAGTTACTCTTAGTGACCAATTGTGAGTTTTTCCTTTTGTCTGATTACACTTGTATACTAAAAAGTACTTTCTTGTTAAATGCAAAGCGCAACCCACTTTCGGAGGAAGAACCCCACCCTCCAATTATCGCCTAATCCTTACAAAATTTTGCAAGTGGCTGAGTATGCGACCGATCTTCTCAAATTCTGCTTATTTCGACGCTTGGGGTCAAAGTTAATCAGTTTGAATCAAGCTGCTATATCGATTCTGGCACATCACACACACTACACATGACAGAAAACAAACCAAGTGCCAACAGAAAGAATATTTCTTCATAACAATTAGCCCAAGATACTATTCCTCCAGTGAATGCAGGCTTAGGAAGAATGTTTAAGTCTTAACTGAGGCTTAGCTGATTAAATCAGATTGTTGATTCTCTAGCCAATTGAAAAATGACGATTAACGACTGACCATATGGCCAATATGATTACTATGACCCCGTAACTTATACCCTGGGGAAGGGGGCAATATTATGCCAGGATTGACCAACTCGAGGAGCAACCTTTGATGCCTCTGGTGTCACACCCTTATAATACATGTGTCAAATAGCCCATGGGGAAACCTCCCATATCTCTAGGACCTCAATAAAAATATGCAAGGGCTGGGGAGACCTCCGATCCTACCGGCTCCACCGTCATGAATCCTACGGCTTAAAATCCACTACTTGTGGCCAAATGACGACCAACGACGATCGCATGAAGAATCATAAAATACATCACGACCAAACTTATATATCCCATGGCCACTTTGGCCTACCAACGATAAACCCATAGCCAACCCAAGACCAATTTGACCAAAGTGGCCATATTAACATTCAACATGTTCAATTTAACAACCAAAATAGCTATGTCAATGGCCAATTTGACCAAAGTATCCTTTACAACGAGAATCCTTGGGGGCAACAAAAGAAAAAATCATATCAACAGAAAAATTGGCAAAGAACTACCAAATCCATTCAATGTCTTTTCACATTCTTCGAATGCATTCTTTGAATACAAAAAGATTGGGGGCATTGTTTATACCTGGACGATCATAGCTAGATCAAATGGCTTGAAAGATGACATATAACAATCATGTCATACATGGTGTAGATGAACTACAAAAGGAAGGAGCCAGAGATATACATATGGGAAAGTATTAAGCGTTAAAGTCTCATCAAAGCTACTCTCTAGAAAGCACCAAATGCAAGAGTCCCATCAAAGCTACTCTTTAGCAAGCATTAAATGATGAAGTTTACCAAAGGCAAATCTCTGTAAAGCTTTATATGCAAGAGTCCAATGATATAAAGACTCCAACAAAGCGTCCAATGTGTGTTGTAAGACTGGAACGATAAAATGAAACATGATCTCTTTTGTACATGTAGCCTAATGCAATAGGTCACACTTACATGAAAACTCAATAGGATTTGCACCGCCAACTAGCTTCATCTCTCACGTTGTCGTACACTATGCAAGGTCACCACCTCTCCAAGTCTATAAAGTCCCCGCCACTTGTTAACACAAATCAATCAATTCTTTTTTCAACTCAACACATCTTATCTATCTGTCCCTCATGAACGCATATCCCTTTATTTTATTCTAATTTAACTCCCCATCACTTACTAGTGCAACGCTCCTCATAGCATGTGGTTGTAATTTTTATTCTTAATTTATCTCTCTACCCTTTATCCACGTCATCCTGCTGGATCGAACGAAAGATCCCTCAATTTCGAATGAAAGGTTGTGGGGCTTTCTTACTATGTGTTACATGATTCTGCTAGTCATCTTACCACGACATTTGGTGTACACTAAGCAACAAACATATAGTTTAATTACAACTATTTTTCCATGTGCTTGGTTCCTACTAAGTTCACGAACATACTATCGCCCCATTGGCCATCTTGACATGAAGCTCGGTTTTTTTTTTTTTTTATATTGAGTGATGAACATATTGCTGAAGATATATCACAAAGACCGGTTTTTGATCAAGTAATGAACATATGACCATCCCACACTTCACAATCATCCTGCAATTAAGTTCAGTCCACGATTGGACAACGAATGCATCATCGTCCATCAAAGCTGATCGTGAGTGTCCATATTGTAAAACCAATAATAAAATACTTTCATCTTGTATTTTATTTCTTCATTATTCTACGTTGAACTATGATTGTAATCACACAAATATTGGAGTCCTTTCAACCAAAAGGCAAGAAAAATAATCCATTTGAAGGGTGAATTCTCCAATTTGTAAATCGCCTAATATTATAGGATCGGTGGCTGGATTGACAGCCGATCTTCAAATATCCGATCTTAATCAGTTTATCTCAGTGCCTAGAGTCACAAAGTGTTTGGTTCAAATCAAGCTGTATCCAACCTCAACATGCCTCACACGCATGCACGATTGAATTTAAGCCAAACCAGTGGATGTTGAAATTTTGTTCTAATATGTGATTTTTATAATGGGGCATACTTATTAGAAAACTATGTTCCAACACATTGGACATTGGACCTGAGACTTCCTGGTTAAAACAACAAGCAGCCCTTGATTTTATACTAGGCCTAGTGTGAATGTGTATGTGTGCTCCACTTTGGCTATTAAATGTGCAATCCCATGTGATGGCCAAACCAGAAAAATAAAATAAAATAATAAAAATCAGGTTGACCAGATTCGGCTGGCTACACCAAAAGAAATAGTTGGGAGAAAGATGTCCACTCTTAATTTCTAAAGGGCCCACCTTGAAGATTATATGAAATCCGCTCTGACAATTGGATGCCAAACCAAATATTAGGCCTGAAGCCCAAAATTCAAGCCCATCTACAATTTAAGTGGGCCACAAAAAAAGAAAAGAAAAGAAAATAGTTTGGAGGGTGTGCATTGCCTTGTACACTGTTTCCAATTGTGTGGTCCACCTTACATCACAATTGGGGTTGAATTTTTTCCCTTCCTCTAACATGGGATGACTCACTGAATGATCAGGGTAGATTTCACGTAAACACACGATGGAGGGGCCCACCCGAGTGGGCAACCTCTTTTCCTTCTCTTCCTCCCATTAATTAATATTAATTAATTTTCAATTCCTCTAATAGACGGTTAGAGTTGAGAGTGCCTTGTATTTAATATACTTCGATTATTCTGGTAAAAGAAAAGAGAGTTCCCGAACCGCTCACATACAAGAGAGCTCATTTGAGACACACAGTGTCACGTGTGTGGTCTAATCCATTCATGTTTAGGCTGACCATGTAAATGCTATTAATTGTCCAAAGCCCAACTTGAAATAATGGATATCATGATCTGACTCTGGTCTCTAGGACGTGGACCTAACCAAGGGCATTTGATTGCAGGGTATTAAATGGAATTAGGTGGGATAGAATTTCATTTGGTCTCATCCAACATTTGGGGAGGATGAGAAAGGTTATGATTAGGTGGGATGGAATTGCATTTGGTCCCACGTGGGATTTCCATAGATTTTGAAATCTACTATATAAGTAGGCTCCACTTTCATGCATGCGCTAACCCATGCCTCACCATCCATATACAACGTTTACACGTGACATTCTGGTTATATATGTGTACAAGTGAACGACATCTGTTGTGAATTTGGTCCATTGATTAAAAATCCATGGTCCACCAAACAAGATTTTACTTGATCCAGTGATTTTCCTTAGCAAGAATTTTATCCCAAACATGAAATTGGATGGCTGAAATATTATGGTATTTCGAGAAATGCAATTATTGTGCAATAATAATGTTAATACCATCTAATACAATTCAATACCATTTTATTCCATGGATCAACCCGAACCAGGTTAGCCTGGGTAGGGGTACTGTAAGACCCAACCGAACCCGATTATCCTGGTTAGAGGAAGTATAGGACCCAACCAAAACCAGATCCATCGACTGCACCAGGTGCCATGGAGGTGACAACGAGAAACACTATGCACAATCCATGGTGCCGTTAGGTGAGACTACGGTGAACATTTTGTAGGCATTGATCAGGGGAAGCGGATTGGCTGGTGTACCTCACACCAGCTACATAGCTGTTCTATTTAAGTTGGGTCTGATCACACGAGGTATGTGTTATATTCAAACCGTCCATCCATTTGGCGAGCTCTTCTTAAGGCTTGGGACGAAAAATAAGATAGCTCTAATTATCAAGCGGACCACACTGCAAAAAGCAATGGGGGAGTGAGCGTCTACCATTGAAACCCTTTTTGGGATCACGGGAGTTTTGGATCAATATGAAAAGAAAATGTTCTCTTCATTAAGTCTTCATGACTTTATGAATAGATTGGATGGAAAATAAATGTTACGGTGGGCTTTACAAATTTTTTAACAGCGAAAATCATTGCTTCCGCTGCTACTATTTATGGTGTGGTCCAGATGATCTTTGGATATGATTCATTTTTTGGATAATTCTATTAAATGATCTCTAAAAATAGATGAATAGTATAGATATAATAAATACATCACTGTAGGGCTCATAAAACTTTGATCTCCTTTGAACCGTTCGTGCAACTTGGAGCTCGACCGTCGGTGCTCGTCTTTGCACGACACGTACCTACAGCAGCTATATAGCTAGCGTGTGGTACACCAGCCAATCCGCTTCCTTGATTAGGGCTTATCGGTATGTCAGGGGCCCACACATGCATGTCATACTTAGATCATCCCATCTGCTTTGTAGCCATCCACTTTCTGGCCCACTTGATAAGTTGACCGGCTGGCTTTATGTATGGGCCAGCGTATATTAACGTTAGGTCCATGCGCGAATCTTGTTAGCAGTTCTCAGTGCATGCATTTACGGCTCGAGAATCGGCGAGGATTGAGGGGTCGGCGAGTAACTGAGCGTGGACTCCGCCCACGCTTAACGCGGCGGTTATTTTGCCATGATTAAGGCGCACCGTAGGAAGATAGGCTGTGACGTGGCCATCCATCTTATAAGGACACGCTTACGGATACTATTCGCTGGAAGTTGTACACAAAAGTAAAGTGGGCCAGACCGAAGCAACCTCGAGATACGCATTTTTTGCAGCATGTTAGATTTTTTTTTTTCTAAATCTTCAGAAACATGCTTTCGGTGCATTCGTGCTCACGGCCATGGACCGTGGGTCCCACTAGTTGTACCTTTCGGAAGGATCACAAACTTAGTGTGATAGTTTGCTACCATTTTGATAATGGGAGTGGGTCATCTACCTCACACGTGACTTGTTTACAGTCTTTAGAACATCCAAATTAGGCATATGGTGGATGTGGTGTATGTCTTAAAGTATAGGATCTAAAATGATACAAGTAATCCTGACCATCCAATTTATGGCAACCGCCCATAAAATGGATGATCAAGGCTAAAATGGTGAGTGACCCAAAATTAAGTTATCACGAGTTTGATTGTTGCTAACTTTTTCTTTTTTTTGGTTTTATTATAAGATAAATTTCCTGAATTGACAGTTCACAGTTCTTCTTTTCTTCTCTCCAAGGAGGTGAAAAGTAATGAAAAGAATATTGATTATTGTTATCACCGGATTTGGCAAATAGATGCAATTGATCGAGGAAGAACAACCCTCCGTGCCTAAATCAAGCTAGTTGATTTTGACTAAAGGCTAGAGTTTGGGTTTTTTGTTTACCTCCATTTGTTTAGGGTAGCTGTATTTATAGGGTATTTGGGCAATTATGAAACTTTCATGGCGCTTGAGAGTCCTTGTTTAGATGAAAAACTACTCTCGAAAATGTCATCAAGCCCCCTCGATCAGCATAATCTTCCTTCAAGATCAGGTTAGGCTCATCTTTTCTGGATCTGGGGCATAATCTCTTCTAGGTTACTCGTACCACTTTAGCCATGTTTGGCCGGATTAGCTCGGATCTTGAGCTCCTTGACTTACAGGTCCCTTACCTGTGTTGTAAATGCTTCCGGTGAGTTGATCATTCTCCCATCGAGCTCTGTCATCAGGCAGCTTAACTCAGGGGCTCATCTTTGCGTTAGGGGAACTGCTCGTTTTATCTCCGAGCCCTGCGCTTTGACAACTCGACTCAGAGACTTGTTAATGGTCCTTTTGCCTGGACCTTTGGTTACCCCAGCTCGGAGCACTTCTTTTGTAGTTAGATTGGTCGTTCTTCTCATACGAGGGACCAATTCCGTTTTCCCCATAACAGTTACCCCCCACTTCCGAGCTCGACCTGCTCGGGCTCAGAAGTGAGATCTTAGGGGATGAAGGATAGTAGGGGTCGGACCCTTTAATAGTCTCCTCGGGAACATATCTTCCCGAGCACTTAGGTTGGTGTTGAATGTTTGTCCATGATCTATGTCCCTCTCATTTGTTACCTTATCAGGGTAACAAGCTCAGTTAGAGGGTGCCTTCTTCAGTCTCTCCCCTCTCCTCGACTTCCTTGTTAATTACTGAGTCTTTCATAGTTAGAAGGTTGCCTCCTCAGGTTTTACCCTTTCCTAGGCTCTCTAGTCACATAGTAGATCTTCAAGTGCTTTGCATTTTAAGGATAGGGCAAAGCTCGTCCTTCTAAGTCCTCTAGCCGGTCGGGATATGACGACGACTTTATAAGGTCCTTCCCAGTTCAGTCTTAGGGCTCCCAAGCCAGGCTCCTTTATTCTTAAGGAGACCTCTCGAAGCATCAAGTCTCCCATTCTTAATCTTCACAACCTCACTCTTAAGATGTAGTGCCGATCATCTCTCTGTTATATAGGCAATGACTTTCACTTGTGCGTTGTCTCTGAGTTCCTTCAGCAGATCGAGACTTAGCAACATTTATACGTCATTCTCCTTTGATCGGAATAGCTCGGTTTGGCCCGAGGGCATTTCGATTTCTACTAGGACCACTACCTTGGAACCAAAGGCCGGTGAAAAGGGGTCCTCCCCAATAGTTGTTCGAGCTGTGGTCCGATATACCTATAAGTGTAACGCCCCATGTTTTCAAAACCTGAGTATATGACTCATTTTTCAAAAACCCGTGTGTTAACCTTTAAAGATAACTAAATCACACACACACACACACACACACATATATATTTCAGAGTGAGCATTTAGACGGAATATGAACAAATCAAGTATACAGGGAATTGTATATATATTCAAATTATAAATGTGGCTGCCCAAAATGACTTATACAAACCAATGTCTTAATGTTAACAAATATAGGAATTACAAGATTCAACACATAAGAATATATAAAATGCATATAAACTCGAGCCGCAACATCATGCAACTTCTCTCGGTAATTACAACCATGCGTCCTTGACAATTGTACCATGCTTCTCATCAATCCAAACATGAATATCATTTAAACGACCTGTACGGTTATATAATCGATGAATGAGTGGCCAACTCAGTGTGAGTTTTCCTCAAAATTACACACCGCTGTATTAGTTAAGCATAATTTTTAAACAATAAGACATACAAAACATTTCATGATGCGATCTTGTGTAAGTGCATGGATGCGTGAATGCACATCAACTGGGGATGCACATCCAGTTGGCCAAGGGATGGACCTTTCAAACAGTCAGCTCATTCAACTTGCAAAGTAGTGGGCCTTTCAAACAGTCAGCTCATTCATATTGGGGATGAACCTTTCAAACAGTCAGCTCATCCCTAATAGGGGAATGGACCTTTCAAACAGTTAGTCCATTCAAGCAAGTGAATGGGTCTTTCAAATAGTCGACTCATTCAGCTTGTCAAGGAACGAGTCTTTCAAACAGTCGACCCGCTTAAGTAAGATAGTGGGCCTTTAAAATAGTCGGCTCACTTAAGCAAAGAATGAACCTTTCAAACAGTCGGCTCATTCAAGCAATAGGATGAGTCTTTCAAACAGTTAACTCCCTTTTTAATAAGAGAATGGACCTTTCAAACAGCCGGTCCATTAAGCAAGAGAATGAGGTCTTTCAAACAGTCAGCTTATTTAACTTGCAAGGGAACGAGTCTTTCAAACAGTCGACCCGCTCAAGTAAGATGTGGACCTTTCAAACAATTGGCTCACTTAAGCAATGAATGGGCCTTGTAAGACCCGTATCTTAAACCATACCGTTCTGTAGACTCCCGCAATCCTCCCGATCGAATTTCGGCAAATCGCGACCTGTAATCGGTGTTTGCGCGCGACCCTAAGTCACACCCTATCAACCCGAGTCGATTTGACTAGAGACTTGTACCTTAACGACCACGCTATCGTCGCGTCTCATGCGCCGATGCGATAGCTAGGCCAAGAGCTGTGGGCCTGTGTATATTTCGAAGAAACACCACGCGTTGCAAATTCTGAGAGAATATCTACAACCTTCCCATCAATTAATCAATGTACAAGTCAAATACACATCCATCACTCACCCGTCCCTCACCAACAAGGCTTGGCCCTCATCTCTCTCCCATCCCCAAAGTCAACCCTTTCTTACAACACCTATCCCTCTCTCCCATACATCACTCCATCCCATTCCATTCTCCACCAAATCCCAAGCAACCATGAGAGAAAAATCCTAAGGAGAGGAGAGCCTAGTGTGGCCCACTTTCTACCCCAAGATCTTTCATCCTAGCCCTTCAATCCCCATCAACCTCCATCAAAGAGAGAGCCAAGGACTTTGACATTCCATCGGACCAAGAAGATCCAATGGTGGATGCTTTATAGGTTTGGATTTGTATTTTTTTTAATGATGGGCCAAGTGGGGCCTACCGATCGATGGTATGGATCTCACTTTGGACCCTAGGTGTGTTCGATGGCCCACCATGATTATATGTTCATTCCATGATGGGGCCATTCTCATGGGCCCCATCGTGATGTTTATTTTCCTAGTTTGACAAGGGTCATCTAGATCTTGCATTTTGGTGGAGAAGGGATCTTCACCGTTGATTTTGATTAGTGGGCCCATTGTAATGGGACCCACTTGATGTATGTTGTAATGCATGGAAGGGACGACTCATAGTGCCGGGGTCCCTCCTTCTCTCTCTCTCTCTCTCTCTCTCTCTCTCTCTCTCTCTCTGCGGCTCACCTTGATGAATGAACTAGATCCACACCATCCAGCCTCCTGATGGTGTGACCCACCTCAATTTATTTATTTTTATATATTTATTTGCATCCAGAGGGCTAGACGCTGTTTTAATATAAACAGTAATATATATTATAAATAATATCATATTAT
The DNA here is from genome assembly GCA_021015155.1 of Magnolia officinalis. NCBI lineage: Eukaryota > Viridiplantae > Streptophyta > Magnoliopsida > Magnoliales > Magnoliaceae > Magnolia > Magnolia officinalis. Next base: position 53,342,552 of record JAJHSJ010000010.1, read on the forward strand.
ATAAATATATATATATATGGTGGGCCCCACGTGGGACCCACCTGATATATGTGGATATCCACATCGTCCAGTGTGCTGGACATGGATTCCATCCGTGAGGATCTTAACCGGCCATCGTGGGGTTGATTGGACGGTGTATATCACACCAGCTACATAGCTGCATTGACGCAGCAAGTGCTGGGCCGTCCACCTGGACGGTCAGCAGCAACAACTGTTGTACGCTGACGTCAGCAGGTTCTGAATCACAGATATATGTGATATCCACACCGTCCATTGACGGTGGGACCCACCGCATGAGGTATGTGATATATCCAAACCGTCCAGCCAGTTAGAGATCGTTTTATTGCATTGAGAATGAGATAGATTTAAAGTTTCAAGTGGGGCCCGCCACATGTACGTGGGGCTACCTGATATGTGCTTTATCCACCGTCCATTGACGGTGGGACCCACTTGATGTACCCTCCATCCACACCGTCCAGGCCTGGGACGGTGGGTGGGGCCAGCTGTGACGTGTGTTTTATACACACCGTCCATATGTGGGGTCCGCATGTGATGTATCTGTTTGTCCTTGCTGGCTGCCCAGTAGGGACGTGGGTCTCACATGGTATATGTGTTTTACCTATCCCGTCCGTCCACGGGACGTGGACCTCGCCGTGATGCATGTATTGTATATATATGTTGTCCATTTGTGCGGCCCGCCGTGATGCATGTATTGTATATATATGTTGTCCATTGGTGCGGCCCACCATGATGTATGTGTTATGTACACACCGTTCATCCATTTTCTGGATCATGGGCTGCCCCTTATGCCCATATGCGCAGCCCATATATGTGGCCCATTGTGATGTGTATACGGCCCGTATTTGAGGCCCATTGTGATGTACATGCGGCCCGTATTTGAGGCCCATTGTGATATATGAGGCCCATTGTTGCGGCCCACATGATGCACACGAGGCCCATTGGTGCGGCCCATGTGATGTGGCCCATTTGGAATATGTAGGGCCCACCCCAATGTGAAGTATTTATGGCCCATATGTGAGGCCCAATGTAATGTATGTGTGGCCCATGGTATGTGGCCCATTGTGATGTATTTGAGGCCCATAGGATGTTGCCGATTGAGATTGTATATGGCCCCCCATGATGCGGCCCATTGTGATGTATGTGGCCCACCATGATGCGGCCCATTGTGATGTATATAGGCCCATGTGATGCGACCCATTGTGATGTATATAGGCCTATGTGATGAGGCCCAATGTGATGTATGCGAGGCCCATGTGAGGAGGCCCATTGTGACGTATGAGACCCTTGTGTAAGGCCCATTATGATTGTATGAGGCCCATTAGGATTGTATCTAGCCCATTATGTTGTGTATGAGGCCCTTGTGTGAGGTCATGGGCCCACTATATGTTTGGCCCTATGAAGGCTACTCCTTGGGAGCAATGTTGGTTAAATGTCCACATTAATGGGCAATGATGGTTAAATGTCCACATTGTGACCTTCCCTTAGGCCCTTTGTTAGGCCAATTATTGAGGCCGGTTGTCGATGCTGGTTATCGATACTGATTATGAGTATGTGATAGCATAGCATCATGATACATGCCCATACGCATCATCTGCATGTTTGTTATGAGATGTGGATGACTATTGCATATGCCACAGGGCAGGTTATTTATGGGACTCCCTGATAGGCGGAGTCGTCCCACATGAGCGCGCGGTACGTGTAGGTTTGATGCATGACTGGATGGTATGACTCATGCATCTCGCATTTTATGATATGACTACTGTACGCCCTAACAATATCAGGGCCGTCGCCTCCACAGGCATATCATGGATGGTCCAGATGGGACACCGAAAATGTTTAGTTCTAGCATACGGGCGTCATAGATGTCCCTAGGTGAAAATTCTTAAACCTCCGTGGCCAGGAGATGCTCCAACATATAGACCAAGTGGATACATGAGCCCCGAGTGCCGAATATCAGTATGTCGCGTCTCCCACTGTGTCGTGGTTAGTTGGAAGGGGGTGTGGCCTTTTTCGCCCGAGGGTAGGGGGCATAGCTAGGCTGAGTTTGACCAGCTCGTAAATGGGTCCGCTATCGACGTGTCGGGTAGATATTGGCTGACTACTGGCCAGGTAAATAGTGAGGTCTCTTCCACTTGCATGGTTGCGCGTCCAATGGGCGGCGATCACGTGTAGAGTGTACTAGACTCCGGTGATGATCCCAGAGATGTACTGTACTGATATGTGGACTTATTAAGCAGGAGTTACATATTCATTCATTCATTCATTCACTATCCACTCGAGTTGGTGGTGCGCAACTAATTGTTATGTGTACCTTCATAATGGTCAGGATTTCGGTTGGGGGCGTGACCAACCTAACATCAGGAGTTTACCACATTAAGTTTGACTATCCAAATTTAGGTATGAGACTAGTTTGGATAGAAGTCCCTTCTGATGGACCCCATAGCCTGCGATACTACGTACTATCATCTCGACTTCACACTCCAGCTCGGTCATTTCATTCGCATCGCATATTGCATTGCATCCTCAGCACATAACATTTGGTTTATTGTGCTTCTGTATTGTATAACTTGATTAAGGTTGACGGTATTCATGGACTCGGTATCTGATATTTGGCTTACTATGTCTCCGCATTGCATAGCTGATCTACATTGCTTCCTCAGTATATGATATTGGCTTATTACGCTTTTGCATCGTATAGCCTGGATAAGGTTGATGGTATTTATGAACTTGCTAGCACGTTTCCACATTACTCTGATATTGCATTCTAAGTACGATTACCTTGCGCATACACTTACACCACCCTCTAAGCTTTCTATAAGCTTATGCATGATAGATGTGTGCAGGTGACGTTAGGTCGCAGCAGCATTGAGCTTGGAGCGTGCAGCTGTATTTTGAAGCTTTGATTTTCGATATATGTATATTTCCCTTTTAGTATTCAACTGTTTATATTAGTGGATATGTGATGATGATGTTGCCTTTGTGATTTAGGTAAACTTGTGGTTATGCTTCTTAAGAGATAAATGTGCGTCGGAAAATCCTCCTTCTAAGATCCCAGGATCAGAATCTGGCGTATGGGTGATGGGAACTGAGAATGGGGTACTACAGAGGCTGTCGGCACCGGATTCGGCAATCGAGAATTTTGTGAGACCCGGTTTCTGAATTTGGGGAGTGACATGCCTTTCAAACAGTCAGCTCATTCATGGTAGGGGATGGGCCTTTCAAACAGTCGGCTCGTCCCTAATAAGAGAACGGACCTTTCGAACAGTCAGTCCATTCAAAATACAAGTGTCATGAATGCATGATTAATCCCAGCCATTGTTATTCCAATTTACAAGCAACCGATTTAAGAAAGCTCAAAGGTCACTATGGGAGGCTCGTCACCTAGCATAGGCCGACAACTCAGGCATAGTGTCTCATTCCACCATCCCTATCTCATGAGACTCTATCATCAGGATGTTTAATGGCATCCTCCTCAACCAGTGGCCAATCAAAGTCTAACAAATGAGACTTGCCATCGCATGGTCACACAAAATATTACATCAAGCCACCTTGGGCATAATATGCAATAATCGGGGCCACAAGAGGCAAATATCAATCAAAAACAATCCATGGATGGTAAGATCACATCAATGTTTCATTTAATCCATCAATCAAAGAATCCACAGGTGAGGGTCCATTACAATCACAATCAGTCAAATTACATCCCAAGTCTGGATGTACATATATAAGTGGGGTTTTTCCACTGATAGATGTAGCAGTTCAAGTTTCACAAGCAATCCACAAATAATCCACAAACATGAGAGATACACAAGTACAACATATGGATATTCATACGAACTAAGTATTGAGCATATGATTGATAATCAGATTCAATATCTAACACAAGTTATCATGAATTAGAGATATCAATTATCAGTTGAAATAAAATGAACTATTACTCATACTAACAAGGAAGAGGAAAGCTCAAGGGAAAGATTCATCACCTTATGTTTTGAACCATCTATAAATGTTGCTAGGAGGATGAGTTGATGTGGCAACTAAATGTGGCCAGCTCGTGCGGTTGCACTCGAAACTAACCGACAGTTGAGTTAACTCGACTCACAATTATACCTGCTTCTCTGCTTTCCTCTTTTTCTTTCCTTCCTTCTCTTTCCTTTTCTTCACTCTCTCACTCTTTCTCTTCTCCAACTTCACTCAACCAAAGCAATCAACAACATAGCCTAAACATTGAGCCCAACTCAGATTGGGACTCATTGACTAGCTGAGTTAACTCGGTAGCCTGAAGCTTGAAGGGACCCCTTAACTCTTCTCTTCTTCTATCTCTTTCTTGCTGGAACTCCAGCCATGCCTGGGCCAGGCCCAAGCCTGACTCAACCCAACTAGACTCGGTGGATTTCAACTGAGTCGACTTAGCAGCAACTTACGATTCAATCTCTCTCTCTCTCTCTCTCTCTCTCTCTCTCTCTCATTCATTTCTCCTTCCTGCTTCTCCTTTTTTCTTTCTTTTCCAAAGTCCAACAATGCCTGTCTCAGATAGAGCTTGACCCGACTGGCACAAACTCGGCAGCACTTGGGTCAGTAAGTCGATGAACTTGGACCGCCCGAACCGAGTTTGAAACTCGCCAGCAACACGACAATCATACACATTCTCTCTCTTTCTCTCCGCCCTATCTCTCCTTTTGCTGAAAGTCCAGCAGCATTGCTGGACGTGATCAAGCTTTCCTAACACAACGAGTCAGCCCCAGACTCCATGGCCAACGTACCCATTCGGCTGAGGCAGACCAGGTCGGAACTTGACTCGGTTTGCCCAGTAGCACGACTCACAACTCTCTCTTCTCTCACAATCTCCTCCTTCCTCTATCCTTCTACTTTCTTCCTGCTGGAAACATCCAGAAATGGAGGCCAAGCCCAGCCTGACCCAACCCAAACTCGGCTTAGTTTGAGCTGGTACAGCAGCGCACCTAATCCCTCCTCTCACTCTCTTTCTCGATCTTCTTTATCTCTTTTCTTCTCTTACTGAATCCTCCTTCTTCCTTCTAAGATGTCCAGGAGGATCTGGACTCGAGTAAACTCAACCCACAACCTGGACTCAACAACGAGTCAGGCCGTGACTCGGTGCGGCACCTCATTGTACTCAACGTGAGTGCAACCCATCCTCCACATCTCTTCCTTTCTTCTCCTCCTGAACGTGTCTAGCAAGGTCTGGGCGAGGCCAGACACAAACCCAAACCATCCGTGCCCGAACAGACTCGACCCGGTCGACATCTCGCAGTGGAGAAGAAGAGTGTTGTTAATGGCAGACTCTCTCCCATTACTTCTTTCTTCCATCTACCAGTGTTAAATGGTTCGTATGGGTGTCGTGGAGCTTGGAGGATGGATGGATCGAAGCTTCACAGCGGTTTTCGATGGTGGCTTCGAATGAAGAAGATGGTAACCGTTTTTCTCGAGCAGCCGCAAGAGATGATGGAAGACATGATGTCATGCGATCCTTCCTCGTTTTAAGTATACCCTAGCCTATCCTAGAGCCGTTGGATGAGGAAAATCACGGTCAGGATTCGGCCTAGGGTTTTCCACTCTCTCTCTCTCTCCACAAAATATCCTACCTCTCGGTTGAATAGCTAGCAACAACACAAGCTATTTTCAGCGGTCAGGATTCACCCTCATGGACGGTTATGATCACGCAAAGGTGGTTCTTAAGGACCGCCAGTTTGGCAACAAGGATAATTTCCATTTTTGGAAGGATCCAATGCACATACCCTCACTTGCACCGAAGTTTGTGCGCACTCATGTGCGTCTCATTGAGCAGGATAAGCCAGGTTTTGGTCAGCTCTACCTGCTGGATCAGATGGACGATTCAGATCTCTGAGATGGGTGGTCTTGGTGGCCACCGATCAAGGCTTCGAACAGTTGTCTGATCCCTGAAGAAAAAAAATGAAAGAAGGAGAGATTCCTTCCTTCGCGGGAATGCATGGGTCAAACCCATTTGACCGTGCTAGATAGTTTGGTGCACACCAGGTGCACCACACCCTGGTGTACACACTACAGGTGTGGGGCCCACCGTGATGTGTTTCAAAATTCACACCGTTCATTTGGTTCTTGGGGTCCAATTAGGACATTGTACTAAAGATCAAGTAGATCCACAACTTAGGTGTGCCATACCAACTAAATTACAGCTTATATGCATCGATTTCTATTGATCTAACAGTCAGATTGTCATACTGTCAAAAATCAACTGTCTAAAGGAGTCCTACTCTCCTCTATAGGGATATCAGCGGTGCATTTCGTAATTTTGACGGTCCAGATTAGCCTTCAAACCTACTTCAATACCAGGACTCCATTGATGATCATAGTAATGACTAGGACCATCCATGTGGCATTTACTATATTTTTCTTATTATTAAAATATCGTTGGCAATGTTATTGTTAATATTCTTATTATAATAATTATTTTATTTACATATTTATTTTACCATGCACTGAATGATCAAGTCATTAGCAACTAATTTATATTTATTTATGCTTGACAAATGACTGTCATGTCTCGTGGTCTGATGGTTGCTATTGCAATCCCCTAGTTGGGTTGTGTGTAATTGGTGATTGGAGGCCTTAGGACTACTTGAAACCTCCTAGTGTGCCTTGAGTAATTGAGTTTTACAATAGAATGGTTGGATCTGTAAAGTTGGAATGTATTCTGTTATGATGTGAATTGGTTAAATGGTGGACCTTAACGATATAAGACCTAAGATTGATAACGTATGGTTCAATCTATCTAATAGGGCATGGTTTAGACTTTCGTTGCCCTTGGGATCTTAGCAACGTAGTGCAGTGTGAAGATAAAAAGTCAATTTCATGACAAGATTATTGTTTATCTTTGAGACTTCAACGACCAGATGACCTGATATATGAATCAAGGTTGTACTAGATGATCAAGATGGATAGATTGTGGGCCACTAGATGATGATGTGTAAGGTAAGTCACGTGTGTTCCCACACACGTGTAAACTAATTTAGACCTTCATGGTAACACCGGAGTACTGAAAAAGTACAGGGTGTTACAATAAGACATGTGACAATTTTTCTGACCACGGTCCCTTGAATTTCTCGAGCTTGGTCTTGAGGTGTCTCTTGATGATTTTGTTGACCACTTCCACCTAGCCATTAGCTTGCAGGTGCCAAGGTGAGGCCAAGGCATTGTGAATGCCAAGCTTCTCACATAGTCCTCGGAACTTCGCGTTGTCGTAGTGCCTACCATTGATGGTAACAATGTTGTGGAGTATGCCGAATCTACATATGATGTTCTTCCAAATGAAGTCATTCATTTTTTGTTTGGTGATCTGTGGGATATGTGAATTTTGCAATGAAGTCGGTGACGATGCGCCCTTTAATGGATGTCCAAGGTCGATACCTGATATCAAACTCACTAAGCTTGATCGCCCACTCGGCGAGTTGAACCGAAGCTTTGGGTTTTTGCAATACTTGACAGAGGGGCTAATTGTTCGAGATGACGATGGTATGGGCCTGGAAGTAGGGCCTGAGTCATCGGGATGATGTGACCAGGGCCAGGGCCAACTTCTCTATCTCGGGGTAGAACATCTCGGCATCAACTATTGCTCTGCTTACGTAATAGACATGTCATTGGGCACTCCTGTCCTCCCTGATTAAGGTCGAGCTAACTGTTGTTGGTGAGACATCTATCTATAGTAGTAGCTCTTCTCCTTATACATGTTTTGAGAGCAGTGGTGGAGACCTTAGGTAAGCATTGAGCTGTTGGAACGCCTGCTCGCATTCTTTTGTTCAGGTCGGCTTCTAACTCCGTCTTAGTTGTTTGAAGAAGGGCAAGCATTTATTTGTAGCCCCAGAGACGAATATGTTCAGTAACGCCACTCTGCCCATGAGTCGTTGAATCTCTTTTATCGATATGGGGGAACTCACTTTTGTGAGAGCTCAGATTTTATCGGGGTTTTCCTTGATCCATCTCTGGTAGATCATGAAACCTAAAAACTTGCCTAAGCTGACACCAAAGTCGCATTTGCTTGGGTTGACTTTCATCAGGTATCTCCTTAGGATACCGAACATCTCTCTCTCAGGTCAGCCACTTGGTCCTCAGCCTCGACGCTCTTGACGAGCATGTTGCCGACGTAGACTTCCATAGTTTTTCTGATCTTCTTGGCAAACATTTTATTCACCAACCTCTAATACGTTGCTCCGATGTTCTTTAACCTAAATGGCATAACTGGTAGCAGTACAATCCTCTATCTATTATGAAGCCAATCTTTTACTTGTCATGCTCATGCATGCTGATCTGGTTGTACCCTGAGTACACATCCATGAAACTGAGGAGTGCGTACTCGGCAGTGGCATTTACCGGCTAGTCAATTTTCGATAATGAAAAACTGTCTTTTGGGCAGGCTTTATTTAGGTCGGTGTAGTTTATGCAGACTCTTCATTTTCCACTGGCCTTTTTTACAAGCATCACATTATCGAACCAGTCGGGATAGTGTACTTCCTCAATGAAGTCGACCTGAATGAGCTTTCTAACCTCTTCATTGATTGCAACATATCTCTCTGCGTTAAATACTCATCTCTTTTGCTAGACGGGCATGTGGTTGGGATATACGTTTAGTCAGTGGACCGCGGCTCTCGAATCTATCCCAGGAATATCTTGATGAGACCACATGAATACGTCGGTCTGCTCTCTCAGGAGGTCTGTTATTTCTGCTTGGAGCCAAGGTTTGAATAACAATCCAATCTGGATTGTCCGAGCTAGGTCGGCCTCGGAGAGTTGCACTAAGATGTGGTCTTCCACAGGTGATCCTCTCTCTGAAGCTTCCTTCCTAGGATCCAGGGAGGTGACCTCCATTGCTTGCGGTTGCTACTTTCTACCTTGGAGAGCTGTCGAGTAACATTGTAAGGCATCTTGCTAGTTGCCTCGGACTCTACCGACCCCATGCTTGGTTGGAAACTTCATGGCGAGGTGATAGGTGGAGACCACGACTCGCATGATGTTCAGGGATGATCTGCCCAGAATTGTGTTATACATCGACGAGCTATCCACCACAAAGAAATCTACCATGGTGGTGACCTAGTTGGAGCCCTCTCCTCCTGTCACTGGTAAAAGGATGCTTCCTTTTGATGTTATGCTTTCTCCTGTAAACTCGAGTAAAGGGGTCCATACGAGCCATAATCTTGACCTCCCCATCCTCATCTTATCGAAAGTGGTTGTGAACAGGATATCTATCGAGATGCTCGTGTCGACAAACATCCAGTACACCTTGTGGTTGGCTACGGTTATGGCGAGCACAAGTACATCATCGTGGGGGTGCTGGATCCCCCTAGCTTCTTCCTTTGTAAAGACGATCATGCACGAATCTACCATAGGTTCTTTCACAGGGCGGTCAGTGAGGTTTACTTGATGGACCTCTTCAATGAGCCTCACACTCTAGCATGATCTTAGCGTGCTCCGTTCGAGTCACCACCTCTAGCAGGTCCGTCGAAGATGGTGCAGATTTCTCCGACCAACTCGTTGTTGTTGCACTTCTCGCATTGCTCTTGTTGAGGAGTTGGTTGGTCTTCTCTCCGCCTAGTGATAAATTTGCGCAAGTATACCCTCTGGATGAGAGACTTAGTCTCCTCATTGAGATCGAAGTAGTCGGTGTGTTGTGGTTGTGGTCACGATGGAAGTGATAATATTTCGTCTTGTCCCTTTTCTCTGGGTTAGCCCTCATCTTGTTCAGCCACTTTAGGATCCTCTTCTCTCTGATCTCCATGAGTGTCTGCTCTAGTATGTCGTTCAACGGAGTGTACCGGGGAAACTAACTCTTTGGAACTTGAGGAGCTTGGGGAGCGCCACCCCGATCATCGTCTCTTCTTTTTTTAGGGTTCATGTTGGGTTCCTCCTTGGTCTTGTTTTTCTTCCTATCTTTCGCCGAGTTGCTCTCACCCCTGGCGTCCTTACGAGCGTCGAACAATTCCTCAGTGTTAGTATATTTTTTAGCTCGACTTAAGAGGTCAGCGAAAGTCATTGGGGGTTCCTATCGAGCAAAAAGAGGAACTTTTCTCGCATGAGCCTAGCTATCATTTCCATGAGAGCAACCTGCTTAGAATAGTTGTATACCTGGATGACCTAGACATTAAAGCGGATGATGTAGTCTTTCAGTGACTCATCCTCCTTCAAAGTTACCGTAAGAAGGTGGGCTGTTAACTTCCTTATATCCTTGCTCCCAATGAATTGGGTAGCAAAAGCCCTACTAAGCTGGGCAAATTACCTAATGGATTTTAGCTTCAGATTCATATACCACTTCCGAGTTGCCCCGATTAGTGTTAGAGAGAACGCCCTGCACATCACAGGTCTAGAAGCTCCGTGAAGCTCCATCCATGCTCTGAATGATCCCAAGTGCTCGGCCGGATCTCCTGAACCAGACTAAGGCGATATCCAGGGCATTCAAAACCTAGACGGCAACTGAGCTTACATGATACCATCTGTAAATGGTGGATTAGTTTGCTAGAGGAAGGTGTCCATATATATCGGAGCCTTTGCTCGGTAAGCCTACTGAATGTTACCGAGTTGGTCCTGAATCTCTCTAATTTTTGTCCCCCAAGAGATTTCTCTTTCCGCTATAATTTTTGAGGCCTTCCCTTGAGCCTATCATCTTTGGTCCAAAGTATGGCGTATGTCTGACTTGATGAGCTTGGTATTTGTTGGGGTCTGCATTGAGGTAATGAGGCTTCCCCTAGCTCGGGCTTGCCCCTGGCGAGGCTCGGGGTGCGACTGCATCGGGCAAGAATGCTCGGTCGTTGCTTCCACCTCTTTACGCTGGTTGGCTGGGGACAACTGTTGTCTTTCTAATAGCCTCATGATGCAGGCTACGTTGCCAAAAGGCTCCCATCCGATTCTCGAGGGAGATGAGTCAACTACCTCGGTTTTGAGACTTCTGCACCACCATCTATGAAGGCAGTTGGGACCGGGGTAGTGACTAGGAGGCTTGATCCTCACCAAACGGAGCCTAGTGGGTAGATTCGGGTACAACCGAAGCTTTCCATTTTTTTCCATCAAGGGAAAGACTGGTAGTGGTTAGAGTTAGAGATGATTAGAACTTGGTTTTGCCGTCAGTTTCCGCAAACGACATCAATCTATTGTATTCGGATTTTGGCCAATAGATGCAATTGATCGTGGTGGTACGCCCACTGAGGGACCTGCAAGGGACAAAGGAAATATGGATAACGGGGGGTGCTGGTGACTGGTTGTGGACCCTTCGATGCCTAAGTCAAGCTAGTTGATTTGATTGAAGGCTAGAGTTTGGGTTTTTCGCTTACCTTCCTTCATTTATCGTAGCTGTATTTATAAGGTCCTTAGGTAGTTTTTAAACTGTCATGTCTTAATGGGATACACCAGAGAGTCCTTATTTAGATGAGAAACTTCTCTCGAAAATGTCGTCAAGCCCACCTCGGTCGGCATAATCTTCAGTCGATATTAGGTCGGACCCTCTTCTTCTGAATCCGGGGCGTAATCTCTTCCGTGTTACTCGTACCGCCTTGGTGGTAGTCGGTCGGGTAAGCTTAGATCTCGAGCTCCTTGCCTTACAGAGTCCCTTGTGTTGAAGATTCTCCTGGTGAGATGATCCTTTCTCTACCGAGCTTTATCCTCGGACAGCTCAGCTCGGAAGCTCATCTCCGCGTCAGGGGACTACTCATTCTGTCTTCGAGCCCTGTGTTCTAATAGTTCGACTCAGAGACCCGTCGATGGTCCTTCTGCCTGTACCTTTGGTTACTCTAGCTTGGAGCACTTCTCTAATAGTTACAGTGGTGGTTCTCCCCGTGTCACGACCAGTTCAATTTTACTTATTTTACCGGTTAATATGGTGAAAATAACATTCTTACATTATGAAATTGTAACATTACGTAATACTTATTTAAACAAATATTTAATTATCAAATTACGTAATACTTATTTAAACAAATATTATAAAATAATAATGATGACTTATTTACATTATGTTATCATAAAAATTGACAAAACAAACTGACCCTAAACTGCAATTAGAATCCTTTTAATAACTTATGTAATATATGATGATCACCCGTACCATATCCTTTGCTGCTTTAGGGCTATAATTTCTCTACCATCTTTTTAGACCTTTTTTTTTTTTTTTTTTCGGCATGCCTCATGAGATTGGGCATTAACATCCAAACCATCCAAGTTAGGGACCTTATAGATGTTCCATAAAATGACAATGATCAAGTAATTCCAACTATCAAATTGATGGCACTCACATGGATGGTTGAGATCAAAATAGTGAGGGCACATGGGAAAAATCATATGGTCACTAAGATCTTTTTTTTTTTCTTTTTTTTTTTTTTAAAATTTTTAATTTTAATTTTTAAAATTAAATGCACCATTTCAGATTTGGTCATTGTTTCGGATGGACTCGATGGCAGCAAAATTATGACACATGGGGTGGGAGAGCCGCACCACTTTTAAAATGGTGGTGGACTATCACAGGAGACTGATCCTGCACATCTATCGATGGAAACGGTCCCCGCCAAACCCTTTCCACACATTGGAAATAGACGAAAGTTAGGCGAAGACCATTGTGATAGTCTATCACCATTTTTTAAAGTAAAAATGGACAGTTAGAAATATTACAAGGTTTTGGTAGAAGCTAAGTCAGCGTGACAGCTCCCATGCGATCTGCACCATCCATTGGGTTGTCCACACCGTGAACATCATGTACCAAAAAGAAATCAGGGATGTTCATCTAGTGAGGCGCGCATGAAAGTTGAATTTGGACGGTTGGTTTTTGTTAACCGTTCAACATTACTTTTGATAGATAGCATGTTCTGTTTACCGTACATTATTTTGGCTCAATGGTAGTACAATACCCTATGAACAACACATTTTCAAATATGTTATTAAGATTTTTTATTATTTATTATTTATTATTATTATTATTTTTTAAAGCATTTCAAATAGGCTCGATGATAATATCCTGAGTATAGTAACACATGCTTTCAAAGAAAGCGCATTTCAAACCACAAAAAAGAGCAATAATAATGATGCATGTATAGAAGACTAGCAAAATCCTCCAAAATCCATATTTACAAGTAAATCATAACCCCAAAATATCCAATTTTGTGGCTCTACTACATTGAAATAATCTGAGGTGAATGTATAGAAGGCTTGATCACATGTCCCCACAAATCAAGAGGAACATCTGATCACTTACTTAGTGGGCCATCCAAATCGGCCCGACCATAAACATTGCTGCACGCTTCCCCATCATGTGTTTCCGTGATCCATGATCATAATGTCGATCACCTCCAACAAGGATTAATAAATAATAATAATAATAAATCTGCTGGGAAAAGGATAGCCATCATGATCAACGTCCGTGATCTACTCCAAATACTCTATTGCATGGCCTGCGGATAAGATATCCAAACTCAAAACATGAGATAAGACATGCGATTGCAAATAACAGCCCACGTTCCCAGATTGCAAAACATTACGATTATCACCAAGTTTCAACGCATGACCTTTCGTGGTGGGGTGTGAGTGCGTGTAAAAAAAATTAAAATTTAAAAAAAAAAAAAAAAGAGCTTTACCAAAATTCTTCACGTACTTGTGTTTTTGCGCTATCTTCTAGATTGAAGACATGGTCCCATGTTTTCAACCGTACATCTTTCCATTACTATTGTATGAGCCATTGAAAAGATTTTATTTTTATTGTTTCCAATCCATCTAGACATAGTGATGGTCAGGATCATCCGTTGAGGGTAAGATTCCTATGTGAACTCATACAACATAGCATCCTGAAAATGGACGGTTCCGATCATCGGAGAATGTGGGGCACAATTGGGCCACATATGCCAGAGACCCAAGTCGCAACGAGGCAAAACAAGTTACGTGGCAGTACCTCGTGATCAGAGCCCACTGGTTGTTGGAGCCTGGGCGGGGACCAAGTGCAAGGGAAGTTCTAGGGACATTAAATTCACGCAAGAGACTTGCGCAGAACGCATTCCAATGTGGCATGTGCTTGAGAGATCCTGGCCGTCCATCAAGTGGGGACACCATGAACGTGAGCTTGCGAAAAAAAAAAAAGAAAAAGAAAAAGATCAGGCCAGCTCGGGAATAACGTGGTCCAAACAACTAAAAGGGAAATCCATGCTCAGTAAAAAAAAAAAAAAACACCAACAGCATTTTATCTCTCTTTTATTATTATTATTATTATTATTATGATTATTATTATTTTAATGGCATATTTCCAATCTATACGTACGACCCATCTGATAAGTGGACCTTCATGGTTTCAAGTTGGCACCCACTAGATGAGCGGCCAGGATACTGCACAGAACGCAAGCAAATCTCCTCTTCGATCTCTCCATGGGAGAAGATGAACGGCTGATGAAAATTCGAACAACCATGGAAAGCTTTGTATATAATTAGAAATTTTAAACAAGGGTTATATAAAGAAAATAGTAACAAATTGGAAAATGCCAAAATGGTACGTAAGATCAATAAAGATAAAGTTATTTTAATTATTGAGGGCATATCTTGACAATGTGGAAAACAAATCAAGATAAGGTGGGCCATGAGCACTAATCCTGCAACCCAAAAGAAAAAAAATATTACAACGAGATGGTGGCGAATGATAGAAATGAAACTGCTATTTTCCAGCTTCTTTAGCGCCTACATTCCTTTTTTCAACCTGTGACATGATAGTCCAAGGGTTGTAGGAAAAAGAGCCATTAAACTGGCATGTCACAGCCCAATGCTTCCCCAAGCATATAGATTGTGTGGCACTCATCTCACGGTACTTACCACGAAGGAAGAGAGATACAAGTGATATTGAAGAACACCTTGAATTACACTAGAGCTCTCAAAGTTACAACTTTTCTTAGATGCTTTACAAATGAGGTCCTAGGAGAGTTTAAAATCTACACATACGTGGTTAGGATTGTATCATGTAGCACTTATCCAACAGTGGAGAATTCTCTAAAACATTTCTAAAGTATTCCATACTTCACTACGCAAGACCCTACTAGACTTCTGTAAGAACTTCTAAAGACTTCTATACAGCTCTACACAATTCTAGACATCTCTGGACAACACTAGAACTTTCTACCATTCTCGTTCTATCATTCTCTACAACTCTAACGTTCTCTAGGCTTATGTACAAAACCTCTTCATAGCATAAGCTATATAAGCATAAATTTGGAGAAGTCCATGACATAGGCCCATGGGAAAGATCGATCAGTCCATGACATAGTAACGATCGCAACAATGATAACGATGATAATGATGACGAGGACAACGATGACAACACACATTTTTCCTACAATTAGTACTGCTTTTGTTTTCTAATGCAGTATGAGTGGCGGACAACTTCATGGAGTGTCAAGATCGATAGAAATCGTGCTAATTAATTTGGAGCAAAAGAAGCCTAAACATGCATTATAACTTCTGAGAGCCAGAACTTTGCGCTGGTTATTGGATTCACATGAATAACATGTCATCAGAAAGCCATCAATGAGCCCTCTGATATGCCAAACCCCAAGTGGATTTCTCCAAAAAAGTCCGTTTTCAGGGGGTCAAAGTTCCATCTTAGCTCACTATATTAAGTTCCATAATTCTTATTTTTATTAATTTTAGGGTTTAGAGAGTCACGTCTTGTCTCAAGTCTTTGTTTGGACTAGTTAGGAGTGGAGCTTGAGTCACTTTAGATGTCTTGACATCTTTTAGTAGCTTTACTATTTCCGGAAAATTTTCTTGTTTTTACTCGTACAAACAAATCAAGTCATTGTAAACAACAATTCATATCTCTCTCTTTCTGAGATTTTTCTGTGAATGCAAGGATTATCTTACTTTCATTTTTCCACTGCACCTGCTGCATTACTTTCACTTGCTAGCTAAGGTAATGCAAGCAGTGTGTACATTGATCTTTCAATATATACTCCTAAGATTGACTTACTCGACTCAAAACTCAATTTTGTCAACTCAATTAGAACAAATTTTGGACCTGAGTCACAAAAAACTTGTATACAAGAATGACTCGGTCTTGACCTGACAAGCTTTTCAAGTCGGTACCTAATTCGTCCGGTCAACTCAAGCCAGTGAATTCCCTATTCATCTATTTCTTCATATAGATCTAAAATGAAACGGTAGAGTTTCAATCTCCCAGACTCAACTAAAGAAACAAGCATTTGTAGCTAGCAACCCATTGGTTGTTAACACCTCTATTTTACCTGTTTTATGTAGTATTTATTACTACTTACTACCTTAAATATTTTCAATTTGTTTAATGCTAGTGGCACACCTCCATGGGGAGATGAGCGTGTTCCCAGAACTTCTAATTGAAACAGGAGATGGCTGATCATTGATCCGGGCATCCATTCAATGCATTACTGGGGCAGGCCATGGTGCAAACATAATGCCAATGATGGAGCCCAAAATCGAACCGTCACAATTATTTAGCCAAAATACTTTTTTGAATCATAAGCAATGAACGATGGAGCCTGTTCAATAGATGTTTCAATATAATGATTTAACCAATTTTGATTTTTTTTTTTTTTTTTTTTACCTTACCCTTGAGTGTATGTTTTCCATGCAATTAATCAGATGGTTGGGATAGCCGATTGGTGCAACTTTGCACCATGGTCTGCCTCTAGTGGTATGAATGAATTAACGGTTCAGATCAACGATTGGCAATCCCACATGTGAAATAAAATTTCTAGGGTTGTTTACCAATGTCCCTGGAAGTGGTAACCATTCATGTCACGTTGACTCAAGGACTCATCTGAGTCTTTTCTTGACTTGACTCGGCTATTTAATAATTAAATTAATTAATTTTAGTAGCTGTTGTAATACTTAAAATGTATAATAATAGACAAGTAGAAGCTCATGGCACTTGGTTGAGGGCTATGCTCTCTCTAGTAGGGGTTGGAGTCTCGAGTCAGCTAAGTTTCGAGTCGAGTCAGCAAGTTTTAGAACTTTGTATGCTTGAGCAATAAGGAGAAACAAAGATTACCTAGAAAATGGTCTGTCTATAAGAACTATCTTCTGCTCCCCTCATCTGCTGCGCATTCCGGCAGGCACCATATCATCCAGTAGTCCTTCGTCGGTTGGAAGCTGCTGTGATGCCTGTGATCTTGCATGCCCCGCTGCTTCAATTGGGGGCCAGTGTAGTGGCCCAGCGCTCTGTTGAGTGCCCACCGAATGAAATTGCAGCAACGGGTAGTGTAGCTGCAGGGTTGAAGAGGCCAGCCGTTCGGCACAGGCAGCCTCATGAGCAATGGCTCCCCCACGGGAGAAGCTGACAGTGTGGTGGCAGTGCTGGCCTTCGTATGTGGTGATGACAATGGTGGGGTCTTCAGAGGAGCGTTCCACTCTTTTCTTTACCGAGCATTTGCTGTTTGTACAACGATAGTAGCTCCTGCAGAATAGATGAATGAGATTCTATTCTTTGGGTTTGAATAGATCCAGTTTTAGCTCACATTCTCCCTTCTTTCCCCTTTTCTTGCCTCTTGTATTTCTGATTTAAGAGGTAATTGAGACTGGTTATACGCCAATTTGCATTTGGTAGCACCAAAATATTGCATGACATCAACAAACACATATCATGAAATGTTGCAATACTTGGTGCAACCAAACACTCCCAAAACAATTTCCTTTCATGTTACTCACAGCGCTATCCAAACAGGCACACACTGGAGAGATTTAGACCATTCATAATATGTGGCTTGCAATTGAGGATTTGTACATCAGAAAGCTACACTGATTGGTTGATCCTCACCATTCAGATTGGTGACTTACTAAATAGGGGTAGAAGCTCAAGTAAAATTTAAGCAGCTGTCCTACACTCAAGAAAAGTCTTCGATACTGAGAATTAGTAACTGTCCAGTCAGTGTAACTTTCGAGCCAAGGACCACCCATAGCCCCAACTAATGTACGGTCTGGATCTTAAGTGTACCATGTTTGCAGGCTCTGAAGTTGGCGCTGAACTCGGTTGAATTTTGTTTCAAAAGATAAGAGAAAAGCTAAATAAAATAAAAGAAAAAAGAAAAGTAGATTTAAAAATAAAATAGAATTGAACTTTATTTGCTTGATAAATAAATTCAAAAAATGTTCACATGTAATAAATGTATTGAAGTGAATTTGCCACAGGTGGTTTGGCAAAAATATAAGAAAAAATTAGCACGGTAAACGAGTCCATATTATGCCTTTTTTTTTTCGTCGCCCGATAACTTATTTCATCAAAGTGAATTTTTAGGATACAAAATTAGGGATTTTGACAAAAATACCCCTGGTCGTTAGGGTAAAGCAGCTGAAAAAAGCAGGGGTATTCCCGTCTTTTTGAGTTTGTCCCTACAAACAGAGGTCTACTTTGGTGATTTAAGTTTTTTTTTGGGTCGAATGAAAACAGGTGAGTGGTACATCGGGTCTATACTAAAAAATTACCCAAAACATAAAGGCAAGCAATGGACATGTAAGATAATTACTAAGAACTAGTCCAATGGGCCATGCATGGGCACTATTTGGCATCCACGTTACCTATCGACCATCCAATGGGTCCGGTCACTCTTCTTCTGCCACCCTACAAAAATCACAGTACCGGTATGGTCAAGTTACCTTCTAGGAAGGATCTTGTCTGTCCATTTTTCCATGCCACTTAATCAACGATTTTGATCGTCCAATTAGGATGATTTTTTTTTTTTTTTTCAAGCCAGCCTATAAAGGGGGGTTTGGGCCAAATGGATGGTCTATATTGATGATGCAGATTGTCCACAAGATTTTCTATAAACTTGGCCCAGTGAATTTTGTGTGTGAGAATTACACAATATTAGATTACAAGAAAAATAAAGAAATCAAATCATTCCTATTTTTCTTTGGAAGTACTTCTGCTCATTTCTTTTGCTCTTTTAGTAGGTAACCAGGGCTGGAAGCTGAGACCCCAAAACATAGGCTGGCTACCATTGGGCGGCCCAATTTTTCTAGTTCAAGACAAGCATTTGAATAAATCACTTTAAAAAACATGGTTACCAAAGAATTACTTCTTCCCCAAAGAAGAATTTAGATTATGACTGTCGCCAACCCATGGGAATCTGGAATCAAATTCATGCAAAATGAGTTGCTTAAAGTTTTAAAATGAACAAGTAAAAAAAGGGAAAAAAAAGAAAGAAAAAGAGTAAACTTCCAAAGGCTTAAAATTCCATCATGGGATAAAACACGAAATGCCCTATCATATCAAATGGAAGAATTTTCGGCCGAACCTTGGGAATGGACTGTTTTTTACTGCTTTCTGTCCATACTTTCGCCACCTATAGCCGTCTTCCAGATGATCGACTTCACTCTTAGTCATGAAAGCAAACCGTGGCAGGCGGCTTCGCTTTTGCCCCTTCTTCCGGCTTTTAATCCTACACACAACATTTTACCTACATATATCAAATAAAAAACATAAATTTGATAAATGAATAATACAATTAAACACATGAAAGCTCAATGAATAGCCCCGAAGATAAATGAACTTGAAATTTATTGAAAATTTGATGTGGGTTGTGCCAATCTTTGTTGACTAACAAAATCAGACTGAATATATATATATATATATATATATATATATATATATATATATATACACACACACACACACTACCACTTCCCTATAGAGATTTATGTTAATTTATACACCATAGTTCATATTGCAATGAACAATGCTTTCCTTTTTCCCAAAAAAAGAAAAAAAGAAAAAAAAAAGAGGCTGCTGCAGTAAAAATTATCACTACATTGCAGATACTTGCACAACAATTAAATAGATTAGAACCCAATATTGCCAGTAAAAATCAACAAACAGTCCCAATAAACATCGCCCTTGTTGCAACAGATAAAATACTGAGAAAAGAACGGAAGCATCATCTTCAGAAAGAAATAAATGTTACAAAATGACAAATGCAGTAAAAATATAAGAATACAAAAAACCCAAAATCCATTTTCAGCAGAATATGGCACAGAAAGAAACATATACAGAAGAAAACCACTATAAAGAATCATAAAAACAAACATATCAACAATGTACGTTTAAAAACAATTTTCAAAATCCCATATTGCTATATATATAAATAATTAAGAAAAGAAAATCCTCAACCCTGTCGCGGGAAGCAATGCAGGAAAAAATCCAAATCGTAGAGATGTTTTAAGAAATGCCCAGCCAAATATTTTAAAAAAAAAAAAAAAAAAAAAAAAAAAGAACCACAAAAGAAAAACGATAAAAAAAAAATTCAGAAATTTACTGACTATCATCATCTGACGACATGGCAAATGCATAGAAAGAAATTTCTCAAAGACAACATTCCAATTACAAAAATCAAAAAAGAAAAAGATCTTCAAACAACTGTATTAAACTTTAATAAAAATAAAATTAAAAAAGAAAAGAAAACCAACAAAGTTTATATGAATGCAAGAAATATTAGCCCAAATTTCTTACTGACAGACAAATGCAGAAAGTAGCAGATACTCATACCATGAAAATGGGTAATTTTCACCTACAACTCATTGCATGGAATGCATGGCAACTTACCATGCAATGTATCACAGCTACAAACGTACCAATGACCTTACTAACTAATATCATATCAACATCAATGTTCAAAACAATACAATATTGTATCATATCAAATCAAAATTTTATTTATTGGGTAATATTGAAACATGATTAACACATCCGATTCAATATGTTATAAATATAAATTTTAAATGAAAAAAAATTAAAAAATGATCAGATGCACTTATGATACAGCCATTTTTTAAGACTGTCACATTATAGTCTACCGTATCCTACCCGTACAAAGGTGGGCCACACAGTGCTGAAACCTGGAACAAAATTTAGGCCGATCCACTCATTGGGTGGGGACCCAGGAACACAAAGTCATACCATCGGCTGTCCATTGATATTGACTTTGTTTCCCACTGTATTTGTGGAAGGGCTTGAATTTCATATCAGGCAATCATCATGGTGTGGTCCACGTTTTATACGGATAGGATATTCTAAAATCCGATACGTTAGGGAGAATGGCTGTATCATTAGGTGCAACTTATGGTATTTCCAATAAATAAATAAATGCATAAAAAAGAGACTAATGGCCCATGTAATATCTATAATATTACAAGATTGCCACTAACCGACTTGTGATCTTTCTAAATGACGAAAGTAACCCTGAACTTCGTTTTCCATTTTAGATTCTTTTTCCTTTTCAAAATTGCGTAATTTTCGGATTATTGTAATTTTTATACTTTCAGTTTCCGCAATTTACCCTTGACGGAGGGTTTATTACAGATTGGCCACGGAAGCAAAATCCTCTTTATTACGAAATTGCCATCAGGACAGGAAGAGCGTATCCCGGAAATCGGGATTTGCCAGAAAAAACCACTCACGGTTTCTCGGACGGTGGTTTCCCGTCAGATCCCGGCGGTTTTCTCGGCGCCTCCTCGCTCGAGCTTGACGACACCGACGGATTCGCGTCGCCGGATCTCTCCACCGAGGGCGTCGCCACCGCCGGAAAACCGGCCACGCCCGTGTTTCCTGGCACCCCGAAGCTTCCCACCAGATCGGAACCCTCCTCCAGATCGAGCGGCGGAAAACTGCTGCCGTTCTCACAATCCCGGCTTTCGATCTTCTGCGGCAGATTCCACCCGAATTCGCTAAGGATGCTGCTCTCCCGATCGTCGAAGAAGTAGCCGGAGGAGCTGCCTGCGTCGGAGAACGACCAGGAGGAGTCACCGGAGAAGTTCGCTCCCGATCTGGATTTCTTGTCGTCGTCCATCGCCGGGAATCTGACGACCTCGATCCTATGGAGTTTGAGAGAGATCGAGTTCTAGGTTTCCAGCGGTTGCGTCAGGAAAGAGCCATAATTCCGGCGAGGAGAAGAAAAGGTAGGAAATGCTAGGGTTTCGGATTTCTTCGCTTATAAGCGACGGAAGCGGAGTTTATAGCAGGCTCGAGAATTCCCATGACGTTTACGTCAGAATCCGGCGTTCGAATTGCCAACGGCGAGCGTGTGTCAGATTCTCGGCAGAGAGAGAGAGAGATAGATTTGAAAAAGAGGGGTTTCGAAGTCTCGTCAATGGAAGAAAGGAAAAAAAAAAAAGGTGAGTTAGAAAAATCGCCGTCAACTCCTCTCCCTCGTACGGACATGAGGCGATCTCAGGGTATCCAGTACTTCACTCCGTGCCTTACGCTTCCCTTCTCCGCCCTTTCTTCCAGCCATATATTCACACGTGTAGGACATCCAAGCCGTTAAAAGGATCGGTTCCATGATGAAGATCATCCACCTTGAAATCAGGATGGTTTCACCATTTTTTTGGCCAGAGATCTTTCATCCATGTATGGTTATCCATATAACGTAGGATACAGTTTTGGCCTACCTGATGATTGGATCGATTGATTTTATGGGTAGGTTGTCTACGTACACTAAATATCGTCGTATTGGACGGTTCGGATGGGTTATGTACGTAAATCTTTCTTGAGTAAAGAGGAGAGGTGCAGTTGGATATGGTACTGAACGTAGTACCTGTACATTTCTCGGGATAAGAGAAACTGTAAGGAAAATCATTATGATTGATTATTCGCGCGAGTAGGATTTTCTTTACTACTCCCCCGCACGTTTGCCAATGTTTCCCGTGTGTGATGGATGGAGACCGTCAATCGCGTAGGGCCGTGCTGTAGATATGGATCGAATTCGGTTCTTTTTTGTCGTTTGGTGAGAGATACACGTTCAGAAGATGGACGGTTTCCCATAATCGACTCTCAGTGTGGCCCACCTAGTCGCAAGACAGCACTGATTTTGGGCTCGGGCATACGAGGCCCTCCTGATAACTGGATAGAGCTTGAGTCTTTCTCTACCACTCATCAGTGGGAGGGCCAAGTTGATGAAAGGCGTGGATATCTCACGCGCAGGGCAGAGCAGTAATTGAGATTCTGCTCCGTCAGTGGCAATGGATCCAGGCGCCAGATTCATGTGTTAGTTTTACACCATTTATAAAATGGCGGTGACTACTCAACCGTTCACACGTCATAGTTGCTACGCAGTCCATCATGTCCAAATCGTCGACCCAGGTGTGGCCAGAGCATAACAGAAAAACTGCGCAGAAAAATAAAGATAGCATTATCTAGACCAACTGCTATTTTAATGTCAACCATTCATTTAACAGATATTAATTGAATGGTTAGGATTTCGTGGTCTGTATGATTTTAAGGATATGCTCCATCTTGTGGGATTACAACTTTAACGGTCTGGATAGTCGTCGTACATTGATCTGATGAGAGGAGTCACGTCCATTTTAAAATGGTGGAAAACTTACTCAGTAACCCCCCGTAGATTGAGGTACCAAAGGCCGCCCGCGGAAGAAGGACCTACAGACACGATTGTAGGTCTTCCCACAAAGCGGGTTGGCACGTGTAGCTGTACACGTGGCACTATGGTAGCGGTCTCGTTGGTATGTTTACAATGGGTCGAAGATGTACGGCCTGGATTTCGTACCCTTGTGCCACCAGCCACGATTGACCGAAAGCATGGAAGCCCACGTCTTTCATCAATCTGGGTTGTTGAATCCTGTGGGGCCAATCCAATTCACCTTATCCGGACAATCCGGGCCACAGGATTGGTGGACTTTCTCCAACGCATGATGGGCCGCTTTCACCTTCATCAGAAGGAACGGCTAGGATTGGGCGCGGGAGATTGTTTTGTTTTGCGTCGCTATCCATCCTCGATAGAGCCCAGCATACCAACGGCAAGTATCAGTAGAGGTGGGCCCCACTTCTAGGCGGTGCCGGTTGGAATAACAACACCGATGGCACGTGCCAAACATGATATATTTCTTCCCCTCTAAGATCCACGGTTGATGACGTGGGTGTGTCGGCCGGTCTAGGGCTACTTTGGAGGAACCTATTCTATCAGTACGTGAACGGCGTCATGATTAAATGCCTCGTACGTAGGGCCCGTAGTTCGGGGATCCTGTCTCTTGATCTAAAGATCATACGGTCGATGCGCCCCACTTGGCTATCTTTCAAGTTTGTACATTTTCTTCAGTTAATTATGGCCCACCTAACTAGTGGACCGTCGTGATTAGTGGTACCATTCTGATGGATGGCTTGGATATTGCACCTGTCGGCAATGGGGCACGTGTGGTGGCGTGTGCATTGTCTGACAGGTACGCACGTGTTGGGCTCCAGCAAATCTCAGCCGTGAAAATGCATTTTTGTGTGCACGGAGAGGGGTGGACACGTGTATCCATATGGAAAGATGGTTGGTGGGAAAATCTGCATGCTTTTCAAAATTGGACTTTTCAATAACTCATTTTGAAATGCATGTGGTGTGGGTCATGGGAGACATTGTGGCCAGAGTTATACGTTAATATTAAATGGCAGTGATTTTATTTTCTAAACGGTAGTGACTTGTCCACTGAACACGTTGCGTGCATGCTGGGCAATCCAGACTGCCAAAATCATGGCCCACTCTGCCGTGGATAATAGCATAAATATTAAGATAGGGTGACCTTGACTTCCAAATCTTGCCAGCAAACAATTTATTTCTGGGCCGTCCGTTTGATAGACGCTAATTCAATGGTTAGAACTCCGTACAAAATTGATCCATAGCTTGAATGGTCTTGATTGACTGACGCATGACACGTGAAGAGGTAAACTACCATGGATCCAAGTCAAATCCATTTTAATCTTGTCCATCAAAGTGCTAGAGGAAAAGCTTGATCTGTGAGACATGCCACGTTCATGTTCTACCCCACCCGATGAACGGCCTGGATAATGTACAGGTGTACCGTGCTCGCACATGTGCATGCAATCAACTCTTCCAGCTCTCGCTGTTGCCTCATAATTGCTGACCTCTGAAAGAGGTGACCCAGTTCTACCCTATCATCATTAGTCATTTTTTTGTTCCAATTTCCAACATAGGTTGCTAAAATTTAAACAGGGGAGATATTTGATGCTCTGGATGCGTATGTATCATCCACAGGACCACAAGCAGCTAGAGAAAAAAATCTTACTTTTTTTTTTTTTTTGGAAGGAAGCCAGTGGATTTATTTTTTTCTTTACTTTATATATATATATATATATATATATATATATATATATATAGAGAGAGAGAGAGAGAGAGAGAGAGAGAGTAATGGTCTCTTGCAAACCATCCTGCAAGATTAAGGGTGTACAGGAACCGAGAGTAATGGTCTCCTGCAAACCATCCTGCAAGATTAAGGGTGTACAGGAACCGAGCTAGCTTGGTTAGCTCGCTCGACTCGACTCGAAAAAGCTCGATTTGACTTGGTTTGAATTCGAGCAAGTCGAGCTGATTTTTTGAGCTCGAAAATGAGTTCAAGTAGGCCCCAGCTCGACTCAACTTGGCTCGAATTGAACTCGGATCGAACCAGTTCGGTGACTCGGTTACTTTGCCATTGATGTTGCTCACCATCTGTTTGATAAAATGACTCAATGCTATGAGAAGTGAAATCTCAAGACCCATGACTGAAAGTCACTAGATCTAGAGCAGGAATATGGCGGGAAGCAGATCTAAGAGAAGAAGGAAAGCGATTTCTCTCTAATAATAATAATAATAATAATAATAATAATAATAATAATAACTCAATGCATTTGGATTTCTCTTCCCCGTCTTCTTCTTCTACCTCGGTTTGGCAAAGTAGTAATTTTAGTGGGAGATTTGATAAACAGTGGGATTTTGAAGTTGCAGTTCAGGTGTTTGTGGAAATGCCTTAATGGCGAACTCGGCTCGATCTTGGCTCGAACTCGGCCCGAGCTACTGATCGAACCGAGCCGAGCTGGCCAGTCAGGCTCGAGGACCGAGCTGAGCCAAGTTCGAGCTAAGGTTAGCCAGTGTTTAAGCCGAGTCGAGCTGAGGCTAGCTCGACTCGATGTACACCCCTACGCAGGATACCTTGGTGCGGTCCAATTCCCATCGCAAGGTGATGCAGGGGAGGACGTGAGGTCGAGCACCGTCTTCCTCAAGAGGATAACTATTCTGAATCCATGGAACTTCTCTAGACTCCTCACAGAGACTTCTCGAATCAACAAGGAAAGAAAGCAGAAAATAGAAATAAATTCTAATAAATTCGAAATTGATTAATGAATAATTGATAATTCCCTAATGTGTCTCCTTACACCATTAATAAAGAAAAAAAATAAACTAAAATTCATAATTACCAAAGATAATAAAATTCTAACTCTAATAAAAATCCTAATTCTAATAAAACTCTTCAAATGCCTAATTTCTAAAAATAAAAATTCCAAATAAACTTTCTCTAGAAGAGTCCTAATATAACTAAAAGTTATTTCTTAAAAGGAAGAAAATCTAAAACTCTAAAAATAAAAAAATATATTAAAAAATTGGAATTACTAAAAATAGTAAAACTTTCCTAAAAATTCATTTTTGAGCTGAAAGCACGCGTTTTCTGACGAAACGGACAGATGCGACCCACTTTGTGGGTCAGTTCACCTCAGATGGCCCGTTTTAGTAAAGATTGATAGGTTGTGCGCCCTATAACGATACCCGGATCAAAAGTTATGATCAATTTACAGTCCATCTTCTTTTGGCCCAACCATGTTAGGAACGTATCTGTGACACGTTCTATATCAGACCCCTCCACTTGAAAAAAACTCGTCCTCGAGTTACACAAGAGACCTGACACATGAGTTTAAGATAACTTCTGACGCCGATGTTCATTAGCTATTTTTTTTTGTATTTGACATTAAGCTCTTAAGTTGACATAATACATGTACTTATGCTTTCCTTGACTTGACTAATATCGATCAGTTCCTTAACATCTGCCTTCAAGATCTCATTTTTTTTTTTTGATAATGTGGGTAATTAGGCGGACTTGCCACTGAGACGGGATCAACATGATTTTGTATATCTAGTATGGGAGGTAATTTATTAGGGAGTTCATCGAGCACAACCCTCTTGAACTCTTACGATACTGGTTCCAAATCCTTTAGGATATTCACAGGCTTCACATATTTTTTCTTTTCAACTAATGAATATATATTTCTCGTTTCCTCAGATTGTCTAACAAAGGCCTGTTCAGTGATGAGATATTGTCCCTCTACTTTAGAAGTCTTGGGTTGGTTCTTCATTCCTATAGAGGTCACATGTTCACCACTGATGAATCCTGTAGTCTGTTGCAACTCCGTTTTGATGAAGTCGTTTCTCGCGGACCAATAATAGGATTTTTCTGCATAACCTTTTACTGATCGACTATCCTGATAATATTTTTGGTTTTGTTGGAATAATATCTGATCATAATCTCGAGGGAGGAATCTCATGCACAATAACTTATTCATTCACGACCACGTGTGGATTGACGCCTTCATCTGTCTTGCCTGCTCGAGTTGAAGTTGTTCCCACCAATCTGAAGCTCTGCCCGTCAACTCGTATGCCACGAGTTTAATTTTCTTCTCTTCTACGATGTTCATGTAATCGAAGAAACGTTCAACTTCAAGCAACCAATCGAGGAATTCCTTGAAGTAGAGTTGGCCATTAAAACTAGGAAGATCGACTTTCATCTTGAATTCTTGAACCATCCTGTGGTTCATTGATAGCATCGCTCTACTATCAGTATAATTACGAATTCCAGCATTTTTTGGTGGTAGATCACCACCATGAACACGGAGTTACCTTAGGTTTTCCGACAAGAGATCCGTTATGCGGTCGATAGAAGCCTGCAGCCCTTGCATGGCTTGTTGATTCTTTCGTTGCACTACTTCGAAAGCTGTCACCGTTAAAGGTAAATTCCCTGAAGCACCGCCCATAGGATTGTTGCCCAACCCATCGTTAGAAGTCATCGATCCGAGGAGAAACCTCGCTTTGATACCAAACTGACGCAGGGGAGGACGTGAGGTCGAGCACCTTCTTCCTTAAGAGGATAACTATTCCGAATCCACGGAACTTCTCTGGACTCCTCACAGAGACTTCTCGAATCCACGAGGAAAGAAAGCAGAAAATAGAAATGAATTCTAATAAATTCAAAATTGATTAATGAATAATTGATAATTCCCTAATGTGTCTCCTTACACCGTTAATAAAGAAAAAAATAAACTAAAATTCGTAATTACCAAAAATAACAAAATTCTAACTCTAATAAAAATCCTAATTATAATAAAACTCTTACAATGTCTAATTTCTAAAAATAAAAAATTCCAAATAAACTTTCTCTAGAAGAGTCCTAGTATAACTAAAAGGTATTTCTAAAAAGGAAGAAAATCTAAAACTCTAAAAATAGAAAAAAAAAATATTAAAAAATTGAAATTATTAAAAATAGTAAAATTTTCCTAAAAATTCGTTTTTGAGCTGAAAGAGCGCATTTTCTGACGAAACGGACAGATGCGACCCACCCTGTGGGTCAATTCACCTCGGATGGCCCGTTTCAGTAAAGATTGATAGGTTGTGTGCCATGTAACGATACCCGGATCAAAAGTTATGATCAATTTACTTTCCATCTTCTTTTGGCCCAACCATGCTAGAAACGTATCTGTGACATGTTCTACATCACAAGGGGACGGGAATTTCATTCCTATGCAAGGATGGTGGGTGGGACCCACCACTATGTTTGTGAGAAATCCACTTCGTCCATCCATTATGTGAGCTCATTTCATGGAATGCGACAGAAAATCAGGACACCATTTGAGGTTGTGAAAGCCATTCACTTTACGTGAAAGCCGTTTACAACTACACAGTCGTGAAAGCCATTCACAGAAGGGGTGGTCCACCTTCGGTGGGTCCCACTATTATGCATTAAAAAAATCTACACTGACTATCAAGTAAATGCCTTAGTTTTAGGCCCATGGTTGAAAAACCAAACCCAACCATGATTCAAATGGACCATAAGAATGGAAATAGTATGAGGGTGACACTTGGCCTCCAAATTGTTTAACTAGTTATGGGCCGCATGTATCATGGATGGGCCTGATTTTTAAGTCGCTGACCTGAATTTGTGTCATCTAATGGTTTGGTTGGATGACAAATAAACATTACGATGGGCCCTAGGAAGTTTTTAATGGTGGGTGTTCAACCACCAATGTTTCCTGTGGTGTGGTCCACTAGAGATGTGGATGTGGTTCATTTTTGGGTCAATGTCCTAAAATGAGTGGGCAATATGGATGGACGGAGTGGATATATAACACATTCATCAAGATGGTCTAGATCACAGCCTAACTAAACCCGGTGTTTCAAGGACGAAATGCTAATAGAGACTTCTTCAGTTAAGTCTTTTAATAACACACAAGTCTAGCCTCCTTTGGAGCTACTCTTTCAGGATCACATATTTTCCTTGGAATGGCTCACTTGATTTAAAGATTGTGCTGATTTTTGGGCCTTACGGTTAAAACAAGGTGACTCACATGATGATTCGGGTGGATTTCACCAAAACATTATGGTCAGCCCCACTTCAGCTAACCCCACCTTAAGATGGTAGATAAGGTTTGCGGACTAGTGTGCAGTAGACTAAATTTTTAACGGTTACCTAACGGTCGGAGTAGATTTCACGTAGGCATCACAATAGGGGCCACCCTATCTAAGTTGGCAAGAGGATTGGGAGGTGGAGTGCACCAAGGGACGCGGATTATATATGGTTGAGTAGCTAAACTGGCTACGCAAGTGACATCACCAAGTTCTATGGACGATGTATATGTTGTATCCACAGCGTCCATCCATTTGCAGATATTATTTTAAGCCATGAACCAGAGAACGAGGCAGATCCAAAGCTTTAGAGGACCCACCATAAAAAATAGGGGGAAGATTGATGCCCACCATTGAAACCTTTCTAGGGACCACTCTAATGTTTTTTCAAAATCTAACCTGTTCAAAAGTTAAAAAAGACATTAAAGAAGGGAAAATACAAGTATAATTAAGCTTGATAAAAAACTTTCGTGGCCTTTAGAAGTTTTTAACGGTGGTGTCACTCTCCCCACTGTTTTCGGTGGTTCCACTGGAGCTTTGGATGTGACTTATTCTTTGGATATTACCTTAAAATGATCTCTCTAGATGGATGGACGACGTTGATACAAAACATATATCATGAGGGCACATAATTTGGTGCCGTCACTTCAGTAGCAGTCTCTCTATCAGTAGTCAATCCGTGCCCCCCTAAAGGTATCATGTGGGGATGCGAATTTCTTGCAGGTTTCTGCCCTAGGATGGTGGGTGGGACCCACTGCTATGTTTGTGAGAAATCCACTCCATCCATCCGTTTTTCAATCTCATTTAATGACATGAAACAAAAAATCAGGAGGATTCAAAACTCAAGTGGGTCACATGAGGAGAAACAGTAGGTTTTCAGCGAGCACCGTTGAAACATTCTAAGGGCCATAAATGTATTTTATCAGCCTAAATTTACTGTGTTTTTGCTTCATCCACGTGGGAATAACCTTATAAGCAGTTTGGATTACATATAAACATCAAGGTGGAGCCCAAAAAAATTTCAACAGTAGGAATTTCTGTCCCTAATTTTCCATCTGGTGAGACCCACTTGAGTTTTTAATTCTCCAATTTATTTTTATTTTTATTTTTTGTCAAAAGTAATGTAATGAGCTCACAAAATGGATGGACGGAGTGGAATTCTCACAAACATAGCGGTGGGTCCACCCACCATCTCAAGTGAAAGGTTTTATAAGGAAATCCACGTCCCTCTTGCAGTGGGAATTTGGACCGCACCAAGGTATCCTGCTGGATGGTTTGGAGGAGACCATTACTATATATATATATGGTACTATAAGGTCAACCTCATGGGAACTTCCCATGAGGGTGGAGCTGTGTGGGCCCCACTGCGATGTGTGTTGAACATCAACACTGTGCATTTGATGGGTCCCCTTTAGGTTATGGTATATCTCAAAAATAAGGCGTATGTGAAACTCAAGTGAGCTATACCATCTAAAACCATGTGAAGATATGCCTAAAACATATAAAAGCACTCAGTGTGGCCCACATGAGTTTTGAATGCAGCTTAAACTTGGCATGACCCCTCATCCTAGTGGGACACACACAATGGATGGGATGGATTTTTTAACCACATCTCGGTACGCCCAATAAATGATTATCAAGATTTTAATGGGAGGATAACCCCTTTAAACTGTTGTATATGGTGTGGCACACCCAAGTCATGGATTGACTTGATTTTTAAGCATGTGGGCCACCATGGAATGGTGCATCTGATTGATGGTGTTGATGTTCGACACACATCATGGTGAGGCCCACACAGCCTCATAGTACCATTTCCCACAACACAGAGATATATATATATATATATATATATATATATATATATATATATATATATATATATATATATATATATATATATATATATATATATATATATATATATATATATTACTTGATGGCTTTGCACGGGTGGGTTGGTGTGGCCCACCATAGTTCATCTAGACGCGTGAGATGAGTATACATTTTGAGGCTGGAAATAACATTTGTCCTTTTATGAAATTCTATTTTGATGCTCGGCAATCAATGTATTCGAAATTGTACACATGACACATATTAACTCAAATAAAACCAATTAAAATTATGAAACTCACTATTACAAAGTAGAATCCCAAGATATAAATGTATGAAAGATCCTAACCTCTTGTTTGTGGATACTTTTTTTTTTTTTGGCTAAAATAGAACCATTGGATATCTTTTAGGGCATGTTTGTTTCATCAATTGCAAGGAAATGTGCAATGATCACATAGTACTATACTACTTTACTAGCTTGTTTGCTTATCCAATTATAATAGTAGTTGGTTGGAAATTGGTTGTGATTATTCATCCGTATAATTGTGCAGTGACATAACTTAATGATTATATCATGCAATTGTTTGTTTGATAAGAGTATAACTGTAAAAAGATTCTTTTAGTATGTAAAGATGTAATGGTTACAATTTTCGCTGCTAATTTACTTTATATGTGTATTTGGCTCTCATTTTTTATATTAACATTCTCTCTTAACCAAGTATCTTAGGGTTTGTTTGGATTCATGGAAAGCATGATGGTGTTTCCTGTGAAACTCAGTTTCCTTTTTTTGTTAAGCCTTTTTTTTATAAGAAATTATGGAAAATACCATTTTTCAATTTATATTTTTGTCAGATCCCTAAGAAAAGCATTTTCTCACTATGGAAGGAAAATGAATTTCTTAAGGGTTAAGGAATAAATGTGTTCACTATTCATGTTCAATTGTCACACATGTGCCACATGTGCCAATGTGTCAAATGAGATATTGTCCATCTTCAGTCTTGTACCACGTGTGCCACTATGCCTACATATGCCACCATCCATCTTCTCTCGCGCCTCATATGTGCTAATGTGCCCTGTAGATACCCCACCTCGAGCCAATAAGCTTGATAAAGATTGAACAGAAACCCCAATTCATACCCTTAATCCTAAGCCAAACCCGAATCCAAACCCTACACCCTAAATTCAAATCCAAGAAACCCTAGAAACCAACCCTAAAACCCAATTAATCTAGTCGCAATAAACCAACAAAACCCTAAACATGGTCCCGAACCCAAACTCTAAGAAAAACTTAACCTATACATTTAACCCTTGAGTCAACCTACATGGCCGACCCAATCAACTCACCTGTCAAGCAAAGTCCATAAAGCCATTTTGGCTCAAGCCCATTCTAAAGCCCAAATTAGAGGAAAGATGAGACAACAAGGTAGCTTCGGAGGACCAAAGTTATCTACGTGTACAGAAAGAGCCTCCCTCCGAAGCTGGAACAAAAGTAGACGATGAGCGGCACCTAAGGTGGCGCTCGCCATGTGGCACTGGCCGTACTTTGGCCAGCTACCCAATCGTGTGCAACCGTCTTCCCTCCCTATTTCATACATGTGCAAAACTTTAAAATTACTTTGATTCCCCTTTCTTAAGCCAAAATTATTCCTGATGCCATCTAAACCAACACACGAGATTTTACCACAAGGCAATCTTAAATCCCAGCAATTCGAGCCCTTTTTAGCCTCAAGTTTTGAAGGAATTACTAGAAAACTAGGTTGGAGGGCTATAAATACTCCAATTCCCTTCACATTTCAAATCATTCTTACCAATTCAGAAGCATCCTCAATCAAGCATCCATTACCATTCTTTCATCCTTCACAGCCATCCCTCTTATCCATAAGCATCTTTCAAGCATTCTAAACCCCCTTAGTCATCCTCACCACCAAGGAGAGTGAGAGTGAGGAAGTGAGCCTCAAGAACAGTTAGATCCTGTGAAGTAAAAACTATACATCTGTAAGGGCAGAGTGGGTGCCTAACACCTTCCCTCTCTGTACCCGTAATCCCTTACTCAAAATCTCTAATCACAAAACCAAAGAGTCATCTTAGGGCAGGAAATCTTCGGATTCCTACCCTAACATTTTTATAGGGCATAGACGACTATAGAGATGAAGAAATTAACTAGTGGTAACTCTGATCAACCATAATCAATCCATCAAAGTGCAAAACCCTCAAAAGAGGTAACCCATGGAAAAGCGGCCTTGAGTCAATTCTGACCTGGGATCTAGCATTCACTAAATGGAGACTCTGCTGGGGATATGGTAGTCACACCAATCGTGATCCAACTTGAAAAATAGGATTTCACCAATTTCTAAGGGTTAATAGTCCTTGTGCACTTGCATCTGTATCTGCATTCATTTCAATTCTAAAACCTCAAAAAAATATTAAAAATAAAATAAAAAACCAAAACCATTGCGCCTACTCGATCCACTATCCTGAATAGCTTTATACCACAACCCAATCCATACCAGATCTTGAATGGTCATGGCCAACCACAAAGAAGGCTTTTCCCCCACTGACACATTTGGCAAAACTAGTACCGGTCTCCTGCATCTAGGATCTAGCTCGAAATACAAAGGTCATACAAGAAATGCTTCGCCGATATGTGCAAGAAAGAAGTACACAAAACCTCCAAGATGGCCCAACACGACAACAACGACCACCATCTCTCGCGCCTCTTTCAACCTCCAATACAATCCAACCACGGTCGTCAGGATCCATGTAGGACTTACAGAGACCTTCAACTAGAAAAACCTTTCACCTCAGGGCATTTCTTCCAATATCTTCCCACAAATGGGAACCATTTCTAATCACTTTGCGCAGCTGGGATTCCCAATCAATTCCAACATCCTCCTCCTAACATGAATTCCAGTCAATTTCAATATCCTCCCACAACCAAGGTTTCTTCGCAGTCTCTTTTCCTAGTCCCAGTTTAACAAACTTTTTATAATGGGAGTAATTGCTGGGTCCAACCTCCTCCAAGTAAGAGTTATAAGAGCATCCATAATGCAAATTACTAGGAGGGGGCAATCCAGACCGAGCCAGGGGAAAAATCCTCTCATCCAATATATCCGAAATTAAACAAATTCAAGAGCAAATACGAGAGATGAAGAGGAACCTGCAGAAGCAACAGGAGGTAGATCTTCCATCCACCAAGTTTAGGGACCTCTGTCTCTTTCCTCACACAAAGTTACCTTTAGACCACCTGAGAGCATTCTGTGGAGAGCTTAATGTCGTGGCAAGCAATGACGGAGCATTGATCCGTCTATTTCAGAAGTCCTTGAAATGAGACACATTATATTGGTACACGTCATTGGACTACTATCGAAGCAAGACTTGGAAACAACTTTCTCAAGCATTTATTGATCGTTTCACATACAATCTCAACTCAACACCCAGAAATGCAAATCTTGCTTCCTTAAGGTAAAGGGATGATGAGTTATTCTCAATTACATTGGATAGTGGCCGACCATGGTTGTCAAAATGAAGACACCCATCGACAAGGAGGAGAAAATCTCTATAATCGTCCATTCGACAAACCTGAGTATCTTTGGCTACCTTGTCTTGTATCTGTATGCCAACTTTACCCAATTCATCTGCGTCGGAGAACAACTCGAATATGAAATAAGGGCTGGGACGATCTCCCCTTAATGGACTCATCAGGCCTCCTCGGTACAACTAATAGTGGAAGGAAGGCCTATTAGATATAAGTATGGTGACAAAAGTGTTATTGACCCCCATCCGATGGAAGAAGATAATCTTGTCGCCTCTACCGAAGGCATGCCATTTGCCACTCAACGGGGACAATAGCAACAACATCAATAGACAAGATGGAACCCATAATATCACAATCATAGTCAACAAATGGAACCCACAATACCCCAATCTAGCCTATCATTTGTTCACAACCCAAGTGTAGGGTCGCGATGTAGTAATAATCTCGGTGAGACCGAGGTCGAATCCACAGGGACTAATCTTGTACATTTCTGAAAATAACTAGAAGTAGAACTAGAAGAAGATTTAAATCTAAAAATGAAATAATAGAGAGAGTAATTGTGATTATTGTAATTAAAGCTTGTAAATTTAAAGGTGGAAACTAGGGTGCCAAGGATCTACTTATAGCAATTGAGATGCTACCTTACTCGATTCAGGAAATACAACTGGGATCAAAGTCCTATCTTATCTAGTTGGAGGAAGAGATGATCAAATCTCTGAACTTCTCATTGAACTAGCCTCAATGAAGGAGAATTGTGAAGGTTTGGAAGGGATTCCATCACCCAACCATGCCCCGGAGACGATGGCGAACAACAGGATTTACCAATTCCACAATCTCAAATTGGAAAAGAAGATATTCAAAGCTATCGCAGCGTCTATTGTAATTTGAGTCACAAAAAACCATAGAAAACTAAAAATTCCTTAAAATCAACTAGAAATCAATGGAGTTCAATAAAAATAAGAATCAAAGCAAAGTAAACATCCGAATCATGTTATAAGCTTCACCTCTTAGCCCTAGCTAAGAGGTTCAGTTAACCATAGACATAATTGTTGAGATTCAAATATTGCATATTTTCCCCCATTTATATCTTGTTTTTATGAACATGATAATGCTTAATGGTATATTTTATACATATTTTTGTTGCAAGGTGAGTTTAAGAGCTTGGATTGAAAAGAATGCTAAAAGCATGGATTTAAGGCTCAAGAATTGTCAAGGTAAAGAATGGATCTTTGGAGACCAAGATAGAAGATTTCAAGACCCCAAGATTCAAGAAAACTAAGTAGAGAAGGAAGAAAGTTGAAAGAACAAAGTGCTGAAATTCACTTCATTGTCTGTGTCATCGACCACCGTTCGATGACATCAAAGCCACTGTTCGATGACATCAAATTTTTACATGAAAACTGAGTTGGTCGCTGGACATATTGAGTGCAGTTTTCGATTACTCGAAGTCTCTCTCGATGACATTGAAGAACTGCCCGATGACATCAAAGTCTGTTCGATGGCATTGAATTTATTGAAGAATTCTGAAGCAACTCGCTGGACTATTTTGGGCGCATTCTTGATGGATTGAAGACACTTGATGGCATCGAAGGACTTCTCAATGACATCGAAGGAAGGTTCGATGACACAAGAACTTATACATCGTAGAAAAGTTATGCATGTGTAAAGGCACAACTTCCGGAATTTGAACACCCTTCGATGACATCGAAGGACGTTCGATGTCATTGAACAAGTTATGCAGAGTTACGCGAACAGCATAAATTGAGTCGGTTTTGCGAATCCGGGCGGGTAAAGCTATAAATATGGGTTTCCTACGGACTTTTTAGGATATTTAGGGTTTGGAGGAGCAGAGCAAAGGGGTGGAGCCGTCACCCATGAGTTTCTTCTTCCTTTCTTCCTAGTTTTTGATGCTTTCTTTGAGGATTTTAGATCTAATCATGTCTATGGTTGGCTAAACCTCTTAGCTAGGGCTAAGAGGTGAAGCTTGTAACGTGATTGTGATGTTTACTTTGTTTTGATTCATGTTTTTATTGAACCTCATGGATTCTAGTTCTTTCCCTGAATTGAGATTGTGAAATTAGTAAGTCTTGTTGTTCACCATTGTCCCTTGGGCATGGTTGGCTGATGAAATCCTTCTTAATCTTCACAATTCTCCTATGATTAGTTGTGGCATTGGTATATCCTGTTGTTTGCCATTGTCTCCTGGGTATGGTTGAGTGATGGAATCACTTCTAATCCTCACAACTTTCATCTGTTAAGACTAGGTTCATGAGAAGTTCAGAGATCTGACAGTCTCTTCTTTCTCCAACTAGATAAGATAAGACTCTGATTCCAATTAGATCTTTTGAATCATTCACGGTAGCTTCCCCATTGCTACAAGTGGATCCTTGGAACCCTAGTTCTAACCTTTGAATTTACAATTTTTAGTTAAACAATTCACAATTACTCTCTCTACAATTCCAGATTACGATTTAGATATTCTTCTAGTTCTACTTTAGTTGCTTTCAGAACACACACAAGATTAGTCCCTGTGGATTCGACCTCGGTCTTACCGAGATTATTACTACATCACGACCTTACACTTGGGGTTGTGAACAAGTTTTTGGCGTCGTTGCCGGGGACTAACAGTTGCATTTTTTTGAGATTAATTAGTTTTAGAATTATATTAAGATTAGGGTTAACTTTTTATTTTATTTTTAGGTTAGCAATTTTTCTGCTTTGTTTTAGAAACTAACATTGTTTTCTGTTTTGTAGGATCCTAACATAGAACTTTCCAATCTGGTAACTTCCTTCTAACTTCTTCTTTACTTACTCTCCATATTGTTGTAAGATTTTCTTTTATTATTTTTTTAGAATTAGATTCCAAATTAGGGTTTTACCATGTATATGCAAGAGTGGGAACGTCAGTATGCTGAGTTAGTTCTAGAAAGTGCGAGATATTGTGAAGGGCTGTCAGATAATTATGTTAGGAAATAACCTATGTCTCAAAATTTTTCTGAAATCATCATCGAGAACCGACCGGAATATAATGCTCCACTAGTTAAGAAGTCCTTTAGTGATTATAGGCGGGAGAATAATCACACTCTATCAATTAAGAGAACAGTACGTGATTATTGGGGTCATCATGATTATTGGGATGAGCACTATTATCACCCATCAGATAAGAAGAAAACAACGCAAGTTTACATTATGGGTGATAATGTGTACCAACAACCATCAAACTCTCCGGGTTCCAATCCTTGCCTGAGTGGTAGACTCTGAGGAGTTTCAACACGAGGTCTTGGGTTCAAAACCCATATGTGGCGAAATGCCAGTATGGCGTGCGTGGGTGTGGGGCGGGTGCATGTGTTAAAAAAAAAACCCATCAAACTCTCCCCTCTATGACCCGTATGACTATGATTAGTGGAAACATCAACATTGGGAAGATGAACCACCAATTTATTTTAATGACTACTCCCTTAGATTCCCTACTTATGCGATTGAACCAGAAACAATCTAAGAAGAGTCAATTCAGAAATACATAGATGCTCAAGAATAATTCAACGAATATGTCGCACAATCATTCGCTGCTATTAGAACATCATGCGAATCGCTCATATCTTCAACGCAAAGAATTCGACCGCACCTCAATGAGGAGAAAGAGGCTAGGTCATACCAGTCTCAACCCAATCCAGAAACACAATGCGAGGAGAATGATCCTAACTCGCTTGTGGAAGATACTGAAAGTGAGAATAAGGAGTTGGATTCTGTTAATGAGCACATGGTTCAATTTCTCGACGAGTCGATCTCGATGATTGTCTAAAGAATGATCAAGAGACACTGTTAGTTTTCAAATATAGTGATACTGACACACTTGGTTTCAATGAGGAAAAGGCTAGTTTATTCGAGCCTCAACCCAACCTAGAAACACAATGTGAGGAAAGGGATCCCATCCCACTTGTGAACTACACTGAATTAGAAGATGATGAGTATTGGGATGACAATCATGAATGTACAGCCCAAATTCCTTTCGAATCGATGTTAAGTTTGGCCCATGTCAATGATCAGTAAGTGGTCGGCCATAAGGATTTACTCCACCCATTTGACATGTCTGATTTAAATACGAAGGATGGGCCCCTTTCAACCGACCCTTCCAACTCTTGTGAGGTGTGTTTAGACCACTTCCCTAAACTAAATAATGATTTGATTAGGGAGATGGACGATTTGCTCGATATGACTCTGGAATTTGAAACCACCTAGTTGAGGCCACCATATGAGCTTTACACTCTTGACGATTCAATGCCTCCACTAAGTAGTATCATTGAACAAAATCTTTACATCAATGCTTTGCCTACTGATCCTCAATCTACCTATGCAAGGCAAGGCAAGGCAAGATACATCCAGTGATGATTTATTCTCACCAAGATGAAGAACAAGAGAACATGTTTCGATCCACTTTCAAAGACGATGAAATCCTTAGGCAGATCATCACAGACTTCAACATGGAGAGTGAGTCCCTCTCAACCGAATCTCTTAACTCTCTAGAAGATTGTTTGACACACTTTGCAGATCAAATGATCCCATGATACAAGACATAGTTGATGCCTTGCAAGACAATACCTCGGTAGTTGTTACTGACCGAGAGAACCCTTATTCTAAAGAACCTCCCCTCCCCCCTTATCCTGAATGTTTACCATTAAAGGAGGAGGAGCTGAAAATTGAACCGAAGTATGAAACTTCAGAGTGTGTTGAGACTACATCAGTTACTGAGAATTTTTTTGAATTTTATCTACTTTTAGTCTCTGATTCACCATGGTGTACTAACATTGAAACTTTTTCTGTCACAGGTGAATCATATATACTTTGGACACCTCAGGAGATTAAAAGGAAACCTTATGCTGAGGTACATAAATTTCTCTGGAAATTCATGCTCCAGGGCATCCGAGCCCTATTGTAAAAGGGGCTTTTGGATGATCTTGTTGAAAAACCTACTGAGGAACTTGCTGGATGACTATGTAACTTTCCCTTGCTGCATGACTAAGTAACTTTCCCTTGCTTTCCCAGTTTAGGTTTTTTGCTTTCATA
This sequence comes from Magnolia officinalis, assembly GCA_021015155.1. NCBI lineage: Eukaryota > Viridiplantae > Streptophyta > Magnoliopsida > Magnoliales > Magnoliaceae > Magnolia > Magnolia officinalis. The sequence goes on from JAJHSJ010000010.1 coordinate 53,382,467, forward strand.
TGATTTAGGACCAAGATAGTTTTCTTTCAATTTTTAGTTTTTTGTGCTAACCTATTTTATGCTGAGATTCGTGGAAAAGTTTCAAATTTCCTTCTTCCAGGTACTATCTTTCCATCACTACTTCCTTTCTTTTCGTTACCTCATGTGCATTACATGTTTACTTCTTTTACATTGAGGACAATGTAGATTTTAGGTCGGAGGTGTGGATTAGGTAAACTAATCAGTGTTTTCTTACTTTATGAGCAAAAATTTTGAAATTCTTCAATTTTTCAAATTTAAAACTTGTTTGGAAAGCGGTTTGTGTACTTAAGAATGTTTTGAGTACAATAAGATAGAGATTGAATTATGAATTGTTGGAGTTTGATCAACTACATAATTTATCTCCTAAGTTCTTGCACTCTAGGGATTAAGAGGAAGTTTGGATATCATGTTGATTCAAATCACAAAGGCATGTTAAATTTGCTTTCTCAGGAGTGTGTTAGAATTTCTAATTGTTAGTATGTAAATCATTGATAGATGCTAAGGATTGAGTCTGGAGAATTTTATCTACCTTAGAAGATGAAAAACTAATTTTAAAAAAATAAGAGATCAACAAAAATGTCACAAATGATGAAAAAGAATGAAAAAAGTCTTTAAAGAGAATGAAAATGTCTCTAAAAAGAATGTAAAAGTTTGAAAAAGAATGAATAAGAGTGACCATTGATATAAAATAAAAAATTGAAAAAAGAAGGAGAAGGGGATAAGTTCGGAATCAATACTTGAATTTTTAAACTATTCTTGATATGATAAACATGGCTAACATTATGAAACAATAGTATTCTTATGAGAAGTAAGTTGATTTTCACTGAGCACATTGAAAAACTTGATATATGAACTTATGTCCTGATTTAATCAATAAAGAACCTACTTAATTGATTGCTTATATGATTTGGCTCTAGGTTTTCAAAATCCCACTTTCTCACCTTATTTTTACTCATTCATACTTGATTGCAAAAAAGATTGTTTTCTGAAAAAAGGTTTTGAACATTGAGAATTGAAGATTATTTTACACATGTTTTGCTTGGGACTAGCAAAATGCAGGTTGGGGAGTGTGTTGAGACTCAAATATTAAATATTTTCCCCCATTTATATCTTGGTTTTATGAACATGATAATGCTCAATAGTATATTTTATACATGTTTTTGTTGTAAGGTGAGTTTAAGAGCTTAGATTGAAAAGAATACTAAAAGCATGGATTTAAGGCTCAAGAATTGCCAAGGCAAAGAATGGATCTTTGGATACCAAGATGGAAGATTTCAAGACCCCAAGATTCAAGAAAACCAAGTGGAGAAGGAAGGAAGTCGAAAGAACAAAGTGCTGAAATTCACTTCATTGTCTGTGTCATCGACCACTGTTCGATGGCATCAAAGCCACTATTCGATGACATCGATGTTCACATGAAAATCGAGTTGGTTGCTGGACATATTGAGTGTAGGTTTCGATTACACGAAGCCTCTCTCGATGACATCGAAGTCTGTTCGATGACAACGAATTTATTGAAGGATTCTAAAGCAACTCGTTATACTGTTTTGGGCACATTCTCGATGGATCAAACCCTTCGATGGCATCGAAGGACTTCTCGATGACATCGAAGGAAGGTTCGATGACACAAGAACTTATGCAACGCAGAAAAGTTACACAGTGTGTAAAGGCGCGACTTCTGGAATTTGAACACCCTTTAATGACATCGAAGGACATTCGATCTCATTGAATGAGTTACGCAGAGTTATGCAAATTACGTAAATTAAGTCAGTTTTGCGAATCCAGACGGGCAAAGCTATAAATATGGGTTTCTTACAGACTTTTTGGGATATTTAGGGTTTGGAGGAGTAGAACAAAGGGGTGGAGCTGTCACTCGAGGGTTTCTTCTTCCATTCTTCCTAGTTTTTTATGCTTTCTTTGAGGATTTTAGATCCAATCATGTCTATGGTTGGCTGGTGAAGCTTGTAGCGTGATTGAGATGTTTGCTTTATTTTAATTTCATTGATTTCATGTTTTTATTGAACCTCATGGATTCTAGTTCTTTATTAAGGAATATTTTTAGTGTTTAATGGTTTGTTGTCACTCAAATTACAATAGATTGCAATTGCTTTGAATATCTTCTTTCCCTGAATTGAGATTGTGAAATTAGTAAGTCCCGTTGTTCACCATTGTCCCTTGGGCATGGTTGGCTGATGGAATCCTTCATAATCTTTACAATTCTCCTATGACTGGTTGTGGGATTGGTATATCCTGTTGTTTGTCATTGTCTCCTGGGCATGGTTGGGTGATGGAAATCACTTCTAATCCTCACAACTCTATCTGTTAAGACTAGGTTCATGAGAAGTTCAGAGATCTGACCGTCTCTTCTTTCTCCAACTGGATAAGATAGGACTCTGATTCCAGTTGGATATTTTGAATCATGCAAGGTAGCCTCCCAATTACTACAAGTGGATCCTTGGAACCCTAGTTCCCACCTTTGAATTTACAAGTTTTAGTTAAACAATTCACAATTACTCTCTACAATTCCAGTTTTAAATTTAGATCTTCTTCTAGTTCTACTTCTAGTTGCTTTCAGAATACACATAAGATTAGTCCTTGTGGATTCAACCTTGGTCTTACCGAGATTATTACTACATCGCGACCTTACACTTGATGTTGTGAATAATAATTAAAACAAAATCTCTTAAAGAAAATATAAAAACAACTAAGGAAGAAGAAGATAAACTATTGGCGGCGGCTCTCCACCCTTTTACTCCACTCCTTAAACCTTAGAAGATACCTAGGAATGTCTTAGGAACTCCTTTTTATACTCGTGAAGCTCCACTTAACGCACCAATTAGGAATTTTTGCAATCTGATCGCAAAACTGCCTCAATTTATGCAGTCGCGTCATGCATCGATTGGACCGAAGTCGAGTTCGAACTTGGAAATGATTTTGTTTCAGCAGTTGCCTGATTTCGGTCGGAACGAGCTGGGTTCAGTTGGACTGAACTTAAGTTGTCGGTCGAACCGAATTAACTCCAAAATTCATCGTTTTCGCTAGAGCTTTTTGTGCACTTTCAATCGCACTGAATCCTCCTTTTGGTTAGACCGAACTGGGTTTCGGTTAGACCGAATTGTTTATCGGTCGAACCAAATTAGCTTATGAATTTCATCGTTGGCTGCTTGACTGTTTTGTATGATTTCGGTCGGATTGAACATGGGTTCCGTTGGACCGAACCTGTCTGTTTTCTACTACGAATTCTGCATTCTTTCAAGTCCTTTCTTCATCCTTTGTACTTGGTTTCCTTGGATCTTTAGCATGTGAATTCTTTATTCATGGTCTTCCAAGATCCCTCCTTTGCTTAAGTGATTCTTGAGTATCAAATCCATGCTTTTAGCATTCTTTTCAATCCAAACTCTCAGATTCACCTTACAACACAAACATGTATAAAATATACCATTAGGCAGTATCATGTTCATAAAACCAAGATATAAATAGGGGAGAATATGCAATATTTGACACACTCAACACACTCCCCAACCAGCATTTTGATAGTCCCGAGCAAACAATGTGTGAAGTAAACCTCAATTCTCAATGTTCAAGCCTTTTTCGGAAAACTATCTTTTGTGCAATCAAGTGTGAACGAGTAAAATTAAGACGAGAAAGTGGGATTTTGAAAACATAGAGTCGAATCACATAAGTAGTCAATTAACTAGGTTCTTTATCAATTTCTTTAGAGTATAAATTCTTATATCACATATTTCAATGTGCTTAGTGAAAATCAAATTACTTCCCATGAAAATACTATCATTTCATAATGTTATCCATGTTCATCTTATCAAGAGTCGTTAAAAACTCAAGTATTGATTTCGAACTTATCCTTTTCTCCTTATTTTTCAATTTTTGATTTTATATTGACGTTCACTTTTTTTATTATTCATTCTTTTCAGAAATTTTCATTCTTTTTAAAACTTTTTCCAGTCTTTCCATCGTACATGACCTTTTTGTTGATCTCACTATTTTTTAATTGGTTCTTTTCATCTTTTAAGATGGATAAAATTCTCCAGACTCAATTCTCAACATCTATTAATGATTCAGATGCCAATAATAAAAAATTCTAGTATAATTCATAGAAAGCAACTTGAACGTGTCTTGTGACTTAGATTAACATGATATTCAAACTTCCTCTTAATCAATTGAGTGCAAGAACCGTAAGTGATAGGCTACTTAGTTGATCAAACTCCAACAATTCAAAATTCAATCTCTATCTAATCATCATACTCAAAACATTCTTTACATGCATAAATTATCATTTTCCAAACAAATTTTGAATTTGAAAAATTGAAAATTTCCAAAATTTTTGCTCAGAAACTAAGAAAATACTGATTAGTTTACTTAATTCACACCCGCAACCTGAAATCTACATTGTCCTCATTGTAAAAGATATAACCATACAATATAAATGAGACAACGAAAATAATGGATAAGTGCTAGAAAGGTATTACCTGAAGAAGGTGAATTGCAGCTCTTCCAAAGTTCTTAATGCGAAGATGGGCTAACACAAATACTAGATAAGTGGAAAGCAAACTATCCTAATCCTAAATCCTATGAAAGCAATAAACCTAACTATACCTCCATCAAACTAGGAGGTCAATCCTGGTAAACACGATCAATCAGAGGTATGGACATGTCCTCTGAATCAAATTTCTCAATAAAAGGTTTTAAACGATGTCCATTCACTTTGAAAACATTACCATTCATTGGATTCTAAATCTTGACGGCCCCATGAAGATAGACATTAGTAATAGTGAAAGGGCCGGTCCAATGCGATCTGAGTTTACCTGAAAAAAGGTGTAATCGAGAGTTGTATAGGAGGATTTTTTGACCGGTTAAGAATGATTTTTGAAGGATGTTCCTGTCATGGAACACCTTCATCCTGTCCTTGTAAATTCACGAGTTTTCATATGCGTCATTCCAGATTTTCTTGAGTTTGTTCAATTGAAGTTTGCACAGCGAGCCAACTTTGTCCAAGTTAAAGTTCAAATTTTTAATAGCCCAGTAGGCTCTATATTCTGGTTTCACAGGCAAATGGCAAGCTTTCTCATAGACAAGTCTAAAGGGAGGCATTTCAATAGGGGTCTTAAAAGCTGTACGGTATGCCCATAAAGCATCAGTCAAATGGATTGACCAATCCTTGATGTCAGGCTTAGCCGTTTTCTCAAGAATATGTTTAATCTCCTTATTCGAAATCTTAGCTTGCCTGCTTGTCTGCGGGTGGTATGGAGTGCTCACCTTATGCGAGATGTCATATTTCTTCATTAAGTTTACAAATGACCTATTACAGAAATGTGACCCTCCATCACTAATAGTGGCTCGAGGTGTTCCGAACCGGGAAATGATATTTTCTTTTAAGAATTTAATGACCGTTTGATGGTCATTGTTCCAGCACGGGACCACTTCTACCCATTTAGTGACATAATCTACTGCTAGCAAAATGTACAAATTCCCAAAGGATTGGGGGAATGGTCCTATGAAATCGATGCCCCAGTAATCAAATGCTTCAATGATCAGAATGGGATTCAGAGGCATCATATTTCGACGGGGCAACGCTCCCAATTTCAGACAACACACAAGCTTTGCAAAACTCATGAGTGTCCTTAAACATTGTGAGCTAGTAAAAGCCACATTATAGAATTTTGGTCGTGGTCTTTTTAGTAGAAAAGTGACCATCACAGTCTTGAGAGTGATAAAAGGAGATAACACTTTAATGTTCATTTTTTGTAACACATCTCCTTAGACTTTGATCTGGGTAATATTTAAATAAATACGAGTCATCCTAGAAGAATTTATGAACCTCGGTAAAGAATTTTTTCTTGTCTTGTACAGTCCAGTGAGTCGTCGTGAAACCTGAGCAAGATAATTTCCAATGTTAGCAAACCAAGGTAAACGAGAGAGTTTAAACAGTTGTTCATCAGGGAACATGTCATTTATAAGTATCGTCTTAAGGGAATCAGGGAGATCAAGTCTAGAAAGATGGTCAACCACTATGTTCTCTACTCTCTTTTTGTCTCGTATCTCAAAATCAAATTCCTAGAGTAAGAGGATTCATCTTATCAAGCGGGGCTTAGCATCATTCTTAGAAACAAGGTACTTTAGCGCCACATGATCAGTATAAATAATAATATTGGATTCGATCAAGTAGGACCTAAATTTGTCTAAAGCGAAAACTATAGCCTCCTTATCCGTAGTAGAGTAATTCACTTGGGTAGGATTTAAAATTCTACTTGCATAGTGAATAACATAGGGCATATTTTCTTTTCTCTAGCCTAACATCGCCCTAATAGCATAGTCAGACGCATCACACATAATTTCAAAAGGAATGCTCTAGTTGGGTGGCTGCATGATAGGTGCGGTAGTCAACATGCCTTTGAGCTTAGAAAAGACTTCCTGGCATTGCTCGGTCCACTCGTATGGTACATCCTTTTGAAGTAGATTGTATATAGGACGAGAGAGGTGACTAAAGTCCTTTATAAATCATCTGTAAAATTTAACGTGTCCTAAGAAGGATCACATGTCTCGTATGCTCTTGGGTGGAGGTAGGTTAGAGATAAGGTCAATTTTAGCCTTGTCTACCTTATTAATTCTCTTGGACGAGATTATATGTCTAAGAACTACTCCCTATAAACCATGAAATGACACTTCTCACAATGTAGTACCAAATTCTTTTCCTCACATCGCTTCAGCACATTTTTCAGATTTTCTAAATACTCGCTGAAGGATGGACCAAAGACAGAGAAGCCATCCATGAAGACCTCTAAATATTGCCCTACCATGTTAGAAAATATACTCAACATGTATCGCTGAAAAGTGGCATGAGCATTACACAGTCCAAATGGCATCCTTCGGTAAGAAAATGTGTCATAAGGACATGTGAACGTTGTCTTCTCTTGATCTTCAAGGGCTGTCTATATGTTATTGTAGCCTGAATATCCATCAAGGAAGCAATAGTAAGAGTGACCAGCTAGCCTTTCCAAGATTTGATCAATGAAGGGCAAAGGGAAGTGGTCCTTCCTCATGACAGTATTAAACTTCCTATAGTCAATGCACACTCTCCAACCAGTAGTAACTCTAGTTGGCACATGTTCATTATTGGCATTGACTACGATGGTGATTCTGGACTCCTTAGGAACTACCTGAGTTGGACTCACCCATTGGCTATCGGATATGGGGCATATAATACCCACATCCAACAACTCTAGTACCTTAGCCTTAACCACTTCCTTCATGTTTGGATTTAATCTACATTGTGGTTGCCGGGAGGTCTTCGCATTATCCTCAAGATGAATGTGGTGAGTACAAATCAAAGGGTCAATTCCATTAAGGTCTGCAATGGACCATCCAAGGGCTCCTTTGTGCTCAATTAGAGTAGAGATAAGCATACTCTCCTATTCTTGCTCAAGGTGGGAAGAAATCACCACTAGGTATGTCTCATCTTGACCTAAATAGACATATTTAAGATTAGCAGGCAACGATTTTAGGTCAAGCTTCAGTGCTTTGAGGCTAGACAGTAGACGCACAACATTAATTTGGAGCAAAATTTCAAATTGTGGCCTCCACCGGTTAACTTCAAGTACCTGCACAACATCAAGCAAGGCATCCATATCCCTAATCATGTCATCATCCAAATCAGGGGAGTGGGCTAAACACGTCTCTAGAGGGTTAGAGGATAACGTCATCAGAGCTCTATCTTATACGAAAGAGTCTATCATATTAATGTCGCAAGCCTCGTTATCATCCTCTGCCTGTTTACTCATGTTGAAAAAGATATTGAGCACCAATGTCATATTTCCAAAAGACAACTTCATGACCCCATTCCTACAATTGATGATAACATTAGATGTAGCAAGGAATGGGCGGCCAAGTATGACAGGGATTTGAGTGCTCATATCTGCGATGAGCTGAGTATTCAGGATGATAAAATCCACTGGATAGTAGAATTTATCTACTTAGACTAATACATCCTCAATAATTCCTTTTGGTACACAAACTGAGTGATCAATAAGTTGTAATGTGGTACGGGTGGGTTTTAATTCATCTAGACCCAGTTGTTTGTAGACTGAGTAAGGGGTCAGATTTATGCTCACCCCCAAATCAAGAAATGCGTTCTCAATTTGGTGATTTCCAATTATACAAGTGATAGTTGGGCTACCAAGGTCTTTATATTTTTGTGACACATTTTGCTTGAGGATGACACTCACTTTTTCAGTTAGGAAAATTTTCTTTTTGATACTTTGTCACCTCTTGGTTGTGCATAGGTCTTTCAAAAATTTGGCATATGAAGGAATTTATTTCACAGCATCCAGAAGAGGGATGTTGACCTTCACTTGTTTCAATACTTCTAGAATATCCTATGAGTTGGTTAGAGGTTTTGGTGCAATCAACCGCTAGGGGAATGGAGAAATCGACCTGCTCAGAGGTTCCAGTTCTAATCTATGTGGAGTAATGCTAGATCTATCATCTGTGTCTTCTTCCAGGTCCTTAGACTTTTTAGCCCTTACTGAAATTGATTTGTCAATTATTTTTCCACTCCTAAGAGTGGTGATAGACTTGGCTTGCTCCATTGGATTTGAAGAGCTTAGGTCACTAGCTCCATATTGCATTTTAGGTTGGGGATAGATTGAGCTGGAAGGATTCCTTTCTCCATAACCGTAACACATGAGTCTATCTTTTGTATAGCCTTAATAATTTCTTGTAAGGCTTGGAGAGTACTTTGCTAGATGAGCTCTTGAGTTTGTGTGGAATTTTGAACTGATTCCTCTTGAGGTTTCCCATGATTCAAGAATTGGTTAGGGATTCCTTGAGGAGTAGCAGTTTGTCCATTCCTCCAATTGAAGTTTGGATGATTTCTCCCACTTGAATTGTATATGTTTGAAGTGAGACCTTTGAAAAGGCCTTTGGTAGTTGTTTATGGCATTCGATTGCTCATTCAGTATTTCTTGAAAAGCAGGTATTGTGTAACATCCCAAATTTTCACAGCCAGAGTTTATACTCATGCCCGAGAAACTGGGTATTAATAATGTATAAACTAAATGCTTTAAAATTGCACTTTTTTTTTTTTTTTCATTTAGATCACATTCAGATACATTTGTGAAGGTAACATTCATAAGAATAAAATCAACTGTATTGATTATATAATCAGAGTAACAAAATTCAACAGATAAACAAATACCTTCTCAATAGGAGTTTACTACATTTATCAAGTTTGCAGTGGAAGTATAAAACTAAATCATAAAAACTATCTTCTTATTCTTTCAGCATAATCTTCCATAAGGAGATTGTCCTCTAGATCTTCAATCTATACGTCACCTACATCATCTGAATGGTTGGAGAGGGTCAGTGCCCTACTCATAGTGATGGTTATCCTTTAAGATGAACAATAATTCAAGAGATTCATAAAAGTTATGTAAGGGTTTTGATACGTCCCGTACTCCACGAATACGAGGGTATCAGCATGCAAAAACAACCTACATGAGATGCATGCCTAACAAAGCGTGTGTGGCTCATCATACGCAGTGATCATTATAATGTGGAATACGATTTATAGAAAAGCCGGAATGCCCAGCATTCTCACACTACAGAGATTCATCGGCATGTCCGACGCAATCGTGGATTTATGTGAATACTTCAAGTTGCACAACACATGAGTCAGATGAATTACGTGACATGATTTGTTCATAGAGCGACTATTTGCAACATTCAATCCCGGAAGTGATGTGACACTGCATTTGCAAATTACACACATCGATTTGTGCATCACTACCCAAAACCCAAGGAATTATGTGACGAGCAATAGGGTCTCTACCCAGACCGCATTACGTCTATGATAAAAATATTTGAATCACTAGTTGTGATACCTCTTAACACATCGATTTCACTTATAGAGATTGTAAACTGAATAATGGGAGTTTTGGAATAACAAGTCACATGCCTAAGCTCTTTAAAGGTAAATAGCACAAGGCCAATAACATAAAGAGAAGACTAGTAATGGCTAACTCAGCAAAGATAAAAGTGGCAATGGCCAACATAATATAGAGGAGAGTAGCAATGACTAACTCAATAAAAAGGGGAGTGGAACTGGCCAACTCAATAAGGAGAAGAGTGGTAATGACCAACTCAAAAAAAAAAAAAAAAAGAGTGGCAAAGGCCAACTCAACAAATAGATAAGTAGCAAGGCCTAACTCAGCAAAATTAGTAAAGGCAAGGGCAAATCCTGTATCTATCGCTCCACATAAATTCATAAGGATCACTTGTAATTGACATCATATCATAATTCCCAAAAGGGTAGATAACTGTTGATGATCAATTAAATAATTGCAGGAAGGAAATCTTAGCAACATGAAAACATAGTATGTAACAGGTAAGCTAAAGCATATCAACTTAAATTAAAGTAAGCTTAAAGGATAAAACCCTCACCTTTCAATCTCGATTTCACCCTAACGTTGTTAGATCAGTGTCGTCATGCTCCAACTCTTGTAGAATTGACATGATTCATCTATTTAGGCTATTGTATTGTTTGGAATAATAGAGTTATGTTATGATTCAAGCAAGGGCTCAGGTTATGTTGATGTTAGGTCTAGGCTAATGTAACTTAATGATTTAATTTCAAAGCACAAACCATTCCCTTATAGAGGTGGCCGTCTTACCTTGTTCAGCTCTTGAGCTTTATCCCGACGACCCAAGTCCAGTGGATCGCGCGTACACTCAGCCGTTGAGTCGACTCAACACCCAACTCACTCTCTCTCTCTCTCATTTTCTCTTTCTTCCCTCGTTCTTTCTCTTTCTTCTTTTTCTTCTTGGAATGGTAGGACCTTTCTTTTATATCCGATCCGAAGCCCAGAACTTTCTCTACATAAACTCGTTTACGCAGCAAGAAGGCAGTGCAATATCTTACGGAATTCTTTTTCGCAACAGAGGATATACTCCTTACGCAACTCGTAGTTTTCTTTCAGAACAGGGACGATGCTATTCATGACCGGTGATTCCCTTCTGGATCCTTATCCCTCTTATAGATCTGGATGGTTTCATGGGACTTGATTTGGGCCCTTTAGATCAATGGTCCAACTAATCCTAGTGATGAGGAAAGTTTCCGCGTTGCGAGCATGTTTGACGGTGCCGGGACTTCCGCTCTTATTTCGTCTCCATTGGTCGATGTGGGGGGAATCGGAAAACCACCTCTCTTGTCTTGGACTGTTTCGATTCCAACCAGATAGACCTATTTGGTTTTCTTACGTCGCAGTATCCGAATTTGTTTTGGTCTCTTGTTGTCGTTCGCGGATGGATTCTTGCGGATAGAAGTAACTGGCTCTTTTGTCAGGGTTAGGTGTGGAAAGGATAGAGCTTTGGTCGGATTCTCCCTGTGAATGTAGTGAATATTTCAGATTGATGTGGGTCACCGTGATGGTGGCCCACTAGCGTCCTCAAGAGACATTTCTTGTTAACGCTCGTAGTGCAGAGGCTCTTCTGTTGCTGGACACCGTGTGCCTGCACGTGTTTAGTCTCACGTGAGGGTGACTAAGGTTGGGACAGAAATGGCCCCCGAACATGATGGGCGGTGTGGATCATGTACACGGATGGTCCAGATGGCCCACATCCCACTTTAAACGGCATTGTCCGTTCGCTCAGCGAAAAACGAGGGAAGTTTTCCCATTTTTGAATTTTTGTCGGGTCAAACCTTGTTTGACCCGACTGGTGAGATCTTTGCACTGTGAGTGCACTACTCCTGGTGCACGCACAACACTTGTGTGCAGCCCACAGTGATGTTTTTCATGTAATCCAACCCGTCCATTCATTTTTCCATCTAATTTAGGGGGTTGAGCCCAAAATTGACGCATATCCAAAGATCAGATGGGCCATACTACATGAAACAATGGTAGTTATGATTTCCACCGTTGAAACCTTTCTAGGCCCTATAGTGATGTTTATTTGTCATCCGACCTGTTCATAAGATCATATAGACATAGATGAACAAAAGTATCCTACTCCGACCACCCATGACTTCGATGGACACCAAAATTAAGGGTGAAGGGTTTGATCTGTCAATTAGTTCACTTTTGCAATGATCTAAAGACTGAAATTTGATGTGTACTGTTAATTTAGAATTCATAGGCATAGTATAAAATTTCACATTAAACGAATAGTGGGAACCATGTGATCTAGAATTCATGGGTCTAGGTTAATGACATTTTCGTAATTATTAGTGATCTAAGAGTTTTGTGAAATCCAATGGTTTTACGTGGTTGTATGCATCTTTCTAAAAATTTCTTACGAACAGACTTACGTCAGGATCATTACAGATAGGGAGTTTTTCACCGGTTCATTCAAGGGAAGGCGCCTACATTAAATCACGTAATGGATGATCTTGTCTTAAATTCAACGGTCAGATGACTTGGTCTATTACTTGGAGATCATTCCCAATGGTTTGATTTGTGTCAGGGAATAGATGTAAGGTTAGGATAGTTAGATTAGTATCGTACATGTGTACATATTAAGTTAACTTCTTAGAAATGCTTGAGAACTTTCAATATACGGGTATTGAAATGTTTGGGGTGTTACAATCTACCCCCCTTAAACATAATTTCACCCTCGAAATTTAGTACTTCTATTATACAAGCCATTTTCCATGCCTCTAAGGGTTCCCTACTTCCTATGTTCGAGGTAATATGAATAGATGGTTGTAGTGGGTTTGAGCACGATACACAGATCCTTCTCTTGCACTTTACGGAGGATTTTACTGGTATCAATTCATAATTCTGTTGAATCTCGATCCTTTGCTTGATCCGGGCATTGGAATCATTTGAGATTTTCTAGGACTTAGAATTTGGGTCAAACTATCACGCCATAAACTTGGAAATTGGGCTCACAAAATTTTCGATCGCCGAATCCAGTGCCGATAGCCTCCGTAGTACCCCATTCTCTGCTCCCAGCGTCCATACGCCAGATTCCAATCCTGGGATCCTACAAGAAGGATTTTCCAATGTACATTTAACTCGTAATAAACATAATCACAAGTTTACCCAAATCACAAAGGTAACATCATCATCACATATCCACTAATATAAACAGTTGAATATAGTGCTGAAAGGGAAATACATATATTAAAAAAATTAAAGCTCCAGAAGACAGCTGCACGCTACAAGCTTAATGCTGCTGCAACCTAACACCACCTGCACGCATCTATCGTGCATAAGCTTATAAAAAGCTTAGAGGGTGGTGAAAGTGTGTGCACAAGATAAGTGCCAAGTATTCAATATCAGAGTAATCGGAGTAAGCGGAAATACTAACAAGTCTATAAATGCTATCAGTAATATGGGCATGTTAATAATGAAAAGGCCTAGCTATATGTCCTAGAGGGGGGGTGAATAGGACAATGCCAAATTAAAACTTATAACAGCGGAATTAAAAAGAATATGATAGCCAAAGTAAATCACAATGCAGGAAAGTAAAACAACCTGAAAATTTAGATCTTGAGAGGTTGATACAAATGTTGTTCTAAGGACAACCTTTCACCAAAAACCAGAGTTTATGGTAGGACAACCTTATTTCTAGAAAGATCTTTGTATCAAATCTCAAACCAAAGAGGAATACAGAAATAAATACAAACTGAATTGAAATAAATTGTAATCATAAATGTATTGTTCTAGGGACAGCCATACACCATAAAAATGGTAGGGCAACCTTGCTGGAACAACTTTTAAAGGAAATTGAATATCAAGCTGATAAAGGAATAGCAGAAAATAAATTCTAAACTATTACAAAATTCTCACAATGCTTAAATTAAATGATTATAACATTCACCACCATACATACATCCCACAAAAGAATAATTAAAGATTAGAAGTATAAATCATTCAACCACAACACAAGGGATTATAGTGGTTCGCCTGTGTGTTCACCAACTGTTAAACAACAGCCACACAAAATGCTACTCCACTCCTAATATCCTCACACAGGGGATATTAGCGTTCACTAACAAAATAGGTTTTCCCAGGTTCACCCAAAACCTTTACAATTGTGTCTTTGTCTGTGGGCTTACACAATTAAAAAAAACCCCACTTCTGAGTTTTCCTGGCTCTCCTCAGATAACCAATACAACAAGATTTTTCTGGCAAATCTTGAAAGAAACCAAAACAGAAAGGAATTTACAATTAAATGTAAAATACCTGATTATCTCTTTCATTGTAGCAGCCCGGTAGAACCAAGTCAGAGTAGATGATTGAATGTCCAAGTTCAATGTCCAGTACTCAATTACAATGGTTCTAATTCTAATAAATTTTAAATTTAAACCAAGTAGGGCTTGCCTTAATTGATTTTGATTCCAAAGAAAGGGAATAACAATTCCTCTTATCAAATTAGATTGGAATAGCAGAAACAAAATCAATTAAATAAAGCTAAGGAAAGAGAATATTAAATAAGCACACTTAGCTTAGATGGAGCACAGAATTATCTCTCAGAAGTTCGACGAAGATTGGCTTGAATGGATTAATTAATTCGATGATTTCTTCTGAGATTCGTGCTCTATTTATAGGTGAGCAGATCGCGTGTTCGACTGGTCTAGAGAGCTCTTCGACTAGTCGAAGCAATAACAGATATTTAAAAATCAGGCGCGATAAGCTTTGACCGTTCTACGACTGGTCGAAGGTCTCCTTCGACTGGTCGAAGAACTTAAAATCATCGCTGGACTTTGAGTCGAAGACTTTCGACTGGTCGAAGATGCAGTCGACACTGTTCCTTCGACTGGTCGAACAGATTCCTGGACTAGTCGAAGCCTAACAGAAATTATCCGATTTTTGTAACAAACTCACGACTGATCGAGGAATTTCTTAGACTGGTCGAAGCAACTCTAGGACTAGTCGAAGAACAGACCAAACTTATGTAAAATAAACATTCGATTTATGTATCCAAAGTGACCTACTTCTAAGGTCAACCTAAGGTCAGTCAAACCTCAACCATGAAGTAAGGACATTGAAACATTAGGAACTAGTGACCTTGAAGTATGAGCCTTGAAGTCTTGATGTAGTTCAATCTTGAAATCTTGATGTATCTCAATCTTGAAGGTGTCTTGAGTTCTTTACGAACTGCCTTGTACTCTTCTTGAAGTCTTGCAGCTTGAGTCATGTCTTGTGAGCAGTTCTTGCAGTCAAGTTTGATCTTTGTACTTGTGAGCTTTGCTTGTTGTGAGCTTTGCTTGTTCATGAATGTTGATCTTTGAGAGAGCTTCACTTATGCAAGATATATAACAGTGATTTTGGCACCACAAATTTGACAACAAACAGGGATATAAATTATAGCACTTACAATCTCCCCCTTTGTCAAATTAGTGACAAAACACATAACCAAGATAAACATAAAGTAAAACAACTGGTTAAAGAGTTATGAACCAGTTCATATCAACTGGCTTACCTGCAAATCAATATTCAATATTCAACATTCAACAATCAACCAGACCAGTTTCATTCAACTAGTTCAAACATACTCCCCCTGAGTAACATAACCAATGCTACTCCTCTCACAATCATATCGTTAAGAACAAACCATTCTCCCCCTTTTTGTCACAATATGACAAAGGAAACAACAATAAAGGAGAACTAAATAAAGGGATATATGAGAGGAAACATGAGGAGAGATGAGATTATAGCAAAAGAGAGATAGAGATACTCAGCATAGCTTCACATAGTATAAATATCCAGCATAAAACATAGATAATATCCAACTCAAAATCAGTCAACCAAGTGCTAAGTTATAAAGTTATTACAGACCAGAAGTCTCATATAAACTAATCAGAACTAGAACCAGATGACGGAGCAGGAATAGAGGGATCAAGTTGGTGCATGCCTTTGTTCAATCGCCTAAGATATTTGCGCATGTACTTGAATTGTAAATCATGAGCAACAGACATGTTTTCCATCTTTACATTGATATTCTCAACTTTGTCCTTTAATGCACTCAGACGAGCATCAACATCAGATGGTTCAAAATCTGGATCATTTATCGAGTCAGAATCCAGTTCCTCAAAAATGTCATCACCAGCTTCTTCATGACCACCACCACCACCACCTTGTTCAGGAAGTAGATCCAGCTTCATCTTATTGATATTAGTATTGTTGAAGATCAGATGATGGATTGGTGCCTCATCAACCGGCATATCGACTAACATATGTGTAGCCAATACAGTCATTAAATAGGCAAAAGGAATGTCACTATGACCAGGATGGAGTCTAAACTGAAGAATGAAATGACAGATTAAGGATGGTAAACAAATCTGAGTACCTTTGGAGATAGCATGGATAACACGAACCATAAACGAAGTTAAGTCAGTTTTATTACCCGAACGAGGATACAGATTAGACACAAAGATTTTGTGGAGAATTCTGTACTTGGGTAACAAATACCTTGCGGGAAGCGCATTCCCTTTTTGTGTCCATTAAACATCCATGTTGCACAAGTCTCTAGTGAGCATGCGTTTTTCAGACATTGAGGGTTTATCAGTTAAGTTATGGATAGGAATACCCTCATCATTCACAGGAATATCCATAAGGGCTGAAATTAAATGACGATCAATGTCAAAAGGCCCTTCTCTAGTAGATATTTTAAAAGTTAAATTATCCTGTGAGAAAGCACTAATACATGTAAACATGGATTGGGCAATGGACCGGTATGCTGGCCCACTCCAATGTAATAAGTTAACCCAACCTACAGCTTCAAGCATAGGAAGGATGTCAAAAGGTGCAATATGATTAACATCAACAGGATGTTCAACGATAACATTACGTAATCTAATGTCCCTAACATAAGATGGATCATCATTGGGAACAAGAAGATGACGCTTAGAGATAATGGTCGATCTGGAGGAAGAAGAGGGACCACGAGAAGTAGTTTTTCTACCTCTAGAAGCCATTTGCAACAAGGATATCAAGGAAATAAGAAGTTGCAAAGGATTGAGAAGTGGGTTTCCTCAAAACAGATTTTTCAAAATCCAAACCCCAGATCTCAATGAAATCCAAAATACAAAGCTTAAAGCTTGAAAAGTAAACAATCTAGACACAAATCTGCAAAAAAAACGTGATTTGAAACACTAACCTTGAAGAACATGAAAGATGGGTTCGACAAGTCGAAGCACGGCTCCTTAGAGAGGAAAAACGAAATGAGGAAGAAAGCAAAAATCCCCAAATTTTAAGTGATTCCTGAGATCTACGACTGGTCGGGGATATCTACGACCGGTCGAAGGTCGACTGGTCGAGTGTACTCACGACTGGTCGAAGAATGTCCAAAAATTCATATTTCTTGCAAATTATTCAAAAATTAGAATTCAATTTAGCAAATATATACACTATAATACAAGTAGGCATAAATAATCATTTTAAAATGTACATGCCAAGATCAAATTTCATCTTTTTGAACCTGCTTTTATCAAGAGGTTTTGTGAAAATGTCAGCTCGTTGATCTTCGGTAGGAATATATTCTAGAGATATAACTTTTTCTTCTACTAATTTCTGAATATAATGAAATCTAATGTCAATGTGCTTAGTACGAGAATGCTGAATAGGATTTTTTGAAATATTTATCGCACTGGAATTATCACAATGTAATAACATAGAATCCTGTTTAATTCCATAATCACTTAGCATTCGTTGCATCCAAACTAGCTGCGTACATGCATTACCAGCTGCGATATACTCAGCTTCAGCTGTTGAAAGTGATATAGAATTTTGTTTCTTACTAAACCAGGAAACTAGACAATTTCTAATGTAAAAACAACCACCACTGATTGATTTTCTATCATCTAGATTACCAGCCCAGTCAGCATCTGAGTACCCAGCTAATTGGACACTAGTCTCATGAGGATACCAGAGACCGAGATTTACAATACTTGCGACATATCTAATAATCCGCTTGACAGCAATCAAGTGAGATTCTTTTGGATCAGATTGATATCTTGCGCAAATACCAACACTTAGAGAAATATCAGGTCTACTAGCAGTTAAATATAACAAACTACCAATCATACTCCGATAAAGTTTTGAGTCAACATTTTTACCATTAGAGTCTTTTGAGAGTTTCAGGGTAGTACTCATAGGAGTATCAAAATTCTTGCCATTCTCAAATCCAAATCTCTTGATTAGATTCAAAGCATACTTAGATTGAGAAATGAATATTCCTTCAGGTTGTTGTTTTACTTGTAATCCAAGGAAATAAGTCAATTCCCCAACCATGCTCATTTCGAACTGTGATTTCATCAAATCTGCAAACTCAGTAGTCAAGTCAGTACAAGTTGATCCATAAATGATATCATCAACATAAATCTGTACCATTAAGATATGATCATTATGTTTTTTAACAAATAGAGTTTTATCAACAGATCCCATTTGAAAATTGTGACTTAAAAGAAATTTCGTTAGTTTCTCATACCATGCCCTAGGTGCTTGTTTTAATCCATAAAGTGCCTTTTTAAGCCGATACACATAATCAGTATTTTTGGGATCTTCAAAACCCATTGGCTGTTCAACATAGACTTCTTCATGTAAATCGCCATTTAGAAAAGCACTTTTCACATCCATCTGATAGATCTTTATCTTTCTAAAACATGCAATGGATATAAATAGTCTGATAGATTCAAGACGTGCTACTGGTGCAAAAGTTTCATCGAAATCAATCCCTTCAATTTGAGTATAACCTTGTACCACTAGTCTAGCCTTGTTTCTAATTATATTTCCACATTCGTCAGACTTATTTTTGAAAATCCATTTTGTTCCAATGATGTGTTTATCTTTAGGTCTTGGTACGAGATACCAAACATCATTTCTTACGAATTGGTTGAGTTCTTCTTGCATCGCAACAATCCAGTTCTCATCAGCAAGAGCTTCTTTTACGTTAGATGGTTCTATTTGGGATGTAAAACATACATAATTACATATATCCTCAAGTTGTCTACGGGTGCGAACACCGGTGAGAGGGTTTCCAAGAATTTGTGTGGTTGGATGATCTTTAACAGTCCTTAACTCAGAATCAGTCTGATTCGATGAAGTATCGGGTTTATCAATGATTAGTACTTCATCATTATCTGAATTAGGGATTGGCGTGTTTAAGTGATCATCAATGACAACATTGATGGACTCTTGAATCACACCAGTTCTTTTGTTCAGAACCCTATAAGCCCGACTGTTTAAGGAATATCCTAGAAAAATCCCTTCATCACTCTTCGTATCGAATTTTCCCAAATTTTCACGATCACGTAAAATATAGCACTTGCTGCCAAAAACTCGAAAGTATTTAACAGTAGGCTTTTTATTGAACCACAATTCGTAAGCCGTTTTATTATTATCTTTGCTAGTGTAGACTCGGTTAATAATATAGCAAGCTGTGTTGACTGCTTCAGCCCAAAGATTTTTAGAGAGCTTCATGCTATTCAACATGACATTAGCCATTTCTTGAAGCACCCTATTCTTTCTTTCTACAATTCCATTTTGTTGTGGAGTTTTGGGAGCAGAAATTCATGTAATATTCCTTGGTCGGTACAGAACTTCTCAAAATTGCTATTCTCAAATTCAGATCCATGATCACTACGAATTTTACTGATTTGAGAAGATTTTTCAGTTTGAATCCTTTTGAAAACTTTTCTTACTTCTTCAAGGGTTTCAGATTTATCCCTTAAGAAGACTACCCAAGTAATCTGGTAAAGTCATCAACTATTACCAGGATATACTTTTTCCCACCACGACTTTCCGTTCTGGTAGGTCCTATCAGATCCATGTGGAGGAGTTCGAGTGGTCTTGATGTGGTATTTGAATTCACCTTTTTGTGTGAGTTCCTTGTTTGTTTGCCTATCTGGCACTCACCACATATTTTATCTAATTTCTGAAGTTTGGGTAAACCTCTTATAAGTTCTCGTTTGCTCAATCTATATAAATTTCGATAATGTACATGTCCAAGACGTTTGTGCCATAAATCAGTCTCGTCTGTATGGACCATGTAACATGTTTGATTAGATGAGCTAGATTCGCTAATATTATAGCAATTTTCAGACGTTCTTAATATTACAGAACCCTTATTGTTTAGTATCTCACAGCTTTGATTAGAAAACTGAACACTATGGTTATTATCACATATTTGAGATATACTAAGCAAGTTATGTTTTAAGCCTTCAACATATAAAACATTTTTAAACACAGGAAGATTAAAAAGTTGAACCGTACCTTGGCCTATAATCTTGCAGTTGCTACCATCACCAAATGTGACTGAACCATCAGTCATATCTTTCAGATCCGTGAATAAAGCTTTGTCACCTGTCATATGCCTGGAGCATCCACTGTCTAGGTACCACTTTGAATGACTTGTTGCTTTGAAAGCAGTGTGAGCAACCAAGCAGGCAACTTTAGGAACCCATTTCATAACTGTTTTGGGTTTAGGAACATAGTTGGTCTTCTTTTGTTTATAGTTGTAAGAATGACCTATAGAGTTAGATTTTAAGAGCTCCTTGAGTAAATCAACTATCTTTTCAGCTAGTGGATTTCGTTTCTGATTAAAGTTGACATGGCTGCTTCTAGGTTTTTGAAAAGTTTTTGAATTTCTAGAAAAATCTTGATAAGTACTTTTCCCTTTTGAGTTTGAGGACTCTCCTTTAACAAACATAGGAGGAGTATACTTTTGTTTAGGAGATAGATTTTTATCATAGCCCAACCCGGATAGATCGCCACATTTTCTTGATCCGGATAAAAGTTTCTCTAACTTTGGATCACCTTGGGCATATTTCCATGTGTCCTTTAGACTCAGAAGAGAAGATACTTCAGTTTTGAGTTTCTCAATTTCAGATTTCAAATCAATAATTAGGGAGTTTTTGAATTCCAAATCGCATTTTGATTTTTCAAAACAATCTGAAATTTGTGATTTTTCTAAGACAAGTGATTCAAAACATTCTTTGAGTTTAGAAAACTTTTCTTTTTGAAGTTTAAGTTTGACAGCAATTTTACAACTTTCCTTATATAGGGCATTGTAAGCGTCTTGAAGATCATCTTCATTTTCACATTCACTACTCAGATTTTCTTCACTTGTTGAGTCATTATCTGAAAATGTGAATTTGGCTAGAGTCATAAGAGCTTTAACCTCATTGCCCGACTCAGTTTCAGAATCTTCTGATTCAGAAGAAGCTTCAGAATCAGATGATTCATCCCATGTAGCCAACATACCCTTCTTCTTGGGTTTGTCCTTTTTAGGACATCTATTTGCTAAGTGCCCATATTCTTGACAGTTGTAACATTGACTATCTTTCAAAGATTTTCGAGATTTGGGTCTAAACTTCTTTTTATCATTCGATTTTTGAAAATCAACCCTTTTCTTGCTTTTGAAAATCTTGTAAAATTTCTTAGCTAAAAGAGCCATATCATCTTCTGAATCAGAATTTTCTTCTGAATTACATTTAGAAGATTTTAGTGCGATAGATTTACCTTTAGGAGCTTTAAAGTTTAACTCGTAGGTTTGTAGAGAACCAACTAGTTCTTCTACCCTCATATTATCCGTATCACGAAGTTCCTGGATTGCGGTTACTTTAGAATTGAACCGTTCAGGAAGTGAGCGTAATATCTTTGCACACACTTTACTTTCTGGGATTTTATCGCCAAGACCCCACATTGAGTTTACAATGTCATTCAATCTAGTGTAAAAGTCCATAAACATTTCATTTTCCTCCATATGAATTTCTTCAAATCTGGTTGTGAGGAGTTGGACTTTAGATTTTTTGACAATTGTAGTACCCTCGTGTGTCATTTCTAATATATCCCAAGCTTGCTTTGCAGTATCACAGGAAATGATTCTTTTGAACTCATCCGGTGATAGTGCGCAAGTGATTGCATTTAGTGCTTTAGCATTTGCACTACTCTCACTTTTCTGAAGAGTGGTCCATTGGTAATATGGTGTGACTTTCATAGATTTTGAACCATCAACCCCAGTAACTTCCATGATAGGAGGTTTCCATTCAGTCACTGTGGCTTGCCACACATTTTCATCCATTGATTTGAGGAAGATCCTCATTCTGGCTTTCCAATAGGCATAGTTGGAGCCATCAAAGGGTGGAGGCCTTGTGACTGAAAGGCTATCAAAATTTGACATCTTAAATAGCTTAAATCGTTAGCTCAGGAATTAAATCCAAGAATTAAAAAAGAGCTATTAGGCTCTGATACCACTTGAAAAGGCCTAGCTATATGTCCTAGAGGGGGGGTGAATAGGACAATGCCAAATAAAACTTATAACAGCGGAATTAAAAAGAATATGATAGCCAAAGTAAATCACAATGCAGGAAAGTAAAACAACCTCAAAATTTAGATCTTGAGAGGTTGATACAAATGTTGTTCTAAGGACAACCTTTCACCAAAAACCAGAGTTTATGGTAGGACAACCTTATTTCTAGAAAGATCTTTGTATCAAATCTCAAACCAAAGAGGAATATAGAAATAAATACAAACTGAATTGAAATAAATTGTAATCACAAATGTATTGTTCTAGGGACAGCCATACACCATAAAAATGGCAGGGCAACCTTGCTGGAACAACTTTTAAAGGAAATTGAATATCAAGCTGATAAAGGAATAGCAGAAAATAAATTCTAAACTATTACAAAATTCTCACAATGCTTGAATTAAATGATTACAACATTCACCACCATACATACATCCCACAAAAGAATAATTAAAGATTAGAAGTATAAATCATTCAACCACAACACAAGGGATTATAGTGGTTCGCCTGTGTGTTCACCAACTGTTAAACAACAGCCACACAAAATGCTACTCCACTCCTAATATCCTCACACAGGGGATATTAGCGTTCACTAACAAAATAGGTTTTCCCAGGTTCACCCAAAACCTTTACAATTGTGTCTTTGT
Organism: Magnolia officinalis; assembly: GCA_021015155.1. NCBI lineage: Eukaryota > Viridiplantae > Streptophyta > Magnoliopsida > Magnoliales > Magnoliaceae > Magnolia > Magnolia officinalis. The sequence goes on from JAJHSJ010000010.1 coordinate 53,405,401, forward strand.
CTGTGGGCTTACACAATTAAAAAAAACCCACTTCTGAGTTTTCCTGGCTCTCCTCAGATAACCAATACAACAAGATTTTTCTGGTAAATCTTGAAAGAAACCAAAACAGAATGGAATTTACAATTAAATGTAAAATACCTGATTATCTCCTTCGTTGTAGCAGCCCGGTAGAACCAAGTCAGAGTAGATGATTGAATGTCCAAGTTCAATGTCCAGTACTCAATTACAATGGTTCTAATTCTAATAATTTTAAATTTAAACCAAGTAGGGCTTGCCTTAATTGATTTTGATTCCAAAGAAAGGGAATAACAATTCCTCTTATCAAATTAGATTGGAATAGCAGAAACAAAATCAATTAAATAAAGCTAAGGAAAGAAATATTAAATAAGCACACTTAGCTTAGATGGAGCACAGAATTATCTCTCAGAAGTTCGACGAAGATTGGCTTGAATGGATTAATTAATTCGATGATTTCTTCTGAGATTCGTGCTCTATTTATAGGTGAGCAGATCGCGTGTTCGACTGGTCTAGAGAGCTCTTCGACTAGTCGAAGCAATAACAGATATTTGAAAAATCAGGCGCGATAAGCTTTGACCGTTCTACGACTGGTCGAAGGTCTCCTTCGACTGGTCGTAGGTCACCTTCGACTGGTCGAAAGTCTCCTTCGACTGGTCGAAGAACTTAAAATTCATCGCTGGACTTTGAGTCGAAGACTTTCGACTGGTCGAAGATGCAGTCGACACTGTTCCTTCGACTGGTCGAACAGATTCCTGGACTAGTCGAAGCCTAACAGAAATTATCCGATTTTTGTAACAAACTCACGACTGATCGAGGAATTTTTTAGACTGGTCGAAGCAACTCTAGGACTAGTCGAAGAAGGCCTAGGACTAGTCGAAGAACAGACCAAACTTATGTAAAATAAACATTCGATTTATGTATCCAAAGTGACCTACTTCTAAGGTCAACCTAAGGTCAGTCAAACCTCAACCATGAAGTAAGGACATTGAAACATTAGGAACTAGTGACCTTGAAGTATGAGCCTTGAAGTCTTGATGTAGTTCAATCTTGAAATCTTGATGTAGCTCAATCTTGAAGGTGTCTTGAGTTCTTTACGAACTGCCTTGTACTCTTCTTGAAGTCTTGCAGCTTGAGTCATGTCTTGTGAGCAGTTCTTGCAGTCAAGTTTGATCTTTGTACTTGTGAGCTTTGCTTGTTGTGAGCTTTGCTTGTTCATGAATGTTGATCTTTGAGAGAGCTTCACTTATGCAAGATATATAACAGTGATTTTGGCACCACAAATTTGACAACAAACAGGGATATAAATTATAGCACTTACAAATAAATCATACAATATCAGAGTAATGCAAAAACATGTTGATAAGCCCATAAATACCATCTGCCTTATCCAGGCTATGCGATGCAAAAATATAATAAACTAATATCATATACTGAGGAAGCAATGTATAGTTATGCAATGGGGAGACATAGTAAGCCAAATACTATGTACTGAAGATGTAATGCGATGTGAATGAAATGACCAAGCTGAAGTGTGAAGTCAGGATGGTAGTACGTAGTATCGCAAGCTATGGGGTCCATCACAAGGGACTTCTATCCAAACCAGTCTCATACCTAAATTTAGATAGCCAGACTCAATGTAGTAGACTCCTGATCTCAGGTTAGTCGTGCGCCCAACCAAAATCCTTGCCATTATGAAGGTAGACAACAATTAGTTGAGCACTACCAGCCCGAGTGGATAGTGAATGAATGAATGCATGAATATGCAACTCCTACTCAATAAGTCCACATATCAGTACGGTTCCTCTCTGAAAAATCACCGGGGTCTATTACACTCCAAACCAGATTACCGCCCCATCGAACACAATAGGGTGAGTAGAAGAGACCTCACTATCCGCCTACTAATATCAGGCCCTGCTCGTTGATAGCAGACCCATTTCTCGAGCTGGTCGGACTCAGCCTAGCATTATCCCCTCCTCTCGGGCAGGTAAGGCTATAGCCCCTTCCAACCTACCACGACAAAGTGAGAGACACGGCCTAACGGTATGCGGCCCTCATGTGCTCATGCATCCACTCGGTCTAGACGTTGGAGCAACATCTGGAACCAAGAGGTTTTAGAGACTTTCACCCAGGGATATCTATAGCACCCCATGTAGAATAGATTTCTGGTGTCCCATCTGGCTATCCACGATATGCCTGTGGAGGCTACGACCCTGATGTCACCACGACATACGGTGGGCATATCCCAAATGCGAGATACATGAGTCATACCATCTAGTCATGCATCAAATCTGCGCGTACCACACGGTCATGTGGGGAACTCTTATCAAGGAGTCCCATAATAATCTGTCTAATGACATGTGCTATGATCAATCATTCCAAAAATCAGGCATACATATGATGCGCATGAGCATGGGTCGTGAAGCTATAATAAGCATACTATATGATGATAGTGTAATGCGCATGGGTATGGGTCATGAAGCTATACTAAGCATGCTATATGATAATGGTGTACTTTCCTCATATCAAGCATAAGCATAGACAACATACTCATAACGAGAATGGGCCTCGCAATGGGCCCAAGGGAAGGTCACAATGTGGACATCTAACCATAATTGCCCATCAATGTGGTCATTTAACCAACATCGCTCCCAAGCAGTGGCCCACATAAATATCGTTACATACATTATAGTGAAATCACACATTACATCGGTCCGTACCTTCATCGCATTGGGCCTCACTCAAGGGCCACTTATACACTACATCGGCTCTCTCTATACGGGTCACAAATACATCGCAATGGGCCTTATCAAATGGGCCACAAATATATCACAACGGGCCACATACCTGGGCCTAATACATATCACAATGGGCCGCATGACATGGGTCTAATATACATCGCAATGGATTGCTCACACGGGCCTAACATACATTAAGTCAGGCCTCATCACATGGGCCAAATATGCATCCTAATGGGCCGCATGACATGGGCCTAATACACATCATTATGGGCCTCGGCACATGGGCCATAAATACATCACATCGGGCCCCACTCACGGGCCACACATACATCACAATGAGCCTCAACACATGGGTCATAAATACATCACATCGGCCTCAAATATACATCACAGGTGGGCCTTGCATATAAAGAAAGTGGGCCCTGAAAACTGATGGATAGCAAGGATAAAACATATATCACGATGGTCCCCTATCCCTGGACGGTGTGGATGAAATCACACATCAAGGTAGATCACACGTCCCATGGACGGTGTGGATAAAACATACTTTGTGTGGGGTCCACGTCCCATAGACGATCATGATATAAGGCACATACATCACCTATGTCTCATGTGGACAGCAGGGATGAAACACGTACATCACGGCAGGCCCACCATCCCATGCTGGATGGTGCGACAGATACATCACCTAGGTGGGCCCCAAGGTGTAGGTATCATGATGCTATGCTGTCACATACTCATAATCGGTATCGATAATCGGCCTATTCAATCAGCCTCGACAATCGGAATCAGCCTCGACAATCGGAATCAGCCTCGACAATCGAAATCGGCCTCGACCATCAGAATCAGCCTCAATAGTCGGGATCGGCCTCGACGATTGAAATCGGCCTCGACAATCGGCACCAATGATCGACATCGACAATTGGCACCGATAATCTGCATCGACAACCAGCACATAGATAAGACGGGGTCCATAAATGAACAGCTGATCAACCATAATATAAAGATCGGCCCTCGGCTGTGGTTATATCAAATCCAATGGCACCGAGCCATTCATATATGGCGAATGGGACCCACTTATTTAGGTTAACCCATTAAAAGAATGATGAGAATGAGCCTAATAAGGCCTAAGGGAAGTTACAATGCGGACATTTAATTATCATTGCTCTTACAATGTGGACGTCAAACCATCATTGCTCCCGAGGCATGACCGCCATCAAGATCATCACATAAACCACGGTGGAATCACATTACAATGGGCCTTATACACATCCCATTGGGCCTCAGGTACTTCAAATGGGCCGCATCATGTGGGCCGATTAAATGGGCCGACCAAATGGGTCATAAATACGTCACCATGGGCCTCATACGTGGGCCTCGTATACAACAAGTGGGTCACACTGTTTGGGCCTCGTATGCATCAAATGGGCCACGTGTCTGGGCTTAATAATACAAACAGGTGGACCCCTCACATTGGCCAAAAATACATCATAATGGGCCTCGTGGATGGGTCGCACGAATGGTCCTCAAGCGGGCTTGGACCATACCAAAATCATTTTAACAGTTGTACGTGTAACATGTGTATCACCGTACACTATCAGCCCATGGGGCACATGACCCATTAATGATGATCAACACGGTCCAAACATCGCCCAGGTAAATCGGCACCATCAAACATTGGATAGCATTGTCCAAACATTATCTAGCACCGCCCAACATAATCTGGACGGTGTGGGTGAAATAATACATCATGGTGGTGTCCACGCAGTGGCCTACCAGAGATTTGAATCTGCCTCAACAAGGCTCCAGCATTAAACGAGCTCGCCAATGGATGGACGATTTGGATGGGACACATCCACATGTGGGACCCACAGAACTGCTGACGTCAGTCAGCAGATGGGTCCCACCATCTGGATGGTTTGGATATCACGTGGGACCCATGTTGAGACTTAAATATTGCATAATTTTCCCCATTTATATCTTGGTTTTATGAACATAAATCATCTTAATATTCTATTTTACTCATGCATGTGTTGCAAGGTAAATTTAAGTGCTTGGATTGAAAAGGGTGCTAAAAACATGGATTTGATGCTCAAGAATCACCAAAGCAAGGGATATATCTTAGGAGACCAAGATTGAAGAATTCACATGCCAAAGATTCAAGAAAACCAAGTGAGGAATGAAGAGAATCGAAGATTTGAAGTGAAGAATCCTGAATCGTCCTGAAAAAGTGTATTATGAAGCTGTGAAGTTTATTTTGGGAAACTGCACAGCAGGAAGTCTGTTTTAAACGAACTTGCAGCGAGAAGTCTATTTTGAGAAAATACGTATATTTGAGGCGGTTTCTAGATTTTTCAACTTTGTATGAAAATTGGAGTTCCCTACTTATAAATAAGGCTTCCTAGGGCATTCTTAAGGATTATTCAAGGCATCCCAAAGCAAGAATTAGGATTTTTAAAGAGTTTTTAATTTTATTAAAGTTCTATAAGCTATTTTTTTTAGATATTTTCTATTTGCATTTATTTTCTTTCTTCTTATTTTTTCTTTCTTATTTTAATTATGTTTTTCTAAGTTCCTTCTAGCCCAAGCTAGAAGGGAAGCACATGGGTTTAATCATTCTTTAAGTTATGATGATCGATTGTTTTAATGATGAGAATAATGGTATATGCATGTTATCTATTATTTAAGTTTTGTTTTTGATCCTCTTGTGAGATCCATATGTTTCCGTCATATGAGATCCACATTGATGGATAGGCTTACCCTGAATCAATCAGATTTTCTAGATAGGAGAGGTTCTCAACCTGTTATATTTCTTTGATATTCATTATCCTATAGATATTGAATACTTAATTTCACTGGCGGTTGAGAATATATGTCAATGGTGCAAATCCATGATTTTTTAATTTTTTATATCATTTATTAAAATATTTAAACTGTTTTATTTTCCAATTAAGATGACCATAGTGATCAGATCCTAGTTGTGTTATCTAAGTCATCTTGATTTTGGAACATTAACCTGTGTGTGGAACTTTGAAGCTTGGGTGTTATTTTAATTCAGTTGAATTACATCCATTCAAAAATCCCAAAATCAAATAATCAGTTTAGTTTTTATTACTTAGTTTGTTTTGCATTTGATTTTTTCCTTCTCGCAATTCATCTCCCTGCGGGATCGACCCTGTATTCACAGGATATTACTTACGAACCTCTGCACTTGGAGGCAAGTAATCAAGTTTTTGGTGCCATTGTCGGGGAGAGACTGAGAGAGATCAGATCTGTGCAAGATAGCTAAGGTAAGTTTTTTCCTAAGGTAAGTTCTCTTCTAAACCTTCCAAATTTTCTGTAGATTTTTTTTTCTTTTCTTTTTCTTTAAAAATAAATTCAGTTGGGTCTTTCAAGCACTAACTATAACATAAGGTTGCCCTGCTTGGGATTTTATCACCTAAGTGCTATGGTTGTCCTACAGTTGCTGTTTGATCACAAAGATCATACGCTGAATCTATTTTCTAGATTAGCATAGTTTAATTTCTGCATTAGTTTTACTTTTATTTATTTATTTATTTTTTGTGGATTCAACCTTCATGGTCGGCCCTACCGTCTGGGTTATTGATTATTTTTGCTTTATGGATTGAACCCTCATGGTCGGCCCTGCCACCTGGGTTGTTGATTTATTTTTGCTTTGTGAACTGAACCCTCATGGTCGGCCCTGCCGCTTGGGTTGTTGATTTATTTTACTTTGTGGACTGAACCCTCATGGTCGGCCATTTTATTTTAAGTATCATACTTGCTATTTGAATTAGTGGTATTTGTTGTGTGGTGTGGGTGGTTTATGTCCCGTTGGAGTAGGGATCAAAACAATCGACTCTCCTCAGGCCTTGATCATTCACTTAGAAGAGGCACTCAACATTACTTGAATTCCATGGCAGACCCAGTTGATAATCCAAATCCAAATCTGCCAGATCCAACTATAAATCAAAATAGAGAAAATCAATTTAATCCTCCTCTTGAGGATGAAAATGAAGTTCATAGAAATGTGTTAAACCAACCACTGACTTTAAGTGAACATTTACACCCTGAGAGATCAACTTTACCATCATGCATAGTGTTCCCTGCTCACACAAGGAACATTGATTTTAAACCAGGTGTGATTCAATTGATTCCTAAATTTCATGGCTTAGATTCTGAAAGCCCCTACTTGCACCTCAAGGACTTTGAGGAAGTAATTGCAATGTTACAAGTAAACAATGGCAATAGGGATGTACTTAAGCTTAGGTTATTCCCATTTTCTCTAAAGGATCGGGCCAAAGCATGGCTTAACTCTCTAAGACCTAATACCATCACTTCATGGCAAGCCTTAAGTAGAGAGTTTTTGAAAAAGTTCTTTCCCAAGCACAAAACAAATGCACTAAAACAAGAAATCATGTCATTCTCCCAAAGGGGAATGAACTATTTTTTCAAGCTTGGGAGTGTTTCAAAGATATTCTAATTACTTGTCCACATCATGGTTATGAACCATGGCACGTGATTGATGCTTTCCGAAAGGGGCTCACCATAGATACCCGTCAGTTCATAGAGATGATGTGTGGTGGAACCTTTCTTGATAAAGATCATAATGAGGCTTGGGATTTTCTAGATATGTTAGCAGAGAATACGCAGACATGAGATGTCTCTGCTAAACCAGACCAAACTAGACCCATTCCTAGAGAGAAAGCGGGGATGTATGTCCTAAGAGAGGAAGACGACCTTAATGTAAAATTCGTTGCATTAGCTAGAAAGGTCGAAGCCTTGGAAATTAGGAAGGTTGATATGGTTAAAGCAAACACTTCCTTAAGTAATTTTTTTAACATTTGTGGTGGTACAAACCATGACACAAAAGATTGTCCAATAATCTCAGTTGTACAAAATATCACGCATGAGCAAGATCAAGCAAATGCTATAAATAACTACTAAAGGTCAGTTATGTAACCAATGGGAAACACGTATAATCCAAATTGGCGTAACCATCCTAATCTTAGTTGGAGGAATGGACCACAAATTAATGCGCTCAATGCACCTCAAATGCCTCCACAAAATAACTTCTTTGGGGCACCTAACAATGCACCATATGTACCCCCACCAAAGTGATCATTTGTGGAGGATGCATTGGCCGCATTTATGAACTCTCAAGCTCAAATGAATCAGTCTCTAATCCAATCAAATCGGGAATTAAAGACGGCCGTGGCTAGGATTGAGACTCAACTAAATGCTAGGGAAAAAGACACACTTCCTTCTCAACCTGTGCCAAACCCTAGAAACACACATTTCATTGGAGACTCAAATCCAAGTGAGCTACATCATGATCAAGCTAAGGCCATCATTACCTTGAGAAGTGGAAAAGAGGTCGATAACATGATAATGCAACCAGTAGAAATACCGAAGGATGAGCCACTGTCTCAAGAAAATGATGAACCAACTATGGTTCAAAAGCCGCAACAACAAAAGGATAAAGAGACTAAGTCATATGAGCCTTCAGTTCCATTCCCATCTAGACTTTGGAATCCGACTGTCCCCATGAAATATCAAGAGGTGTTGGATGTGTTACAAAAGGTTACTGTCAATATTCCTCTGCTTGATGCCATTAGACAAATTCCGTCATATGCTAAATATCTCAAGGATTTGTGCATTGTAAAGAGGAAATTAAATGTGCACAAAAAGGCCTTCCTTACTGAGAAAGTGAGCGCTATCATTCAACAAAGGGTTGTACCCAAATACAAAGACCCGGGAAGTCCCACTATTCCTTGTATTATTGGGAATTTCCAAATTGAGCATGCTTTGCTAGATTTGGGTGCAAGTGTTAACTTAGTAGCTTATTCGGTTTACAAACAAATGGGGTTAGGCGAGCTTAAACCAACCACGATTCCACTCCAACTCGCTGACCGCTCCATTAAGGTACCAAGGGGAATTTTAGAGGACGTGCTAGTCCAAGTGGAGAAATTCTACTTCCTCATGGATTTTATTGTACTAGACATTGAACCATGTGTAAATGCTAGCGCTCATGTTCCCATCATTTTAGGCCGCCCATTCTTAGCAACTTCAAATGCAATCATAAATTGTAGGAATGGAATGATGAACTTGTCTTTTGGTAACATAACTCTAAAGCTAAATATTTTCAATCTATGTAAGTAGCCCATTGATAATAATGAAATCCATGAGCTGAATCTCATGGACTGCTTGATAAAAGAAGAGGAATTGGAACTTAGTCTGACTAAGGAATTGATTCAAGTCTTTGGGGACTTGAAAAATTCTGATTTAAAAAAGTGCTTGCTGAAATTTGTGATGATAATGAGAGCACTACCACCCAAGACATTGGTATGTACCAATGGAGACCACGCACTTAAATCCTATCTATCGAGGACTCGCAACCTCTGACATCACCAACCAATATTCCAAAGCTTGATTTCAAACCACTACCAAATGAGCTTAAGTATGTATACTTAGGTGAAAATAAAACTTATCCTGTAGTGATCTCTTCATTTTTAGACAAGGATCAAGAGATTAAATTGTTGAATGTTCTAAGGGACCACAAAGGAGCCTTGGGCTAGACCATTTCTGACATCAAGGGTATAAGCCCTTCCATATGCACCCATCGGATCCACCTCGATGAGGACGCCAAACCAATTAGACAACCTCAAAGGCGTCTCAATCCAAACATGATGGAAGTTGTAAAAAATGAGGTGATTAAATTATTGGATGTGGGAATCATTTACCCAATATCCTATAGTGTTTAGGTGAGTCCAACTCAAGTAGTCCCAAAGAAATCCAGAATAACTATTTTGCAGAATTCTAATAATGAACTCATACCAACACGTGTCACCATAGGTTGGCGTGTCTACATTGACTATAGAAAATTGAACCAGGTCACAAAGAAGGACCATTTCCCTCTACCATTCATTAATCAAGTTTTAGAGAAGGTAGCAGGTCACTCCTATAGTTTTCTTAATGGATATTCCGGATATAACTAAATAGAGATAGCCCTGGAAGACCAAGAGAAAACCATGTTCATTGTCCATTTGGCATATTTGCTTTCAAACGGATGCCATTTGGATTGTATAATGCTCCGTCAACTTTCCAACGGTGTATGTTAAGTATTTTTTTCAAATATGGTTGAAAAGTTTCTTAAGGTTTTCATGGACGAGTTCTCTGTATTTGGGAGTAGTTTTGAGGAATGCCTCAACAATTTATCTCTTGTCTTGTCTAGGTGTGAAGAGAAACACCTTGTCTTAAATTGGGAGAAATGTCATTTCATGGTTCAAAAGGAAATTGTTTTGGGCTATGTTATCTCTAAAAATGGAATCGAGGTAGATCGCTCAAAACTCGACATTATTGCTAATCTACCTATCCCCCGAACTGTTAGAGATATTAGATCACTTATAGGGCACGCTGGTTTCTATAGAAGATTTATCAAGGACTTTAGTGCCATTAGTAGACCCTTGACTAATCTTCTTCAAAAGAATGTTCCATTTAAGTGGACAGATGAGTGTGCAAGTGTCTTTAATAAAATTAAATCATCCCTTGCCACTACACCTATCATGTGTCCACCAGATTGGACACTTCCTTTTGAACTAATGTGCGATGTAAGTGATTATGCCATAGGGGCTGTTTTGGGCCAAAGGAAAGATAAACGGCCTTACGTTATTCACTATGCGAGTAGAACTCTAAATTTGGCCTAAGTGAACTACTTAACAATTGAAAAAGAGTTACTTGCATTAGTTTTTGCTTTGGATAAGTTTAGGCCCTACTTGCTGGGATCTAAAGTGGCCATTTTCAAGGACCACTTGGCTTTGAAATATTTGTTATCTAAGAAGGATGCAAAGCCGAGACTTTTGAGATGGATCCTCCTACTCCAAGAATTTGACTTAGAGATAAAAGATAAGAAAGGAGTAGAAAACATAGTGGCTGATCACCTTTCCAGATTGGTGTTAGATGATTCCACTGAGGAAATGCATATCCAGGACACTTTTCCTGATGAACAATTATTTGCAATCTCCAAATTGCCTTGGTATGCGGATATAGTGAACTATCTGTAACGAAAAAAATGCCATATCATTGGAAGTCATAAGATAGGAAATATTTTGAAACCGAGGTTAGGAACTTCTTCTGGGATGACCCGTATTTATATAAAAATGGGACTGATCAAATTTTTAGACGTTGTGTCCTAGAGGATGAAGTTCAGAGTGTTATTTCTTTTTGCCACATGGAAGCATGTGGTGACATTTTTCTGCTAAGAAAACTACTGCAAAAATCCTGCAGTGTGGTTTTTTACTGGCCCACCATGTTTAAAGACACTCATGCTTTCTGTGTTACTTATGATAGATGTCAAAGGTTGGGAAGATTGTCCCAGCGCAACATGAAGCTTTTATCCCAAATTTTACCATTGGAGATTTTTGATTGTTGGGGTATTGATTTTATGGACCCATTTCCATCTTCTTTTGGATTTCTTTATATATTGGTCGGTGTGGACTATGTTTTAAAGTGGATTGAGGCAGTTCCAAGTAGGACCAATGACAATAAAGTGGTCATACGATTCCTCAAGGAAAATATTTTTTCTAGATTTGGAACTCCAAAGGCCATCATTAGTGATGGCGGGTTTCACTTTTGCAATAGGATATTTGAGGCTTTGATGAAGAAATATGGCATGAAGCATAAAGTGTGCACCCCATACCACCCACAAATGAGTGGACAAGCTGAGATTTCTTATGGGGAAATCAAACACATTTTAGAGAAAACTATAGCTAGATAGGAAGGATTAGTCCCTTAGACTATCCGACGCTTTATGGGCTTATAGGAGTGCTTATAAGACCCCGATTGGAATGTTTCCATATAGATTGGTGTATGGGAAGGCTTGCCACTTGCCTGTGGAATTGGAACATACACTACACCAAAATCGTCATTTAGGAACGGTTTAAAACCGTTCCTAAATGAGGCGTCGCAGAAAAACAGGAACGGTTCAGAACCATTTTGGGTACCGTTTCAATTTTTAGAAACGAAATCTTAGGAACGGTTTTAAACCGTTCTGGTACCAATGGTCACATTACAGGCACAAAATTTTAGAAATGTTTTTGAACGCCTAGCCTATTAATGTTGCCAACGGTCAGATTTTAGGATGGAATTTTAAGAACAATTTTAAACCCCTTTGTTCATTGTATGAGAGAGAGAGTGGGGTATGTAATTTACTTGTATTATATGCTAGATAATTACACAAATCAAAGAAAAAGACTATAATGATTCACACACAATAATCTTTTCCTTCTTTTCTAGTACACATTTCAATTTCAATTTAACATTTCAATTCCATGCTTTTATAATCCAACGATTCCTTACTCTTTTCTAGAATGATCGTTGCCTTCAGATATGACATCCGCTGCAAATCCTCCTCTTCAATGTCTTTTTGTCCATCCTGCACAACCCGATCGATCTCTTCCACCAGCTTGGCCTGCACATCCTGATGCTTCACTAGGTTCGCCATGATCCACTGCAGTGATGTGGATAAAAGGTACAATAAATAAACAGGATGTTGTATTGGATGATTAAAGAAAATTTCAAAAACTTGAAGGAATGAAAGAGAAGGCTCACCCAAATTAACTGCTAGGCATTCGATTGGATTGCAATCGCACATGCAAACAACCAGACAAACCACATATCTTAGCAGTTAGGCCAACAATTCAAAAAATCAACCAAAAAATAATATATATATATTATATATATATATATATATATATATATATATATATTATATATATATATATATATATATATATGAAGAGCGGAAGGGAAAAACCAACAATGTTGAAAATGGTTATCCCCCTATTGTTTTACTAACCTTGCCTTCCTTTTCTAGTCTAGCCTTCCTTCTTGCAGCTGTTGTCCCATAGATGGGCTTCATATCTACCAGTCCACTTATGCCTGATATAAATAAAACCAAATAGCCTTATTATAAGCAAAATAGAAAGCAATGAAAATAAAATAGAAATGGGAGCAACTCACAGGAAAATAAAAATTTATCATTGGAAGCATCACACATAAAAGAACAAGACACCCAAGAGAAAAATATCAACAACAAGAACAACATTAAAAAGAAGGGGAAAAAAAAAAACTAAGAGAGAAATAAACCCATAAGCACCCCACATGAATTTAGGGGGCGAGAACAGAAGCAAAAACAAAAACAAAAACAAAAGCAAAAACAAAAACAGTGTGACAGAAGGAACCCAATTCAATTTATTTTTTTTAAGGCAAAAAACAAATAAATAAAAGGTAATGGCATATGTGTGCAATCTAATACATCCATTGACCATGTAAATTTTCTCATTTGACCTGGGCCAACCCAAACCCAACTAGAAACCTAGGTTCAAAGACCTGATGGGTACCCAAACCCGGCAAACCCAAAGTCTGTTAGTCTGGTATAGGTAGTCTAAGACCCAACCTGTTGACAACCCTAGCAGTAGTACTAGTGCAAAAGGTTAAAACTCAAACCATACATAAATCATAGAACTTTCTTCTAATCAGAAAATCTTACCATTATGTTATGTTCTTGGTATCCACAGAAGACTGATTGGAAATTCAAAACATGAGGTTCATGATAAAGAGTAATGCCAAAAGAGATGTGCAAAAGAAAACAGGATTGGGAGAGTAGTTTTACCTGGAATGCTATAGTAAGTGATCAAAGTCTTCCATCTGCTGCTCTAGTAACAAGAAAACCACAAAGGTAATGGCAATTAGAGTTGTTAGCAACAAGAAAACCACAAAGGTAATGGCAATTAGAGTTGTTAGCAACAAGAAAACCACAAAGGTAATGGTAACATTACCTGCTCTAGTGCACCTTTGCTAACACGATGCATTTTTGCTTCACTGTCAATATAAGTTGGAGCCGTTCACTTATCAGTTGGATTAAATGGAAGGAAATGAACCTCTTGAATGCCAGCCCATGCCTTCTTGTATGTATAGATGGAAAGAGAGGCTGAAATGGAAGAATCAGTGATAAAGGCATTATTTGTCTGTGTATAAATAAGAAGATCCCTATGGAAATTTCATTACATCCTTCAGGTCAGCAAGCATCCCAATAACATCTTCGTTTTTAAGTTGGGAGGCTCTTACAATGATTAGAATAACAATATCCTGGTCCTCTACTCCTTTAGCAAAAACCTGGTTGCAATAATTCAAAAATGGGCATTCAAATAAAAATCAAAAGACTCTTCAATAAGATGAGCACAAAATGCATTCCATGTTGGACCTCAATAAGTTTTCTGTCAACTGTGAGTCTGTTTAAAGTTTGCATTACTTACCAATTAACTTAAAATATGCAAATCTCAAAACAAAAAGCAAAAGGACCCATGGGTCATCCACAAGGACCACAACTAACTCTAGCACACTTCCTTCTTAGGAACTTGCAAGCTTCACAAGGAGATCCAAACCCTGTCATCTTGCCCTTTGGATGTTTGGCTTTGATATATTTACCAGACCAGTGCAAGCACTATCACCATGTTTATAAACACTAGAGTGATAGAAGGTGGGCCACCTTATATGGATATTTTAAGTACACCTGGTCTGCTAAGTGGCCTACAAAATTCACTTTTTTTTTTTCTAGAGAAAGCCTCCTTTTACCCCCATTCCAAATTCAATACCTACATTTGAGATTCCATTCAAAGAAGCTTAAAGGACAAAAGAGTAGCATAAACTAACCCATTTGCACGGGCTATCAAATAAATGGTTAATGGTAGTATAGTCAGTAGTCTGAATTTTATGGAAAAAGAAAAAATCAGATGATTAGAATCATCGTCTTTAGGTTTAGCGATTTGAAAGGTCTGGATTGCTTTACAACCATGCCATGTTTATGGTCTTATCTTTTTGAAGGGTATTTCCAAATGTATCATCAGGAAAGAAAAGGAATTAAACAAAGCAGATATACCTTAAAAGCAGAGCCATTTCCTTAAGACTCAGGGTATTGGCTTTCTTTTTCATCTCAGGAATGTCATGCATGTGCTTCTTTGAGTATACACAGACAAGATTTCTCAACAACATGAGGGTGTGATGTCTCAAGCAACAAGGCAATTATCATTGGTTTAGCTTCTGTTTGATGGTTGGAGATCAACACAATATTATGACCCTATGAATCAAAGTGCAGAAGTATTGATCATATCTGTTAGAGCCAGGAAAAAAAAATATTTGAGCTTACTAGCCATTTAAGAATAGGGATGGATGGCAATTTACACCTCATGATTAAATAACTTACCAGCCAACTCAGAATGGTTGAACAAAACAAGGGTCCCTTGTTACAGGATTCCAAGAATCGAACTTAAGACATAAGATAGTATCTCACGTGCGGGACCTAGTAGAAATAATTGGAACAAGGCTTACCCATTCGTGTCAAGTGCTCCACATAAGATTCAAAATGAGGGTCCCTTGTTACCTGAAAATAGAAACAAAAATTCAGATCTATTCACAAAATCAGAAGTGGAGTATAACTGTAGCAAGCAGTAGTTTAAATGCAATATAAGTTGGAAGCCTAACAACATGATATTTTCCAATTCTTTCTAATGGAGCTATTTTCTATTGTTAAAAATAATGCTAGTTAAATGGAAGGAAAGAGTACAAGCATATGCAAAACGCCCCCTATGATTTTGGACAAGATTTCCTGGCAAACTACCTCACCAACTCTAACATCCCCACCTCGTTTTTAAAGTGAGACTAATCCCAGCGGATACACGCAATCACCTCAGCATCTGTAGTTAAGTGTCACGCCCCAGACTCAGTAACCGGACTCACAAGGATTCCGATGACCGGTTCTGAACGCAACAGCCTCCATAGTACCCCATTCTCGGCTCCTGAGGCAGGTTCCGATCCTGGGATCCTACAAGGAGGATTTTCATAACAGTATAATCATTGTAATACGAGCATACCCAAGATCACAGCAAGAACATCTGAGAATAACAAAGGCACACATCACAAAAATCCACTATAAATTTGAACTTTTACAATCATCCATAAGGTCCAAAAGGACATACATGAGATAAAAGGAAAAGAGAGAAAGGTTAGCAACACTGGAGTCCTCAAATGCTCAGCTCTCCTCCATGCTACTGCTATGTCCGCCTGCCTAGAGTATCCTGCACGCATCAATTGTGCATAAGCTTATAGAAGCTTAGAGGGTGGTGTAGGTGTGTGTGATAATGGTGCATAGAAGAGTAGTAGGAGATACAAGGAGAGAAGCATGGTCAATGAAGATATCACTAGCCTTACCCAGGCTTATCATGAATAAGATGCAATGAGTACTGGGTGCCATGCCAAGGCAATGCATGAAGGGGCTTGTACAACCAATGCTAATGCAATGCAAGTAATGTCAGTGCTCATATCCAAACCACAAGTCATGTACATTTTCGATCATAAGGAAATCACCGGGGTCCATTACACTGCTGAATGACTGCCGCTCTACAGACCCCGCACAGTTAAACGAGTGTAAGAGACCTCACTACCCGCCTGCGGACAGCCAATCACCAACAAGGCCTGAAGGTAGCGGATCCATTTACGAGCTGGTCAGACTCAACCTAGCAATGCCTCCTCACATCAGGCAGGTAAGGCCACACCCCTATCCAACCGACTACATGACAGTGGGAGTCGCGGCCTAATGGTATAAGGCCCTCGTGCGCTCATATATTCCACCCGGTCACGGCGTTGGAGCAGATCCTTGGTACCATGGAAGTTTTAGGAATTTCACCCATGGGCATCCTATGCACCCAGTATGCTCAACTAATATTTTCGGTGTCCACACATACGGCCATCCACGAATACCCCTGTGGAGGCAAGGCCCTGATGAAGTAAGGGCGGATATCCATAAGCTATGCAATGCCAAATGCATGAATCACACAATCACCCATTCATCAATCCCAAGCATCCATCTCTCGGGGAGATACCAACATGTCCTACACAATGACACAACCATGGCTAATCATACCTCAACCAAGCATGCATATGATGCGTATGGGAGTGGGCCATGAAGATAAATAGGGGTGTCAATGAGGTGAAGATGAACTCTCTACCTAACCATAAAGGGTCTAGGTACTTAACCAATTCCTCATAAGGAATACAACCTCTAGTGGGGGCCCATATACCTGGGGTAGCCCATGAGACTAAGGAAAACAATGATATGGGCCTAAATAGGTGAAACGAGCCTAGCAAGGGCCTATGGTGGGCCTTTAACCACCCATAAAAGCCCATGGACTTACCTTAGGGCCACCAATGTGGACATCCAACCACAATTGGTCCTCAAGAGGTAGCCCATCTTTAATTGATTACGGATCAAGGCCCAAGGCCCACACAACATTAGAAATAAAAAACGGGCAGCCATTACATACCACATACATTCATGTTGGGCTTCAGAAAGGCGGCCCAAGGCCTAACCAAAACATGAGTCCAAGAGGAACACACATAGCCCAACCCATATATACCACTATAGGCCTATAGGGGAAAGGTTAGGGCCCAACATAAAGGCCACTAATCACATATATTGTGGTGGCCTAGTGGGCAGCCCATTGCTCAAATCACATGGGCAAATGTCATGTTCTTAGTCAAGTAAGTTGGGCTTACAACCCGGCCCAAGTATAAAGTTGATTTGGTGGGCAATCAAGGGCCCATATACTTGTGTAATCCGGCCCACTAATCCAATACAATAGTATGGTAAAAATGGCCCAAGAGTTCAATGGGCATATCTAGAAAGTTCCTGCCCAATTGGGCTCAAAGAGTTCAACAACTAGCCACATTCATGGACCCAATTAAATTCAACTGTGGTGGGCCTCAAAAGTGCATTTATTAAGCTCAATATTTAAGGAACTAAAGGTATAAATTATTACCTCTAAGATTCTTCACAATGTGTTGGGCCCCACTCCTCAAAATTTCAGCCCAAAGGCCAAACATAATTTTAACATGTTGCTGTCCTAAATTTGGGCACTCCATTGGAGTGGGCCCAAGGCCTCTAAAACTCTGGAAATTGAGGACAAAGGTCCCTCATCATGCATACAATGAGAGGAAACCCAAAAAGGTAGCCCACCATCAGAGGAAACATTTTTGAATTATAATTTTTATCAAGGCATATTGCTGGACTTGCATAGCAGAAAATTCTGGCAAGCCAACCATCTTGGCCCATTCTTTTAGATGCCCAAATGGGGTCAGTTGGGGTTGAAAAATTTTCAGAGTGACACTTCAATAGGTAGGACACACTCCCACAAAATTTTTAAAATTTTTAGATATTCTTAAGTATTTTAATTAATTTTAACAAAACAGTCTGTCCAGAAAATCGGACAGACCTGGATGTCCCAATGTGGTGGTCCAGTCTGGCCCTCGTCACAGTGTGAACAGGGGTCCATTGGCTCTGAAACTTGGTAGGTAGGTCCCACCATGGGTGGAAAACAACTCCACAAATTTTAAGAATCTTTGGACATTTAAAAATATTTTAATTTATTTAAAGAAATCAATCTATCCTGAAAATTGGACTGATCTGGACACCATATTGTAATGGTCCGATCTAGCGACCACCATGGTATGTACAGGTGTCCATTGGCCCCAAAATTTTGTAGGTGGGTCCTAACATGAGTGGATCACTTCTCTATAAATTTTTATAATTTTTAGACACCCAAAAGTATTTTAATAAATTTCAGAATTCCAACCTGTCCAAGGTAGAATGTTGCTGGAACAGTGCAGAAAATCCAGACTGTCCACCTCACTTGGACTACACCTTTGGGACCCCAGTGAAGGTCAGATGGGGCTGAAATTTGCTATGGCTGTAGGTGGGTCATAAGGCTATAAGAATCACACATTATTTTGTTTCATTATTCCCACCAAAGACCCATAAATCAGGCCCCAAAGTGGCCTAAAAATCTGTCTAGGCAGATTCGGACAACAACATGTAATAGAAATGATTAAAATATAAACATAGTTTTCCATGGGATTTAACCCCAGGAATTTGTATGGTGGACTACTCCAGTGGGCCCCACAAATGTCCAAACCTTCCCCATCATCAAATACCCCTTGCATGTGTCCCATTTAGGTGGATTTTGGGGCCACATGTCTAAGGATGGACCGCTATGGGCGTCCAAGCTCCATGGTTGGTTTGGATTTTTATTGGCCTACAAGGTGGGACACACATGCAAGATCAGAATTCTATCATAAAGAAAATAAATAAATAAATAAATAATCAGCCACAAGAGGAGGGGCTCCACCACATTGAGGCCCTCCCCTTCATAAATCACACCATACATTCCTTCTATTCATATGTTACAACAAAGATCCACCACATGCATGTTCTAGATTCAAGATCAATGGTTGGGATGCCATCCCAACCATGATTCTAGGGTCTAGATGACCTATCATAGTATGGAATCCAAGTAATCCTCCATAATGGGGGCCTATAGAGGGGAAACCCCATGCATGGACATGCATGCATCAAAAAGGCCATTTGACCACAACTAAGGGATGATGTAGGATCTCTACCATAGATTGGTGGGTCCTACACTTCCCACACAAAAAAAAAGGAGATCTAAGAACATAAAAATAGAAATCCTAAGTCCTAGGAGTACACCCACCTTAGATTGCTCCAAACTTGGACCTCCTAGCTCCTAGTGCACCAAGGGATCCATATCAATGGGTGAGATTGGATTTAGATGGTTAGATTTGGAAGATTAAAGGAGAAATGGGGCTGGAGAAGAGAGGGAGATGGAAGAGAAGTTGCTGGAGAAGAAGAGAAGAGAGCGAAAAATGAGAGGGAAAATTTTTTTAAGGGAAGTAATCATAACCTATGGTGACAATAACAATGTTGCTAGGGTAGGTTAGGTGTGGGAAGTGTTTAGGGTGGGTAGTATTTATTCCATGTAATAGTGTAGTGTGTGTGTGTGGTGTGCATGGGAAATTGTGCCATGGAGGTGGTCCACATGCATTTGTACAAAAAGTGGGCCACATGATGAAATGCTCATAACTTTTGATCCATAGGTCGGATTGACGCACAAGATGCGTCGTTGGAACCGCAACGATGATACGATCGAAATGGCATAGGTCTTGGGTCGATCCGAGTCAGTTCTACGTGACTAAATTCAAGGTGACTGTAAACACAATCCGAGGGTCGCGGGTCGCCAGAATTCGACCGGTAGGACCACGAGACCATGATGAACAAGATGCATACTCACAAACACACATGCACACATGGGAACTAGGGTCGGGTCTCACATTAAGTGAATCACTTTATCAAACAGAATATACAAATGCAAAGAGGAAGTAACCCTGTTGGCTAATCTAATTGCAATGAGGTAGTGCGTTCAATCCACAATGAGGAAGGCAAACCATCCTTTGAAGCTGACACAGCATAGAAAAGATTTGCTTCTTGAAAATTGGAAACCGAATAAAAAGAAAAAAATGTGACAGAATTTTTGCAGAGGAACTTCCCAAAACATGGCACACGAGCAAAATATAGGCATTCTTCTTCTTCTTCTTCTTCTTTTTTTTCCTTTTTTTTATTAGAGCTACAATGCCCTATTTGAAGTTTTTCTAACAGTCATTTCATTTTCTAGCTCTTTTTTTTTTTTTTTTTTAATTTTTTTTTTCTTTCAAGCTACTTCCTACTTGTATGTTGGGATTTGGGAAGATTTTCTAAAAGAATCCTGGTAGCTTTCTCCTTTTGTTCAGTTTTTAATCACCTAGAATTACATTGTCCCTGTCCTGCATCAGGAACCAGCTCTTACATTCACTGGGATCGTTTTCTCCAGCTACCAGCACATATACTATGAGGCATCCACCATAGGCATTTAACATTTGAACTTAATCAATCTGCCTAAGTTGTAGGCATCACAAAGGATGGGGCAATCCTTCAATATATATATATATATATATATATATATATATATATATATATAAACTAAAGATGGGGCATAACCCAAAATTAGACTCATAGGATAATCATAACTGTCAGATAGGTGGAAATGCACATTGATTTTGACTTTTCAACATTTTCCTCCTAACCATTCATTTGGCGGCCCTTGATCAAAGGATCTCGACTGTTGAACCAGTGTGGTGTTTAAGTGATGCCCTATACATATTCCATAGTTCGGAGGTCCAAAATGAATTGCATGCATTTTATGATTGGGAGGGTATGTCGGCTGGGAACAGGAACAAGCAACACTTCAAGACTAATACAGGAACAGAAAGGCATAAACTGATCACATTGGAAGCTACAGAATCATGAAACAAGCAAAAGCTAAAGGAACACATGCATAAAAATGGGATCATTGTAAGAAAGATCAGCAAACAAGATATCTAAATAGCACATAGAAGTTGTAATTTCAACTTACTGGCCATGGTAGTAACCAGTATGGAGAATAGTTGTAATTTCAACATATACACACAGCCACACATGCAAATATGAAATGCTTGTTTGAGATCTAAACTTTCCATAATGTTGGAAATAATACTTAGATTCCATAAGGTTGGAAATAACACTTAGATCTGTAATCTTAAGAAAATTGGTCCATTACAATATTCAGTAGGCGACAACATACAAACTTAATTGAGTGGATACAAGAAACAGAGGATGGATGACTAAGATGAAGTCCACACGTTTATGATACTAGAGGCTTTTTAGGCCGTTAATCGCTTTCTCTAATAGTCGACCTGAATTTGCCAGTAAAAACAATGGTCTGAAATCTAGGTTGAATGATGGGTTCCACGTGATGCACGGATTGGATGTTCTAACACGTTCCAAGCTGGCACATGTAGCTGCCCGTGGAAGGTGGCCGTGAGTTGGGTTAAACATATATCATGGAGACAAAAACTTTGATACTCGAGCGGAGTATGATGGATGATACGCAGGCACTTTGAAGTTACTTACAAAAGTCATACACGGCATAAATTTAAATAAATAAAACTGTACAAATTAATGATGGGTCCCAGTTTAGATTATCATGAACCAAAATTTACACTCATTTGGTCTAAACCTTCAGATTGGTGGACACTCGGTGTCCACTGACTAGATGATATTCCAAAATAATTAAATTGTTCACTGCATTACTAAAATTGCATTAATAAAATCATCCAAATAGTTCAAACATTGGCCATGTAAATCAATGGTTAAAAAACATTGGTTAGTTGCTCATTTATGATTCTATGATTCTGGCCCACCTGATGCTTAGTATAATCATTCTGTGAAGCATCACATATATACACTAATCAGTAATATTAAAGTTGATTTAGTAATCAAATTCAAACTCCTGTAAATATACTATCAAATTTCAATGCATTTTAATTTTAGAATCAAGTGCATTTCTACTACAAACTGCCAAACACTTCGCAATCACCTCGATTCATAATCCATGTATTTGAAATGCAAGCTCTCAAGCAAGCAGGCCCTAAAACAGTAAAAAATGATTTTAGGAGTGACAAGGTGGTTAGCGGATCATGAGCTGTTGTGGCATTTGCTTGCAAGATCAGTTCCATTCATCAAGTGAGTCCCACACTGAATTTGCCTGGCCCCGAAAACCATTCAACGAAGCAAAATACGAACCTTTGGTCACTTTTCTCTTTTCTCATAAGCATCCATTTTCCTCATGCCCGGGTTGCCCATCTAATGATTGGATGAGATTGATTTCCAGGCCAGCGCATGTCTATGATGGGCCACAACTGATGAATGGCCGAAATATCTTATGCTCTCGGAAAAATCGCCTCTGAATCTTCTCACAAGAATGCTGAGAGAAATAACCATAATTTAATTAGCTAATAAATTGCAATTCAATTTGATAGTGAATCCAAACACACACCATCCAATCCCCTGATGCAGGTTGAAGACTTCCAAATGAATCACACAATATCAAGGGCCCAGATAAGCATTGACCAGCCTTGAGGTTACTTGACATTTCTAACTAGTTTTTGGCTGAGAAATGCAAACAAGTGCTCTGCCTTCCCAAATAGCAGTGAAAGATAAAAACATCAGTTAGCTGGCATCCCAAAGATATTCCAAAAAATTTTGGAGGCCTTTCCAAATGCAGCCTCAGGGCATGTGTGGGTGCCACTTAGAATTGAGTTTTGACACATTTTCCAACCCTAAATCTGTATGGAGAACTTTCAATACATGCATGTGGATCTTTAAACAATGAATGAGGGTATTCCAACTTCTCACACCACAAAAAGTAACTGTGATAAATCCCATTTTATCAATGAATTAGATGGATAAATCAAGCATTCATAGAAATTCTAGCATACCTGTAAATCCTAATTCATGAATCGTTTCTGCCAATTTCATCATTCAATGAAACAAAGCTAATTAACTTAATATTCTATGTTCTTCCAATTGTCCACTGATGCCAAATCATCTACACTGTGGGTCCCAACTCCCACTCGATGCAACTTGAATGCCCCAACCCACCTGCCTAGTTGACATGTGTGGTCGCATATGGGCCAGGAAAACCCTTAGAAAAGCTTCTTCTTCTTTTCTAAAATAAAAAATAAAAATACAAAGAGCATTTAACTATATACCTAGCAATGATGATCAAATCCATCCACACGTTTGTCACAGCTTCTGCAGTGTTTACTGAACTTGCGAACCTGCAAGGTGAACAAGAACTCAAAATATAGAAGAGGGAGAGGGAGATGGAGAGGGAGGTCGAGAGAGGGAGGGAGATTGAGGGAGAGGGAGATCGAGAGAGAGAGTAAAGATCGGAAGAGGGAGAGGGAGATCGGAAGAGGGAGGGGGAGATCGAGAGAGGGGGAGGGAGAGGAAGGAGAGACGAGAGAGATGAGAGGATTGAGATCGGAAGATCGAAAGAGAGGGAGATTGAGAGAGGGAGAGGGAGATTGAGAGAGGGAGACGGAGACGGCGATGGAGATGCGAAATGAGGGATTTTAGGGATTTTGGAGCAAGTAAAGGGTTAAAATTCATCGGTAGTTTGCGACAGATATAGAGCTATGTGCCTCTTGGGCCTTGTGGGGTCCACTCAGAGGTTTTTAATCGAATCCATTCCGTCCATCTGTTTCAAAAAAAAAAACAATAAAACAAAATAATAAGAAATAAGAAGATCCAACACTCAATTACAATGCACCAACAAAATAGTGGAAAGAACAACGTAAAGCACAATGACTCCAGTACGGTTGATTACCGTTTCAAATCAGGACGGCTTAGAGCCGTTTCTGAACCAATTTCTCAACCGTACCAGTTTGACGATTTTGGTGTAGTGATAGAGCCTACTGGGCAATAAAGAAATTAAACTTTGATATGGACTAAGCAAGTGGACAAAGTAAATTAGAGTTGAATGAATTAGAAGAGCTGAGGAGAGACTCCTATGAAATTCTAAAATCTACAAAGAGAGGACCAAAGCTTTTCATGACAAAAATATCCTGAGAAAGAATTTTAAACCTCAGCAAAATGTCCTATTGTACAATTTCCATCTCCAGTTCTTTCCAGGAAAGTTAAGATCAAGATGGATAGAGCCCTTCATTATGAAGAATGTTTATACTCATGGGGCTGTTGAAATTGAGAATCCACGTAATGGCAATGTGAACAAAGTTAATGGTCAGAGATTGAAGCCTTATGTGAAAAACTTTCATTTGGGAGAGGAGTCCTTCCCTCTTCATGAGTCAGAATATTCAAATTGATACTCCTAGTCTAACGGGGCATTTTTTTAGGATTTGTATCATATTCAATTTTTTTTAGTGTCACATAACAGGTTAGTTTTTTCATGGTAGGTACTATCCACTCTTTCTTTTATTTTTATTGTTCTCTGCATTACATTATTATTACATTGGGGACAATGTAGATTTTAGGTTGGGGGTGTGGATAGTCATTCATGTGAGTTTTTTCTTTCTTTTTTGGTTTTTTTATTATTATTATTATTATTATTATTTTATTTTTATTTTTTTAGGTTTCAGTTTTTTTTTTTAGGTTTATGGGGAATTTTTTTTTCAACATTTTCAAAATAATATGTTTATATACAAGAATGTGAACATGAATTATGCGAATTCCAAAGGCAAAGTTAATACTTAGTTTAGGTTGATTGTAGTCAGAAATCTGATAACTGAAAATTATAAACTTGAGTTCAATTATCTAATCACTAGTTTAAAGTGAGTTGTAATTTGATGTACTGAATTCACAATACACCCTAGCTAACTAAGTGAAGAATATGATATGTGAACTAGAATAACAACTTTTGATTCAAACAAGCTTGAATGAACTACTACCATTGATATATGCTTAAAAGAGAGAATATTGAAGGAAAAAGAATGATGGAAAAAGAAAATTTTATTATAGAGCATGAATGTAATGAACATAATAATCGTGTCAGTAATCTCGAGTAAGGATACCTAAGTATCCATTATTGTTACCATTACAAGTACGATACCTTAGGTTATGAACCAAACCCGGTGGGAATATTCATCTAAGGGTGGTCTATAATAATGAGGATATGATGATAAAAGAAGAAATGACATGAAGAAAATGAGATAACTAGAGATTTCATATTCTTGGAATGATTGAAAGGAGTTAGGATAGAGAACATGCATATTTCTCAAAGTTAGACTAGTGTCACGGAGCACCTAAGGATATTGGATCATAACTATTCTAAATTTTAATTAGGTCTCTGAACTCAAGGATGTAATGGATTAGAAAATTGAGATTCTAACTAACTTCAGATTTAAGGTAAGTATTGTTTTATTTTGGAATTATTATGATGAATGGAGGCATAATTGTATAAATTTCTGAGTGTTGAACTATTTTTCATGTTTTCAATGTTTGTGGGTAACATTTCTGTAAACCCTCACGAGACTATAACTCGTCCACTAGGGGAAACCTAAGGGTTTAAAGACTTGTTGCATATGCTAAATCCAATCAAGATTACTTGCGGAAGTGGTGTAGTTAGAAATTTATTATTATTATTATTATTATTTTTTTGTTTTAATTTAATTTTTAAAATTAGTTTTATTTTTATTTATTTTTTTTGCTTATTTTACTCGGGGCTAGCAAAATGCTGGTTGGGGGGTGTGTTGAGACTTAAATATTGCATAATTTTCTCCATTTATATCTTAGTTTTATGAACATAAATCATCTTAATATTCTATTTTACTCATGTATGTGTTGCAAGGTAAATTTAAGTGCTAGGATTGAAAAAGGGTGCTAAAAGCATGAATTTGATGATCAAGAATCACCAAGGCAAGGGATGATCTTAGGAGACCAAGATTGAAGAATTCACATGCCAAAGATCCAAGAAAACCAAGTAAGGAATGAAGATAATCGAAGATTTGAAGTGAAGAATCCTGAAATTGTCATGAAAAAGTGTATTATGAAGCTGTGAAGTTTATTTTGGGAAACTGTGCAGCAGGAAGTCTGTTTTAAATGAACTATACAGCGAGAAGTCTATTTTGAGAATATACGTATATTTGAGGCGGTTTCTAGGATTTTTCAACTTTGTAAGAAAATTGGAGTTCCCTACTTATAAATAGGGCTTCCTATGGCATTCTTAAGAATATTCAAGGCATCCCAAAGCAAGAATTAGGGTTTTTAAAGAGTTTTTAATTTTATTAAAGTTCTATAAGTTGTTTTTTTTTAGATCTTTTTTATTTGCATTTTTTTTCTTCTTATTTTTTCTTTCCTATTTTAATTATGTTTTTCTAAGTTCCTTCCAGCCCAAGCTAAAGGTAAGCACATGGGTTTAATCATTCTTTAAGTTATAATGATTGATTGTTTTAATGATGAGAATAATGGTATATGCATGTTATCTATTATTTAGATTTTGTTTTTGATCTTCTTGTGAGATTCATATGTTTCCATCATATGAGATCCACATTGATGGATAAGCTTACCCTGAATCAATCAGATTTCCTAGATAGGAGAGGTTCTCAACCTGTTATATTTCTTTGATATTCATTATCCTATAGATATTGAATAGTTAAAATCATTGGCGCTTGAGAATATATGTCAATTGTGCAAATCCATGATTTTCTAATTTTTTATATCATTTATTAAAATATTTAAACTATTTTATTTTCTGATTAGGCTGACCATAGTGATCAAATCCTAGTTGTGTTATCCAAGTCATCATGATTTTGGAACATTAACATGTGTGTGGAACTTTGAAGCTTGGGTGTTATTTTAATTTAGTTGAATTACATCCATTCAAAAATCTCAAAATCAAATAATCAGTTTAGTTTTTATTACTTAGTTTGTTTTGTATTTGATTTTTTCCTTCTCGCAATTCATCTCCTTGTGGGATCGACCCAATATTCACAAGATATTACTTACGAACCTCTACACTTGGAGGCAAGCAATCAACCCACAGAACTTGCTGACGTTAAATGGCAGTGGGACCCACATCTCTGGCAGATGGATGGGTTGGATTTAAACTGACGGATAGTGTGTATATAACACATACTACATGATCAGACCCACCGTTCCATCCCATGGACGGTGGGGATATGCAACGTGTAACAAGGTGGGTCCCACGTCCCTGGGTGACATCAGTACATCAGCTATACAGCTGTTGTTCACGTACAACAGCTAATCCGTTTCCACCGTAAGTGGGTCCCACGTGGGACCCTTCATAACGTTTATTTGCCATCCGATCTATTAATAAGGCCACGCAGACCTGGATGGAAAGGAAAAACAAATTTCATAATGATCCAAAACATCTGTACAACAAAAGGGTTTCAATGGTAGACGTTTAATCCCTCACTGTTTCCTGTTATGTGGGCCACTTGAGTCCCATATATGGTTGATTTTTGGGGTGGGCCACTGCCCGAAAAGGGCCTACCAAATGCACGATGTTAATGCCAAACACACATCACAGTGGGGCCCACGGCTGGGACCCACGGTCCCTACCCATCCTTGTCAGTGGCGCAGTAGGACACTGTTGTTGGACGTCCTCAGCAGCGCTGTTGCATGTAATGTATATTATATATTTTTTTTTCTAAATTTTATTTTTTCGCGGCTTTTCGTAGGTGGGGCCCGCATCAGGTGAATCCACACCATCCATTGGCCCCTATGGCTCAAGACAAGCCAAACAAGCCCAATATTCGATATATTTTGGTGTATCGAAACATCAGGGTAGATTTCAATGGTAGGCACACTGTTTTTTATGCTATGGCCTGCAAAAAGTCGGATTGGCTTCACTTTTCGGCTCAACGCCTAAAATAATTTGGAGAATGGAATGGGTGGTGTGGATTAAATCTATACATCAAGGTGGGGCCGGCATGAGCAGCCCACCCAAAGAGCATAAACCAAGCATTTTATTTTATTTGTTGTTTGTTAATACACCCACTGTCTGTCCATGCTCATAACATCCAGCGTCCAGGGACACTGGACGTGGACATATTTATCAAGGTGGGTCCCACGTGGACGTGGCCCACTTGATCAATTGATATTTGTGTTTTCCCATCACTGTTAAGTAGGGCCCACATAGCTTGGATGGTCATGGGGTCCATTTGATGGACGGTTTGGACATCACATACACTCATTAGGTGGGCCACAAAATAAAGGAAGGAGAGAGAGAGAGAGAGAGGGGCACGTTATGATAGACGGATCCCGGCACTATGGGCCCTCCGTTCCATGCATTCAATCATACATTAAGTGGGTCCTAATACATGTGGGCCCATCGATTTAAATTAACGATGGAAATCCTTTCTCCACTGAAATGCAAGGTCTAGATGGCCCTACTCATGCAAGGAAAATAAACATCATGATGGGGTCCATGGAGAATGGCCCCATCATGGAATGATCCTGAGAATCAAAGTGGGCCATCGGCCACATCTAGGGTCCAAAGTGAGATCCATACCATCAATCGGTAGGCCTCACTTGGCCCATCATAAAACATGAAAAATCTAGGCCTATGAAGCACCCACCGTTCGATCTTCTTGTTCCCTTAGTTTCATTTGCTCCTTAACTTCTATTCTAACGGAAGATGATGAAGAATGAAGGGTTGAGATGGGAGATGAGAGGGTGCCACACACAAAATTCTCTCATGGAGATTTGGGAGAGCTTGGACGTGTGGTTTTTTGTGTTTTGGGTTGCTTGGAAAAGAAGGGAGAAATAAGAGAGAGGAGATGGGATGGAGTGATGGATGGGAGAGAGGGATGGGTGTGTAAGAACTTTGTTGACTTTTGAGGAAATTTGTGTAAGAAGGGTATAGGTTGTGTAGGGTTTGTTGACTTATGGGGTTGCTTAGGGATGGGTGTGTAAGAACTTTGTTGACTTTTGAGGAAATTTGTGTAAGAAGGGTACAGGTTGTGTAAGG
>JAJHSJ010000010.1:53434529-53562564 GCA_021015155.1 Magnolia officinalis
TCGCAAGCGCTCACAGGACAAATGGCAGGTTCAGAAGCAAAGAGGGTTAAATCATGCTAAACAGTTACAACAATCGTCAGAACATTGGAAGCATCTAAATGGCCCGGTTAAAACTATAAAGAGCAAAGGATTTCATCAAAGCATATTATATCATACCAACCCAATCAAATCAAATCTATCTTTCAATTATCTATCATCTACAATCCTCAATATAATCCATTTACTTTTCTGTCAGTCAATTACATTCCTTCGTGTAATCCCTTTACTTTTCTATCAGTCAATTACATTTCTTAGAGTAATCATTTACTTTTGTTTATTGTTTTGCATTCCTTAGTGTAATATGTAGCACTAATCAGGGAGTTGTTAACTTTAGTTGTAATTCAGATCTACACTCGTATGTTAGATTCAATCTAAGCATCAATCAAAGTTCTTTGTTTGTTATTTTAAAATTTATATTAAAATTGGAATTTCAAATATTTTGGTTTCCCTCCAAATTTGAAATATTTGTTACTTTTGAGTTGTGGGTTTAGTCCCACATCAGATTTTTCAAAGAAAAATTTATTGTATATAAGATAAGCTTTTTGCCTTGGGTCTTGAGCCTCATTCAGGGGGCATGCCAATAGATCTAATCTATGCCATTAACCACATACGCATGTGCCGAGCTGAACCGAGCTGTGCCACGCCGTACCGTGTCGAGTTGAGTCAAGTTCGAGTCCGAGTTCGTGTGCATGTGCGTGTGCGCGACGCGATGGGACGGGATGAGACGGGATGGGCAGGGCTAGGCCGTGGGCGCGGGTGTACTCATGTGAGTGTGTGTATGGTATTCACGAGATTTTATTTATGCGAGAGTGTACTCGCACTTGCGCCTTTTCATTTTAAACCAGATAGATATGACCGTTCGGTTGGTCGCACCTGTTGCGTTTAAACCTAATAGACCAAACCCTTTGGAAGGGGTGCTTAATGCACCACTACAGAATCTATATAAAGACTTCCGTTTCATTTTCAAAATATGAAAAAAAAATTCTAATCTTCTCAAAACTCTCTTTGTCTTTTAGTTTACGAATTTTTGTTGCAGAGTTCGTTCGTTTAGTTAACTCAGCACTTTCGGGTTAAACTGTAAGTGGTTCGATCTCGCGTACAATGAGTGCACTATTGAGACTAGGTCATAGTCGTTGTATCCTGGAGGTCAATTGCTCTGGAAACCTGTTGCACATGGGACACTATCCAAGGGGAGTAAATTCAATTTCAAGCCGAGTAACTCACGTCACGCCCAGACTCAACTCTATAAGTCATCTATCTCGAATTTTTTATTTTCTTTTTTGTTCTCGATTTTAAATAGTTTATTTGATTGAACCAAATATTTTAATAAGTTCTCCATCCAGGAAGGTATTTTTCAGCTGTTCTTTGTTACTGACTGTAAGAATTATTTTCTTATTCCTTTATTTGTATTAAAAAAGTCCTTTTGTACAAAAGGGAAATGTATAACCCATTATCAGAGGATGAACCCTACCATCTAACTATCTCCCAATCATTTTAACATACTGATCAAGTGGTTGAATAGGCGACTGGTCTTATTTGATTTCATTCATGTATTATGTATCTGCCTATCATGGCGCTTGAAGTCATAATCGTTCGGTTTGAATTGAGCCACACATTCATTTCTAACTCGCCCGCACTTGTCTTGTGACATAAACTGTAAGTTGAACCAAAACAATAACATTATTTACATTTTACTACAATGATGATTTTGCTCTATGATTCATTTCATCCACAAGTCATTGTAGAATATTAGTTTTATAAGGTTAAAAATGATGGTTATAATTTACTTTATCTGCTTTTGCTGAAAGTCTACTTGATTCTCAATTTACGAGTTAAATAAATAATTACTGATAATAATAAAGGCTCATTTACTTTACATTCCACACTAAATTAAAAAACCAAACCAGCTTGAAATCACTGGCAAAGGAATCTATAATCATTCCACCTTTTGTAGTATTACTTCGCAATGATTATACTTTTTCGTTACAGTGTATCACTATGATTTTACCATTGATATGCAGAGCCTGTGTAGATCCATCACGCGAATTCGGGTAATAAAGATTTGAGAGTTTTTGCATTTGACCCGTCGGCAATGTTCAGTTCCGTCAGGCGGGCGCATGGGACAGTGATCCGAACCATGGATTATATAATCTCCACTTTGGATGAACGGTGTGGAGGAATTTCCCAAATTAAAATATCCTACCTAACCTCATCGGGAAGACGAGCCCTGACGCTCCTCGAGTTCCAGAGTTGTTACGAATCAGTTGAAAGCAGATCAAAGTTACGTTGCCCCAAATGATGTATTTATACATCCACACGTCATCTATTTTCGAAATCATTTCAGAGCATGATCTAAAAAATGAATCGTATCCAAATCTCAACTGGACCACGCCACAAATAGCAATGGGAATAATGATTTTGACCGTTAAAACATTCGTAGGGCTCACCATAAACGTTTATTTTCCATCCAATCTGTTCAAAAGGTCACAAAGACATTAATGAAGAGGAAAAATAAATATCATATTGATCAAACTTCTGTGACCCCTGAAAGGATTTCAATGGTACACGTTCAATCCCCCACTGTTTTTTGCAATGTGGTCCACTTAATCTTTAAATCTATCCAAATTTTCTTCTCAAGCCTTAATACGAGCTCACCAAATGGATGGACGGTTTGGATATAATACATACCTCGTGATGGGACCCACAGAACTTGGTGACATCAACGCACCAGCTAGATCGCTGGTGTGTGGTACACCAACCAATCCATTACCCAATCCATGGTAGAGGCCCATCGTATCAACGGTCCCATCACAAGATATAACCCTGTGAGATAGGGAACCTTACAAGTGTCTCCCTCGTGAGTCTTTATGTAAAGGACATAATGGTGAAATTCCACTGAAAGCGTGAGTGTGTGTGGGGATGTGTGTGTGCGCGTAAAAAAAGAAATAAAAAATGTAAAGGACACAATGCGTAGGATGTTTGCGAGGTGCTGCTTTCTTTTCAAGCTGGTACTACAGCCGTTAGATTCCTGGTCATGTTTCAATGATCCAGACCGTTTACACGGTAGGCCCCACAATCAATAGGGATACCCAAAATTTCTTTAAGAGTGGCAAATTCTATCAACGGCCCATATAAATCAATGGCTAATGGATCCTTGATATGGAGGAAGCCGTTAGCATCAACCAATGAAACATGGAGGATCCCCAATATATATGGCGTATGGTAACGCTCCAGCTTTTCTCGATTATGCAAGATCTGGGCATTCAAAACGGTAGACCCCATCGTTTATATTATGCGGCCTAAAACTCTACAGACGCATGGCGACATGGACCGTTGAACAATGTATTAAACCATACTTTTCATACACAAGAGGCCCAGTTGATGATCAAACCAACCTCATCTTCTAACGATGTGGTCGATCAAATGAACGCGACCAAGATCTCCCACACGTCTCACGACATGGAGAGGTTTGGTCAAATACATCCGGAGCGTTAGGTTCAGACTTTAGCTGTTGGAATAAGGTCTTTCTATGATCCAAGCTGTTGACGTGACAGGGGTTTTCTTAGCCAAGGGATACGCCACATATCTATGAGGTTGAACATTTCAACCCTTTGATTATGCAAGGGTCATAGTGACCATCCATTTCAACGAAATAGAGCCAAATTTCAAACGTTTGGAAATGATCTAATTTGTGTTATTATTTGAACTCAGTGATGTGATTAGTGCAAGCGGGTCAAAATTGAATGTGTGGCTCAACTGAAACCCAACAACTACTATCCAGGCTTCAAGACAGGCAAATACATAAAAAATTTTTTTATCATATATGACCCAGATAGGCAAAGAAAACTTTGTATGTGACCCACTTCCTACCCTCTTATCTTCCATCTCAACCGTCCAAACTTCATCATCCCCCATTAAAATTGAAGCTTAGGCGACTCCCTTTCCGACGAACCAAGAAGCAGAAGACGGTGGGTGACCTTGATTCCACATTTGTATTTTTTTGTGATTAAAGGGCCACATGTAGTGGGACCCACCTTGATGTATGCTTATGTTTAAGAGGGGCCCATAGTGGCGGGGCCCTTCCGATATTACCGATGTCTCTCTCTCTCTCCCTCTCTCTTTCTATGATCTTGGCCACCTATGATGTGTGTATTTCATCCATGCCATCTACCGGTGGACCCCATCTATGTGGGACACACCATGATGTTTATATGCCATCCCAACCGTCCATAGGGGACCCACCTTGAGGTGGCTAACGGTGGGGGTGGCTGCCAGTGAAGTGTGATTTGACGTGGGCCACCTAGATCCATAGCTCGGGTGGCAGACCGAGTGAAAGATGTCTCTGTAACATCCCGGATTTTTGCCAACCTGGGATTAGACATTCTTAGGCATTGGGTCAATCTTAACACCTGATTAACTTTTCAAACGCTCAATTCAAAGCCTCAAACCGTTTTAAACCATTTTCATCACAAATCCCACCCTTCACTACCTTGTGCTTTTCAATTTTTCAAAGCACTTTCGCCCTAGACACTAACTTAAACTAGCTAAGTAGTAAACTTGGATCACTTTATATACAAACTACAAAGGCCTAAGTACCATCTCAACCAGAAAGAAAACAATAGGTTAAATCCTTTAGAAATTTAACAAAGTTAACTAAGTGCAAAACTCTATTAGCCATGAAATCCGTTGGGATCGCTTTAAATACGATCTGCAAGACCCAAAACTTGCAAAATCAGTGACTCTAGGTTTCCCTAAAGTTTAGAACCAAACTCATTTCCCGTCTGCTCTCGGGAATGAAACGAAACTTCGTATTAGGTCTAGACCGCACATCGGGAGTCCGATTAACACGAAGCTAAGGAACCAGGACCGCCCCACTGGGCTTGACAATCATCTCAAAAATCAGCTCCGACCGATGTCCCACGGCCATTTATTTCGATCCGGAGCGAGGGAGTGTGAAAAACACTATTCCCATCCAAATAAAAATATCTGGAATAGTGATCTGGCATCTTTTGGTTGCGCGTCAGTATTAAGCAACCTGACCGTCGGAATCAGACCAAATTACACCCTCGGATTAAGAAAAATTTCAGAAACATTTACATGTACTCAGAATTTCTGATCGTGGCCCACTGACCGTTGAACTAAAAGTGGTCCGCCATGTGTGATCTGGGAATTCGATCGAGTCGAAAACGTAATCCCACGTAGATCCATAGATGGTGAGTTAAGTCTGACGTTTGGCTCAAAGAGGGCCACCAGAACACCCTTTTGAGCTTAGAAAGTGGCGAACTGCCTACATATGCAGCCACCCTTGAACCTGAGTCTATTTTGGACATGATTTTGGCTATAAAAGGGGCTTAGAACAGCCCCTCTCATAGCCATACGAATTGGGAGCAAACCCTTAGAGAGAGAGAGAGAAAAGAGAGAGGAAAGGCTTGGAGATCGAAGCCGATCTTCCTCCTGCTGCTTCCACTCATCCACGGCCTACACCGCCTTATTCAGGGGTTTCCCGGCGGTGTCCATCCCATTTGAAGGTAAGAAACCCTAACCCTAGGTCTGATTTGAAGTTGGATAGTGGTAGGTTATGCAAAGGCTAATCGGTTCCGCTCTTTAGGCTAGGAAACTCCAGTATACGGAACCTCCAACACCTTGCTGATTTGTTGGAATTCCAAGGGCTGAGGTGAGGACTTTAAATGTATAAGTTACGTTTTTCAACGCTTTCAATGTCAGATAATGATAGATTCATGATCTGCGTGTAAATGCACATGTACAAAGTGCTTTCCGTTCCTGTTTCGATTAACGTTGTAGAATATGGAATTTCACATACTCTAGATATACGTAGAAATACCGTATACGTATTTTTTTTGGAGAAATGTTTGACATGTTATTTAATGTATGATTATACTATATATGGATAAAATACTAGTTTGGCGAAAGGAATCGCCGTAATACATGTTCACTTGTAAATGCTACGTATGTTGAAATTGTGTATTCTAGAAATACCGTATATGTGTAAGTTTTGGAAATGTAATTGTCATGATTATTTGTTATATGATTATGGTATACATGGATAAAATACTCGTTTGGCTAAGGGATAGCCCTAATACATGTTTTGCTAACATGCACCATGTATGTTGTAATAGTGTATTCTAAGTGTCTGTGAAAATGACTGAATGAGTATGGAATTCTCATTCGTGCTTGCCATGACTAATTGTCATGGATTCATGATTTATGTATTGGCGATGCCCCTTTGACGAAAGGATTTGCCCTAAGTCACGCCACGGCCAATATACACTATATATGCTAAAATGTGTGGCCCAAGTGTTTGTGGGAATAGCTGAATGAATATGGAACTTGGGTTCCTGCTTGCCATGACTATCCGTCGTGGGTGTACGCGTGTTATGTTATGGTTGGGGCAACTCCCTAGTGAAAGGATTTGGCCTAATGCCTATGTGATCGACATATGTCATGTATGTTGATGTATGTTTGTTTAAGTGTTTCTTGAAATGTCTGAATGTGAGTAGTTAGCAAATTGTAATGTATAAGGGTGTTGAGATATGATTCTCAACCTCTTTTAACTATGTGTTATGATCTCCTTTGATAGTTGTGTGATTAGGAATTGAACATGTACAAACTCATGCTTGTGTTGTAATTCATAACATGCTCAACTGCTTTATGATTTTAACTGTGTGTAATGCATATGTTTAAATTTATATTTACGTTGTATGATCCGTCATGGGTGATGGGGGAGCGGAGCAACGAGTGCGTCAACAGCCCTGGCAGCCCTAAACGGATAATACCAGACCTTGACTGTATGAGTTGAATCTTGATCCATTATTGCTTTATTTATCTGCAATTGATTGTGTTTGGGGCTATGATTATGGCCCAGGCAATCGGTAACGAGATTGAACTCGTGGCTGAGATTCATTTGCCACGTGGGATGTGTTCGACGAACTCGAGTCGTGCGTTGCTGTCGGCAGTGGCTAGGCCATACGAAGTTGTTTATGCACTTCATGTCGTGCAGCTCAACGGGCGATCGTGCTAGTCAAGCTCGTCAAGTAACCCGATCTGTCTTATGCATGTTCACCCTGTTTGGACGCTACTGCTTGAACCTAGGGTACCAAACTTACCAGTGAAACTCCCTTTTAACCATGGTACCTCGATCCGCTAAGACGCATGAGCCGGGCATGGTGGTATGGGACACCGTGGTCGAGCTGTCGGCCTACGCTGGGGCCATGTGCCTCCCCGTAGTGACCATTGAGCAACCAACTCGTGAGCCGAATATGGTGGTATGAGACACTGTATTCGAGTTGTCGATATATACGGCGAGAGCCGAGTACGGTGAGACCTGTACTCGTGCTGACGGGCGACGAGTCCTCCGTTAGTATCTTCGAGTATACTCCAAGGGTCTGTGATTGGCGACGAGTCTTTCACAGCAACTAGAGTATGAGTGGAGCCGAGTACGGTGAGACCTGTACTCGAGCTGACGGCTAGTGATTGAGCCGAGTACGTGTGAGACCTGTACTCGAGCTGACGGTCAGCAATTGGGCCGCATACGGTGAGATCTGTATCCGTGCTGACGGGTGACGAGCCCTTTGTGATGCCTTCGCTAAGCTTCTCAAACCATAATATCGTATGAGATTAACTAGGATTGACGACCCTAGAATGGATCATGTTTGGGAATGATACAAGGGAGGTACCTTAGTTTTCCAATACTGCTGTTTGAAATGGACTAATAATAACTTGGTAATCATGAGCATCATCGCACCGCATGTGCTTTGTAGATGTGGCGCACTGAGGGAGTTAAGCATTCGCGAACGTAAGATGATGTCGCTTGAGGGTGGTTTGGCAAGGGCATACAGCATCATGTCATTTCATTCTTGCATTTAATAAGAGTAGTTAGAATTGTTTGATTTGTACTGCTTTATCATTACTGCTTGATTGAATTGATAACATGTTAACCTATGCTTTACTGTTCCACTGAGTTGATCACTCACTCCCACGTTACGGGACGGTGTTGTACACACCAACCAGATTTGTTGAGTTTCAGGTGATGGCGATGCTTG
This sequence comes from Magnolia officinalis, assembly GCA_021015155.1. Classification (NCBI taxonomy): domain Eukaryota; kingdom Viridiplantae; phylum Streptophyta; class Magnoliopsida; order Magnoliales; family Magnoliaceae; genus Magnolia; species Magnolia officinalis. The sequence continues at coordinate 53,442,629 of JAJHSJ010000010.1, forward strand.
TGAAGCAGAGCCGGACTACTTCTATGATGATAGGAGGATTTCTCCTATCTGTATCTCTCTGGCAGGTCAATGAAGACCTGATATTGTATTGACGGGGCTATGGTGCGTGGGATAAGAGACATTACACTTCCTCACATTTGGTATATTTTAGAACTGCACTTGTATTTATTTAACCTGGTGGTAATGTTATCACACTCTGGAGACTCATCATAAGTTATATATTTTATCTATCTATCACAGTCTTCCGCTTGCAAATTTAACTGTCTCTGGAGTATGATATGCTGTTTTGGCTTAATCTCACTCATGTTCAATGCACGAATTTAGTCAACATTCAATCATCATTCATTTTGTTGCATAAGTGATGTTCTGGAACTCGGGAGTTGAGTTTATGTTCGACCCCGATTTTCAGGGTGTTACAGTCTCGTTTTAACACTAGAGATCTTGGTATTGATCCCTGCGGTGGTGGCTAACATGGAGGTGTACTAACATGGGGTGTGTACTGACTGGGTGTGGACTGACAGTGGGGTCCATGGGACCCACCCACACCGTTCATCCACTCAGTTGGGCCCACCCTCCTGCCTGTGTTGTATCCATGTCGTCCATCCATATAAAATGGCCTCACCATGATGTATGTATTCCCGTGGGCCACACCACTGAGTGGAGATACCTCGTTATAACGCTGAGGCCTTGGTACCGCTCCCTAGTGTGGGTGGTTAGCAGTGAAGTGTCAACTGACGTGGGGTCCATGGGACCCACCCACGTTGCCCATCCATTTCGGTGGGCCACACCACTGTATGTGTTCGATCCAAACCGTCCACCATCTCTGGACGGTGAAACCACGTCCATGTGGGGCCCTTCGTCCGTGTGGGGCCCTCCCTGACACTCCCAGATCCATTGCTCAACTGGCGGACGGAGTGAAAGATACCTCGTCTCAACACTAAGATCTTAGCATCGATTCCCTAGTGCAGGTGACTAGCAGTGAACAGATTGTGGGGTCCATGGGACCCACCCACATCGTCCATCCCCTCAGTTGGGCCCCACCATGTTGCATGTGCTGTATCCTAGCCGTCCACCGTCTTTGGACGGTGGGGCCCACCCCACATGTCGGGCTATACCGTGATGTGTGTCGCTGTCCAGGCCTTGGACGACCTGGACGTTAGTCATATAATATAATATATATTATATTATATTATATATTATATTATATTATATATATATATGATATATTATAACATAAGATATATATTATATAATATATGCTATTGTGGTGGGCCCTACATGGGACCCACATCTGTTTTGTTACAAAGAAAGAAAAAAAAGGGGTAAAGCAGATATGCTGCTCCTTAAAGCAGCCACGTGCTGCTCTCTCTATCTCTCTCTATCTCTCTCTATCTCTCTCTCTCTATCTTAACGTCCAGAGCCCTGTGGGTCCCACCATGATGCACGTGTGTTCTGACGGTGGGACCCACCCTAGATGTATGTGTTTCATCCCCCTAGCATGGGCCCCAACGATGTATGTGCTTTATCTACACCGTTCACTGTTTGAACGGTGGAGCCCACCATGATGCATATGTTGTGTCCAAACCATCCAACCATATTGAGATATCATTTTATGGCGTGAACAAAGGAGAGGGTCAGATCTAAAGTTCATGTGGGCCCCCACCATTTAAATAGTGGACCGTGACATTCACCGTTCAAACTCCTATGCACCACAGTAGTTTCCGATTAAGTTGATATTTGTTTTCATTTCATCTATCTCTATGTTAACTTATGAATAGATTGGATCTCAAAATATATAAGGGTGGGCCTAACTGATATACCTGAGGCCTATTTGATTCGGCCCATTTGATTGGCTCATTTGAATCGACCCATTCGATTCGGCCCATTTGAATCGGCCCAATTCGATTCGGCCCATTGATTCGGCTCATTTGACTCGGCCATTTCAATCGGCCCAATTCGATTAGGCCCATTGATTTGGCTCATTTGACTCGACCATTTGAATCGGCTCATTCGATTCGGCCCATTTAAATCGACCGATTGATTCGGCCCAATTCGAATCGGCCATCAATTGAGATTCCACCATGATGTATGTGATGATGTTTTTCTTGGCGGTCATGACTTGGGAGCAATGATGGTTCGACGTCCACATTGATGGGCAATGATGGTTAGATGTCCTCATTGTGACCTTCCCTTAGGCCTTGTTAGACCCATTATCTTCGTAGGATAACCCAAATAAGTGGGCCCCATTCGCCATATGTGATTGATCGATTCCGACTACCGATTTTGATTTTTAGTGCCGATTGCCGAGGCCGACGCCGATTATCGATATCGATTATGAGAATGTGACAACATAGCATCACGATAAATGTTATCATTTGTATGCTTGTGATGAGATGAGTGATTGATCATAGCACATGCCTTTGAGCAGATTGTTTATGGGCTCCCTGATGGGCAAAGTTGTCTTACATGAGCACGCGATACGTACAAGATTGTTGCATGACTGGATTGCGTGATTCATGCATCTTATATTGTGTGACATGTGTACTGTATGCCCTAGTGACATCAGGGTAGTAGCCTCCACAGGTGTATCGTGGTTGGCTGGATTGGATACCGAAAATCTTGTTCTACATGGGGTGCTATAAATATCCCTGGGTGAAAGTCCTTAAACCCTTATGGTAACAAGAGGTTGCTCCAAGTCTAGACCGAGTGGATGTAGGAGTGTCGAGTGCCTATTACCAGGAGGCCGTGCTTTCCACTGTGTCGTGGTTGGTTGGAAGGGGGTGCGGCCTTAACCGCATGAGTGGAGGGGGCAAAGCTAGGCTGAGTTTGACCAGCTCGAGGAATGGGTCCGCTATCGACTAGCTGAGCCTGATATTAGCAGGCAGATAGTGAGGTCTCTTCCACTTACCTTATTGCACGTGATGGGGCTGCAATCTGGTTTAGAGTGTACTAGACCCCGGTGATATTCCAGATTTGAGATATATTGATACGTGGACTTAGATGAGGATTTGTATGCTTGAGTTGCATCTCGCATCGCATGGCCCTAGTATGACCGACATCATTCATGGCTTGCATCGCATAGCCTTGGTACGACTAACGGTATTCATGGAATTATCAGCATGTTCTGCATTACTCTGATACTGCATAACTATATTACTACCTTGCACACACACTCTCACCACCCTCTAAGCTTTCTATAAACTTATGTATGACCGTTGCGTGCAGGTGACGTTGGATCGTAGCAACGCTGAGGCAGGAGCGCATATTAGATCAGCTTGGAGCTTTTGTCTATCATCATTGTATTTCCCTTTAAGCTCATTGTACTTATAAAGTTTTTGATCATAGTAGAAATGTGATGGAGTTTTTGGTTGTTGTTTGTGGGTTATGCCTTTGGTTATGCTTATTATGAATCAAACAGACGTTGGAAATCCTCCTCGTAGCATCTCAGGATTGGAACCTGGCGAATAGGCACTCGGAGCCGAGAATGGGGTACTACGGAGGCTGTAGGCACCGGATTCGGCAATCGGAAATTTTATGAGCCCAGTTTTTCGAGTTTAGGGCATGACACCTGGATTTAGAGGAAAAACAAATATCGTATTGGTCCAAACTTGGTAGCCCCAAGAGTTTTAATGGTGGATGTTCAAACCCACTGTTTCCTATAATGTGGTCCACCCGATCCTAGAACTGTCTTATTTTTAGTCTTACTCCTTAAAATTATCTTTCAAAGTGGTTGAACACTTTGGATGCAACACATGCATCATGGTGGGTCCCATAGATAAATGGCATGGATGAAATAGGTGGGACCCATGGAACTTGCCGCCGTGTACAGCAGCTGGCAGTGGGGTCCACTTGCTGTCGTGCATAGCAGCAATATTGTTGCGTGAACATGCAACTGTTGGTGATTAAAAGAGGCAAAGGTAGGTCCCACGTAGGGCCCACCCTTATATATATATATATATATATATATATACAAAGTATATATATAATATTATATATATATATATATATATATATATATATATATATATATATACAAAGTATATAATATAATATTATATATATATATATATATATATATATATATATATATATAGCTGCTGCCAGTGCAGCTTTACTGCATTAAAAGGGAGCAGAGGTGGGTCCCAGGTAGGGCCCACCCTTCTTAGCTAATATATGATATTAGATAATATTATAATATAATATATAATATATAATATATTAATATTATATTAATAAAGATGCAACATCCAAGCCTTGGACGGCCTGGACATGCACATACATCAAGGGAGGCCCCACACGTGGGGTGGGTCCCACCGTCCAGGGACAATGGAGACTTCACACGCAGCACGGTGTGGCCATCCAAATGAGTGGATGGTGTGGGTGGGTCCCACGGACCCCACTGTCCGCACACACTTCCCTGTTAGCCACTCGTACAGGGAATCAATGCCAAGACCCCAACATTGAAAAGAGGTATCTTTCACTCAGCCTACCACAAGAGTTATGGATTTGGGTCCCATGTTGAAATGAGGTATCTTTTACTCAGCCTACTACTGGAGCAATGGATTTGGGTGTGGATATCGTATCAAGGAGGGCCCCACGTGGACGTGGGTCCCACCTTCTAGGGACAGTGGATGGTTTGGATCAAACACATACACCATGGTGTGGCCCATAGAAAGGGATAGAGGGCGTGGATGGGTCCCATGGACCCCACTGTCAACCCACACTGTTAGTACACCCACTGTCAGTCCACACTCCACTGTTAACCCTACCCCACGTCAGTCCACACTTCACCGTTAGCCCACGTCCAGCGTCCCTGGACGCTGGACAGTGTGGATACCACACAGGCATCATGGTGGGTCCCACATGGACGTGGCCCACCTGACTTTGGATCCATCTAATATTTGTTTTTCCATTTGATCCAGGCCTGTGTGACCATCCGGTCATGCAGGCCCAAAATAGGGATCAAGATGACCCCCAAGTTAGATGAGTACAATGCACACATCATAGGTGGGCCATGATCATAGAGAGAGAGAGAGAGATCGGAGATAACGGAGGGGCCCTGCCACTATGGGTCCCTCATGGATACAAGCATACATCAAAGTGGGTCCCACCACATGTGGCCCTTTAATCACAAAATGAAAAAAAAAATGCAAATGTGGGTCCAAGATCACCCACCGTCCACTTCGTCTTGCTCCCTAGGCTTCCTTTGCTCCTTAGCTTCGATCATAACGGAAGAGATGGAGTTTAGATGGTTGAGATGGGAGATGAGAGGGTAGGAAGTGGGCCACACACAAAGTTCTCATGGAGGCTAGAAAATGTTTGGACGTGTGGTGTTTTTTGGTTGCTTGGAAAGTGGTTTGAGAATGAGAGAGAGAGAGAGAGAGAGAGTTGTAAAGAGAGAGAGAGAGATGGGTGATGGATGTGGTGAGTGATGGGTGTGTAAGAAACTTTTTGACTTTAGGGGTAGATGGTGTAAGAAAGGTATGGGGTGTGTAAGAACTTTTTGACTTATGGGGTTACTTGGGGATGAGTGTGAGGTGATGTGTACTTAATATGTACATGACCCTTGATGGGATTGATTGATTGATTGAGGTGACATGTTGTAGAGATTCTCTTTGGTTTGCAACGTGCGGCATTTTTCTCGAACTGAACGCGGGCCCACATCTCCTGGCCTGGGTATCACCTCGGCGCGCGAGACGCAACATTGGAACCTCGGTGACGGCGCAGTCCCTAGGGTACAAGTCTCAGGTTGAGTCATCTCGGGTTTACAGGACTTGGCTTAGGATCACGCGCAAACATCGGATAAAGGTCAAAGGTTGCCGGAATTTGACCAGGAAGATCGTGGAAGCCTACAGGACGGTACGGACTAGGATACGGGTCTTACATTAGATGGCTCTATGATGGATTCAGATTGAATTAGTATGGTTTCACCCAGGTAGTTGAGGAATAGAGGATCCATGATGTTGACTTCTTCAGTTTTAACCCTAATGAAGAATGCTAGTCCCGTACGGTAATAGTCTCCAATCAGCGATTTGAAGACTATTTCATTGAAGTACTTTTTAGAAAGTGTGTCCAATATTGTGATTAATTTGTCCTAATGGAAAGATGTGACAGAGGACGATGAGGCAACCATTGTTAAGGTTGGAAAGAGAAGGAAAGATTAGGATTCGAAGGTGGAATGATGGAGGAGGCATGAAATGGAAAAGAATGTTTGAAACGATGCTTATATTAGTCGAGGATATAGAGTATTTATTAGAGCATCATTAATTTCTAGTTTTGTACAATAGGTGTACATGCATCACAATGGGGTTAGCTCTTATTTTGAAAAAGGGTAGTTGGAGCTAACGTGTAGGTCTGCATCGGTTAGAGATGATTGCAATGACATTGCCATTGTATCGAAGGACTGCTAGATTAATGAGGAGTCACACGTCGCTTTCACCTTTTTCCACAGGTGAAACGACGTGGGGGGCAATGTTCATCCCTATTGTCACCAATTCTTGTGAGAGCCAATCAGAGCGGGTTGCGTGTAGTTTGGATGGTTTTGCATGGTGTATTTGGAGATCTTTGGGGATATACGAAGAAGATTCTATGATAATACAACTGGAGCACGTTGAGTATCGCCACATCATCCACTAAGCGGTCGAGTGAAGAGAGATCGTTCACAAGCACTCATAGGACAAATGGCGGGTTCAGAAGCAAAGAGGGATAAATCATGCTAAACAGTTACAACAATCGTCAGAACATTGGAAGCATCTAAATGGTCGGGTTAAAACTATAAAGAGCAAAGGATTTCAGCAAAGCATATTATATCATACCAACCCAATCAAACCAAATATATCTTTCAATTATCTATCATATACAATCCTCAGTATAATCCATTTACTTTTCTACCAGTCAATTACATTCCTTAGTGTAATCCCTTTACTTTTCTGTCAGTCACTTACATTCCTTAGAGTAATCATTTACTTTTGCTTGTTGTTTTATATTCCTTAGTGTAATATGTAGCACTAATAAGGTAGTTGTTAACTTTAGTTGTAATTCAGATCTACACTCATATGCTGGATTCAATCTAAGCATCAATCAAAGTTCTTTGTATGTTATTTCAAAATTTATATAAAAAATGGAATTTCAAATATTTTGGTTTCCATCCAAATTTAAAATATTTGTTACTTTTGAGTTGTGGGTTTAGTCCCACATCAGATTTTTCAAAGAAAATGTTATTGTATATAAGATAGGCTTTTTACTTGGGTCTTGAGCCCCATTTAGGGGGCATGCCAATAGATCTAATATATGCCATTAACCACATACGCGTGCACCGAGCTGAGCCGAGCCACGCCACGCCGTACCGTGCCAAGCTGAGCCAAGTTCGAGTCCGAGTTCGTGTGCGTGTGCGTGTGCACGACGCGATGCGACAGGACGGGTAGGGCCAAGCCGCCGACGCAAGTGTACTCGCGTGAGTGTGTGTATGGGTATTCATGAGATTTTATTTATGCAAGAGTGTACTCGCACTTGTGCCTTTTCGTTTTAAACTAGATAGATATGACTGTTCGGTTGGTCGCACCTGTCGGGTTTAAACCCAATAGACCAAACCCTTTCGAAAGGGTACTTAATGTACCACTTCAAAATCTATATAAAGACTTCCTTTTCATTTTCAAAATATGAAAAAAAATTCTAATCCTCTCAAAACTCTCTCTGTCTTTTAGTTAACGAATTTTTGTTGCAGAGTTCGTCGTTGAGTTAACTCAGCACTTTCGGGTAAAACTGCAAGTGGTTCGAGCTCACGTATAATGAGTGCACTGCTGGGACTAGGTCATAATCGTTGTATCCTAGAGGTCGATTGCTCTGGAAACTTGTTGCACATGGGACACTGTTCAAGGGGAGTAATTCAATTTCAAGCTGAGTGACTCACGTAACGCCCCGACTCAACTCTATAAGTCATATATCTCGAATTTTTTATTTTTTATTTTTGTTTCTCGATTTTTAAATAGTTTATTTGATTGAACCAAATATTCTAACAAGTTCTCTATCCAGGAAGGTATTTTTCAGCTGTTCTTTGTTACTGACTGTAAGAATTATTTTCTTATTCCTTTATCTGTTTTGAATAAGTCCTTTTGTACAGAAGGGAAATGTATAACCCATTATCAGAGGATGAACCCTACCATCTGATTATCTCCTAATCATTTTAACATACTGATCATGTGGTTGAATAAGCGACTAATCTTATTCGATTTCATTCATGTATTATGTATCTGCCTATCATGATGCTTGGAGTCATAATTGTTAGATTTGAATTGAGCCACACATTCAATTCTAACACGCCCGCACTTGTCTGGTGACATAAACTGTAAATTGAACCAAAACAATGACATTATTTACATTTTACTACAATGATGATTTTGCTCAGTGATTCATTTCGTCCACAAGTCATTGTAGAATATTAGTTTTATAAGGTTAAAATATGATGGTTACAATTTACTTTATCTGCTTTAGTTAAAAGTCTACTTGACTCTCAATTCACGAGTTAAATAAATAATTACTGATAATAATAAAGGCTCATTTACTTTACATTTCACACTAAATTAAAAAACCAAACAAGCTTGAAATCACTGGCAAAGGAATCTATAATCATTCCACCTTTTCTTGTATTACTTCGCAATAATTATACTTTTTCGTTACAGCAATGTATCACTATGATTTTACTATTGATACACAGAGCCTGTGCATGATCCATCACACAAATTCAGGTAATAAAGATTGAGAGTTTTTGCATTTGACCCGTCGGCAATTTTCAGTTTCGTGCAAGCGGGCGCATGGGACAGTGATCCGAACCATGGATTATATAATCTCCACTTTGGATGAACGGTGTGGAGGAATTTCCCAAATTAAAATATCCTACCTAACCTTCATCTTTAGCTATGTTCTATTTTATTGAGAGTTTAGATCTTGCAATCTAGAGATATCAATCCATGGGAAGCGGATTGGCTGGTGTACCACACCCACCAACAATATAACTGGTGTGGGTACGTGTCGTGCGAAGACGAGCCCTGACGCTCGTCGAGTTCCAGAGTTGTAAGAAACAGTTGAAAGGAGATCAAAGTTACGTTGCCCCAAAATGATGTATTTATTACATCCACACAATTCATCTATTTTTCGAAATCATTCCAGAGCATGATACTAAAAATGAATCGTATCCAAATCTCAACTGGACCACACCACAAATAGCAACGAGAATAATGATTTTGACCGTTAAAACGTAGGGCTCACCATAAACGTTTATTTTCCATCCAATCTGTTCATTAGGTCACAAAGACATTAATGAAGAGGAAAAACAAATATCATATTGATCAAACTTCTGTGACCCCCTAAAGGATTTCAATGGTACACGTTCAATCCCCCACTGTTTTTTTGCAATGTGGTCCACTTCATCTTTAGATTTATCCAATTTTTCTTCTCAAACCTTAATACGAGCTCACCAAATGGATGGACGGTTTGGATATAATACATTCCTCATGATGGGACCCACAAAACTTAGTGACATCAACACACCAGTTAGATAATTGTGTGTGGTACACCAACCAATCTGCTACCCAATCCATGGTAGAGGCCCATCATATCAACGGTCCCATCACAAGATTATAGTCCTGTTAGATAGGGAACCTTACAAGTGTCTCCCTCGTGAGTCTTTATGTAAAGGACACAATGGTGAAATTCCATTGGAAGTGTGAGTGTGTGGGGTCTGTGTGCGTGCGTAAAAAAATAAAATAAAAATGTAAAGGACACAATGAGTAGGATGTTTGTGAGGTGTTGCTTTCTTTTGAAGCTGGTACTACAGCCGTTAGATTCCTGGTCATGTTTCAATGATCCAAACCGTTTACGCGGTGGGCCCACAATCAATAGGGATACCCAAAATTTCTTCAAGAGTGGCAAATTCTATCAATGGCCCATATAAATCAATGGCTAAAGGATCCTTGATATGGAGGAAGCTGTTATCATCAACCAATGAAACATGGAGGAGCCCCAATATATATGGCGTATGGTAACGCGCCAACTTTTCCTGATTATGCAAGATCTGGGCCATTCAAAATGGTAGACCCCATTGGTTATATTATGCGGCCCAAAACTCTACAGACGCATGGCGACATGGACCATTGAAGAATGTGTTAAACCATACTTTTCATACACATGAGGCCCACTTGATGATCAAACCAACCTCATCTTCTAACGATGTGGTCGGTCAAATGAATGCGACCAGGATCTCCCACGCATGTCTTATGGCATGGAGAGGTTTGCTCAAATACATCCGGAGCATTAGGTTCGGACTTTAGCTGTTGGAATGAGGTCTTTCAATGATCCAAGCTGTTGACGTGACAAGGGTTTTCTTAGCCAAGGGATACGCCAAATATCTATGTGATTGAACATTTCAACCCTGTGATTATACAAGGTTCATAGTGACCGTCCATTTCAACGAAAAAGAGCCAAATTTCAAACGTTTGGAAATGATCTAATTTGTGTTATTATTTGAACTCAGTGATGTGATTAGTGCAAGCGGGTCAAAATTGAATGTGTGGTTCAACTGAAACCCAACAACTACTATCCAAGCTTCAAGACAGGCAAATACATAAAATTTTTTTATCATATATGACCCAGACAGAATAAGATTGACAGCCTGTTCAATCACTTTCTCGGCATTGCTTAAGATGATCATATGATTATCAAAAGGCAAGTTGTTCTCAAAATGGGTTACACCCCTGCCTTCCGTATAAAAGGACTCTTCAATACATATAAAACAAAATGAAATATTTTACAGTGAATTGCAAATAATAGCCACCTAACGGTTTTTGGAGGGAGAACTTTGCTTGATTCTCGAAATGAATTCAGTCTAAGAGTGTAGACTCCAATTACAACTAAAGTTAACAACTACTTGATTATTGGTACGGATTAAACTAAGGAATGTAAATGACAGATAAAGCTAAGGATTATACTTAGGAATGTAAATGATAATAAAATAATTGAAAGATAAATTTAATTTGGTTTAGTTGGTATGAGACTCATTCTTCTGCTAAATTACTTTGCTATTTATAACCTTAACGTCTCTGAGCTTCTTTGCCGACTCGATCACATTCTACTCAACCACTGTTTCTTTACGGATGATGTGACATCACTTGATAGATGCCAACTATATACAAGTAAAATCATCTTCGAGTATCTCCATAGATTTTAAATACACTATGCAACTCTTATAAAATTACATGTGTCTCTCTTTAATTGGCTCTAGTAGGAATAGACAAAAATAGGGTAAAACATTCCCCCCCACATCGCTTTGCCTTTGGTAAAATGTGAAGGCGACGTGTGAACCCTCATAAATGCGGTCGTTTTATAGGACATGTGGCGACGCCTCATTTAGCACGCGTGACCGAAACAATTCCAAATGATGGCCGTGCTTTCCTTTTTTGAATAGAGAGTTATTCCCATGGTGACATGTATAAAGGCATCGTACCATATGAGATCATGATTATACCCTAATTAATGCAGCCGATTTAGTTCGATATATACCCCATTTTAACACGTTTTCTCATTTCTCAAGCTTTCTTCCATATTTCTTTGCTTTTGAAACCTAACTCTCTGATACTAGTGACGACTGCTTCCTCATTGTCTGTCTTTTCAACCTTACAACAAGATGATCTAATACATGCATTAGAAGATCTTTTCCAAAAATTCACTAATGATATCATCTTCAAATTGCCACTTGATGGTTATTATTGCCTTGGCCCATCCTTCATTTCCGGAATCGAAGTTGATGAGATCTGCTTAATGGACTTCTTCTTCCTAATCTGCCATGGTGAGAACATGTTGATTCAGTCCCAATTGATTCTCGATCCTTCCAATGCCCTAAAAGCCTCACAATCCTGGTCGAAACCTTTACTAGGATGACATGATTGGTTTGATTGTGTCGCTGCACAGCATGAGGTTTCTTAAAGAAAAATTGGTATTTATGAATGCTTCAAACTATCATTATATGATTACACACACGACCCCCCCTCTCCTCATTATAGCATTAACATTTTAGAATTGATCCACAAATACCTTTTTCTTCCTATGCAGCCTTATGAGTCCAACAATTTTGGACATCTATGCCCTTACATAGTTTCTTCCTTTTGACGAAGCAGTTTTTCAAGCTTCGCTCATAATGAAGAGAGACATTTCAGCAATAATGCCGACAAAGCCTATTACCATTTCATGATCGCCTATAAAAAACACGAAGGCTAGGTTAAGTATAAAGAACACAACCTTCTTACTACTATGGATCTGCCGACATCTACTATATGTGAACTCTCTTTAGATCACCAATAAATATGTTCAACTAGTCGAGGAACTTGTTTAAGGCAGAAAACTAGCACTTGCACACTTTGTGCTCTGCCACTTATACAGAGGCATGTATGAGCTAACTACCAAAGGTCTTTTTTCATGGTAGAGGGCCGTTATGGCTTCTCCAAATGTGGTTATATGAATATTTTCATTCCTTTCTTGTACCTTCTCCTCCTCTTGATAATATCGTTTATACTTCTTATGATCACCACAATATTCATTTTCCTCAAGAAGTTCATACTTTTTTTATTTACATATATGGACTCTCTTTTCTTTCCTCTTAATGCTGGCAAGCGTTATTGCACTTTTACCCATTTTTATTTAAAAGAGTTTGGCCCTGCCTGATTTATAGGCAAATTTGAAGAAATTGATAAATAGTCAACCTCTCTGATCCTTCAAGCTTGGGAGAGTTACCTCATATGTAGGGACTTCCACTATGGCTTCATAGTAGAGACTGGCAAGAACATCAAGTCCGGAATCAAGCAATATTGTCCGAATTTACTTGCTCGACAATTCGGACTCGTTTAATGTATTCCTTATCCTTTCACTCAAAAGACTTGTAACCAACCTCCTTACTCTCGGCTGATCATCGATCAGATCGAATTCTACCATTCTCTTCATTCCACCTTCCAGTCAGCCAGCATGTCTTTTGATCTTTCCAAATTTCTTAACTGTCCCCAGATAATGGACACCTTTTGTCAAGCCCCAAACTCGAAAACCGGGCTCACAAAATTCTCAATCGCCGAATCTGGTGCCGACAGCCTCCATAATACCCCATTCTCGGCTCCCAACGCTCATACGCCGGATTCCGATCTTGGGATCCTACAAGGAGGATTTTCAACATGAATTTATCTTATAAGAAGCATAACCACAAGTATACCCAAATCATAAGAATAACATCATCACCACATATCCACTAATATAATCAATTGAGTACAATGTTGAAAGGGAAATACATATATCGAAAATTAAAGATCCAGAGGTCTGCTGCATGCTCCAAGCTCCACGCTGTTGAAACCTAACGCCTCCTGCACGCATCTATCGTGCATAAGCTTATAGAAAGCTTAGTGGGTAGTGAAAGTGTGTGAGCAGAATATGCATGCTCAGAATCTAATATCAGAGTAAACGAAGATATTGATAAGTCCACAAGCCATACAATATCAGAATAAGTCGAAATACTGACGAGATCATGAATCATACGATATCAGCGTAAATGGAAATATACTGATAAGTCCATGAGTGTCATCAGCCGTACCAATGCTATGTGATGCAAGACATGAATGCTAATGGCCATATCAATGCAGAAACATGGCAACCCAAAATGCTAAATTTTACGTATGCAATGCAATATGCTGTGCGAATGAAATGAACAAGCTGGAGTGAATTCAGGATGATAGTACGTGGTATCACAGGCTATGGGGTCCATCACAAGGGACCTCTATCCAAACCAGTCCCATACCTAAATTTGGATAGTCAGACTCAATGTGGTAAACTCCTTATCTCAGGTTAGTAGTGCGCCCTAACCGAAATCCTGACCGTTGCGACAATGTACGTAACAAATAGTTATGCACCATCTGTGAGGACTGCGTGTATGACAAGCAGAAGAGGGTAAGCTTCAAGAAGACGGGACGCGCTCCAAAGACACATCTGTTAGAGCCTGTACACACTGATGTGTGGGGACCGACACAGGTATTATCTCTTGGTGGCTCACGTTATTTTATTACCTTTATTGATGATGCTAGTAGAAAACTGTGGGTCTACTTCTTAAAACATAAATTTGATGTATTTGATGTATTTAAGAAGTGGAAAGTTATGGTAGAAAATGAGACAGGTAAAACAGTAAAGTGTCTCAGATCTGACAATGGGGGAGAGTATTGTGATAAGAGGTTTGAGGAGTATTGTGCAGCAAATGGAATCAAACATCAGAAAATGATTCCAGGGACACCACAACAGAATGGTGTGGCTGAGTGCATTAACAGGACCATCCTTAAGCGCGCCAGGAGCATGAAGTTACATACAGGGTTGCCCAAGGCCTTTTGGGCAGATGCTGTGAATACTGTCGCATATCTCATCAATAGAAGTCCCTTAGCACCATTGGATGGTGGGCTACCAGAAGAAGCGTGGACGGGGAAAGAAGTGAACCTTGCACACTCAGAGTGTTCAGTTGCACTTCATATGTTCACATTGATGCAGAGCACAGAAACAAGCTGGATGCGAAGTCCAGGAGGTGCACGTTTATAGGCTATGGGCAACATGATTTTGGTTACAGGTTCTGGGATGCAGAAAACAGAAAAATCATCAGAAGCAAGGACGTAGTCTTTAATGAAAAAGTGATGCATAAGGACAGTGTGCAGGAAAATAAGGCCGAGAAAAAGGAATTCGTAGAGTTGGAAGAGTTACCGGACATGGGTGTTACAGTGCTACAGGATGAGGCAGAGCCGCATACACCAGTTGTGAGGAGGTCTACTCGGGAGAGGAGACCCACGGTCCGATACTCACCCTCCTTACATTATCTACTACTGACAGATAATGGTGAGTCAGAGTGTTTTGAAGAGGCATTACAGTCAGATATATGGGTTAAGTGGGAGCAGACCATGGATGATGAGATGGACTCTCTTGAGTCTAATCGTACATGGGAACTAGTCACTCTACCCAGGGGTAAGAAAGCTCCTCATAACAAGTAGGTTTACAGACTGAAGGAGAAGCACGATGGTTCGAAACGGTATAAGGCCAGATTGGTTGTGAAAGGGTTTCAACAAAAGGCAGGTATCGATTTCACTGAAATATTTTCACCGGTAGTGAAAATGTCTATGATTCGCATTGTCTTGAGTATAGTGGCTTTAGAGGACTTACATCTAGAACAGCTAGATGTTAAGACAACCTTTCTTCATGGGGACCTTGAAGAAGAGATATATATGCATCAGCCAACAGGATACGTGGCACCAGGTAATGAGAACAAGGTGTGCAGACTGAAGAAGAGTCTATATGGCCTGAAGCAGGCCTCGAGGCAGTGGTACAAGAAGTTCGATAGTTTCATATCGGGAAACGGTTTTAGGAAATGTCATGCAGACCATTGTTGTTAATTACTTGAAGAAGTTTGATACGTCATACATCATCCTTCTTCTATACGTTGATGATATGCTTGTGGCTGGCTCAAGCATGGAGAACATCTCAGATCTCAAAAGATAATTGTCTAGAGAATTTGCCATGAAGGATTTAGGAGCTGCAAAACAAATCCTAGGCATGAGGATAAAGCGTGACAGAGAAAACAAGAAATTAGTTTTGTTACAGACAGAGTACATAGCCAAGGTACTTGATCGATTTAATATGGGAGCTGCTAAGCCGGTTAGCACTCCATTAGCCAACCACTTCAAGCTATCTAAGGAGCAAGGTGCAAAGACGCAGGAGGAACAGGACTACATGGCTAAAGTCCCATACGCGTCAGCTATTGGGAGTCTCATGTATGCTATGGAGAGCACGAGGCCAGACATTGCTCAAGCAGTGGGAGTTGTTAGCAGATTCATGAACAACCCCGAGAAGGAACATTGGGAAGCTGTGAAGTGGATCCTTAGGTACTTGGTACGTACTAAGGACGTAGGTCTGTGTTATGGTGGATCGAAAATCAAGTTACAAGGCTACGTGGATTCAGATTTGGCAGGAGATATCAACAGCAGAAGAAGCACTACGGGTTATGTTTTTACTCTGGGTAGTGCTGCAGTCAGTTGGGTCTCTCAGTTACAAAAGATAGTATCTATCAGTACAACAGAAGCAGAATATGTTGCGGCTACAGAAGCATGCAAGGAGATGGTGTGGATGCAAGGTTTTATGGAAGAGTTGGGTAAGAAGTAAGCAGATTGCAAGCTGTACAGTGACAGTCAGAGTGCAATACACTTGGCTAAGAATTCAACCTTTCATTCAAGGACCAAGCATATTGCCATCAGATATCACTTCATACGTTCGTTACTGGAAGATGGATCGATTGCTCTGGAGAAGATTCATACAAGTGAGAATCCTGCGGATATGCTGACCAAGGCGGTCACAAGGGAGAAGCTAAAGCTCTGTTCAGCTTTGATTGGTCTTCAGGCTTGAA
Source organism: Magnolia officinalis (assembly GCA_021015155.1). NCBI lineage: Eukaryota > Viridiplantae > Streptophyta > Magnoliopsida > Magnoliales > Magnoliaceae > Magnolia > Magnolia officinalis. The sequence continues at coordinate 53,459,085 of JAJHSJ010000010.1, forward strand.
GACGGGGAGGTGGTGCACTCCGGATGAAGAAGACAAAGGTTTATGGAGATGTGTCTCCAAGTGGGAGATTGTCGAGAAGTGGAGCCACATCTGGGGCCGCCCACGACCAGTCGATGTTGCGCGGATTTCGTGTCGCAAGTCCTTTCGCAACTGGGATGCGAAAGGAGTTCGCGGATTTCGTGTCGCAAGTCCTTTCGCAACTGGGATGCGGAAAGGGAAGTTGTCAAAACTATAAATTGGGGTCCCTAGGGCTATTCTAGGTTAAGGTGAATATTAGAAAATTATTCTAAGGTGTGGGCAAGGGATTTTCTCTGTACTTTCAAGGGAGAGGTTAGTATATTGCCTTGTAATCTTCGTTTCTCTTCATAGTGGAATTTTGCATCTGTGGTTTTTTACCCTAGTTTGGGGTTTTTCCATGTATATCTTGTCTTGTGGTTTGTTTTGGATTGCTTTGATCTATTTCTAGTTTATATTTCTTCTTGTCTATCGTTTGTGGGTGAGGCCTTAGATTGGATCTAGGCTCACTGCGTTGTTGGCGTGCTGCGCAACATGACATATAAAATCTTCTTTAATGTCTTCCAAATCTCCAAATCTTCATCTCTTTTTTAGCTTTAATCTTCTCTTTTAAGTATGTATTCATCTTTAAGTCCAAAATCACCTCGCATGTAGAAAAAAATACAATTATATCAAATTAACACTTAAATACCAGGAAAGCTAATGTAATTGAGAGGATATATATATAATTAGATGTTCCATGGGTGCACAAGGAAGTCTATAGTTAACACAACTAGATGTTCGGTTTTCTACTTTTATGATAACATTAATAATCAAAAGAGTATTCAAGACAACAAAAGCCTAAAGTAAAACTTTTCTTACAGTTAAATATTATACTCATCCAACTTTTTATTTTTCCATCGATGGCTTTCAATTATTTTCAAACTTTTTTTTTTTTTCACCATGGTCATTTCATGGAACTTCGATAGGTAAACCTTTTTTTATGATAACCATTTTTTAGTTGGATATTACTTTATTCTTTTTTTCAATTCTTTTCATTGAACATGATGGACAAATTTCTCAGGTTTGGTTCCTATAATAATCATCAAGTTAACACTACAATATCAAACTAAAACTTTAATATGTAAGCTAGATGTGATATATGAAATCATGACTCGATCAATGTTTACAAATCTTAACAAAAAATTAAGAACTTCTAACTCAACTTTGAAATTTATTGAGTAACTACCAATTCAAGTTTCAAAAATCTTCAACATTAAGTATCTTATTATTTTAATGTCTAAATTATCTTCAAAATCATTTAAATTCATAGAAAAATTTAAATTTTTTGAAAGTTTTTAGCTAAAAAATTCAACCAACCTTTCAACACAATTCCGAAGAATTTCTAAAAGAAACCAAGCCCCCCCAAACCTAAATTCTACATTGTCCTCAATGTATAAACATATGCAATAAGAGAAACATGAGATAAGCAAAAATAAATAGGAGTAGATGAAAAGTAACCGAAAGACGATAGACAAATAATCTAATGTGAACTTTCTATCAATTGATGTTTTAGCAACTAAACTAAATTAATAAATCAAACTAATCATAAGAAAGTAATAAAAAAGTTCTAATTTAGAAAAGCAATGGGAAACCTATAGATTTTATACAGATAGGTTCCTCCTTTAGCCAATATTTCGATAAATTTTTCAGTAAATTTCTCAACAAAATAATTCAAAAGCCCTTTTTACTGTAGGCTTGGATGTCCTGGATTTGTATGTTTAGAGAAATTTATGAACCTCAACAAAATATCTTCTTTTAATCCCCTGAGGTATCTAAATTTTATAGGATTCATCTATGATAGAAAAATGATCAGTGTTAGTACACCATAATGAATCAAAGACTACAATTAATTGTAAATTAGAGAAATCTTCTTTAACCAGTGTAGTCTTAACAAATTCCTAAGTTTCAAACTTTGGTTCAAATTCCTGCTCCTCCACCTTTAATGGTAAACATTTAAGACTTGTGGAAGGAGGCTCTTTAGAGCAAAATTTTTCTCAATCATTGTCAAATACCGAGGTACAATCTTGCGAGGCATCCACTATATCTTTAATAATGTTATCATTAGAATTCTTAAAGTGTATCAAGCAAACTTTTATAGATTTGGGTCATTTAGAAAAAAATGGACTCATCTTCCACAATAGGATCAAACATGTCAAGTTGGTGGATTGTATCAATATCATCATGTTTGAAAATTCCATGTCTCTGTTGATCATTAACTAGCACCTTAATTGAGATTGACCCTTGAAAAACAGAACCATAAACTCTTGAGCATACTCCAACTCCTCCTTATTCTTAAATTCAGTATGCTCAATAGGCAAATTGAGAGAATGGAGATCACTCTCCTCACATTATATTTCTAGATTAGGCTGAGGCTGGACTAGACAAGCCTCTTCTTGTAAGTAAATTCTTTAAATAGAGGATTCAGACATATCTAATGATGTTCTAATGTCTTCGAATGTTTATATAGTGTTTCAATTGAATTGCTCTTGAGCATCCATAAATTTCTGAATTTGATTCTCATGGGTTGTTTTCGGTTAAATCATATAAGTAGGAGTCCCAAGGGAATAGTCATTAGAATCCATGGTTGGTTCACCTTTCCAATTCACTCTCTGATGGTTCCACCAATCAAGATCATATGTGTCATATGTGTTTGTACCTTATATGACTGAGTCATATTTTCGGTCACTCAGGGTCGCATCCGTACATATTGTGCATACGCATGCTTATTGGTCACAAGATTATTTTTCATTGTACGATCATATTTCAAGAAAGGGGCCATAAGATGTTGAGCACATTGTAAGCAATCGATAATGGCACAACCGAGTTCGAATGGCGCTAAGCAAATAATTAGTTAATGGTCGAAGTTTGTATGAATGGTGACAGATGTCAAAAGACTAGAGAAGTAAGATCGTGGGAAGAATCTGGATGCAGAGAGCAGGAGGAGGCAGTTATAATAACCGTCAGACCGTGAGAAGCATCTAGATTAGCAAAGTAACAATATAAATAAAAGGTTAAGCAAGTTTACAAATTGTCTCATGCCAACCCAAACAAACCCGCAAATCAATTATCTTTAATTATCTTTCAATTATTCTGTCAAATTTACATTTCGTAGTGTAAATTATTTCCTTTAGCATGATTATTTACTTTCCGCATCTTTCGTTTACATTCCTTAGTATAATTCATAGTGTAAGTACATTAGTTGGTAATTGTAGATGTAATTAAAGCAATGTCTAGCGGTCGATCTTAACCTTCCTTTTCGTTCCACTTCACTTGCATTAAGGAAGTCCTTTCGTACGAAAGGCAAGGAGGAACCCATCATCAGAGGACGAACCCCATCATCCGACTATCGCTTGATCCATTTACGTACACTTTGAGAAAGTGGCTGAATAGGCGACCGATCTCCTTAGATTTCAGTTACACCCGCCTTGGCACTCGGGGTCATAGTTGCTCAGTTTGAATTGGAATCACCATCCCAATTATGGCACACCCACATACTCAGCACATGTGTTAGAGAGAGCATCGCCAGAACCCCGATGAATAATATGTGGCTGTACTCAATAGTTATAGACAAGCATTATCACCCATAATAATGACGCATTGTCTTCTTAACCAGTGGATGATAATTGTTCTTACTTATATAATCACGTATTGACTTCTTAACTAGTGGAACATTATATCCCGATCGAATCTCGATCGTAAATTCAATTAATTTATGAGACAAAGGGCGTTTCCTAACATAATGATATACAACCCTTTAACCAATGTCTCATCTCTTAAAAGTTGATTAGAGTATTTGCATGTCCATTCCATCATGAACATAATGAAACCCTAATACTTAACCTAAAAAAAATCTATAGAAAAATCATACAACAATTAAGGAAAGAAAGCAGAGGGAGTGGGAAAGGATGTTACCAGAAGAGAGGAATTAAAAATCCTACGAAACCAAAACAAGTGAACAATGTTAGTAATGTTAGAAGATCTTAAAAACATTCTAAGCCCTAAAAAAATGCCAAAATTAAAAAACCTAAAAATCTAGGTTAGAAGAAAAAAATCAGAAAAATAAATTAAACATATCCTAAAACAAAAATTAAGCATAGAAAACCTAAACCTAATTGTGTTCGTGCTACTCCCTAGCAACGACACGAAAAACTTAATCAAACCCAAGGGTTGAAAGCCCTAAATGTAGGGCTACGATAAAGTAATAACTCGGTGAGACCAAGGTCGAATCCATAGGGAATTGGGAATACAAACTAGAACTATTCTAACAGTATTGGTTTGTTTGGGTTTTCAATCTAGCAATTAGAAAAAAGGGTTTTAAAGCAATAAAGATAAAAGACTAAGGATTTAGGAATCCACTCATAGCAATCATAATATTCAATTTATTGATTCAATAAATATCTCAACTGGAATCAAAGTCCTATCATATCCAATCGAAAGATAATTCTGTTAAATCATTCATGAACACTAATAAGAATATGAATTCAATTGATCGATTCTCTTATTAAGCACCTGGACATCAATCGTAGGGAACTCAAAGTATCTATTGCACTCAGAATCTACAATAAATTAAGAAAATTTATAGATTGATTCATTATCTAAATAAGCATTGTAATTACACTTCTAAGCATCCAATGTGCCCCAAGTCGACAATGGATCAAAGATGAAATAACACAAAAGATTTAAAGTAAAATCTAAATCTATTTCAATATACTATCATCATTCAATCCATTATTATTGAATTAAATAAACTAAATATTGTAATTGAATTACAAGCTTCATCCATTAGCCTTAACTAAGAGATTCGCTCAATATGACTAACATCTTAAAAAAGAAATAAAAGAAAAACTAAAAATGATAAAATAGAATTGAGGTGAAGAAGAAGAAGAATGACGGCTCCATAGAAGCTCTGCCACCCCTAGGTCTTTCTCCCAAGCCCTAATTCATACATAAGAAAGCCTAAAATATACATTTAAATACGGAAAATCCACACCGACTTAGAACCGACTTCAAATTGATACACTTTTATTACGCTTTGGTCACACCAACTATAACTTTCGGTCGCACCGACTAAGTCTATCGGTTGTAGCTGAATTTTTCTATATTCATTTAAAGTCTTTATCTCCCATAGGTCACAATGAACTCTACTTCAGTGGTATTGAACATAGCTTCGGTTGCACTTAAATCTCAAGTCAAATTGTGTCAGAAAATCATATTTTCTTGTTGGACTATTCTATGCACATTCGATCAGACCGAACCAACCTCAGGTGAGATCGAACAGTTTGTTATTTATGTTATTGTACTTCACGATTTTTTAGTCTTTTCTTCATCCTTTGTACTTGGTTTTCTTGGATCTTTGATATTTGAAATCATCATTAATGTCCTCCAAATCTCTAAATCTTCATTTTCTTCAGCTTTAATTCATTTTGAGCTATAATCTTCTCTTTTAAGCATGTATTCATCATTAGGTCCAAAATCACCTCGCATGTATAAAACATATAAATTATATTAAATTAACACTTAAATAATAGGAAATTTAATATAATTGAGAGGATAAATATGAAATAATTAGGCAATACCATCGCCATCAGTACCTCTCCTACAACGGAACACATCTCCCATTCCAATCCAGTATGGGCAAAATTCTCCATTGCACATCGAGTTTAGGTGACCAGAGCGAGAGGTCAAGAATTTTATTCCTAAAGTGTGAAATTAGGGTATGCTGGGAGGGCATCCTTCACAACAATTTTTCAAAAATTCATTGTTCTATGAGGGACAAAATCGGGTAGGTCCTAATCCACTACCACTGGTTAAACCTCAACGGGTGGATCATGACCAGATCAAGCAAATGGTCTAAGAAGGAGCAGGCCAAGTCATCAGGCGCAATATTATCCCCGTCTACCATACGCCATATCCCAAATGGATCGACCGATAGCACCCATTGCCAAGGAACTATCGACCAGATTTTACCTTATTCTCAGGAAATCTTGATTAATCAACCATCGAACACGTAGGTCGATTGACTATGCAGCTTGGTGAACTACCTAACAATGACTATCACAAGTTATAATTATTTGGTCATTCATTGACGGCATTGGCCTTTACATAGTACTCCAACTTACTACGAAATTCAATCCATATATGACAGGAGATTGAGGAAAAATTTTATGCTCGGTTCTTTTCTAAGGACTAGGAGATGACAATGGTCGATCTCACATGCTTCCGATAGTTTCCAGGGGAATGTTACAAGATTTACATTATCCGGTTCAAAAGAACAACAAGCTGGTGTAAGGTCGTCATGACCAAGGCCAAATTTGTGCAAATTGCGCAAGACGGCTTAGAATACAAACTATGAACGAAATTCATTGAAATGGAGTTTGTGGACTTGTATGGTCAAACCAAGAAAGTTTCTGAATATGAGGAGTTTCTTCAAAAAGGAAGCAGGCAAAATAACCGATAATCGGGACATATTATCATGACCCTAACTATGAAGTTGTGATTGCCAAGGTAGTGACAAAAAAAAAAACCACTCATATGTTCAGCACTAATTAAGGCGAAAACAACTGCACCGACCACGCAAAAGGCTCAGAAGATATATACCATTAATATCACTTGGGCGATAAGATATTCGAGATACTACTTGCAGGGAAGTTTATTAAATTTCCCAGTAATCACAAAATACCTATGATTGATGAATTCAAAAAGGTTAAATATTGTAAATGGCATGGGACACATTCCTATTCCATTAACAAGTGTGTTGTGTTTAGGAACATCATCCAGGATAACATTGATCGTAAATTTTTTAAATTCTCGGAGAAGGGAAAAGAAGCAATGCTGATCGATAATGATTGATTTTCACCTAATCTGGACGTTAACATGGCTATAGTGAATCTATGAAAATTGGATCGACCAAGGCAAAGGGTTGATCTTGGTCCTAGTAATTACCATGGCACGTCACGACAACCGAAGTCAGGGTAATATCAGTCCTATACAATGACCACATGTTTCATAGAACAATTGAGAATAATGCAACATAACGACCGAGAATCACAACTACGCAGCCGATGTGCCGGAATGGCCTAAGATGTAAAAGCTCTTCCTCAGCCAGTGAGGCAGGTCGGACATGCAATTTAAAAAAGGAATTGACATGAGAGATACCTATCGACCAAAGAAAGCGTTCTCGCCTCATGACTTCCAGTCTCAGAAGAGGACTGAGTCAAAGAATGGGCAATCCATAACTAACTCAGAAGGAAGTCCAGAAAAGGGTCATGCATCCCAAATTTCCTACCACCCATGAAGCAATGACTCGAACCCAAAAACGTCATTGGTAGCGGCGTCAAGTAGCTAAAAGAATAGAATTAGCAGATACTGAGAATGCATCTCATTCAGGAGCCATGCAATCACGTCCATTCTAGAGAATTCCTCAACCAAAGGAACAACTGACTGTAAACACAGTCGAAGCAGTTCCGAAACCTGTTGTGCATGATTAGGTCATAGAAGATGGTACCCAGCCTAACGATACAGCAGAATAGGGAAACATTAACAATTGTGACAACTTCTTCAATTATCTCAGTGATAACTGGTTCTCAGGGGACGATATACTAATTGAGAAACTAATGGTGATGACTGGAGCATTGTAAGTGTCTTCACCCACTTTCAAGTAGATATGGGCAGCTTCAATGATCAAATGTTGAGTGTTCTGGTGTAGGTACTGAGGAGCAGCACAATTCAGAAACACTTGGGGGGCAATGTTTTAGTTTAGAGATCGTTTTTGGATCATTGTCACCCGTGATGTTCAATTACAACATGGTACTTACTCTTCCATCCAGTTTTCAGGGCAAGTCATCTCATCTTAGTAAGATCGTAGGTGACGTAGAGGAACTCGACCCTCCTTTGGTAATACAACATGCTTCTTTTCCCCTAGAAGATGCGATTAAGTGAGCATCGAGAGTGAGCAAGACACCACAAGTAAATACAGTTACCATGGAGTCATAGGCATCGTTTGAAAGAGTAGTTATATAAAGGCCCACTCACGATATGAGTCGGCAGCTTAAACCGTTATACATATTTGCTCACTTTGAGGGTTGCCTAGTCACAAGAATCTTAGTTGACAATGGGGTTACCATTAATCTTCTCCCAATAAGAATGATGTCAAAATTGAGAAAAACTATGGCTGATTTGATCCCATCTAAGGTTACAGTTAGTAACTTTTCTGGGCATGTCACGAATACACATGGTGTGTTACCTATTGACTTGATCGTAGATACTAAACGAGTATTGGTTCCTTTCTTCGTGGTCGATACTTTGTCCATTTATAATGCTATACTTGAGAGAGATTGGATCCACTCTTTTACGTGCATCTTGGCATCCTTGCATCAATTTATATTAATTTGGATTCCGGACAAAGTCGAATTGGTATTGGCCGATAGCAACCATTCTTGGCTACATCAAATGCAAATGAGGCTTACTATTATGGGGATGAAGTATGACTGATTTTCTTTATTGAAATGAACGAACATGGACGTCCGAACGAGATATATGTTAAAAAGAATCCTGATAGTGTTATGCAAGATATTAATACACCAAGAAACATCGTACCTTCTCGGTCGGTTCCACACTTTATCATCGAAGAAATCCTATGACTAATATACCGATAAATGAGAAGTGAACAGTCGACTTCATGGCTAGAATAAAGAGGTTTGATGAGAGCCTATAAGATGTTGACAATGGTTGTTTTGTAAATTGGGCTGATACGGTTGTTTCGGCCAATGAAGCGGATGGAGATGAAATAGACATGGACCTAAAAGAAGCCCCTGATAAGTTAGAAGATTCTCAAGCTTAGGTTAGGATCCTTTGGTCGAGGTGAACCTAGAAACTGACTAGAACCCTAAGCCAACCTTTATTAGTTGATTACTAAAGCCACAAGATAAAATTGAACTCATTGATTTACTTAGAGAGTTTGTTGATTACTTTACATGGGATTACCATGAGATGTCGGGACTAGATCGAAGCCTACTTGAGCATATGTTACCAATAAAGGAACGATATCGACCGTATAAGCAACCTCCTAGGTGAATGACAACAGAAGTCACTCAAAAAATAAAGGAAAAGATCGAACAATTGCTAAAGGTCAGTTTCATCGGCATATTAGGTACGTCGAATGGATCTCGAATATGGTCCTAGTGATTAAAGGGAATGATAAGTTGCGGATATACATTGATTTTAGAAATTTAAATCTGGCCACACTCACGGATGAATATTCGATGACGATGGCCTACCAGTTGATCGACCGAGCTGTCGGACACTACATGGTTTCCTTCATTAAGGGCCACTTTGGGTATAACCAAATATACATTGCGCTCGACGATGTACAGAAAATGGCATTTAGGTACCTTAGGCATTTAGGAAACTATTGCTGGGTATTTTTACTATTTAGGCTTAAAGGGTAATGAATGTTATATTCCATAATATGATTGGCCAATTCATGGAAGTTTACATCGATAACGTAGTAGTTAAGTTGCTGACATAAGGAACTATTTTGCTCATTTATGCAAGTCGTTTGAACGAATGAGGCTCCACAAGTTAAAAATGAACCCCCTTAAATACGCCTTTGGGGTGTCGGCCGATAAATTTCCGAAATTCCTTTTACACCTGTGAGGGATCAAAGTGAACCAAAATAAGGCTTGACCAATCATAAATGCTCACCTCCAAGGAACAAACCATAATTAAAATGTTTCCTCGAATATGCCATATTTATTCGAAGATTTATTTTCAATTGTGCAAAAAAAAAACTAACATATTCTCTCCTTTGATAAAATTAAAGTAGGGGGTTGAGTTCAAATGGGAGGTAGAATATCAGTTGGCTTTCGAAAATATTAAAGAGTATTTGATGAATCTGCTAGTCTTAATGCCATTAGTCAAAGGTTGACTTCTTAATTGTATGTAATAGCATCGACGAAGTCGGGTGGAGCATTACTAGCTCAAGATGACGATGATCAGAAAGAGTGAGCAATCTACTAAGTCGAACTCTCCTTGATATCGAAAGATGATACTCAATGATAGAGAAGATATTCTTATCTCTGTACTTTGCAACTACTAAGCTAAGGCATTATTTGTTGGTCGAAGAAGTTAATGTAATGGCATTGACCGATTTAGCGAAATATATGCTAAAGCAGCCGATTTTGAGTGGTTGAATCGGTAAATGGGTTTTGGCTTTGTCTAAGTTTGATCTTAAGTACTTACCTCAAAAAACAATAAAATGGTCAGGCTATAGCGAATTTCTTAGTCGACCATCCGTCTGACCTGGAGGACCAAGTCTCCTTGGAGGTTTTAGACTCTCATTATGTGTATTTAACTCTCTAAAAGTTAATTTTTGATGGCTCAAAGACCCATAAAACTTCAAGAGTTGAGGTTATCTTAATCACATTGAATGGAAACAAGTAAGAATTCGCATTCCAGTTAGAATTCAAATGCACCAACAATCAGGCCAAGTGTGAGGTTATGATAATTGGTTTAAAATTACTGATGGAGCTATGCGCACAAAACATGACATTAGTGGGTGATTCATAGTTAGTGATAAATCAGATGGCGGGACCGGTCAAGTGCACCAACCTGGCATTATTACCGTACTATGCATTGACATCCCAAATGTTGGATAGTTTTGTTGAGGTAGAATTAATACATATAACTTGAGATCATAACATGGACGTCAACGAAATAGCGCTGATGGCGGACTGGACTTCTTGACAGGATCGGCCGAAAGGATGGTCATGGTGTAAAGGAAATCCTACCCTCAGTCTTTAGAAGGAAAATAATTGTGAAAATATGTCAAGTTGAGATAGACGGTGATGATTGGAGAACTCCCTTATGGGTTATCTTCAAAGCCCACATAATAAGGCTGATAGAGATCTAAGAAGATCTGTAACGCCCTGAAAATCGAGGGTCGAGCAGAAGCCCAACACCTGAGTTCTAACGCATCACTTATACAACATAGATAATGATGATTAAATGTTGTCTGTATTAGCATATTAAACATGAATGTGATTACTCTAAATCAGCATATCATACTCTAGGGACAATTAAATTATGTAAGTGGAAGACTGTGATAAGTATATAGAGTATATAAGTGGTAAGTCCCCAGAGTATCAATGTGTCGCCAGGTTAAATAAATTACATGTATAGTTCCTAAAATGACAAAATGATAAAGTGTAATGTCTGCTAATCCATATCCCTGTAGCCCTGGTGACGCAACTCCACGTTTACATAAACCCGCCGGAGAGTTGTAATAGGAGAACTCCTCCTCATCATCGTAGAAGTCAGGTTCCGCCTCGTAGGCCTCGACATCACCTGAAACTACAATAGAGTCTGGTTGGTGTTTTAAAACACCATCTCAGAGTGGGAGTGAGTGATCAACTCAGTGGAGCTGTGATCAACTTAGTGGAGCTATAAGGCAAAGGTTAACATGTTATCAATTCAGTCAAGCAGTAATGATAAAGTAGTACAACAAACATTCCTAAGTACTCTGATTAATGCAAGGATGATTTATATTAATGATGCATGCCCTCGCCTACACTCCCTCTGTGAAATCATCTCACGATCGCGGCATGCAACACTCCCGCTGTGCTCAACTCCAACGCCAAAGGCGCATGCAATGCTGTGCATGTGCGTGATTAGCTGAGTTCTTAATTAGACTTATTCATATAGTAGGTTTGGAAAGATAAGGTACCCCCCCTTTATATCATTGACCCAAACAATGATCTATCTAGGGTCGTCAATCCTAGTTAATCACATACGATGGCAGTTCCAGGTCACTACGAAGAGGCTCATCACCTCAGTACAGGCCTATTTTATACTCGAGGTCACTACGGAAAGGCTCGCCACCTTAACGTAGTCCCTATATATACTCGAGGTCACTACGAGATGCTCGTCACCTGATCGTAGGCTGATAACTCGAATACAGTGTCCCATACCACCGTATTCAGCTCACGAGTTTGGTTTGCTCACTGAACACTACGGGGAGGCTCATCACCCTAGCGTAGGCCGACAGTATGACCATGATGTCCCATACCACCATGCTCAGCTCATAAGTCTTAGCGGATCAAGGTGTTAAGGTTAAACAGGCTTTACATTGGTAACTTGGTACCTTAGATTCAAGCAGTAGCGTCCATACATGGTAAACATACATTAGGCCAATCAGGTTACTTGACAAGCTCGACTAGTACGAGCGCACGTTGAACTAATCGACATGGAGCACGTAAGCACTCCGCGTGGCCTAACCACTGTCGACAAACAACATACGACTCGGATTCATCGAACGTGTCTTGTGTGGCTAAAACAGTTCGGCCACCAATCGTGAACCATTACCGATTGCCTGGACTACATCGTGGCCCCAATAACACTCCAAACCATAGCTTTCACATGTGATAGTCAAAGATAGCATGCGACAACCAATCTAAATATAAATCTCATATAAGCATTTTAACAAACACATAGAGTGCATGTTAACATACGCAGGCATTCATCCATAAAGCAAGTAGTAGTAAGTTAGGTTACATGAAGGAAACTGTAACTATAGATAAGGTAATTGTGAATCATATCTAAACACCCTAATTAAATACATTTCAACAAGCATTTCCTCATTCAGCCATTTTATCAAATACTTAAACTATACATATCACATACATGTAATAAAGTAGTTATAATAGGTATTATAACAAATCCCTTCATAAAGGATTCACCATACATACAACAATCATGTATTCTCAATCATTAAACATGGCAAGCATAAATCATAATTCCATACTCATTCAAACATTTCAATAAACACATGGAATGCATTAAAATAAACATAGTTTATATATATGTGTAATATACAGAAAACACCAAGACTAGGCACATGTGACAACAATCAAGTCAGTCATAAATCATTACTGACATTGAAAGCCTTGAAAACCATAACCTAAACAATTATAGTCCGCACCTTCCGTCGATAGGCTCGTATCGAACTCAGTTCGAACAATATGTCTTCGTCTATGACACAACGGCAACCTATAACATGAAATAGGCTAGCTATTTCACTGATCTACCTATTTGAATACCTAAAACAGATTAGGGTTAAGATTTCTTACCCAAAATTGGAATCGAAATCGCTGGTATAGCGACACGGATGAGGTGATTCAGCACGTGGAGGGGCAGGGATGAATCCCTGCAACAATCCCTCACTTCCTCTCTCTTCTCCTCCCTCTTTCCTTCTCTTTTCTCTCTTCTCTCTCCTAGGGTTTAGAAATTCGTATGGAATGAGAAGGGTTTAGGCCCTTATATAGGCCCAAAATTGGTCTCAATGGCCCTAGGGCTATGGTATACTTAGGTTATAACCAAAGAGTGGTTGTTTCGGGCTAATGGAGCTCATCTGGAGTCCCATTTTTAGTATATGGTCCAGAGAAAGTCCTCTAACAATGGATCTATGTTAGGTTAAGTTTTCGGTCCGATCGGATTTACGAATCGACCGTGGAGGACCAGTTTCAGTTTAACGGTCGTCGTCACTCGATCAGGGCCACAAGTACACTGACCTGTGTAGGAAAATTTTCCTGATCCGAGGGTGTATTTGGGTCAGGTTCTGATGGTCTGAAACCTTAAAATTTTTCTGCAAGCGAATAGCCCAATTCACTTAAATCTGAGTTCATTTTTTAAAGATATTCACATTTCTCACACACTTCGCTCCGGGCTCAAGTTGTGCATTTTGGGATATTATTTGGACTTGATTTCAGAGATAGTTGTCAAGCCCAGTAAGGCAGTCATAATCGTATAATTTCGCGTTAATCGGACTTTTGACGCGCGGTCCAGGTCCGATACGGAGTTTCGTGATGCTCCCGAGAGCAACTGGATTTTGAGATTGATCCCAGGTTTCTAGGTAATGTAGCATTAGCGATTCTACTAGTTTTGGGTCTTGCAGTTCGTATAGAAAGTTGTTCAAGCTAATCTATCGATTAATTCAGTTTAACACTTAATTTTCGTCTAATTTCTAAAGAATTCGGTCCTTAGTGATTTCTGCCTGAGGTGGTACTCGGGTCTTTGTATGGATTTTTTCGAGACGTTACAAGATCGGCCATCAATTATGTTATAATTGACAATGAATTGTACTTGAAAAGGACCGATAGTGTGTTATTGAGATACCTAGCTAAAGGAGAAGCTATGTTGGGTGAGGTCCATAAAGGGTTGTGTGGAGCTCATCAAGCTGGGTGAAAAATGAGGCTTATGCTAAGGTGTTATGGATATTTCTGACAAAAAATAATGGTTGATTGCATTCAATATACCAAAAGGTGTGAGGCATGCTAGAAAACAGATTGATACAGCATGTGCTCGCAACTGAATTTCATTTGATTATCAAGGTATGACCATTTTGGGGATGGGCGATCGATTTGATAAGAAAAATTCATCCACCTTCATTGCGCATGGATTCATTCATCATTCTAGACACTAATTATTTCACCAAGTGGGTGAAAGTAAGACTCATGGAAGGAGTTGGTTATAGGGAGATTATAGATTTCATCGAAACTCATATCATCCATATGTTTAGAATTTCCAAATCAGTCAATATGGATCGAGGTGTGACATTTTCAACAAAAGAAGTAAAGGCCATAGTTGACCGATACAAAATTAAAATTTTACACTCAACGCCATATTATGTGTAGGTGAATAGTTAGGCTGAGGCTAGTAAAAAGGTAATAAAGATATTTTTAGGAACATTGTCGAAGAGAATTCCTATGAACGGCGTACAAAGTTGCCTAAGGTGCTTCGAGCATATAGGAATTCACCCTGCATTAATATCGGAATGAGTTTTTTACATTAATATATGGACACGATGCAGTGGTACCCCTAGAGGTCACCGTGCCATCATCAAGAGTCACACATCAAGTCAGGTCGACCCTTCCTCAGTTCACGAAAATCTATGTTGGTCGAGCTGAAAATGTTAGATGACACCCGCATGAGAGCCTGAGACTCTATAGTCGCCAACAAGGCCAAGGTTGCTTAGGCGTATAAAAAAAGAGTGAAAGGGAAGTCCTTCAGGGAATGAGACAAGGTTTGGAAGTCATCGTTACTAATAGGGGACAGGGAGTAAGCCTTGGGCAATAAATGGTCGCTTACTTGTGATGATCTCTATATTTTCGTCTAAGTCCTTAAGGGTAAGGCCTATCTCTTGCATGATAAGGATAGAAAAGTTATAAGAACCCCAAATAACAACCAATTTTTTTTTATAACTTACTACCCTTCTTTATGGGAGGTAATGCAGGGTCAAGTCAAGTAGCAGAAAAAAAAAAAAAGATGATGAATAAGTACCTTATCGCCAATCATGGAAAGAAAAGGAAATTCATTAGTACAGGTAGGGTTTACAAAATAGAAAAAAAATGCAAGACAAGGATTTTGGCCAATCAAACAGCTTTAGTATAGGTTGTCTTGATCTCCTCGAACTCTTTAAGCATGGAAGATCTAGCCTCATCGGCATGCTTCTTCTGACTTGTCCAAGTTTACTACCTTACCGCAATGCGGTCGCGAAAATATAGAACTTCATCATTGTAGCGGCCAATTACAACAACTTCATTTTCAGCTTCCTTATTCCAGGCAACGCCTTCTTATGATCAAGCTTGATCTAAGAGTTCACAAAGACTATGAGTTCCCGAGAGTCAGGGCGATCCCTCCCATGATAGAGACATTCAGTCTCATTGAGATCATCAGCCAGCTCCTTGCGCTATACTTGGAGCGTTTGTAGCACTACCTTGTTAAAAAAGTGTTAATGGTTCCAGTGTAAATAGTGGCTCCAAGTCGTGTCATAGCAGGCAGAAAGGGTCTTGGACTTCACATGAACAGTAGAGTGCTTGTTCATCAGATCGGCATACTTGTGGACCTCCAAGTCTTCCTTGAAGTAAACATCCCCAAGGTGTTGAGTTTAATTAAAACCTCTCGAAGTTCCTTTAGAGGTGGGTCAAATTGAGAAGCCTCGGTAGCATCCCTGATGAAAGGATAGACGTCATGGAGGAGAGCATATTGAGAGAAATACTAAATCCCTGCAGCGAGAATCTCAATTTATTAAGGCTAGGGATTGTGCATAGAAGATCGAGGAAGACATGGGCCAAGTCTATGGATAGTTTGGAGGCAAAGGAAGCAGTAAGAGGTGTAGAATTCATAATAGAATGGAATGATGCTTTTATAAGCATCATTAGAGGCATTTAATGACTAAATGCAATAAGACATGACGATTGGAATAATTGAATTAGCGTTTGCGGCACCAAATCATATTCTTAGGAAGGCGGAATGAGCAACCGAAATAAATGATGGTTGCTTGAAAATTGGTGCACATGTCTCCCCACTTTCACGCGCCCCATCAGCCAGGTAGTTATGACATAAAAGAAGCAGAAACAACTAAGTGTTGACTGTGGCCGAGATTGGAATGTGGCACTGCATCGGTCGATTTTATTAAGAGGAAAATCATCAATGACTCTTTCAGCAAGAACATTCCTTTGCATGGAGCGAGCCAATGAGGTAAATTTCAATAAACATAGTGATATGGGTCTTTTTCTTATTCATTTAATGGTTCATACAGCCATAAGATTCTCATCAACCAAGTTTCCTAGATTGAATGTGGTTGATCACAGTGGTAATACCATTATTTGGTATTTTATGTTCTGGAATGCCAATATCTAAACAGTAATGATATTGTTTTATGTTAGGAACAATACGACCAAGTAGTAATTTATGAGTGATGCACAAAAGATGATAGAAAAGAAAGTTTATTATAAGAAAGGTGGGTCATCGGCTGAGTTAGAGAAAAGAAAGAGAAATGACCACTGGTTTAGAAAAGTTGTTTAGGCACATGCTGCCTTTATTTCCTCAAACTGATGGACAATGCACAGCTTATCAGCCTCTAGAGTCTCCTTCTCATGCTTCCAGTGAGGTCCCTCCTCAATGAAGATGTTTAGGAAGTGCATGAGTTGGTTGATGTGACTGCCGATCAAGGAAACTCGGTACTCGGCCTCTCTCTTGCCAGCAATGCTCACACGCGTTCGAGCCTGATAGTAAGCAATCTGGGAGTCCAAGA
The DNA here is from genome assembly GCA_021015155.1 of Magnolia officinalis. Lineage (NCBI taxonomy): Eukaryota > Viridiplantae > Streptophyta > Magnoliopsida > Magnoliales > Magnoliaceae > Magnolia > Magnolia officinalis. Next base: position 53,476,231 of record JAJHSJ010000010.1, read on the forward strand.
AGGAGAGGAGATCCTCTAGGATGGCAGGATCCTTTGTAGCATAAGCACGCTCTTTCTCCTTAATGTCCTCCATAATTCAGTGCATTGAGCTTGAAGGACTTAGAGCAAGGTTCAGTTGAAGTGATGTACCTTGTTCCAGCGAAGGCGGTCGCTCCTTGCTCTTCTATAGGCATTGCCCATAAAATCAGATTATTCTTGAGTAGAGGCTTGTTGTCTCAGGTATTTCGCAACCCTCTGTAAATTGAACTTGATTTGGAAGTATCTATCTCCATAATAGTAGAGTTTCCTCAACACCTCCAGAACTTCTACCGGAAAAGCATCGTATTGGCATCCTCAAAAGCATTTTTTTTTTATGAAGAGAGAAGTGTCAAATAAGAGGGAACACTGGCTATAATCAACAAGGCCAAGATCGAGGATCTCTTTTAGGTAGGCCTCGGTGTGACTTAGAAAGGAAGAAGAGGATTAGTTGGGAGCCATATCTATAAATTAGATGAGTTTTGGGAAGTACATGGGTTTTTAGTGAGTTACAATATGGGGTCTGATGCTGTTTATATACGCAATTGTGCCTATCCAAGGGATGGAAGGGTAGAGGCCTTTGGTGTCCCTTCTAGTCAAGAATTGGAGCCTCACTCCCCTCGTTCGATGCATTATGGGCAGTTATGGAATGTAATGATGCTTCGTGTTCCTGAGAAGTCGAAATGTGTAGCCATAATGGCAGTTATTTCGGCTAAGGCAGCGTATGACTCCTCATTTCATCATCAAGTCAGTTATGGAATATAAAAATAAGGAAAATGGCAAGTAAAAAATGGCTGAGGGAATAAAACAAAGGTTACACAGAAGTCAATTTTATTAATTGATAAACATATATGAGGAAAGTTAGAATTCAAATGAAGAAAATCCAGCGATCGCATCCTTCACATCCTCTTGCCTATCCTTCTTCTTGGTCAAAATGGCCTAATGTCTCAAGGCTACCTATGTAACGTGGTCGATTACCCCTATTTGTGCTTTGATAAATATGATTAGGTCCATAATCGCCTTCTTCCTCTGATCATGCTCCGTTTTCTTCTCCTTAAAACTCCTCTTCAACACTTCCAATTGTGCTTCCAGAGGGACAATATATATGCTCATATCCTCCAACTCGGCATCAGATTTCTTCAGCTCTTCATATTAGGCCGAGAGCTTCTTTGCAACATCACTAATAATAGCCACTTGAGAAGACGTATTCACTCGCTCATATTTAAGGTGTTCAATCATGGTGTGGAGCTTGTGATACTCTTTTATTAGATCCAAAATTTTCGTGAGTGCTGGCAATTTGATCGCGAGGCTCTTATCCGAATGAGAGAAGACTTAGAACAGATCGATCAATTTAGTAAGCTTCTCAATCAATTCGGTCAATACGGCCTCTTCTACCCCCGAGCGTACGAGTGCCTGGATTTTCACTTTAAGATGTTGTAGTTCGGTGGAGGGCACGGGAGACTCGGTCATGGATATATCGTTGCTAAGAGCTTGTTGGAGTGAGGAGAGAATGTCTTTAATTGGAAACATATCTTCAGTTACCATGGCAGATACCGAAATATTATCAATTGATGTGGGCGCTAGATCATGTATCGGTTAGAGATAAAGACTTCCAATGTTGTGCATGACTGAAGTAGTTCCTCTTCATCATGGGAGGATCCTAAGATTGGAGATGGTTGCTAAGTAGATGTTGGAGTTGATCATGAGGATGACGCCCTCTAAGAGCTTTGGGGAGTGGCAACTAAGGGATGAGTGTTCACTTTAGCCTCATCTTTTTCGTCCCATTGGTCTATGATAATTGTGGGCGAATAAGGCTAATCGACTGTATGTACGAGCTATCTCATCAGATGTTGTCTCTTGGATTGGAGGAAGACAAAGAAGTTCGTTGCTCAATGTCCCTTCATAGTCAGTGCCTTGTTACTTTTTTGCTTTAATGGCATCGGCAACTAGTTCAATTTGTTGAAGTGTTGGTTTTGGAACAGCTTGCCTTTCCTCGACCGACAACTCCCGAATTACTATGAGTAAACAAAGTAAAGTTAGAAATAAAATGATAGAAAGAAGAAGAAATGTGAAAATGTAGGAATGAATGTAAAATCCACCTAAGTCAAAACGGACAATGACGATGGTGAATCGATTGTTTATTGACCAAGGATTTTTAACGATCATTGCCATTAGACGAGCAGAAGTTGGTAATGGCGGGGGATTAGGATTATAAGGGGTGAGATATTTTTCAATGAAAGGAAGGTATGGATTATTCAATCTCCCACTATCTTGCTACCATCGGATCTAACATCGATTATAATGTATGTCTCTATGACATTTAAGGCCTTCCTCAATTTTTATGGCATAATCTTCAATGGAGAGCCTTGGCTTACCATTACTTAGTTTGTAAAAAAAAAATTTAAAGAATGTTATGGCGTCGGCCGAAGAAGTACCTGATTTTTACAATGTCAATCGGTTGTGCATCATAGCTAATGATGGCTAACTTGTTGACGTCGGCCGTGTTGTTGGATCAGCTCGGATGATGACCAGAGTAGGAGCTTCAGGAGCTGGACCGAAAGGAGGTCCTAAGTCAGCGATCCTTATGGAGTAGATGGAGAATATATGAGGGTTAGAGTCTTCCGAGGGACATGCCCCTTCACCATAATTTTTTGGCATTTCGACTTAGTAGTCTCGACCACTTGAGTTATTGCTGCTACAGTAGTCTCGACTGATATATCCCTTGAACTAGTTGTCCTTGGGCCAGAAGTTGTAGCCAATTGAAGTGTAGTTTTCTTCTTTCCTCGTAAGTCTATCGAGAAATAGAGATGAGCAGTGACAAGCTCAGCAGATGTGGCAACTAATTTTTTATAATGTCCCTTCTACCATTCAGAAAAGGTGTAAGGCCCATATTCGAGACCGTACCGTTCCGTAGGCTTCCGCGGTCCTCCTGGTCGAATTCTGCCGACCCGTGATCTGTTACCGGCATTTGTGCATGATCCTGAGTCGTGTCTCGCATATTAGAGTCGACTCAAACCGAGACTTATACCCTTGTGACCGCGCCATCGCCGCAGTTCCAACACAGCGTATTACGCGCTGAGGCGATACCCGGGCCAGGAGATGTGGGCCAGCGTTCAATCCAAGGAAAATGTCGCACGATGCAAATCTCAAGAGAAATATCAAATCAATCACATCAAATATCAAGTACCACATCCCATCCTCAAGTACAAGTTGAAAAGGCCAAGCTATATGTCCTAGAGGGGGGGGGGTGAATAGGACTATGCCAAATTTAAAATAAAATCAGCGGAAATAAAATAAGCCAATAGCCTTACAATATGAATCAATTCACAAAGCTAAATTTAAATCACCTTGATAAATAGGTATTGAGAGATTGATGCAAATTCAGTTCTAAGGACAACCTTACACCATAATCAACAAGGGCTTATGGTAGGACAACCTTATTTCTAGAACCTCTTTTGGATCAAGGACTCAATATTAATATAAGTAAATGAAATAGCGAGGAATTGTAATTAAATGTAGAAGTAAGATCTAAATTATTACAACAATCCCCACACTTACTTGAAATGTAAATAATTACAACATTCACATCCACTTGTACATTCCATAAGATCGAATGATAAAAGATATGAAAATTAAGCAAGCATTCAAACCACAAGTCAAAGAGTTATAGTGGTTCGCTTGTGTGTACACCAACTGTTTTCCAACAGCCACACAAAAAGCTACTCCACTCCTAATATCCTCACACAGGGGATATTAGCGTTCACTATCAAATAGGTTTTCACAGGTTCACCAAAAACCTTTACAATTGTGTCTTTTTCACTTGGGCTTACACAATTCAAAAACCCCTCTTTTTTGAGTTTTCTGGTTTTCCTCAGACAACCCAATACAATGAGATTTTTCTGGTTCAACCTCAAACAAAACCAGTACAATGAGATTTTTCTGGCTTAACCTCAAACAAAACCAAAAGTAAATGAATTTTACAGAATTGTAAAATACCTGAATTTCTCCTTTTTCGTAGCAGCCCGGTAGAACCAATCGGAGTAGATGATTGAATGTCAAAGTTCAATTTCAATACTCACATTCATAAGGTTCTAAATTCTAATTGATTTTAGATTTAACTCGTTGGGCGTAGCTATATTTGATTTTGATTCCAAGAAGAAGGAATAAGATAATTCCTCTTTTCAAATAAGATTGGAATGTAGAAACAAAATCAAATTAAATAAGCTAGCAAAAAGGAATATTAAATAAGCACAATCTAGCTTAAAATAAACACAGACTTATCTCAGAGTGATCACTTGAAAATTCTTGAATTGAATAGCGTTGAAGTTGTGAAAACTCTGAATTTCGTGTTCAATTTATAGAAGCAGAAATCGCTCCTACGACTGGTCTTAGAAACCTACGACTGGTCGTAGCACTAACAGATTTTTGAAAAAATAAGCGCGATCTTTGAAAGCCGTTCCACGACTGGTCGTGAGTACCCTACGACTGGTCGTGGGTCACCTACGACTGGTCGTAGATCCCTACGACTGGTCGTAGGACCAGTGATTTCGTTGCTGGACTTTAAGTCGTAGCTCCACGACTGGTCGAAGACGAGTCGAAGCCATTCCTACGACCGGTCGAAGGATCTCCAGGACTGGTCGTGGGCGTACCAAAAATTTCGAAAAAATCTTCAACTACTTAGGACTGGTCATGGAATTTCTTAGACTAGTCGAACCAATGCTAGGACTGGTCGAACAAGAGCTAGGACTGGTCGTAGAATAGACCAACCTTGTGTAAAATAAATATTTGATTAATGTATCCAAAATGACCTACTTAAAGGGTCAACCTAAGGTCATTCAAACCTGAACCATGTCGTATGGACATTGAACTTCAACCATTCAACGAATGTAGATAATTTGAATCATATCAGGCTTGAGATCTTGAACCATATCATGCTTGAGATCTTGAACCATATCATGCTTGAGATCTTCATCAACATAGAACTACTTCATGCGTTGTTTCTTCATATTTGAACTTTAACATTGTAGCTTCTTGAGGCTTCAACATGTAGCTTCTTGAGGCTTCAACATGTAGCTTCTTGAGGTGTCTTGAATTCCAATAAATGATCATACAAGTACAGGACACAGATAGACGTTTTGGCACACAAAATTTGACAACCAAAGGAGCATGAGATCATAACACTTACAATCTCCCCCTTTGTCAAATTTGTGACAAAACACCCAACTTATAATACTTCCAATTGAAACGAAGTACTCACAACAAGTTCAACAATAGAGAAGCATACACACTTATGATACTCATAACTAGCATCATTCTCATAACTAGCATCATTCTCATAAGAGAAACTTAACTCCCCCTGAGTAATAGGAGCATAATCATTATAATCAAATAAGGCCAAATAAAGCCACTCAAATAAAAAGCCAAACTTCTCCCCCTTTTTGTCACAAAATCACAAAGGAAGAAGGGCAGAAATGAAAATGAATATAGCAGTTAGAATATAGATTCAAGAGAGCTTTAGTGCATAAATCAAAAAGTCAGTGAGCATGTAAAGTTCAGAAAAAAAATATTACAGACCCATCAAAAATTCAGTCAGAACCAGAGGATGGAGCAGGATTAGAAGGATCAATTTTGTGTAAACCCTTAGCAATACGCCTCATATATTTGCGTAGATAAGAGAATTGCGTATCTTGGGTAACACGAATTTGAGCCACTTGCTCTTGAAGGGAATTCAATCTCTCATCAAAATCAGAGGGCTGAAAATCAGGATCATCAGCCGAGTCTGACTCAAGTTCTTCAAATAAATCATCCATATTCACGTCTTCAGTAGGATCACCAGCTTGTCCTGCATCTCCTGCTTCAGCACCACCGCTACCAGCATCCACTTGGCCATCAGCCAATTCTAAAGTCATCTTGTTAATATTGGAATTATTGAAGGGGAGATGATGGATGGGTTTTTCTCTAGTAGGCATAGCAACGAGCATATGATTTGCTAACATAGTCAATAAATAACCAAAGGGTATATCACTATGTCCAGGATGGTGACGAGACAGAATAATGGAATGACAATTAAAGAAGGTAAACAAATTTTTACACCAGAGATGACGAATGCAAAACACGAACCATAAAAGCAGTGAGTTCGGTTTTATTACCAGCACGTGGATAAAGATTAGAGATGAAAATCCTATGAAGTACTCTGTGTCTGGGTAACAAAATCTTGAGGGAAGTGCATGACCTTTATGAGTCCAGTGAACATCCAAATTACATAAATCTCTAGTAAGCATTCTACGTTCAGATTCAGAGAGACTGTCATGTAAAATATTAATTGGAATGCTCTCATCATTGACAGGTATTTCCATAATATCAGCAATCAAATGTCGATCCACTAAAAACAATCCTTCTTGAGTATCAACTTTAAAAGTCAATTCTCAAGAGAAAAATCACAGATACATGCAAACATGGATTGGGCAATGGACTGGTATGCAGCTCCACCCCAATGCAAGATGTTATCCCATCCCACAGATTCCAACAGAGGAGGGATACCAAATGAAGCAATGTGATTAACATTCACAGGACGTTCAACAATAACATTTCGCATACGCAAATCCCGAACATTAGGAGGATCATTTTCGGGAGACCGAAGATGACGTTGTACAATAGAAGCTGATCTAGAAGAAGAGGGACCTCTAGTAGTTTTCTTTTTACCTCTAGCATCCATTTTTAATGGAGGATTTCAATAAAACAACAAGATGCAAGATAAAAGAAATGGGTTTTAGGTAGAACAGATTTTTCAAGATAAAACCCCAATCTTGCAATGAACGACCAAATAGATTCTACAAGAATGTGATTTGAAATACTAATATCAAGAATCTACAATAAAAACGCAAAGGAACCACTAACCTTGAAGAACTAAGAAGGTGGGTTCGACCGGTCGTAGCTAGAGCCGTTGGTGGGAAAAAAAATGAAGAAGAAGAGTCAAAATCCCCAAATTAAAGTGAAATCCCGAGTTTCACGACCGGTCGTGTAAGTGTTCGACCGGTCGTAGCACGACCGGTCGTGTACACTCACGACTGGTCGAGTACGACTTAAAATTTGCAATTTTTTTTTAAAATAATTTTCAAATTTAAGCAAATAAATCATCAAACTTATGTACATTATGATACACCAAATCATGCAAATTCAATTTAAATTGCACATACCGAGATCAAACTTTAATTTATTAAACCTGCTTTTGTCGAGCGGTTTAGTGAAAATGTCCGCAAGTTGAGTCTCGGTTGGAATGTAATCTAAATATATTACCTTTTCTTCCACTAATTCACGAATGTAATGAAATCTAATATCAATATGCTTAGTACGTGAATGCTGAACTGGATTTTTAGAGATATTTATTGCACTGGAATTATCACAAAATAAAATCATAGAATCCTGAGTAATTCCATAATCGCTCAACATTCGTTTCATCCAAACAAGTTGAGTACATGCATTTCCAGCAGCAATGTATTCAGCCTCAGCTGTTGATAGCGATATAGAACTTTACTTCTTACTAAACCAAGAAACAAGACAATTTCCAATGTAGAAACAACCACCACTGGTTGATTTCCTATCATCAATGTTTCCAGCCCAGTCAGCATCTGCATACCCGGCTAATTGAACATTAGTCTCATGTGGATACCAGAGACCCAGTTTAGTAGAACTTGCGACATATCGCATAATCCGCTTAACAGCAGTTAAGTGAGATTCTTTAGGATTTGATTGATAACGAGCACAAATGCCAACACTCAAAGCGATATCTGGTCTACTAGCAGTCAGATAAAGTAAACTACCAATCAAACTACGATACAATTTAGGATCCACATCATTACCTGCAGAGTCTTTTGAGAGTCTCAAAGTTGTACTCATAGGAGTATCAAAATTTTTACATTTCTCAAGTCCAAATTTCTTGATTAAACACTGAGCATATTTGGTTTGAGAGATAAAAATTCCATCAGGTTGTTGTTTTACTTGCAACCCTAGGAAATAGTTTAATTCTCCAACCATGCTCATTTCGAATTTAGACTTCATCAAATCTGCAAACTCAACAGTCATATTAGTACAGGTTGATCCATAAATAATATCGTCAACATATATTTGGACCATTAGAATATCATCGTTATACTTCTTAACAAAGAGTGTCTTATCAACACATCCCATCTGAAAATTATGACTTAGTAAAAACTTAGTCAGTTTTTCGTACCATGCTCTGGGAGCTTGTTTCAGACCATAGAGAGCCTTCTTAAGACGATACACATGATCAGTAAATTTAGGATCTTCAAACCCTGTAGGTTGTTCAACATATACCTCTTCATGTAAATCACCATTCAGAAAGGCACTCTTTACATCCATTTGATAAATTTTAATCTTTCTAAAACATGCAATGGAGATAAAAAGTCTGATTGATTCAAGACGAGCTACAGGGGCAAATGTCTCATTATAATCAATACCTTCAATTTGCGTATATCCCTGTACAACTAGTCTTGCTTTATTTCGAATAATATTTCCAAGTTCATCAGATTTGTTTTTGAAAATCCATTTTGTTCCAATAATATGTTTATCTTTAGGTCTAGGAATAAGGTACCAAACATCATTTCTGACAAACTGATTAAGTTCTTCTTGCATCGCAAGAATCCAGTTTTCATCCAAAGTGCTTCTTTTACGTTAACTGCTTCAATCTGGGATGTAAAGCATACGTAGTTACATATGTCCTCTAATTGTCTACGAGTGCGCACACCAGTGAGAGGGTTTCCAAGTATTTGAGAAGTTGGATGATCTTTAACAGTCCTAAATTCAGAATTAGGTTCACTTGATGAAGTTTCTTGTTTTTCAAGTATAAGCACTTCATCATTATCTGAACTAGGAACAGGTGTATTCAAAAGATCGTCAATCACAACATTTATTGACTCTTGAATCACACCGGTTCCTGTTGTTCAGAACACGATATGCACGACTGTTTAAAGAATACCCTAAAAAGATCCCTTCATCACTTTTAGTGTCGAATTTTCCCAAATTTTCACGGTCACGCAAAATATAGCACTTGCTGCCAAAAACTCGAAAGTATTTGACAGAAGGCTTTTTCTCAAACCACATTTCATAAGCCATTTTATTATTAATTTTACAGATATAAACACGGTTAATAATGTAGCAGGCTGTATTCACTGCTTCAGCCCAGAGATTCCTAGGGAGCTTCATGCTATTTAACATAACATTTCCATTTCTTGAAGCACTCTATTCTTTCTCTCTACAATTCCATTTTGTTGAGGAGTTTTAGGTGCAGAGAATTCATGCGATATTCCCTGATCGCTACAGAATTTCTCAAAACCGCTATTTTCGAATTCGGATCCATGATCACTACGGATCTTGATGACTTGAGAACATTTTTCAGTTTGAATCCGTTTTATAATCTTTTTCACTTCATCAAGGGTTTCTGATTTGTCTCTCAAGAATGAAACCCAAGTGAATCTTGTATAATCATCTACAATAACTAAGATGTATTTTTTTGCCACCTCGACTTTCCGTTCTTGTTGGTCCAATAAGATCCATGTGGAGAAGCTCGAGTGGTCTTGTGGTGGTATTGGAGTTCACCTTTTTATGAGAGCTCCTAGTTTGTTTACCATACTGGCATTCACCACAAATCTTGTCTACTTTTTACATCTTAGGTAGACCTCTAATTAGTTCACCTTTGCTCAATCTGTATAAATTTCGATAGTGTACATGTCCGAGGCGTTTATGCCATAATTCTGTCTCATCGGTATGGACCATGTAACACGTTTGTTTAGATGAGCTACTATCGCTTACTATATAGCAGTTTTCAGAAGTTCTGCGACCAGTTAATATTACAGAACCCTTTTCATTTATTATTTCACAACCTTGATTAGAAAATTTAACATTATGGTTGTTATCGCATATTTGAGATATGCTCAACAGGTTGTGTTTTAAACCCTCAACATATAAAACATTTTTAAATAAGGGAAGGTTATAGAGTTGGACCGTACCTTTGCCAATAATCTTGCAGTTGCTACCATCACCAAATGTGACTGACCCATCAGTCATATCTTTAAGATCGGTGAATAGTGCTTTGTCGCCTGTCATATGTCTGGAGCATCCACTGTCTAGGTACCATTTCGAATGGCTTGTAGCTTTGAAAGCAGTGTGAGCAACCAAACAGGCAACCTTAGGAACCCATTTCAGTACTGTTTTGGGTTTAGGAGAATAATTGGTCTTCTTTTTTTATAGTTGTAAGAGTGACCTACTGAGTTAGATTTTAATAGCTCCTTAAGTAAATCAATAATTTTTTCAGCTAGTGGGTTTCGAATCTGATTTTTAAAATAGCTGCTTTTGGGTTTAGGAAAAGTTTTTGTATTTTTAGAAAAAACTTGACTAGTACCTTTTCCTTTTGAGTTAGAAGTCTCTCCTTTCACAAAATTGGAAGGAGTATTCTTCTGTTTAGGAGATGTGTTTTTATCATAGCCCAACCCGGATCGATCGCCACATTTTCTTGATCCGGATAACAATTTTTCTAATTTTGGATCACCTTGGGCATATCTCCATGTGTCCTTCAAACTCAAAAGAGAAGATACTTCATTTTTAAGTTTCTCATTTTCAGATTTCAAATTTTCAATTAGGGAGGTTTTGAATTCTAGATCACACTTAGACTTTTCAAAACTATCTGAAATTTGAGATTTTTCTAAAATAAGAGTTTCAAAACATTCTTTAAGTTTATAAAACTTTTCTTTTTGAAGTTTAAGTTTGACAGCAATTTTACAACTTTCCTTATATAAGGCATTGTAAGCATCTTGGAGATCTTCATCATATTCATGATCACTATCCAAATTTTCTTCACTTGTTGAATCATCGTGATCGAAAAAAGTAAACTTGGCTAGAGTCATAAGGGCCTTAAGTTCACTGCCCGACTCAGTTTCTGAATTTTCTGACTCAGAAGAGGCTTCCGAATCAGACGATTCATCCCAAGTAGCCAACATACCCTTCTTTTGAATCTGTCCTTTTTAGGACATTTGTTTGCTAAATGCCCATATTCTTGACAGTTGTAGCATTGACTATCTTTCAATGATTTCCAAGTTTTAGACTTAGGTTTGGAACGTTTCTTTTCATTTCCCTTTTGAAAATCGACTCTTTTCTTACTTTTGAAAATCTTATAAAACTTTTTCGCCAAAAGGGCCATATCATCTTCAGACTTTTCTGAATCTGAATTTTCTTGAGTAATACTTTTAGATGACTTCAAAGCAATAGATTTACTTTTAGGAGCTTTAAAACTTAATTCATAGGTTTGTAAAGAACCAACTAATTCTTCTACCTTCATATTGTCCGTATCACGAAGTTCCTGGATTGCGGTTACCTTAGAATTGAACCGTTCAGGAAGAGAGCGTAGTATTTTTGCACACACTTTACTTTCTGGGATCTTATCGCCAAGACCCCACATTGAGTTTACAATGTCATTCAATCTAGTGTAAAAGTCCATAAACATTTCATTTTCCTCCATATGAATTTCTTCAAATTTAGTTGTGAGGAGTTGGACTTTAGATTTCTTGACAATTGATGTACCTTCGTGTGTCATTTCTAAAATATCCCAGGCTTGCTTTGCAGTATCACAGGATATGATTCTTTTGAACTCATCCGGTGATAGTGCGCAAGTGATTGCATTTAGTGCTTTCGCATTAGCACTACTCTCATTTTTCTGAAGTGTGGTCCATTGGTAATACGGTGTAACTTTCATAGATTTTAAACCATCAACACCAGTTACTTCCATGATAGGAGGTTTCCATTCAGTTACTGTGGCTTGCCACACACTTTCATCCATTGATTTGAGGAAGATCCTCATTCTGGCTTTCCAATAGGCATAGTTGGAGCCATCAAAGGGAGGAGGTCTAGTAACTGAAAGGCTATCAAAATTTGACATCTTATATAGCTTAGATCGTTAGCTCAGGAAATAAATCCAAATAAAAAGCAACAAAATGAGCTATTAGGCTCTGATACCACTTGAAAAGGCCAAGCTATATGTCCTAGGAGGGGGGGGGGGGGTGAATAGGACTATGCCAAATTTAAAATAAAATCAGCGGAAATAAAATAAGCCAATAGCCTTACAATATGAATCAATTCACAAAGCTAAATTTAAATCACCTTGATAAATAGGTATTGAGAGATTGATGCAAATTCAGTTCTAAGGACAACCTTACACCATAATCAACAAGGGCTTATGGTAGGACAACCTTATTTCTAGAACCTCTTTTGGATCAAGGACTCAATATTAATATAAGTAAATGAAATAGCAAGGAATTGTAATTAAATGCAGAAGTAAGATCTAAATTATTACAACAATCCCCACACTTGCTTGAAATGTAAATAATTACAACATTCACATCCACTTGTACATTCCACAAGATCGAATGATAAAAGATATGAAAATTAAGCAAGCATTCAAACCACAAGTCAAAGAGTTATAGTGGTTCGCTTGTGTGTACACCAACTGTTTTCCAACAGCCACACAAAAAGCTACTCCACTCCTAATATCCTCACACAGGGGATATTAGCGTTCACTATCAAATAGGTTTTCACAGGTTCACCAAAACCTTTACAATTGTGTCTTTTTCACTTGGGCTTACACAATTCAAATACCCCTCTTTTTGAGTTTTCTGGTTTTCCTCAGACAACCAATACAATGAGATTTTTCTGGTTCAACCTCAAACAAAACCAGTACAATGAGATTTTTCTGGCTTAACCTCAAACAAAACCAAAAGTAAATGAATTTTACAGAATTGTAAAATACCTGGATTTCTCCTTTTTCGTAGCAGCCCGGTAGAACCAATCGGAGTAGATGATTTGAATGTCAAAGTTCAATTTCCAATACTCACATTCATAAGGTTCTAAATTCTAATTGATTTTAGATTTAACTCGTTGGGCGTAGCTATATTTGATTTTGATTCCAAGAAGAAGGAATAAGATAATTCCTCTTTTCAAATAAGATTGGAATGTAGAAACAAAATCAAATTAAATAAGCTAGCAAAAAGGAATATTAAATAAGCACAATCTAGCTTAAAATAAACACAGACTTATCTCAGAGTGATCACTTGAAAATTCCTTGAATTGAATAGCGTTGAAGTTGTGAAAACTCTGAATTTCGTGTTCAATTTATAGAAGCAGAAATCGCTCCTACGACTGGTCTTAGAAACCTACGACTGGTCGTAGCACTAACAGATTTTTGAAAAAATAAGCGCGATCTTTGAAAGCCGTTCCACGACTGGTCGTGACTACCCTACGACTGGTCGTGACTACCCTACGACTGGTCGTGGGTCACCTACGACTGGTCGTAGATCCCTACGACTGGTTGTAGGACCAGTGATTTCGTTGCTGGACTTTAAGTCGTAGCTCCACGACTGGTCGAAGACGAGTCGAAGCCATTCCTACGACCGGTCGAAGGATCTCCAGGACTGGTCGTGAGCGTACCAAAAATTCTGAAAAAATCTTCAACTACTTAGGACTGGTCATGGAATTTCTTAGACTAGTCGAACCAATGCTAGGACTGGTCGAACAAGAGCTAGGACTGGTCGTAGAATAGACCAACCTTGTGTAAAATAAATATTTGATTAATGTATCCAAAATGACCTACTTAAAGGGTCAACCTAAGGTCATTCAAACCTGAACCATGTCGTATGGACATTGAACTTCAACCATTCAACGAATGTAGATAATTTGAATCATATCAGGCTTGAGATCTTGAACCATATCATGCTTGAGATCTTGAACCATATCATGCTTGAGATCTTCATCAACATAGAACTACTTCATGCGTTGTTTCTTCAGATTTGAACTTTAACATTGTAGCTTCTTGAGGCTTCAACATGTAGCTTCTTGAGGCTTCAACATGTAGCTTCTTGAGGTGTCTTGAATTCCAATAAATGATCATACAAGTACAGGACACAGATAGACGTTTTGGCACATAAAATTTGACAACCAAAGGAGCATGAGATCATAACACTTACACAAGTAACCCTTAACTCTCTTATAACCAAATACCCTAAAGTCAACTCTACCCATCACCCATCACTCACCATCCCTCTCTCCCATCACTTCTCTCCCATCACCTCTCTCTCTCTCTCTCATTTCTTCATTTTCAAGCAATTCCCAAAGGAGGAAACGTCCATGGCTTCCAAGGAGAAAAGGAGAGGAGCTAGTGTGGCCCACCTTCCTACTTCCCATCTCCACCATCCAAAGTCTATCTTGACCGTTGAATCGCACCCCTTGGAGCTCTAGATTGCATTGGTGGAAGAAGGAAGTGGAGATCTAACGGTGGATATTTTATGATTTAATTTTTATAATTTGAGGGCCCACATATGGTGGGACCCATCTTGATCTATGTATTGCAACCATGGAGGGCCCATAGTGGCGGGGTCCCTCTATCACCATCTGATCTCTCCTCTTTCTCTTTCTTTCTCTCTTTCCCTTCTTTGTGTAGTAATGATGAGGATGAGGTGTGTGGCCCACCATGATGTTTACACCTATGCCATCTACTGGTGGACCCCATCCATGTGGGACACACCATGATGTTTATATGACATCCCAACCATCCATCTAGGACATGGCCCACCCCATGCGTGTGGGTGAGGCCCTCCTTGATGTATTTATCCACACCCAGATCCATAGCTCTAGTGGCAAACTGAGTGAAAGATACCTCATTTCTACAGTGAGGTATGGACGGACAGTGGGAGTGACTAGCTGTGAGGTGTGAACTGTCAGTGGGGGTGGCTAGCAGTGGGGTGTGGCTGATGGTGGGGTGGGTGCTAACAGTGAGGTGTAAATGAAGGGTCCGTGGGACCCACCCACGTTGTCCACTCATCTTGATAGGCCACACCGTGATACGTGTGGGGCATCCACCGTCCCTGGACAGTGGGACCCACCCCACGTGTGGGGCTACCCATGATGTATGTGTATGTCTAGGCCGTCCAGGGCCTGGACGTTGTATATTTATTAAATATAATATTAATATATTAATATAATATAATATAATATATGATATGATATATTATATATTATATTATAACGTAATATAATATTATATATTTAATACAAATGTTGTGGTGGGCCCTACATGGGACCCACCTCTGCTTCTTTTAAAAAGCAGCAAAGGCTGTATGTTAGTATGTAATATAATATTAATATATTATATTTCATAAATATGTTATGGTGGGCCCTACGTGGAACCCACCTCTCTTTTCTTTAAAGAGGCAGCAATGCTGCTTGTACAGCAGCTATGTGGCTGCTCTCTCTCTCTCTTAAACGTCAGTGCATTTCGTAGGTCCCATTTGATGTACATGCACATCCAAGCTGTTCTGACTGTGGGACCCACTCCAGATGTATGTGATTCATCCCTGTGGCGTGGGCCCCGATGATGTATGTGCTTTATCTACACCGTCCACTGTTTGGACGGTGGGGTCAACCATGATGCATGTGTTGTGTCCAACCGTCCAACCATTTGAGATATCATTTTATGGAATGAGTAAAAGAATGGGTCAGATCTAAAGTTCAAGTGGACCCCACCATTTAAATAGTGGACAATGACATCCACCGTTCAAACTTCTAAGGACCACAGTGGTTCCCACTCAAGCTGATATTTGGTTTTCACTTCATCTATCTATATGTTAACCTATGAATTGGTCGGATCTAAAAAATACATAAGGGTGGGCCCGATTTGATACATATGAGGCCTATCGGTGTGGCCTATTTGATATACATAAAGCACATTAGTGTGGCCCAAATAATGCGGCCCATGTGATGTGGCCCACTTGACATATAAGGCTCATGGGCGAGGCCATTGTGATGTATTTGAGGCCCATGGGCGAGGCCCATTGTGGTATATTCGAGGCCTATGGGCGTGACCAATTGTAATTCATTTAAGGCCCTTGTACAATGCCCAACGCAATATATGGGAGGCCCATAATGGGGCCCAACATGATGTATGTGTGGCCGATACGTTGTGTGTGAATCCCTTATGTGGGCCACTCCTTAGGAGCAATGTTGGTTAAATGTTCACATTGATGGGCAATGATGGTTAAATGTCTACATTATGACCTTCCCTTAGGCCTTGTTAAGCCCATTCTCATCATTCTCTTATTGGGTTAATCTAAATAAGTGGGCCCCATTCGTCATAAATGGATGGCTCCATGCCATCGAATTTTATATAACCATGGTCGAGGGTCGATCTTTATATTATGGTTTGATCGGTCGTTCATATATGGATCTCGCCGTGTATCGAGGCCGATTCCGATTTGTCGAGGCCGATTGTTGAGGCCAATTCCAATTATCAAGGCCGATTGTTGAGGCTGATTTCGATTGTCGAGGCCGATTATCGAGGTCAATTTCGATTGTCGATACCAATTCTGATTGTCGAGGCCGAGTATCGAGGCCGATTTCGATTGTCAAGGCCGATTGTATAGGCCGATTCCGATTGTCGAGGCCAAGTATCGAGGCCGATTCCGATTTCGATTTGTCGATGCCAATTGTATAGGCCAATTTTGATTATCGAGGCCGATTTCGATTTCGATTGTCGAGGCCGATTGTTGATGCCGATTTCGATTTCGATTGTCGAGGCCGATTGTTGAGGCCAATTTCGATTTTCGAGGCCGATTGTTGAGGCCGATTCTGATTTGGATTGTTGAGGCCGATTATCAAGGTCGATTCCAATTATGGATAGCGATTATGATTGTCGAGGCCGAGTATCGAGGCTGATTCCGATTGTTGAGGCCGATTGTATAGGCCGATTCCGATTGTCAAGGCCAATTGTATAGGCCGATTTCGATTGTCGAGGCCGAGTATCGAGGCCGATTTTGATTTGTTGAGGCCGATTGTATAGGCTGATTTCGATTGTCGAGGCCGAGTATCGAGGCCGATTTCGATTGTCGAGGTCAATTGTATAGGCCAATTTCGATTATCGAGGCCGATTCCGAGTGTCGATTTCAATTGTTGAGGCCGATTTTGATTGTCAAGGCTGATTGTTGAGACCTATGTGATGTATATGCAGCCCGTGTTTAAGGCCTAATGTGATGAATATGAGGTCTATGTGATGAGGTCCATTGTGATGCATTTGAAGGCCAGGCGATGGAGTCCATTGTGATGTATATTAGGCCCATGCGAAAGACCCATCATGATGTATTTTAAGCCCTTGAGTGAGGCCCATCATGTTGTATATTTGGCCCTTGTGTGAGGCTATGGGTCCACTATATGTTAGGCTCTATGTGGGTCATTTCTTGGGGGCAATGTCCACATTGTCGAGGTTGATTGTCGATGTCGGTTATTGAAACCGATTTATGAGTATGTGACATCATAGCATCATGTACATGCCCATACGCATCATCTGCATGTTTATTATGAGATGTGGTTGACCATTGCATATGTCATTGGACAGATTGTTATGAGACTCCCTAATAGGCGAAGATTGTCTCGCACGAGCGCACGGTATGTGCAGGATTAATGCATAATTGGACTACATGACTCATGCATCTTGCATTGTGTGATTGTGATTATTGTACGCCCTAGCGACATCAGGGCTCTGACCTCCACAGACATGTCGTGGATGGCCAGATGGGACACCGAAAATGTTTGGTTCGAGCATCTGGGCACTTTGGATGTCCGTGGGTGAAAGAACTTAAACCTCCGAGGCCAGAAGACGCCCCAACATCTAGACCGATTAGATACATGAGCGCATGAGTGCCGAATACCAGTAGGCCACATCTTCCATTGTGTCGTGGTCGGTTGGGAGAGGGTGTGGCCTTATCCATCCAAGCGAGGGGGCTATAAGCTAGGCTAAGTTTGATTAGCTCCCAAATGGGTTCGTTATCGACGAGCCTGGTAGGCATTAGTATACTACTGGCAGGTGGGTAGTGCGGTCTTTTCCACTCGCTGGGCTACGTGGCCTACTGGGGCGGTAGCTAGCTTGGAGTGTACTAGACCCTGATGATGATCCCAGAGATGTACGGTGCTGATATGTGGACTTACTGAGCAGGAGTGGCATACTCATTCATTCATTCACTATTCACTCAGAATTCCAAGTCAATAGACTTCAGCCCTGGTAGCTTCCCTTTTGACAATAGCACTTTCATCCCTTTCTCACTCATATGTCCGAGCCTCTGATGCCATAACTGCCCATTCACTCCAGTTGATGCGACTGCGAGTGAACTATACGATCCTGAAGTCACGTACAAAGTACCTTCCTTTTTGCCTCGAGATATTACCAAGGCACCTTTTGTGATCTTTCAGGAGTCACTGGTGAATGTTGTCACATAACCGGTATCAGCCAACTGTCCCACTGAGATCAGATTACGTTTCAAACTCGGTACATGTCTTACATCCTTCAATTTCAAGACCATTCCGTCTTTCTGATTTACATGAACATCTCCCTTTCCAACAATATTGCACGACTCATCATCACCCAGGTAGACTCTCCCAAAGTCACCTGACACATAATCACGCAGAACTTCCTTACACGAAGTAGCATGAAACGAAGCACCCGAATCTATAACCCAAGACTCATTCCTCGCATCAAGAGACAAGACCAACGCCTCTGTGTTGCTCTCCTCAGACAGATTCACTAAATCTTTCCCACCTTGAGAGCTTCCTTCTTGTTTCTTGAGCGCCCTGCAATCACGTTTCATGTGCCCCTTCTTGCCGCAATGCCAACACCCGTCTTTGTCTTTCGGTGCCTTAGACTTATTCCTTGACTTAGAATGCCCTTGTTTATTGCCTCCTTTATTCAGCGATCTTCCTCTTCCTTCAACGTTTAGAGCATTCCCTGAATCCCCTGAAACTCCTGATGCCTTCCTTCTAGATTCTTCGCTGAGAATTAGACTGGCCACATCATCAAATTTCAGCTTTGTCGATCCTGAAGAATTGCTCACAGCAATCACCAAACCATCCCAACTGTCTGGCAAACTAGATAAGATCAATAACACCCTGACCTCATCCTCAAAAGTAATGCCAACGGATTCCAACTGGCTCGTGACTGTATTGAACTCGTTTAGATGTTCAGCCATGCTCCCACCATCTGACATCTTCATGTTGAATAGTTGTTTCATAAGATGAACCTTGTTGGATGGTGAGGGCTTTTCATACATGGTGGTTAGGGCTTCCATTAATTCTTTTGTCGTTTTTACCTTGGATATATTGAAGGCGACGCTCTTAGACAAAGAGAGTCGGATCGTTCCTAAAGCCTTCCTATCCAGTAAAAACCATTCATCATCTGTCAACTTTTTTGGATTCTTTTCTTTTCCTCCTAGAGGAATATAGAGGTCCTTCTAATACAGATAATCCTCCATCTGCATCTTCCAGAAGGCAAAGTTTGAACCATCAAACTTCTCAATTATAGGTTTCCCATCTTCTGCCATCGCTCCCAATAGAAATAAACCAATAGCTCTGATACCAGTTGTTGCGCAGCACGCCAACAACGCAGTGAGCCTAAATCCAATCTAAGGCCTCACCCATAAACGATAGACAGGAAGAAATATAAACTAGAAATAGATCAAAACAATCCAAAACAAACCACAAGACAAGATATACGTGGAAAAACCCCAAACTAGGGTAAAAAACCACGGATGCAAAATTCCACTATGAAGAGAAACGAAGATTACAAGGCAATATACTAACCTCTCTCTTGGAAGTACAGAGAAAATCCCTTGCCCACACCTTAGAATAATTTCCTAGAATTCACCTTAACCTAGAATAGCCCTAAGGACCCCAATTTATAGTTTTGGCAATTTCCCTTTCCGTATCCCAATTGCGAAAGGACTTGCGACACGAAATCCGCGAAACTCCTTTCGCAGCCCAGTTGTAAAAGGACTTACGACACGAAATCCGTGAAACTCCTTTCGCATCCCAGTTGCGAAAGGACTTGCGACACGAAATCCGCGCAACCTCGACTGGTCGTGGGCGGCCCCAGATGTGGCTCCACTTCTCAATAGAGCTGTCGGCCTACGCTGGGCCACGTGCCTCCCCGTAGTGACCAGTGAGCAACCAAACTCGTGAGCCGATTATGGTGGTATGAGACACTATATTCGCGTTGTCGGCCTACATTGATAAGGTGATGGGGGAGCGATGCAACCTTTGTGCGTAACAGCCCTGGCAGCCCTTTGTAGTGACCGCGAGCATACTCTGAAATCGCAGTGTGCCTTAGGGTTCGCCGCGGTATATAGAGTATGAACTAGGCCTGTTTCTGTATTGTGATGAATCGTTTAAGGGGTGATGGGGGAGTGGTGTAACCTTTGTGCGTAACAGCCCTGACAACCTCTGCAGTGACCTAGAAAACACACCATCGTCTGATATTAACTAGGATTGACGACCCTAGAATGGATCATGTTTGGGAATGATACAAGGGAGGTACCTTAGTTTCCCAATCCTGCTATTTGAAATGGACTAATTAAAAACTCGGTAATCATGCTCATCATGCATTGCATATGCCTGGAAGATGTGGAGCACTGTGGGATGAAAGCATGCCACGAGCGTGAGATGGTGTCGCATGAGGGAGTATGTTGGTGAGGGCATCCATCATACCTGCATCCATACTTGCATTAATAAGAGTAGCTAGGAGTATTTGACTTTACTGCTTTATCATTACTGCTTGACTGTGTTGATGACATGTTAACTTATGTTTTACTGTTCCACTGAGTTAGCTACTCACTCCCACGTTACGGGACGGTGTTGCGCAAATCAACCAGACTCTGTCACAGGTTTAGACGAGCCGACGACACAGGAGGCAGAGCCCGATTATGACGAGGATCAGGAGGAGTTCTCGTATATGCAATACTACGCCGGCTTCGATTAGGCTGCCGCACTGACGGGATTTACAGGGATCACTTCTTAAACTATTTTTGACATTTTGATCGCAAACAAACATATGTATATGATAACTCAGATAGATTCATACTCTGGAGAATAAAAATGATGTTTGTATCTTTACCTACATGTATATGTAGTTCAGTCTTCCGCTTGCCCTTATACAATGATTTGGAGTATGAATTACTATTTTTGGTATAATCTCACTCATGTTTATTGTTCTAACACAGACAACATTTAATCAGCATTATTGATATTGCATAAGTGATGCGTTAGAACTCGGGAGTTGAGTTATACTCGACCCCCGATTTTCAGGGCGTTACAGACTGGTTCTCTCGATTGCAGCCGAATTTCTCCAATCTTTGTCTCCCATAGGTCGTACCAAACTCTCCTTCGATGGCACCGAACATGGCTTCAGTCGTACCTAGGTGTCGAGCCAAATTATGTCTAAAAATCATAGTTTTTTTTAATTTGTTGGACTATTCTGTGCACATTCAGTCGGAACAATCCAACCTCAGGTGGGATCGAATAGTTTGTTATTTCTATTATTGTACTACATGATTTTTAGTATTTTTTTCATCCTTTGTACTTGGTTTTCTTGAATCTTTGACATGTTGCGTAGCACGCCAACAACGAAGTGAGCCTAGATCCAATCTAAGGCCTCACCCACAAACGATGGACAGGAAGAAATATAAACTAGAAATAGATCAAAGCAATCCAAAACAAACCACAAGACAAGATATACGTGGAAAAACCCCAAACTAGGGTAAAAAACCATGGATGCAAAATTCCACTATGAAGAGAAACGAAGATTACAAGGCAATATACTAACCTCTCCCTTGGAAGTACAAAGAAAATCCTTTGCCCACACCTAAGGTGAATTTTAGGAAATTATTCTGAGGTGTGGGCAAAGGATTTTCTCTGTACTTCCAAGGGAGAGGTTAGTATATTGCCTTGTAATTGCAAGGGATTTTCTCTGTACTTCCAAGGGAGAGGTTAGTATATTGCCTTGTAATCTCCGTTTCTCTTCATAGTGGAATTTTGCATCCGTGGTTTTTTACCTTAGTTTGGGGTTTTTCCACGTATATCTTGTCTTGTGGTTTGTTTTAGATTGCTTTGATCTATTTCTAGTTTATATTTCTTCCTGTCTATCGTTTGTGGGTGAGGCCTTAGATTGGATCTAGGCTCACTGCGTTGTTGGCGTGCTGCGCAACAACTGGTATCAGAGCTATTGGTTTAGTTCTATTAGGAGCGATGGCAGAAGATGGGAAAACTAAAATTGAGAAGTTTGATGGTTCAAACTTTGCCTTCTGGAAGATGCAGATGGAGGATTATCTGTATTAGAAGGACCTCTATATTCCTCTAGGAGGAAAAGAGAAGAAACCAGAAAAGTTGACAGATGATGAATGGTTTTTACTGGATAGGAAGGCTTTAGGAACGATCCGACTCTCTTTGTCTAAGAGCGTCGCCTTCAATATATCTAAGGTAAAAACGACAAAAGAATTAATCGAAGCCCTAGCCACCATGTATGAAAAGCCCTCAGCATCCAACAAGGTTCATTTTATGAAATAACTATTCAACATGAAGATGTCAGATGGTGGGAGCGTGGCTAAACATCTAAACGAGTTCAATACAGTTATGAGCCAGTTGGAATCCGTTGGCATTACTTTTGAGGATGAGGTCAGGGCGTTATTGATCTTATCCAGTTTGCCAGACAGTTGGGATGGTTTGGTGATTGTTGTGAGCAATTCTTCAGGATCGACAAAGCTGAAATTTGATGATGTGGCAGGTCTAATTCTCAGCGAAGAATCTAGAAGGAAGGCATCAGGAGTTTCACGGGATTCAGGGAATGCTCTAAACGTTGAAGGAAGAGGAAGATCGCTGAACAAAGGAGGCAATAAACACGGGCGTTCTAAATCAAGGAATAAGTCCAAGGGACCGAAAGACAAAGACGGGTGTTGGCATTGCGACAAGAAGGGGCACATGAAACGTGATTGCAGGGCGCTAAAGAAACAAGAAGGAAGCTCTCAAGGTGGGAAAGATTCAGTGAATCTGTCTGAGGAGAGCGACACAGAGGCGTTGATCTTGTCTCTTGATGCGAGGAATGAGTCTTGGGTTATAGACTCGGGTGCTTCGTTTCATGCTACTTCGTGTAAGGAAGTTCTGCGTGATTATATGTCAGGTGACTTTGGGAGAGTCTACCTGGGTGATGATGAGCCGTGCAATATTGTTGGAAAGGGAGATGTTCATGTAAATCAGAAAGATGGAACGGTCTTGAAATTGAAGGATGTCAGACATGTACCGAGTTTGAAACGTAATCTGATCTCAGTGGGACAGTTGGCTGATACCGGTTATGTGACGACATTCACCAGTGACTCTTGGAAAATCACAAAAGGTGCCTTGGTGATATCTCGAGGCAAAAAGGAAAGTACTTTGTACGTGACTTCAGGATCGTATAGTTCACTCGCAGTCGCATCAACTGGAGTGAATGGGCAGTTATGGCATCAGAGGCTGGGACATATGAGTGAGAAATGGATGAAAGTGTTATTGTCAAAAGGGAAGCTACCAGGGCTGAAGTCTATTGACTTGGAATTCTGCGAGGACTGCGTGTATGGCAAGCAGAAGAGGGTAAGCTTCAAGAAGACGGGACGTGCTCCAAAGACGCATCTGTTGGAGCTTGTACACACTGATGTGTGGGGACCGGCACAGGTATTATCTCTTGGTGGCTCACGTTATTTTGTTACCTTTATTGATGATGGGTCTACTTCTTAAAACATAATCTGATGTATTTGATGTATTTAAGAAGTGAAAAGTTATGGTAGAAAATGAGACAGGTAAAACAGTAAAGTGTCTCAGATCTGACAATGGGGGAGAGTATTGTGATAAGAGGTTTGAGGAGTATTGTGCAGCAAATGGAATCAAACATCAGAAAATGATTACAGGGACACCACAGCAGAAAGGTGTGACTGAGCGCATTAACAGGACCATCCTTGAGCTCCAGGAGCATGAGGTTACATGCAGGGTTGCCCAAGACCTTTTGGGCAGATGCTGTGAATACTGCCACATATCTCATCAATAGAAGTCCCTCATCACCATTGGATGGTGGGCTACCAGAAGAAGCGTGGACTGGGAAAGAAGTGAACCTTGCACATCTCAGAGTGTTCGGTTGCACTTCATATGTTCACATTGATGCAGAGCACAGAAACAAATTGGATGCGAAGTCCAGGAGGTGCACGTTTATAGGCTATGGGCAACATGATTTTGGCTACAGGTTCTGGGATGCAGAAAACAGAAAAAACATCAGAAGCAAAGACGTAGTCTTTAATGAAAAAGTGATGCATAAGGACAGTGTGCAGGAAAATAAGGCTGAGAAAAAGGAATTCGTAGAGTTGGAAGAGTTACCGGACATGGGTGTTACAGTGCCCCAGGATGAGGCAGAGCCGCATACACCAGTTGTGAGGAGGTCTACTCGGTAGAGGAGACCCACGGTCCGATACTCACCCTCCTTACATTATCTACTACTGACAGATAATGGTGAGCCAGAGTGTTTTGAAGAGGCGTTACAGTCAGATATACGGGTTAAGTGGGAGCAGGCCATGGATGATGAGATGGACTCTCTTGAGTCTAATCGTACATGGGAGCTAGTCACTCTACCCAAGGGTAAGAAAGCTCTTCATAACAAGTGGGTTTACAGACTGAAGGAGGAGCACGATGGTTCGAAACGGTACAAGGCCAGATTGGTTGTGAAAGGGTTTCAACAAAAGGCAGGTATCGATTTCACTGAAATATTTTCACCGGTAGTGAAAATGTCTACGATTCGCATGGTCTTGAGTATAGTGGCTTCAGAGGACTTACATCTAGAACAGCTAGATGTTAAGACAGCCGTTCTTCATGGGGACCTTAAAGAAGAGATATATATGCATCAGCCGACAGGATACGTGGCACCAGGTAATGAGAACAAGGTGTGCAGACTTAAGAAGAGTCTATATGGCCTGAAGCAGGCCCCGAGGCAGTGGTACAAGAAGTTCGATAGTTTCATGTCGGGAAACGGTTTTAGGAGATGTCATGCAGACCACTGTTGTTACTTGAAGAAGTTTGATACGTCATACATCATCCTTCTTCTGTACATTGATGATATGCTTGTGGCTGGCTCAAGCATGGAGGACATCTTAGATCTCAAAAGACAATTGTCTAGAGAATTTACCATGAAGGATTTAGGAGCTGCAAAACAAATCCTAGGCATGAGGATAAAGCGTGACAGGGAAAACAAGAAATTAGTTTTGTCACAGGCAGAGTATATAGCCAAGGTACTTGATCGATTCGATATGTGAGGTGCTAAGCCGGTTAGCACTCCATTAGCCAACCACTTCAAGCTATCTAAGGAGCAAGGTGCAAAGACGCAGGAGGAACATTACTACATGGCTAAAGTCCCATACGCGTCAGCTATTGGGAGTCTCATGTATGCTATGGTGAGCACGAGGCCAGACATTGCTCAAGCAGTGGGAGTTGTTAGCAGGTTCATGAACAACCCGGGAAGGAACATTGGGAAGCAATGAAGTGGATCCTTAGGTACTTGGTAGGTACTAAGGACGTAGGGCTGTGTTATGGTGGATCGAAAATCAAGTTACAAGGCTACGTGAATTCAGATTTGGTAGGAGATATCGACAGCAGAAGAAGCACTAGGGTTATGTTTTTACTCTGGGTAGTGCTGCAGTCAGTTGGGTCTCTCAGTTACAAAAGATAGTATCTATAAGTACGACAGAAACAGAATATGTTGCGGCTACAGAAGTATGCAAGGAGATTATGTGGATGCAAGGTTTTATGAAAGAGTTGGGTAAGAAGCAAGCAGATTGCAAGCTGTACAATGACAGTCAGAGTGCAATACACTTGGCTAAGAATTCAGCCTTTCATCCAAGGACCAAGCATATTGCCATCAGATATCACTTCATACGTTCGTTACTGGAAGATGGATCGATTGCTCTGGAGAAGATTCATACAAGTGAGAATCCTGCAGATATGCTGACCAAGGCGGTCACAAGGGAGAAGCTGAAGCTCTGTTCAGCTTTGATTGCTCTTCAGGCTTGAAGACGGGGAGGTGGTGCACTCCGGATGAAGAAGACAAAGGTTTATGGAGATGTGTCTCCAAGTAGGAGATTGTTGAGAAGTAGAGCCACATCTGGGGCCGCCCACGACCAGTCGAGGTTGCGCGGATTTCGTGTCGCAAGTCCTTTCGCAACTGGGATGCGAAAGGAGTTTCGCGGATTTCGTGTCGCAAGTCCTTTCGCAACTGGGATGCGAAAGGAGTTTCGCGGATTTCATGTCGCAAGTCCTTTCACAACTGGGATGCGGAAAGGGAAATTGCCAAAACTATAAAGTGGGGTCCCTAGGGCTATTCTAGGTTAAGGTGAATTCTAGAAAATTATTCTAAGGTGTGGGCAAGGGATTTTCTCTATACTTCCAAGAGAGATGTTAGTATATTACCTTGTAATCTTCGTTTCTCTTCATAGTGGAATTTTGCATCCGTGGTTTTTTACCCTAGTTTGGGGTTTTTCCACGTATATCTTGTCTTGTGGTTTGTTTTGGATTTCTTTGATCTATTTTGAGTTTATATTTCTTCCTGTCTATCGTTTGTGGGTGAGGCCTTAGATTGGATCTAGGCTCACTGCGTTGTTGGCGTGCTGCGCAACAAGCTCGACCACGGTGTCCCATACCACCATGCCCGGCTCATGAGGCTTAGCGGATCGAGGTACCATGGTTAACGGGATTCTCACTGGTAAGTTTGGTACCCTAAGTTCAAGCATTAGCGACCAAACATGGTGAACATACATAAGACACACGGGTTACTTGACGTGCTCGGCTAGCTCGAGTGCACAACAAGTTGAGCGATATAAAGCGCAGATGCACTTCGTGTGGCCAACTACTATCGCCAACCGAAGTACGACACGGGTTCGCCAAACACATCATGTGTGGCGAGATGAATCTCAACCACAATTCCAAGTCTGGTACCGGATGTCTGGACTATGGACATAGTCCCAAGCCTAATCAATTCCCAACCATAGCACGTGAAGTAAAGCATGATAAACAAAGTAATCCAAGCACACTAGCAATCATGTCATAAAGCATATTATAAAGCATGTTATGGAGCGCAATACAAATAGGGATATAAATACATGTGTTTCATAATTGAGTGGTTAGAGTAAACAACCACATGGAGGGTATCATACGTGGCTCTAGGGTAGTTGAGAACCCCATCTCAGCACCTACCTAAGGCGATAACACTTAAGCACTTACACCCACAAGCAATTTCACAAACACTTAGAGTGCACTATTTCAACATACATGACGTATGTTAGAGGAATGTGTATTAGGGCTGTCCTTTTACCAAACTAGTATTTTATACGTACATATCATATTTATACAGCAAATAATCATGACAATTACATCGCCAAGATTTATACGTATGCGGTATTTTCTAGGATACACAATTTCAACATACATAGTGTATACAAAGGAACATGTATTACGGCGATTCCTTTCGCCAAACAGGTATTTTATCCATATACTATAAAATCATACAACAATTAATCATGGCAAACGCATTTCCAAAATGTGTACGTATACAGTATTTCTACGTATACCTAGAGTATGTAAAATTCCATATTTTGCATCTTTAATCGAAACAGGAAACGGAAAGCACTTTGTACATGTGCAATTACATGCAGATCATGAATCTATCATTATCTGACATTGAAAGTGTTGAAAACCGTAACCTATACACCTAAAGTCCTCACCTTGCACCTTGGAATCACAACAAATCAGCAAGGTTCAAAGGGCTTCCGTATTCGGAAGTTTTATCACCTAGAGAGTGAAACCGGTTAGCTATTTCATAACCTATAACCTCCACTCACCCAAACAGATCTAGGGTTAGGGTTTCTCACCTTAAAATGGAGTCGGTATCGCCGGGAAAGCATCTAGAAAGAGGTGGTGCAGCCCGTGTGGTGATCGAAAGTAGTAGGAGGAAGATGCTCCCACAAACCTCAAGCTTTCTCTCTCTTTTTCCTCTCTCTCCTTAGGGTTTTTATCCCAAATTCGTATGGCTGTGAGAGGGGCCGTTCTAAGGCCCTTATATAGCCTAAAAACTCTCCGGACTAGACTCATATTCAAGGTACATTTATATTATAAGCAATTCGGCGTTGTTCCAGCTCAAAAGAGGGTTTCTGGCGGCCCTCCTTGAGCCAAACGTCAGACTTAAGTTCACAACTCATGGATCTACATGGGATTATGTTTTCGTCTCGGTCGAATTCGCAGATCACGCATGGCGCACCATTTTCAGTTCAACCGTTGGTGGGCCACGATCTGAAATTCCAAGTACATGTAAATGTTCCTGAAATTTTTCCTGATCCGTGGGTGTAATTTGGTCTGATTCTGACGGTCTGGTTGCTTAATACTGATCCGCAAGCGAGTGGTGCCAGATCACTATTGAAGATATTTATTTTGTAAAGAAAACAATGGTTTTCACACTCCCTCGCTCCGGACTCGACCGAATGGCCGTGAGACATTGTCTGGACTTGATTTCCGAGATGGTTGTCAAGTCCAGTGAGGCGGTCCTAGTTCCTTAACTTCAAGTTAATCGGACTTCCGATGTGCGGTCTAGACCTGATACGGAGTTTAAATTCATTCCCGAGAGCAGTCTGGTAATGAGTTTGATCCTAAACTTTAGGGTAACCTAGAGTCAATGATTTTGCAAGTTTTGGGTCTTGCAGATCGTATTTAAAGCGATTCCAACGGATTTCATGGCTAATCGAGTTTAGCACATAGTTAACTTTGTTAAATTTCTAAAGGATTTAATCCTAAATGATTTCTAGTCGAGGTGGTACTCGAGCCATAGTACGGAAATTTACGGGTCGTTACACAGTCAGTACGACCAAAGGCTAAAGTTGGTGCGACTAAAGCATAACAAACGTGCGTAAATTTGAAGTCAGTGCAGATTTTTCCTATTTAAAGGGATATTTTAGGTTTTCATAGGTACGGATTAGGGCTCGGGATAAAGACCTATATGTGGCGGAGCTTCTAAAGAGTTGTCCTTCTTCTTCTTCTTTACCTCAATTCTAGTTTTTCGTTTTTCTTTTATTTCTTTTCTAAGATGTTAGTCATGTTAAGCTAATCTCTTAGGTAAGGCTAATGGATGAAGCTTGTAGTTCAATTATTGTAATTTAGTTTATTTGATTCAATAACAATGGATTGAATGATGATAGTAAATTGAAATAGATTTGAATTTTACTTTAAAGCTTTTACGTTATTTAATCTTTGATCTGTTGTTGACTCCAAACATATTGGATGCTTGAAAGTGCAATTACAATGCTTATTTAGAGAATGAATCAATCTATAAATTTCCTTGATCTATTTTATACTCTGAATACAATAAATACTTTGAGTTCCTCGTGATTAATGTCCAAGTGCTTTATGAGAGAATCGATCAATTAAATTCATATTCTTATTGATATTCACGAATGATTTAACAAAATTATCTTTCAATGGGATATGATAGGACTTTGATTCCAATTGAGATATATATCGAATCAGTAAATTGAATATTATGATTACTATTAATGGATTCTTGGATACTTAGTCTTTTATCTTTATTGTTTTAAAACCTTTTTTCCTAATTATTGGATTGAAAACCTAGACAAACATATACTGTTAGATTAATTCTAAGCTGTGTTCCCCATTCCTTGTGGATTTGACCTTGGTCTCACTGAGTTATTACTACATTGCAACCCCGCAGTTGGGGTTGTCAACCCTTGGGTTCGAGTAGGAGGTTGAACTATGTTACTGACAGAACTTCTTTCGACATTATACTGCATTGACGTACGTTCTCTTTCGATGATGATGGTCATTAATCATTGCATGGTCTCGGTCTGGTTAGTCATCCGTCTATTATCATTCTTAGTTTAAACACAGAATTGCTCGGCTTGAGTGTGTACCAACTCTGCCTGAGCTCTCTCATATTCTTAAACGTGTCGGATACTCAGTTGCACATCCCAAAGTCTGACTGTTATCTCTTCAAGAGAAACGGTTTGAGTGGTTGATGCCCCTTTCTGGTTGATGGGACTGCGTAGTACCCCACTCTTGGCTCCTGAGACAGGTTCTGAGACCCACAGACTGATTATCAGATTAGTGTTTAAATTTGAATCGGCACGTCCTCAGTTGGAGGAGGTGTAGTCGGTATCGAGGGTTTGGCCCTAGCAATTCAATTGCTTCTTCTATTCATATTTCTGATTGATCAATTCGTAACATCACACCGGTAAGAAAACTAGAGATAAGGTCCCACCGGGCATGCCAAAAATGTTATTATATAAATTTTGATAATGTAATTAGTGCGGACATGCCAGAATTGAATGTGTGGCTCAATTCAAATCGAAAAACTATGACCCTAAGTGCCAAGATAGGTAGATACATTGGAAATTAACCATGTATGACTGAGATCGAATAATATCGGTTGTTTATTCAGCCACTTGCATATCATTACTCAAGACAACAAGTTGATTATCAGAGGGTGGGGTTTGTTCTTTGAAAATGGGTTACACCTTTGCCTTTCGTACGAAAGGACGTGTTTTTTTTTTTTTTTTTTTTTTTTTTAAACTTCAATACAAATAAAAAAAGAAATTATTACAGTCGGCCACAAAGAATATCGGGAGAATGCCTCTCTGGATAGAGACTTTTGCTTGATACTTAAACTGAATCTAGCATACAAGCGTATACTCGAATTATAACTAAAGTTAACAAATACTTGATTATTGCTACGAATTACACTAAGGAATGTAAATGATAAATAAAGCTAAGGATTATACTAAGGAATGTAAATAACAAATAAAGTAATTGGAAGATAGATTTGATTTGGTATGGTTGATATGAGATGTATTCTTCTGCTGAATTCATTTGTTATTTATAGCCTTAGTGCTTGTTTGGTAACGCTGAAATCTTTAACTTAATGCAGAATTGGAAAGCAATCCACATTTAGTTTTGTTTGTTAACACAGAACGTAGAAAGTGCTCGATGTATTTTGGCCGAATTTTTTTAGCAATGAAGGTCTAGCTTAATGGTGAATGTCGATAAGGTCCGTGTGTGTTACTTTTTTTTTTCCTTAAATTCTAAAATTGCCGGACACTCTTTTGGGTAAAACATAACCCAACTTTTAACATGTGGGACTTCTTTGGGCCCACTATGATTTATGTGTTAGATCCACACCACCCATCAACTTTTCTATATCGTCCTAGATCAGGATCCCAAAAATGAGCGCATCCAAACCTCAGGTCAACCACACCATAGAAAGTGGTGGGAATGGAATGATTACTATTAAAACTTTCTTATGATCCATTGTGAAGTTTATTTGCCATCTAACCTCTTCGTAAGGTCACACAAACCTGGATGAAGGGAAAACACAAAAATCAACTTGATCAGAGGCTTATGTGGCCCCAAGAAAATTTTTTATGGTAGGCCCCCACTCCCACGTTTCTTGTACTGTAGCCCACTTAAGCCTTAGAACTGACTTATTTTTGGTAATTTTCCCTTAAATGATATGGAGAAATGAATTCCCTAAAATTATATGGAAAAATGAATACACGGTGCGGTTAAAACATATACATCACGGTATGGCCAGCAGAGCCATTTGACCGGATGCCCATCTCTAGCTATACCGTGAACCGAGTTGGGATGGTACCCATTCCCACCCGGATTTGGGGGAGCGGATCAGGTTGAGTAGCAAGACTCCTATTGAAGTGACGTCATCAAGTTTTGTGGGCCCATCATGATGTATATGTTGTATCCACACCGTCCATCCATTTAGAGAAATCATTCTGTGGTATTACACGAAGAAGGAGCGGATCCACAGCTAGAGCGGACCCCACCATAGAAAATAGTGGGGAGAGTGACGACCACTGTTGAAACCTTTCTAAGGTCCACCATGATATTTATTTGAGATCCAATCTGTTCATTTGTCAACGCAGACAAATGTCAGCTTGATCGAAAATTTCTATGGCCATTAGAAGTTTCTAATGGTGGGCGTCACTATCCCCACTGTTTTTTTATGGTGGGGTCCACTCTGATCCATCGATCTGACTCATTCTTTGGATCATTCCCTAATATGATTTCTCCCAATGGATGAACGGTGTGGATACAACACATACATCATGGTGGGCCCACAGAACGTGGTGACATCACTTCAGTAGCGAAACTGCTACCGTCGAGTTCAGTAGCTAATTCGCGTCCAGGGCTCGGGACAGGCGGAGACTCTGACGGACCACTACGGGGCCACTGTTACGTATGGCTTTTATCCACACCGTCCATTTATTTTTAAATATTATTTTAGATTAATAACTCAAACATAAGGCTGATTCAAGCTCAAGTGGGCCACACCACAGGAAGCAGCGGGTGCTAAGGATGCCCACTATTGAAACCATCTTAGGACCAACCGTATTTTTTATTTCCCATCCAACATGTGTATATGGTCATATACACCTGGATTAAGTGAAAAAACAAATATCATCTTGATCCAAAACTTCTGCGTTCCATAACAAATTTTCAACGGTAGGAATTTAATCCCCACTGTGTGGTCCACTTGATCCAAAACTTTGTTTTCCACAAGAATTTTTAATGGTCAATCACCACATCTAGCTAAGATTTGGATCTGCTTCATATTTGGGATCACGCCTTAAAATGATCTGACAAAACGGATGAACGGCCTGGACTTAGAATAAATTCATCAAGGTGGGCTCCACGGTAAGGTCTGCATCGTCTTGGGTGAGGCCGGGGCCGCACCTAATCCGCTCTCTCCAACGATGGACAATGCGTACAGCGCACCGTGCACAATGTAGGTCTTTGACGTGGACACGAACGAACGGCGACTTGGTGGGGCGATTCCTCGTAACGAAATCGGCGAGTTTGAAGGTGGCGCTTCTTTAATAGGACGGGGCGTGGATGGTATCCGAATCTTTTCTTTATAAAGCTAACTTAGCCCTCACGCAAGCGCGTCGTTTTCACCGGAATTTTCCAATACCTGTTCCTCAGCATCACGGAGAGTGCGTAAATCTTTTAAAAATCGCACGTGGGTAGCCTTTTATTTATTTATTTATTTTAATACGTGGGTGGTATTTTTGTCCCTTGTATTCTTCTATACGAGAATTTTACTCCAACCGTTAACCGTGTCCTCTTTCAGGATAGCCAGCACCGACTGCAGTATCAGAGGTTTACATGCTACAGATATTTATGATGGCCACCATTGCAATTGTGTAATGTTCACTCTGAACTGCTGCATCCTAATTCTGGCAATTATAAGGAAATTGATAGAGAAAATTGATAGAGAAATGACATGTGACATTACATGAGAGATAAAAAATGAATAAAAAAAATCTTTAAATATTTTGAACATTTTTATGGGATTAGTGGTAAGCTTACTTTTATACGTAAAAGAATAGTCGACAAAATGTCATGCTTCATATACAAGAGATGCAGCCAAGTTGTTTAATATTTTGGTAATATTTTGGGCTTGATTAGTGCCCTTTTGAACTTGATTAGTGAATAGTTTGACTACCCCTTTTTATGGTCTTTGTGGACCCAAGTATAATCAGTTTGTTGGGACTTCCTAGTGGGCTCAGAGTGGGCTAGAACATCCCACCTTGGCCCAGCCATATGTTGGGCTGATTTCCACCATTTAGATGGATTTGTGGGCTACATAAAGGTGGTTTTAGGCCCTTGGTTGCCCACTTAAATGTGATAGTTTTTGGGCTGATGTAAAGGGGCCCATTCCACCCAACTTAGACTTGTTTTTGGGCCATGTATTGTGCCCATGGGCTGCCTCTTAAGTTCACCTAAATGTATGAGTCTTGTGGCCAATGGGACTTAGGCTTTGGGCCTTGGTTCCCCTCATTGGGCCATAATTGTTAGAGGTAGTATTAGACCTACTTCCTTATGCCTTTTGTGGGACCTATGTGCATATGGTTTGGATATGGGCCTTATGTGGTTTATGGATTAGATGTCTTGGGGCAATGGTTGTTGAAAGTCCTCATTTGGACCCCTCTGGGTCCATTAGTTGTTAAGTGTGGTTGAATGCCCACCTTAGTCCCTTATTAGGCCCTAGCTTTATATGCTTAGTCATGTGAGCTACCCCAGGTAAATGGGCCCCCATTAGAGATTGTATTCCTTATGAGGAATTGGTTAAGTACTTAAACCTTTCATGGTTAGGTAGAGAGTACATCTCCCCATTCACCTCATTGGCACCCTTATTCATCTTCATGGCCCACTCCCATACGCATCATATGCATGCTTGGTTGAGGTATGATAGACCATAATTGTGCCATTGTGTAGGACATGTTGGCATCTCCCCAAGGGATGAAGTTTACTCTCTTGAGCACGGTGGATGCTTGGGATTGATGCATGGTTGATTATGTGATTCATGCATTTGACATTTATGGCATGTGAATATTTGCCATTGCTTCATCAAGGTCGTAGCCTCCACAGAGATATCGTGGATGGCCGTATGTGGACACCAGAAATGATTCTTGAGCATTTGGGGTGCATATGATATCCCTGGGTGAAAGCCCTTAAACTTCCACAGCATCGAGGAAATGCCTTAACGCCGAGACTGAGTGGAAAACATGAGCGTACGAGTGCCTTTATACCATGAGGCCGCAACTCCCACTGTCGCGAGGTCGGTTGGGATGGGGTGTGACCTTACCCACCTGAGAGAGAGGGCAATAGGTAGGCTCTGTCTGACCAGCTCGTGAATGGGTCCGCTACCATCGAGCCTCGCTGGTGATTAGCTGTCTACAGGTGGGTAGTGAGGTCTCCTATGCTCGTTTGACTGTGCGGGTCTGTAAAGCGACAGTCATCCTACAGTGTACTTGACTCCGGTGGATTCCTTATGATGGAACTGTACTTGATATGTGGATTGGGTATGAGGACTGACATTACTCCGCATTATATTTACATCGGCTGTATAAGCCTTATATTGCATCACCTTGGTATGGCGCCCAGTACTCATGTATTGCATTACATAGCCTTGGTACGGCTTACTGCATTCGTAGCTTAGCCTCGGTACGGCTAGTGGCATTGGTATTGTTCATTGACTCCTTCTGCATTCTCCTTATTCTTCTGAACACCATTGTTACACACTTACACCACCTTCTAAGCTTTCTATAAGAGGCTATTTATTTTTTAATTTCCCCTGGTAAATACACAGAATTACCTGATTATTACTTACTATGCCTGTTTGAAAGTCGCCAGGAATTACGTTTCGAAAATCGGTCCATACAAACATTTTTATTACTGATCTAAATATGTGGGCCACACCATGATATATATGAGTTATCCACACCATCCGTCCTTTTAAAAAACACATTTTAAGGCATGAGCCCAAAAATGAGGAAAATCAAAAGCTCAAGTGGACCACACCTTAGGAAACAAGGATCATTAAAATGTCAATGGTTGAAAGTTGTTTTCTCCCTAGGGCCCACAGTAATGTTTATTTGTCATCCAACCCATTAATAAGGTCACACAGTCATGGATAAAGTGGAAACAAAAATATCAGTTTGATCCAAAACTTCCAGGGTCTTCAAGAAGCTTTCAATGGTAGGAGTTCAATTCCCATTATTTCCAGTAGTGTGGTCCACTTGATCTTTGGATCTGCCTCTTTTTTTGGCCCATGCCCTAAAATGAGTTGGCTAAAGGGATGGACGGTGTGGATAATACACAAACATCAAGGTGGGCCCCACACTACGTGAAAAATGGAAAAAAAAAGGATGGATTTTGAGACAGTTCTGGATCGTCTCTAAAATTGCTTGGTTTAAAGACGCTTTAGAGATGGACGTAAACCGTCTCTAAAATTTTAGACGGCCACTGACCGTCCCTAATATTGTCTTAAAAATTTAAACGTCCACAAATCATTAAAGACGGTCGTTGACCGTCTATATGCGGCCATCTGAGACGGTCATCGACCGTCTTATATGCGGTCATCTGAGACGGTCATTGGCCGTCTGCATTAGAGACGGTCCTTGGCCGTCTTTTAGTTGTAATCTGAGACTATCAAAGACCGTGTCTATTAGAGACGGTCCTCAGCCGTCTTATTGCCCTATCAAAGATTTGTCTCTACTAGAGAATGTCAAAGACCGTCTCTATTAGAGACTGTCAACGACCGTCGTTATTAGAGACTGTCAATGACTGTCTCTATTAGAAACGGGCCTTAGCCATCTTATAGCCCTGTCAAAGACCGTCTCTATTCTAGACTGTGAAAGACCGTCTCTATTAGGGACTGGCAAAGACCGTCTCTATTAGAGACTGTCAATGAATGTCTCTAATAGAGACGGTCTTAAACCGTCTTTAATACTAAAATTTGTCATTCGAAAAAAAAAAAAATGTTAAGAAGCTTAGAAAAAATAATTAACAAATGTTTAAGAAAAATTTAGATTAAAAAAAAAAAACTCTGATTTTAAAAAATTCTATATTTTGAAAAAAAAATAATTAAGAACTTATGAATAATGTTGATAACTTTGAAAAAAAAAAAAGATTTCGATAAAAAAATGATACTTTGAAAAAGAAAATATAAAAATTTAAATAAAATTGTGAAAAAATTGACAAATTGTAAAAAAAAATATTTTTTTTAAAAAAAGAAAACTAGATTTTGTATTTTGACAAAAAAAATTAAAAAGTTATATAACAAGATTTCTATTAAAAAAATGATATTTTGAAAAAGAAAATTTAAAAAATTAAACAAAATTGTGAAAAAATCGACAAATTGTAAAAAAAAAAAAAATATATGTTTTAAAAAAAGAAAACTAGATTTTTTTTATTTTGACAAGAAAAATTGAAAAGTTATATAACAAAAGTGAAATTTAAAAAAAATGATATTTTGAAAAAGAAAATTTAAGAAATTAAACAAAATTGTGAAAATTTTGACAAATTGTAAAAAATATATATTTTTTTAAAAAAGAAAATTAGATTTTGTATTTTGATAAGAAAAATTGAAAAGTTAGATAACAAAAGTGAAATATTTTATAATAAAAATGATATTTTGTTAATAGAGTAAAAATATATACATTTTGAAAAAAAAATGTTATTTTTAAATGGAAATTGAAATTTATCTGTGAAAAATAAAATTACTAAATTATTAGGCACATCCACTAGTTGAACCTTTAATCATTTTTGGACAATCTAATCAGTTCAGATTGAAGAATAAATAACTTCAGATGTGTAAATCAAATTTCACTGAAATTGTGTGATCAATCTTGTATGCCTAATATCTTTCTCATATGTAAACTGATTGAGGTGAGTAACTACTCAAATTGAGGGTATTGATCAGTAAAATAGAGTGAATGGACCAGACATGTGAAAAGAGCCAAATATTCTGGTCAAAATTGCGACCAAACTTAGTGACCTCGTGAGAACCTAAGAATTGATGTTAGTAAGTTTTTTGGGCCCCATCATGATGTTTGTCGAACATCAACACCATGGATTTGATGTGTCCCCTTTAGGTTATTAGATATCTCAAAAATCATCTATATATGAAACTCAAGTGGGCCATACCATCTAAAACTATGTGAAGACATCCTAAAAAATATAAAAGCACTTGGTGGGGCTCACATGAGTTTTGGATGCGGCTGAAAAGTGGTCTGACCCCTCATCCAAGTGGGACACATAATGAGTGGGTTGGATATGTGAATCGCATTTAGGCAGGCCCAATATATGATTATGAATTTTTTAAGGAAACCGCTCCACTATATTGTGTGGTGTGGCCCACCCAAGTCATGGATTGACTTTATTTTTAAGCTCTTGGCCCACCCAAGTCATGGATTGACTTTCTCCATATCGCTCAACGCTCTTCTCGGATCATTTTAAGATATTAACTAAAAAATGGGGCGGGTCGAAGGCTTAAGTGGACTATAAAGTGGGGATTAAATGTCCGCCATTAAAAATAACATTCACAAAAGTTTTGGATCAAGCTGATGTGAGAAATTTAATCTTGTGGAATCGACCATTGATTGACCTTTAACTAAAATTTATATGATTATACTATCTTGATGTTTATTAATTGAGCATTTTTCTTCCTTAACAGAATCCATTACTAGATTTTATCTTTTTTGTGTTCATTCGTCTACTGCCAAGTAAAGGCTCTAAGTATTCAGTTTTTTCTTCCGTACAAATGGAACACCTTTTCAAATTTTTGAGACGAAAATGGCCTTGAACATTTTTTATATGATTTTTTTTAAAAAAAATAATTTTGAGACGAAAATGGCCTTAAACATTTTTTATACGATTTCTATTTTTTCACGACTTCTTTTTTTTTTTCAAAATTTTAAAACGAAAATAGCCTTGAACATTTTTTATACGATTTCTTTTATTACTATTTTCTAGTATTCTTCTCTCACCATGATCTCCTGTACTTTCTAAACATGAGGCAAGTAAAGAGATTAAATGGACCACAAAGTTGGCCCACAATAATTCATATCTTTTTGTGTTTTCTCTTCATTCATATCTTTTTGATGGATGTCAAATAAACATTACTATGGGCCCAAGGAAGGTATCAACGGTGGAAATCATTATTCCACACTGTTTCGTGTGGCATGGTCCACTTGAGTTTTGGATTTACCAAAAATTCAGGATCAACCCACACTGTTCATCCATTTTTCGAGATCATTTTAAAGAATTGTCCAAAAAATTATTCATATCCAAAGATTAATTAAATGAGCCACACCACAAATAAGGGGAACAAATTGGCTACTCCCCCTGACACCATCCAATGGCTGGTGGTTGGTGCTCTGTGGGCCCCACCATGATGTATGTGTTTAATCCATGTCGTCCATCCATTTGGAGAGATGATTTTAGGGCAATGTCCAAAGAACAAGTTAAATCTAAAGCTCCAGTGGACCCCAGCACAGATGATGGACCCCAGCACAAACGATCATTTTAGGGCAACCATTTTTTTTTTGAGAAAAAACTTTTGAAGCAATTGGATTTCAAATAAACATTACGATGGGCCTTAG
The DNA here is from genome assembly GCA_021015155.1 of Magnolia officinalis. Classification (NCBI taxonomy): domain Eukaryota; kingdom Viridiplantae; phylum Streptophyta; class Magnoliopsida; order Magnoliales; family Magnoliaceae; genus Magnolia; species Magnolia officinalis. The sequence continues at coordinate 53,515,143 of JAJHSJ010000010.1, forward strand.
GATAGTTTCAATGGTGGGAATCACCCTCCCCATTGTTTTCTGTGGCGGGGTGCACTATAGATTTTTATCTGTCTCATTCTTTGGCTTATGACTTAAAATGATATCTCAAAATGGATGGATGGTGTGGATATAACAAATACATCATAGGTTTTTATATATATATATATATATATATATGGAAAAGGTCCTGTACGTCGAGCTCATAGGAACTGCACCATGAGGTCAAGCTGTGTGGGCCACACCATGACGTGTGTCAAAAATCAACACCGTGCATTTGATGGGTACCCTTTAAATTATGGGATATCCCAAAAATCAACAGTATACGGAACTCAAGTGGGCCATACCATCCAAAATCATATGAAGACATGCCTAAAACATATAAAAGTACTTAGTGGGGCCCCACCTAAAATTTGGATGCATCTGAAACTTGGTATGACCCCTCGTCCAAGTGGCACACACATAATGGATGGGCTGGATTTGTGAACCACATCTCTGTAGGCCCAAAAAATAATTATGAATGTTTTAATGGAGGGTAACCCTTCTCAACTTTTGTATGTGGTGTGGCCTACACAAGTCACATATTGATTTGATTTCTAATCCCTAGGCCCACCATGGAATGTTGCATCTAACTGATGGAGTAGATGTTTGACACGCATCATGGTGGGGCCCACAGAGCCATACCAGATCTAAAGTGCAAGTGGCGTTATTTGGTGTATATAGAAACAATGTGTGAGTTTTGTGTTTAATGTAAAATAGTGGTGACTCATTCTTAATAATAGTGGCAATGATATATAGAGTTTTCCAGACCATCTAAATAATGGGTCTAGTTATTAATGGTTAATATTTAAACTTTTTATTATATAAAACTATCATAATCATCTATTAAATGGTCCCTTAAATGTATGGCTATCAATGTAGTTAATGTGCTAAATTATGGAAAACTCACAACTTGCGGATTTGAAACTAACATGTCATTTTGGAAGAGGGATTTAATTCTAATTCCCTCTTTTCTCTAACGTCGCTGAACTCACTGGAGAATGCCTCTCGGGATGACGGGCTGGAAGCCATCGCTCGTCTTCCGGTTCGTGGACTCGTTGTGGCAGGTGCAGGTGGCGAGTGGACCGCATCTCTCCATGAGTATGAAAAGCTTTTCATATGGATGGATACTCCAAGGTCTGTTGATTTTTATGGATTTTCTTTGTTTCATGTACAATTCCTACAGTTTGGAAGATTAATTTTCTTTTTTTAAATGTAGTGGAGATCTTTTTCTTTCTTAAGTTTGATACTAGATTCATACGTCTCCATTTTCAAGTAAATTGATTGGTTTGATCTCGTTGTATGGAATTGCATGATCTCTAGATACATCCAATGGTCTAGCTTGACGATGCCGGTTGCATGTTTGATGAAATGCCTGACAGAAACAATCTCTTTAGAAAAATCCTATTTACAAGATGTGGAGGGAAAGTATTCAGTCGAATGGTTTTTTTTTTTTTTTTTTCCATGTGAATTGGCTTCAAGTGTTTATTGTGTGACATGCAGTAATTCTATTGGCGTCTGACTAAAAGTCTTTTCTTCCTTGAAACAACATCTTTTGTATTTGGGCAAAAGCCTGGCTTTGGAGGCTAAGCTTTTGATCAACTCCAACTCAAACAAGTCCTTTTGGTAGTGCATTTCAGCAAACATAGTCAGCATTTAGAAGATTTATTTCCTTCTCATCTTAAGGTTTTCTTTGGTCTTTATGTGGTCACAATAAAGGATACAAATTGTTCTATCTTTCAAATTCAAGATCTGGTGGATGATACCCAGAAATGGAAAGTCCGATAGTGATGTTCCTGATTTTTTTTTTTTTCTCCTTTCTCCCTGTTTCAGAAGTAGGTCTCTCCCAAAATTCCCACAAACAATTGGGAAAGTTGATAATTCAGAAAATTAAGCTGTTTTTGTGGATAAATCTAAGAGCTATTGTTCCTTCAAGTCAGAGGTTAGTCTTAGAGATCACTTTGGAGCTTGATTTATCAATCAACTTGGACAGAAGTTTGGAATTTTGATTGGAGCTAAATATGAATTCAGTTTTGAAAAATCTCATTAATTAGCTCATAACTGAGCCAGGAGGACTTAGTTCTTAGTTTGTAAGTAATGAAACTAACTACGAATCCATTAAAAAAGGCTTTGTCAATTGTTGTCAGAGTAAAGCTTCAGAATATAAGTGACTTGTTAATTAGTTCATCAAGTAAACTCAAAAACTTTCAAAAAGAATAAGAAAAGAAAAGAAAAAGCAAAAAGAACTTGAAAACTGAGTGGCCAACTTTGGAATACTCCTCGATTGGATCAGTTACAAAAACTGATGTGGAATATGTGGTTAATTGGGGCCATGGTGTTTAATTGGTGCAACTGCATTTGGTTGCTTGTTCATGTTTCTTGTTTCTACGTGGTTGTTTTGATATTAGCTACTGATTAAATAGTCTCACATTATTTATTATTATTTCTTACATGACCTGAGATAATTTTCATTAATGCTTGATACACCTTAACAGTGGGCCCACCACATTTTTCAAATCAGTGGTGGGCTCTACCATCCACATAATCAGTTAAGTGAACCCCACAAACTGTCCTATCAGAATTTTGGACCCTGTGATTTCTTTGATCAGTGAACTTGCCCTTCATATGTGTTGCATCTCTCCATTGCAAGAAGCACTTTTGCTTGCCTGACCTTCATTACCTTTCTAGATCACCCCAGAAGACTATGAATGGATCATCCTTTATGGCTTGACCTTAGGTTTCCTTTATGATTCCCACTCTAGAGGCTGATGCTGCAAAAAGGTCAAAAAGTTTTTAAAAATGAAAAAACTTGAGACAATCCTAGTCTTGTCTTCTAATGCTTTTATCTTAGAGACATTAATTCCACATTAGTTATCCAGATAATGCCCTTGTGTTTCTTTGCAGCCTTGAACTAACATCTCTGGTGAGAATGAAATATTTCCAATGGTTTCTCTTGCAACAAATCTTGCATTGCTCTCTCTCTCTCTCTCTCTCTCTCTCTCTCTCTCTCTCTCTCTCTCACACACACACACACACACACACACACACACACTTGTTGAGAATGGTGTATTACTTTTTGTGGGCATATTATTAGCTTTACACCTGTCAATGAAAAAAGTTCTTTAAAGTTATTCTTTGAAATCATGTGTTTATCTGTCTGATGGCCTCTACAGCTTGGTATTAATATGTGGATCTTGTTTTTTTAATATTCTAATGCTCCAACTAAACTCATCTACGGTAAGGCCTTTGTTTCTACTTGTTCTTGGCAGGATGGCGCCCGAGGTAATGGACCAATTGCATGGTTAAATCATTTGTTTGGTAGTGGATGCTCAGTGGTTGAAGTTCTACAAGAGCAATCCAATCAGATGGTTAAATCATTTGTTTGGTATGAATGTCAGTCTATGCTTTATTCACATTGGGCCCATGATTTGGACAGGTTGCATTGCTTTACATGTATAGCGTAGGTGTGGTGAATGGGACAGATGACAATGGTATTTGTTCTGTTCCATTAAATTGTAGTCACTTTCCTAGATCAGAACAACTCATCCTTGCTTACTATGGCATAAATACTTGCCTATCTTGATCATCCAAATCATGCTAGATGTGGAAACTAGCTTGAAATACTCTGAGCAGATGAGCCTTACCCTCAGATTGGTGGCTATTAAACAAATGGGTTCAATGAAAATGGTAAGATCCAAATTGCATGGGAAAATTTCAGTAGTCTTGATTGTGTATTTCATGATCCCATCTCATTTAGTTAGCATTTGATGCTGACTTTTATTTACCATTTGTTATTTGAACTTTGTCTGGTGATCTTGTTATTCTAATCTTGTTACTATCTAGACTCTCGATGACACATTCTAATCTTGTTACTATCTAGCTTCCTCATATATTACTAGGCAACACAATATCATTTCTTTCCTTTAATTTTAGTTCTTCTTTGACTGTTTTAGATCAATAAGGGACGTCACCGTGTTCAAGGAACAGTTTTAACATGACAATGACTGTAAGCTTAACTCTAAATATCACCTTTATAATAAGAATTTGTGCTTTTTATTGTCTATTTTTGAATTATAATTTTTTATATAATTGACACCTTTTATATCGGAATATGATCTATGAAGTAGCATATGAACACAATCCTTATCAAAATCCACACCTAGGGGAGCACAAATAAGAGGATTGATCTTAATAGTATGGTCGTCATGGATAGAAAATGCTTGCAATGAATGTTTATGAGTCCTTGGTAATTTTGGAGTCCTTGGTTAGGGTTTGGGTTGAAAGTACGAGTGCTGGAGCCGACGTTTTCAGAGTCCGAATTCATTCTTTTTTGCTTCAAGAGAGAGAGACAGAGAGGTGAGAAATCGAGGGAGATAGTGGGGGAATGAAGTGACCACATGAGATTTGAAAATAGTGAGTGTAGTTTGGTTTGAAAATGACGTTTCGCATGCGTGGCGTGCATTTCTTTTAAGACAGTAAGTTGATTTTACTGAAGACAATTGAATTACATAGGCAAGTGTTTAATGTAGGGAACTTCTCTGAAAATGTTATTCTGATAACTAACCTGATGAGAGTAATTTGTGGTTCAGTTCCTAGACCAATCTCTCTATTATATTCAAAGAAATCCACATTCTTTTTCGTGTTTCTTACATGGTTCTCTGTCCCATTTTTGTTTGACTTGAAAGTAAAGGTGATGCATCTTCTTATTTATTCAATCATGGAATGCAGGATGTTGTCGTTAAGGTTCTTATAGATCAGGACTTTCATGAGAATCAACTGAAGGACTTTCTAAGGTAGGTATGCATTTGAACATTGCTAATAATGTACTTTGAAACTATACCCATTTATGTATCCGGATGTGCGTCGGAGCTATCCAGATGTTGAGCGGGGGTCTCTGGAAGGTGAGAACCGTTGTTATGACCATGATGAAGCTGTCCATTTCCTATGGACAACATTAGAGTGGCCTGACCATTTGGACAAGCCGTGTTTATATCTGTATTTGCTCGAAATTGATGGAGAAGACCCGGATGTGTGTCAGAGCTATCCGGATGTTGAGCGGGGGTCCCTGGAAGGTGGGAACCACTGTTATGATCATGATGAAGCTGTCCATTTCCTATGGACAACATTGGAGGGGCCTGGCCATTTGGACAGGCCGTGTTTATGTATTTGCTCAAAATTAATGGAGCAGACCCGAATGTGCGTCGAAGCTATCCGGATGTTGAGTGGGGGTCCCTTGAAGGTGGGAACCGATGTTATGACCATGATGAAGCTGTCAATTTCCTATGGACAGCATTAGAAGGGCTTGGCCAATTGGAGCAGGCCGTGTTTATATCTGTATTTGCAGGGACCACACCCTTAACCTATAACCTAAACCTATTCTCAAATCCCAAAACCTAAACCTACACCTAATCCTAATCTCAAATCCCTAAACCTAAACCGACACCTAATCTTAATCTCAACTCCCTAACCTAAACTTAAACCTAAACTTGAAAACCCAAACCTAAACCCAATCCCGAACCCGAGCCTGATTTCCTAAACCTAAACCTTAACCTATTCTCAATTCCCTAAACCTATAGCTTATAACCTAAACCTAAACCTAAACCTAAACCTTAACCTAAACCTAAACCTAAACCTATAACATATAACCTAAACCTAAACCTAAATGTATTCTCAAATCCTTAAACCTAAACCTACACCTACACTGCAAGAAATATGGTTTTTACCTATGAAACTTTTACCCACAAAAATATTTTTCGTAGGTAAAGATGACTTTTACCGACGAAAATTATTTTTGTAGGTAAAAGCATACTTTTACCAACGAAATTTAATTTCGTAGGTAAAAGCCATCTTTACCTACGAAAATTTTCGTAGGTAAAGGGTGTTTTAACATGAAACTTTATTTTACCTACGAAATTGGATTTCGTAGCTGAAACCCATCTTTACCTACGAAAATATTCGTAGCTATAGGGTCTTTTGAATTTTTTTTGTAAAACCCATATTTACCTACGAAACTATTCGTAGCTAAAGGGTCTTTTAAAATTTTGAATTTCGTAGGGAAAACCCATTTTTACCTACGAAAGTATTCGTAGCTAAAGGGTCTGTTAAATTTTTCAAAAACACCAAAAATCAAAAACCTTACTTTTACCTACGAATTATAATTTCGTAGGGAAAAACCATATTTTCCTACGAAAATATTCGTAGCTGAAGAGTCAGTCAACGTTTTCAAAATATAGAAAATTTAAAACCTTTCTTTTACCTACGGAATTTAATTTCGTAGGGAAAACCCATATTTACCTAAGAAAATATTCGTAGCTAAAGGGTCTTTTGAACATTTAAAAAAAAACAAAAAATCGAAAATGCTACTTTTACCTACAAAATCAAATTTCGTAGGGAAAACCCATCTTTGCCTACGAAACTAGTCGTAGTTGTAGGGTCTGTGAAATTTCTCAAAAATAGGAAATCCGAAACCTTCCTTTTACCTACGAAATAAAATTTCGCAGGTAAAACCCATCTTTACCTACGAATGCTTTCGTAGGTAAAAGGTGTTTCAATTATTCTTTACCTCTTTCCCTACGACAATTTTCGTAGGTAAAGGGCGTTTTCATATATTCACATGTAAAAGTCATCTTTCCCTACGACCATTTTCGAAGGTAAAGGGTGTTTTCAATTTATCAAAATTTATAAAAGTCATCTTTCCCTACTACAATTTTCGTAGGTAAAGGGTCTTTTCAATTTTTTTTTACCTACGAAATCTAATTTGGTAGGTAAAAGCCAAATTTACCTACGGAAATTGTCGTAGGTAAAGGTGTTTTGAATTTTTGAAAAAACCAAAAATCAAAAAGTTTACTTTTACCTACCAATGGTTTCGTAGGTAGGAAAACGTTTATGAGACTTTTACCTACGACTATTTTTGTAGGTAAAGACTTTTGCCTACGAAAATTTTCGTAGGTAAAAACGTTTCTGAGAATTTTACCTAAGAAATATTTCGTAGGTAAAAGTCTTTTTTAAAAAATAAAATTTTCAACTCAAAATTCCTGATATACACTGGTTCCAATATAGTTCATCATATTCTTCCTGATATATACCTGTTATATAATATATTTCATCATATTCACATTCACATCCATTTAAACCCAAACTACGTAAATCCATCCAAACATAAACTACATTCATCCAAACATGAACTACATCCATCCAAACAAAAACAATCTTATCCACATGACATTCATCCACGCATAAATATATATAAGTTTAACATCATAAATAAAATACAAAAAATTATTCATAGCGTTAGGGAATTGAGAATAGGTTAAGGTTTAGGTTTAGGAAATCGGGTTCAGGTTCGGGATCGGGATCGGGTTTAGGTTTGAGTTTTCAAGTTTAGGCTTAGGTTTAGGTTAGGAAGTTGAGAATAAGATTAGGTGTGGGTTTAGGTTTAGGGATTTGAGAACACATTTAGGTTTTAGGTTTAGGTTTAGGTTTAGGTTTTAGGTTTAGGTTCTAGGTAGGTTATAGGTTATAGCTATAGGGAATTGAGAATCGGTTATGGTTTAGGCTTAGGAAATCAGGTTCGGGTTCGGGATCGGGTTTTGGTTTGGGTTTTCAAGCTTAGTTTTAGGTTTAGGTAAGGGAGTTGAGATTAGCATTAGGTGTAGGTTTAGGTTTAGGGATTTGACAACACATTTAGGTTTTAGGTTTAGGTTTAGCTTATAGGTTTAGGTTATAGGTTATAGCTGTAGGGAATTGAGAATCGGTTATGGTTTAGCTTTCGAAAATCGGGTTCCAGTTCGGGATCGGGTTTTGGTTTGGGTTTTCAAGTTTAGGTTTAGGTTTAGGTTAGGGAGTTGAGAATAGGATTAGGTGAAGGCTTAGGTTTAGGGATTTGAGAACACATTTAGATTTTAGGTTTAAGTTTTAGGTTAAGGTTATAGGTAGGTTATAGGTTATAGCTGTAGGGAATTGAGAATAGGTTAAGGTTTAGGTTTAGGAAATCGGGTTCGGGTTCGGGATCGGGTTTTGCTTTGGGTTTTCAAGTTTAGGTTTAGGTTTTGGTTAGGGAGTTGAGATTAGTATTAGGTGTAGGTTTAGGTTTAGGGATTGGAGAACACATTTAGGTTTTAGGTTTACGTTTAGGTTTAGGTTATAGGTTTAGGTTATAGGTAGGTTATAGGTTATAGCTGTAGGGAATTGAGGATAGGTTAAGGTTTAGGTTTAGGAAATCGGGTTCGGGTTTGGGATTGGGTTTAGGTTTGGGTTTTCAAGTTTATGTTTAGGTTTAGGTTAGGGAGTTGAGATTAAGATTAGGTGTAGGTTTAGGGATTTGTGAACACATTTAGGTTTTAGGTTTGGGTTATAGGTTATAGCTGTAGGGAATTGAGAATAGGTTAATGTTTAGGTTTAGGAAATCGGGTTCGGGTTCGGGTTCGGCTTTGGGTTTGTGTTTTCAAGTTTAGGTTTAGGTTTAGGTTAGGGAGTTGAGATTAGGATTAGGTGTAGGTTTAGGTTTAGGGATTTGAGAATACGTTAAGGTATAGGTTTAGGAAATCAGGTTCGGGTTATAGGTTTAGGTATAGGTTAGGTTATAGGTTAAGGTTTACGAAATCGAGTTTAGGTTATAGGTTTAGGTTATAAGTTTAGGTTTATGAAATCGGGTTCGGGTTCGGGATCGAGTTTAGGTTTGGGTTTTCAAGTTTAGGTTTAGGTTTAGGTTAGGGAGTTGAGATTAGGATTAGGTGTAGGTTTAGGTTTAGGGATTTGAGAATACATTTAGGTTTTAGGTTTAGGTTTACGTTTTAGGTTTTAGTTTATAGGTTTAGGTTTTAGGTTTAGGTTTACGTTTAGGTTTTCAGTTTAGATTAAGTTTTAGGTTTAGGTTTAGGTTTAGGCTTAGGTTTAGGTTTCGGTTTAGGTTATAGGTTATAGGTTATAGGTTTAGGTTTAGGTTTTAGGTTTAGGTGACGGTTATGCGTTTAGGTTATAGGTATAAGGTTTAGGTTATAGGTTTTGGTTAAGGTTTATGTTTAGGTTTAGGTTATAGGTTATAGGTTATAGCTTTAGGGAATTGAGAATAGTTAAGGTTTAGGTTTAGGAAATCGGGTTCGAGTTCAGGATCGGGTTTAGGTTTGGGTTTTCAAGTTTAGGTTTAGGTTTAGGTTAGGGAGTTGAGATTAGGATTAGGTGTAGGTTTAGGTTTAGGGATTTGAGAACACATTTAGGTTTTAGGTTTAGGTTTTAGGTTTAAGGTTTAGGTTATAGGTTATGGCTATAGGGAACTGAGAATAGGTAAGGATAAGGTTTAGGAAATCGAGTTCGGGTTCGGGATCTGGTTTAGGTTTGGGTTTTCAAGTTTAGGTTTAGGTTTAGGTTAGGGAGTTGAGGATAGGATTAGGTGTGGGTTTAGGTTTAGGGATTTGAGAAAACATTTAGGTTTTAGGTTTAGGTTATAGGTTATAGCTGTAAGAAATTGAGAATAGGTTAAGGTTTAAGTTTAGGAAATCGGGTTCAGGTTCGGGATCGGGATCGGGATCGGGTTTAGGTTTGGGTTTTCAAGTTTAGGTTTAGGTTTAAGTTAGGGAGTTGAGAATAGGATTAGGTGTGGGTTTAAGTTTAGGGATTTGAGAACACATTTAGGTTTTAGGTTTAGGTTTAGGTTTTAGGTTTAGGTTTAGTTTTTAGGTTTAGGTTATAGGTAGGTTATAGGTTATAGCTATAGGGAATTGAGAATTGGTTATGGTTTAGGTTTAGGAAATCGGGTTCGGGTTCGGGATCGGGTTTTGGTTTGGGTTTTCAAGCTTAGTTTTAGGTTTATGTAAGGGAGTTGAGATTAGCATTAGGTGTAGGTTTAGGTTTAGGGATTTGACAACACATTTAGGTTTTAAGTTTAGGTTTAGGTTATAGCTGTAGGGAATTGAGAATTAGTTATGGTTTAGCTTTAGGAAATCGGGTTCGGGTTCGGGATCAGGTTTTGGTTTGGGTTTTCAAGTTTAGGTTTAGGTTTAAGTTAGGGAGTTGAGATTAGTATTAGGTGTTGGTTTAGGATTAGGGATTGGAAAACACATTTAGGTTTTAGGTTTACGTTTAGGTTTAGGTTATAGGTTTAGGCTATAGGTAGGTTATAGGTTATAGCTGTAGGAAATTGAGAATAGGTTAAGGTTTAGGTTTAGGAAATTGGGTTCGGGTTCGGGATCAGGTTTTGCTTTGGGTTTTCAAGTTTAGGTTTAGGTTTAGGTTAGGGAGTTGAGATTAGCATTAGGTGTAGGTTTAGGTTTAGGGATTGGAGAACACATTTAGGTTTTAGGTTTACGTTTAGGTTTAAGTTATAGGTTTAGGTTATAGGTAGGTTTTAGGTTATAGCTGTAGAGAATTGAGGATAGGTTAAGTTTTAGGTTAGGAAATCGGGTTCATGTTCAGGGTCGGGTTTAGCTTTGGGTTTTCAAGTTTAGGTTTAGGTTTAGGTTAGGGAGTTGAGATTAGCATTAGGTGTAGGTTTAGGTTTAGGGATTGGAGAACACATTTAGGTTTTAGGTTTATGTTTAGGTTTAAGTTATAGGTTTAGGTTATATGTAGGTTATAGGTTATAGTTGTAGGGAATTGAGGATTGGTTAAGGTTTAGGATTAGGAAATCGGGTTCGGGTTCGGGGTCGGGTTTAGGTTTGGGTTTTCAAGTTTAGGTTTAGGTTTAGGTTAGGGAGTTGAGATTAGGATTAGGTGTAGGTTTAGGTTTAATGTTTAGGTTTAGGATATCGGGTTCGGGTTATAGGTTAAGGTTTAGGAAATTGAGTTTAGGTTATAGGTTTAGGTTATAGGTTAAGGTTTAGGTTATAAGTTAAGTTTTTGGTTTAGGTTAAGGTTATATAGGTTTAGGTTTAGGTTATAAGTTTTGGGATTTGAGAATAGGTTTAGGTTAAGGTTATAAGTTTAGGTTTAGGAAATCAGGTTCGGGTTTGGGATCGGGTTTAGGTTTGGCTTTTCAAGTTTAGGTTTAGGTTTAGGTTAGGGAGTTGAGATTAGGATTAGGTGTAGGTTTAGGTTTAGGGATTTGAGAATACATTTAGGTTTTAGGTTTAGGTTTCAGTTAAGGTTTAGGTTTTAGGCTTAGGTTAAGGTTAAGGTTAGGTTATCGGTTATAAGTTTAGGCTATAGGTTATAGGTTATAGGCTAAGGTTTAGGTCATAGGTTTTGGTTTTGGTTAAGGTTATAGGTTTAGGTTTAGGTTAAGGTTTAGGTTTAGGTTATAGGTTTAGGTTTAGGGAATTGAGAATAGGTTAAGGTTTAGGTTTAGGAAATCGGGTTCGGGTTCGGGATCAAGTTTAGGTTTGGGTTTTCAAGTTTAGGTTTAGGTTTAGGTTAGGGAGTTGAGATTAGAATTAAGTGTAGGTTTAGGTTTAGGGATTTAAGAATACATTTAGGTTTTAGGTTTAAGTTTAGATTTTTTTGTTATAGTTATAGCTTTAGGGAATTGAGAATAGGTTAATGTTTAGGTTTAGGAAATCGGGTTCGGGTTCGGGATCGGGTTTAGGTTTGGGTTTTCAAGTTTAGGTTTAGGTTTAAGTTAGGGAGTTGAGATTAGGATTAGGTGTAGGTTTAGGTTTAGGGATTTGAGAATACATTTAGGTTTTAGGTTATCGTTTAGGTTTTAGGCTTAGGTTAAGGTTAAGGTTAAGTTATATGTTATAAGTTTAGGTTATAGGTTATAGGCTAAGGTTTAGGTCATAGGTTTTGGTTTAGGTTAAGGTTTAGGTTTAGGTTTAGGTTAAGGTTTAGGTTTAGGTTATAAGTTATAGCTTTAGGGAATTGAGAATAAGTTAAGGTTTTGGTTTAGGAAATCGGGTTCAGGTTCGTGTAACGACTCATAAATTTCCGTGCAAAGACCCGAGTACCACCTCGACCAGAAATCACTTAGGATTAAATCCTTTAGAAATTTGACAAAGTTAACTAAGTGTTAAACTAAATTAGCCATGAAATCCATTTGAATCGCTTTAAATACGATCTGCAAGACTCAAAACTTGTAGAATCATTGTCGCTAGGTTACCTTGAAGTCTAGGATCAAACTCATTACCCGACTGCTCTCGGGAGCACATTGAAACTCCGTATCAGGTCTGGACCGCACATCGGGAGTCCGAATAATACGAAGTTAAGGACTTAGGACCACCTCGCTGGGCTTGACAACCATCTCGAAAATTAAATCCAGGTAGTGTCCCACGGCTATTCGCTTGAGTCCGGAGTGAGAGAGTGTGAAAACACTTGTTTTCTTTACAAAATAAGTATCTTGAATAGTAATCTAGCACGTGTCGCTTGCGGACATTTTGTAAGCAACCAGACCGTCAGAATCTGACCCAAATACACCCTCGGATCAGGAAAAATTTCATTAACATATCCATGTACTTGGAATTTCTGATCGAAATCCGTTGACCGTTGAACTGAAACTGGTCCGCCACGCGTGATCTGGTAATCCCACTGAAACGAAAACTTAACTCCACCTAGATCCAAGGTTGGTGAGCTTAAGTCCAACCTTTGGCTCAAGGAGGCCCGCCAGAAGTCCTCCGTTAAGCCGAAACAGTGTCGCTTTGGTTATAACCAAGTATACCTTGACCACAAGTCTGTTTTAGAGAGTTTTTAGGCTATATAAGGACCTTAGAACCCTCTCTCTTACAACCATACGAATTTGAGAGAAACCCTAGAGAGAGAAGAGAGAAAAGAGAGAGAAAGAGTGTGAGAAGTGGGAGAAACTCCCTGTCACCATCCCCTGCCATACACAAGCTCCATCACTCCGTTATTGTCGTTTTCCCGGCGAATCTGACTTTATTTTTAGGTAAGAAACCCTAACCCTAATCTTTTTTGGAGTTGTAAGGGTTGTAGGTTATGAAATAGCTAACCTATTTCATTCGATAGGTTACCGAATTGCCGAATACGGAAGCCTAACAAACCTATCGTATTCGTTACGATTCTACAGTGAAAGGTGAGGACTTTAGGTGTATAGGTTACGGTTTTCAATGCTTTCAATGTTAGATAATGATAGATTCATGATCTGCATGAAATTGCACATGTACAAAGTGCCTTCTGTTTTCTGTTTCGATTAAAGACGTAGAATATGGAATTTTACATATTCTAGGTATTCGTAGAAATACCGTATACGTATAAATTTTGAAAATGTGTTTGCCATGATTATTTGTTGTATGAATATATGGTATATGGATAAAATACTTATTTGGTGAAAAGATTCGCCCTAATACATGTTTGCTAATATACACTATGTATGTAGAAATAGTGTATTGCAGAAAGTACCGTATATGTATATATTTTGGAGATGTGTTTGCCATGACTATTTGCTGTATGAACATGTTATATATGCGTAAAATACTTGCTTGGCGAAAGGATTCACCATAATACATGTTTTACTAACATACACTATGTATGTTGAAATAGTGTATTCTAAGTGTTTGTGAAAATTCTTGTGAGAGTAAGTGCTTGGATAATGGTGCCTTAGATAGGTGTTGAGATGAGATTCTCAACTACCTTAGAGACTTGTATGATTTCCCCCATGTGGTTGTTTACTTTAACCGCTTACTTATGAAACATATGTGTTTGTATTCTTGTTTATATAGTGTTTTACAACATGCTCTCTAACATGCTTTATAACATGCTTTATGATATGCTTGTTAACATGCTTGATTTAATTTGTCTATTATGCTTTACTCTATATGTTTTAAATAAGGATTGACTGAGTTTGAGACTATGTCTATAGTCCAGACAATCGGTACCAGACTTGAGATCGTGGTTGAGGATTCATGTCGCCACGTAGGATGTGTTTGACGAACTCGAGTCGTACTTCAGTTGGCGACAGTGGTTAGGCCACACGAAGTGCTTATGCACTTCATGTCGTTCAGTTGATTATGCGCTCGAGCTAGTCAGGCTCGTCAAATAACCCGATGTGTTTAATGTATGTTCACCATGTTTGGTCGCTACTGCTTGAACCTAGGGTACCGAACTTACCAGTGTAATCCCTTTAACCATGGTACCTTGATCTACTAAGACTCATGAGCCGGACATGGTGGTATGGGACACCGTGGTCGAGCTGTCGGCCTACGCTGGGGCCACGTGCCCCCTGTAGTGACCATTGAGGAACCAAACTCGTGAGCCAAATACGGTGGTATGGGACACTGTATTCGAGTTTTTGACACCTACGGCGACGAGTCCTTCGTAGTGTCTTCGAGTATACTCTAAAGTCTGTGAATGGCGAGGAGCCCTTCGCAGCAACTAGAGCATGAGCTGAGCCGAGTACGGTGAGACCTGTATTCGAGTTGACGGCCAGCGATTGAGCCTAGTACAGTGAGACCTGTATTCGAGCTGACGGCCAGTAATTGAGCCACATACGATGAGATCTATATCCTTGCTGACGGGTGACGAGCCCTTTGCGATGCATTCGCGATGCCTCTGGAACCATAATATCGTATATGAATATCTAGGTTTGACGACCCTAGAATGGATCATGTTTTGGGAATGATACAAGGGAGGTACCTTAGTTTCCCAATGCTACTGTTTGAAATAGACTAATAACAACTCGGTAATCATGCTCATCATGCATTGCATGTGCCTGAAAGATGTGGAGCACTGAGGAATGCAAGCATGCCGCGAACGTAAGATGGTGTCGCACGAGGGAGTGTGTGGTGAGAGCATACATCATGACTGCATTCATACTTGCATTAATAAGAGTAGTTAGGAGTGTTTGATTATACTGTTTTATCATTACTGCTTGACTGAGTCGATAACATGTTAACCTATGTTTTATTGTTCCACTAAGTTAGCTACTCACTCCCACGTTACGGGACAGTGTTGTACACACCAACTAGACTCTATATCAGGTGTAGATGAGATGACGACTTAGGAGGCTGAGCCGGACTATGATGAGGACCAGGACGAGTTCTCATTTATGCAGTATTCTGGTGGCTTTGACTAGATTGCCAGGATCGACGGGTCTTGCAGGGATTACTCCTTAGTTATACTTTTGACATTTTGATCATAAAACAGATATATGTATATGGTGACTCAGATGGATTCATACTCTGGAGATTGAGATAGTTTTGTTTCTTTTACATACATATATATACAGTTTCAGTCTTCCGCTTGCCTTTATACAATTGATTTGGAGTATGAATTACTGTTTTGGTATAATCTCACTCATGTTTATTACTCTAACACAGACAACATTTAATTATCATTATCTATGTTGCATAAGTCATGTTCTGGAACTCGAGAGTTGAGTTGCTACTCGACCCCCGAATTTCAGGGTGTTACAGTTCGGGATCGGGTTTAAGTTTATGTTTTCAAGTTTAGGTTTGGGTTTTCAAGAGTAGGTTTGGGTTTTTCAAGTTTAGGTTTAGGTTTTCAAGTTTAGGTTTGGGCTTTCAAGCTTAGGTTTAGGTTTAGGTTAGGGAGTTGAGATTAGGATTAGGTGTAGGTTTAGGTTTAGGGATTTGAGAATACATTTAGTTTTAGGTTTAGGTTTAGGTTTTAGGTTTAGGTTATAAGTTATAGTGAGAATAGGTTAAGGTTTAGGTTTAGGAAATCGGGTTCCGGTTCGGGATCGAGATCGGGTTTAAGTTTGGGTTTTCAAGTTTAGGTTTAGGTTTAGGTTAGGGAGTTGAGATTAGGATTAGGTGTAGGTTTAGGTTTAGGTTATAGGTTATAGCTTTAGG
Organism: Magnolia officinalis; assembly: GCA_021015155.1. Lineage (NCBI taxonomy): Eukaryota > Viridiplantae > Streptophyta > Magnoliopsida > Magnoliales > Magnoliaceae > Magnolia > Magnolia officinalis. The sequence continues at coordinate 53,530,874 of JAJHSJ010000010.1, forward strand.
GAATTGAGAATAGGTTTAAGGTGTGTGTGTGTGTGTGTGTGTGTGTGTATATGCTCACACACACAACTAATGGATGGGAATTTCAGGTGTGATGTAGAAATGTTCTTTATCATTGGGGCTACTTTCGTCGGGTTTGATGTAGAAATCGTCGCCAACTTCACCGAAAGAAAAATAGCATTAGTGGCAACAGATTGCAACCTGGATTTAAACAAGGTTCGAGGTGCCGTCAATAATGCTAACAGAATCCTCCAGGTCAAATTGTTGATTGGACCTGATTTTATTTCAAGGATCTTAATAATCCATTTTTTTTAAATGAACAGACCCGAATGTGCGTCGGAGCTATCCGGATGTTAGGCGGGGGTTCCTGGAAGGTGGGAACCACTATTATGACCATGATAAAGTTATCCATTTCCTATGGACAACATTGGAGTGGCCTGACCATTTGGACAGGTCGTGTTTATGTATTTACTTGAAATTAATGAAGCAGACTCGAATGTGCGTCGGAGCTATCCGGATGAGCGGGGGTCCCTGGAAGGTGGGAACCGCTGTTATGACCATGTTGAAGCTGTCCATTTCCTATGGACAACATTGGAGGGGCCTGGCCATTTGGGCAGGCCGTGTTTATGTATTTGCTCAAAATTAATGGAGCAGACTCAGATGTGCGTAGGAGCTATCGGATGAGCGGGGGTCCCTGGAAGGTGGGAACCGCTGTTATGACCATGATGAAGCTGTCCATTTCCTATGGACAACATTGGAGGGCCTGACCATTTGGACAGGTCGTGTTTATATCTGTATTTACAGGGACCACACCCTTAACCTAAACCACACCCTAAACCTATAACCTATAACCTAAACCTATACTTATAACCTAAACCTATTCTCAAATCCCAAAACCTATAACCTAAACCTAAACCTAAACATATAACCCATAACCTAAGCCTATACCTAAACCTAAACCTATAACTTAAACCAAACCTATAACCTATAACTAAACCTATAACTTAAACCCAAACCTAAAACTCAAATGTAAACCCGATCTCGAACCCGAACACGATTTCTTATGGATGAAACCTAACCTATTCTCAAATCCCTAACCTAAACCTACACCTAATCCTAATCTAAACTCCTAACCTAAATATAAACCTATACTTGAAACCCAAACCTAAACCTAAATGTATTCTCAAATCCTAAACATAAACCTACACCTAATCCAAATCTCAATCCTAACCTAAACCTAAACCTAAACTTGAAAAACCCAAACCTAAACCCGATCCCGATCCCGAACCGAACCCGATTTCCTAAACCTAAACCTAACCTATTCTCAATTCCCTACAGCTATAACCTATAACCTACCTAAAACCTAAACCTCAACCAAAATAAAACCGTAAACTGTGTTCTCAAATCCCTAAACCTAACCCACACCTAATCCTATTCTCAACTCTCTAACCTAAACCTAAACCTAAACTTGAAAACCCAAACATAACCTGATCCCGAACCCGAACCCAATTTCCTAAACCTAACTTATAACCTTAACCTAAACCTATTCTCAATCCAAAACCTAAACCAAACCTAAACCTATAGGACCTCAACCTAAACCTAAAACGTAACCTATAACCTAAACCTTAAACTATAACCTAAACCTATAACCTAAACTCAATTTCCTAAACCTAACCTATAACCTAACCTAAACTGAAACCTATAAACCCGAACCCGATTCCTAAACCTAAACCTTAACGTATCTTAAATCCCAAAATCTAAACCTACACCTAATCCTAATCTCAACTCCCTAACCTAAACCAAAACCTAAACCTAAACCCGAGCCCAAACCCGAACCCGATTTCCTAAACCTAAACATTAACCTATTCTCAATTCCCTACAGCTATAACCTATAACCTACCTATAACTTAAACCTATAACCTAAACATAAACGTAAACCTAAAACCTAAATGTGTTCTCCAATCCCTAATCCTAAACTTACACATAATGCTAATCTTAAACTCCCTAACCTAACCTAAACCTAAACTTGAAAACCCCAAAGCAAAACCCGATCGCGAACCTGAACCCGATTTCCTAAACCTAAACCATAGCTGATTCTCAATTCCCTATAGCTATAACCTATAACCTACCTCTAACCTAAACCTAAAACCTAAACCTAAACCTAAACCTAAACCTAAAACCTAAATGTGTTCTCAAATCCCTAAACCTAAACCTACACCTAATCCTATTCGCAACTCCCTAACCTAAACCTAAACCTAAACTTGAAAACCCAAACGAAAACCCAATCCTGAACCCGAACCTGATTTCCTAAACCTAAGCCATAACCGATTCTTAATTCCCTATAGCTATAACCTATAACCTACCTATAACCTATATAACCTTAACCTAAACCAAAAACTTAACTTATAACCTAAACCTTAACCTATAACCTAAACTCAATTTCCTAAACCTTAACCTATAACCCGAACCCGATATCCTAAACCTAAACATTAAACATAAACCTACACCTAATCCTAATCTCAACTCCCTAACCTAAACCTAAACCTAAACTTGAAAACCCAAACCTAAACCCGACCCCGAACCCAAACCCGATTTCCTAATCCTAAACCTTAACCAATCCTCAATTCCCTACAACTATAACCTATAACCTACATATAACCTAAACCTATAACTTAAACCTAAACATAAACCTAAAACCTAAATGTGTTCTCCAATCCCTAAACCTAAACCTACACCTAATGCTAATCTCAACTCCCAAACCTAAACCTAAACCTAAACTTGAAAACCCAAAGCAAAACCTGATCCTAAACCCGAACCCGATTTCCTAAACCTAAACCATAACCGTTTCTCAATTCCCTATAGCTATAACCTATAACCTACCTATAACCTAAACGTAAACCTAAACCTGAAACCTAAATGTGTTCTCAAATTCCTAAACCTAAACCTACACTTAATCCTATTCTCAACTCCCTAACCTAAACCTAAACCTAAACTTGAAAACCCAAACCAAAACCCAATCCTGAACCCGAACCCGATTTCCTAAACCTAAACCTTAACCTATTCTGAATTCTCTACAGCTATAACCTATAACCTACCTATAACCTAAACCTATAACCTAAACATAAACGTGTTCTCCAATCCCTAATCCTAAACCTACACTTAATGCGAATCTCAACTCCCTAACCTAAACCTAAAACTAAACTAGAAAACCCAAAGCAAAACCCGATCCCGAACCCGAACCCGATTTCCTAAACCTAAACCAAAACCGTTTCTCAATTCCTTATAGCTATAACCTATAACCTACCTATAACCTAAACCTATAACCTAAACCTAAACCTAAAACCTAAACCTAAACCTAAACCTAAAACCTAAACGTGTTCTTAAATCCCTAAACCTAAACCAACACCTAATCCTATTCTCAACTCCCTAACCTAAACCTAAACCTAAACTTGAAAACACAAACCAAAACCCAATCCCGAACCCGAACCCGATTTCTTAAACCTAAACATTAACCTATTATCAATTTCCTACAGCTATAACCTATAACCTAAACATATAACCTAAACCTAAACGTAAACCTAAAACCTAAATGTGTTCTTTAATCCCTAATCCTAAACCTACACCTAATGCTAATCGCAACTCCCTAACCTAAACCTAAACCTAAAACCTAAACCCGATCCCGAACCCGAACCCAATTTCCTAAACATAAACATTAACCTATTCTCAATTCCCTACAGCTATAACCTATAACCTACCTATAACCTAAACCTAAACGTAAACCTAAAACCTAAATGTTTTCTGCAATCCCTAATCCTAAACCCACACCTAACGCTAATCTCAACTCCCTAACCTAAACTTAAACCTAAACTTGAAAAACCCAGAGCAAAACCCGATCCGAACCCGAACCAAATTTCTTAAACCTAAACCATAGCTGATTCTCAATTCCCTATAGCTATAACCTACCTATAGCCTACCTATAACCGAAACCTAAAACCTAAAACCTTAAACCTAAAACCTAAACCTAAACCTAAACCTAAAACCTAAATGTGTTCTCAAATCCCTAAACCTAAACCTACACCTAATTCTATTCTCAACTCCCTAACCTAAAGCTAAACCTAAACTTGAAAACCCAAACCAAAACCCAATCCCGAACCCGAACCTAATTTCCTAAACCTAAACCATAACCGATTCTTAATTCCCTATAGCTATAACCTATAACCTACCTATAACCTAAACCTAAAACCTAAATGTGTTCTCAAATCCCTAAACCTAAACCTACTCCTAATGCTAATCTTAACTCCCTAACCTAAACCTAAACCTAAACTTGAAAACCCAAAGAAAAACCCGATCCCGAACCCGAGCCCGATTTCTTAAACCTAAACCATAACCGTTTCTCAATTCCCTATAGCTATAACCTATAACCTAACCTAAAACCTAAACCTAAACCTAAACCTAAAACCTAAATGTGTTCTCAAATCCCTAAACTTAAACCTACACCTAATCCAATTCTCAACTCCCTAACCTAAACCTAAACCTAAACTTGAAAACCCAAACCAAAACACAATCCCGAACCCGAACCCGATTTCCTAAACCTAAACCTTAACCTATTCTCAATTCTCTACAGCTATAACATATAACCTACCTATAACCTAAACCTAAAACCTAAATGTGTTCTCCAATCCCTAATCCTAAACCTACACCTAATGCTAATCTCAACTCCCTAACCTAAACCTAAAACTAAACTTGAAAACCTAAAGCAAAACCCGATCCTGAAACCGAACCCGATTTCCTAAACCTAAACCAAACCGTTTCTCAATTCCTTATAGCTATAACCTATAACCTACCTATAACCTAAACCTAAAACCTAAACCTAAACCTAAAACCTAAACCTAAACCTAAACCTAAACCTAAAACCTAAAAGTGTTCTCAAATCCCTAAACCTAAACCAACACCTAATCCTATTCTCAACTCCCTAACTTAAACCTAAACCTAAACTTGAAAACACAAACCAAAACCCAATCCTGAACCCGAACCCGATTTCCTAAACCTAAACATTAACCTATTCTCAATTCCCTACAGCTATAACCTATAAGCTACCTATAACCTAAACATATAATGTAAACCTAAACATAAACCTAAAACCTAAATGTGTTCACTATTCCCTAATCTTAAACCTACACCTAATGCTAATCTCAACTCCCTAACCTAAACCAAAACCAAAACTTGAAAACCCAAAGAAAAACCTGATCCCGAACACGAACCCGATTTCCTAAACCTAAACCATAGCCGATTCTCAATTCCCTATAGCTATAACCTATAACCTACCTATAACCTAAACCTAAAACCTAAACCTAAGCCTAAAACCTAAATGTGTTCTCAAATCCTTAAACCTAAACCTACACCTAATCCTATTCTCAACTCCCTAACCTAAACCTAAACCTAAACCTAAACTTGAAAGCCCAAACCAAAACCCAATCCCGAACCTGAACCCGATTTCCTAAACCTAAACCATAACCGATTCTCAATTCCCTATAGCTATAACCTATAACCTACCTATAACCTAAACCTATAACCTAAACCTAAACGTAAATCTAAAACCTAAATGTGTTCTCCAATCCCTAATCCTAAACCTACACCTAATGTTAATCTCAACGCCCTAACTTAAACCTAAACCTAAACTTAAAAACTCAAAGGAAAACCTGATCCCGAACCCGAACCCGATTTCCTAAACCTAAACCATAACCGTTTCTCAGTTCCCTATAGCTATAACCTATAAGCTACCTATAACCTAAACCTAAAACCTAAACCTAAACCTAAACCTAAAACCTAAATGTGTTCTCAAATCCCTAAACCTAAACCTACACCTAATCCAATTCTCAACTCCCTAGCCTAAACCTAATCCTAAACTTGAAAACCCAAACCAAAAGCCAATCCTGAACCCGATTTCCTAAACCTAAACCTTAACCTATTCTCAATTCCCTACAGCTATACCCTATAACCTACCTATAACCTAAACCTAAAACCTAAATGTGTTCTCCAATCCCTAAACCTAAACCTACAGCTAATGCTAATCTCAACTCCCTAACCTAAACCTAAACCTAAACTTGAAAACCCAAAGCAAAAACCGATCCCGAACCCGAACCCGATTTCCTAAACCTAAACCTTAACCGATTCTCAATTCCCTACAACTATAACCTACAACCTAAACCTAAACGTAAACTTAAAACCTAAATGTGTTCTCAAATCCCTAATCCTAAACCTACACCTAATGCTAATCTCAACTCCCTAACCTAAACTTGAAAATCCAAACTAAAACCCGTTCCCGAACTCGAACTCAATTTCCTAAACCTAAACCATAACCGATTCTCAATTCCTTATAGCTATAACCTATAACCTACCTATAACCTAAACCTAAAACCTAAACCTAAAACCTAAATGTGTTCTCAAATCCCTAAACCTAAACCCACACCTAATCCTATTCTCAACTCCCTAATCTAAACCTAAACCTAAACTTGAAAACCCAAACCTAAACCCCATCCTGAACCCGAACCCGATTTCCTAAACCTAAACCTTAACCTATTCTCATTTCCCTACAACTATAACCTAAAACCTAAACCTAAAACCTAAATGTGCTCTCAAATTCCTAAACCTAAACCTATACCTACACTTAATCCTAATCTCAACTCCCTAACCTAAACCTAAGCCTAAACTTGACAACCCAAACCTAAACCCGACCCCGAACCCGAACCCGATTTCCTAAACCTAATTAAACTATTCTCACTTCCCTAAAGCTATAACCTATAACCTATAACCTTAACCTAAACCTACCCAAAACCTATAACCTAAACCTATAACCTTAACCTAAACCTAAAATCTAAACCTAAACCTAAACCTAAACCAAAACCTATAACATACCTAAACCAAAACCTATATCCTAAACCTTAACCTATAACCTATAAGCTATGACCTAAACTTATAACCTATAACCTAACCTTAACCTAAACCTAAACCTATAACCTAAACCTATAAACTAAAAATTAAACCTAAACCTAAACTTAAAACCTAAATGTATTCTCAAATCCCTAAACCTAAACCTACACCTAATCCTGATCTCAACTCTCTAACCTAAACCTAAACCTAAACATGAAAACCCATACCTAAACCCGATCCTAAACCCGAACCCGATTTCGTTAACCTAAACCTTAACCTATTCTCAATTCCCTGAAGCTATAACCTATAACCTATAACCTAAACCTAAACCTAAACCTTTGCCTTTTAACCTTAACCTTAACCTAAACCTAAACCTATACTTATAAATCCTAATTTATTTGATAAAAGTTCATTTACGGTTAAGTTATTTTCTTAATAAGTTTATTGCCTTAATCTATTATTTACGAAATTGCAGGATAAATTTGAATTGCATTTGAGTGTTTCGCACATTTCCTTTATTGTTAACGACATGATCAAGGAGCGGTTCAAGGTGTACCGCTCCTTGTTACACAAGCGGTACAAGCAGTGCATGAGTAGCGAGGAGGGCGCACTGTCCGCACCACTGCACGTGACCCTTGATGACTGGCAGATACTCTGCGATAGATTTTCATCTGATTCTTTTCAGGTAATATTTACATATTTACGATATCTTAAGGTAATAATTAAATTCACAATTAATAACAATGTATTATGAATAATGTGTTCAGAAGAGGAGCAAAATAAATTCTAACAACAGGAGCAAGTTAGCAGTAAACCACGTAGTTAGTTCAAAGTCATTTGTACAAATTCGTCACGACATGGTAAGAAATTACTGGTAATTATTAAGTTGATATATTCTTTCAATGCATTTTATATTAACTTTATTGTCCTTTCGATTGCGCAGCGAGATTCCATCGCTGGCTAGGAGCCTGGACCAATAGATCTCTACAAAGGGACTCACTGTCGGCAGGCGACGGGATCTTGGGTACATCCTAGTGCCGGCGAGATTTGGGTAAAAATCCTTACATTGTAAAATTTAATTGCATTAAATTATAATAATGTCATTTTTTTGAGAAAATTCATATATTTTTATTACAGGCGGCGATGGATATCTTACGCAGTCAGCCCACTCCCGATGGTACTCAGCGGAGTGAGCCAGAGATCCTGAGTGAGGTGCTTGGCACCCGTTCTGGATATGTGCATGGGCTTGGTCATGGTGCCAAGCTCTGGCACCCGCTAGAGCTGCCTCCACCAGATCCATCGTCGTTGGCGAGAGTGCCACCCACTAAGCTGATATCGCAGAGAGAGAGGTTCAGCAGCTACAGGTCCTCGTCAATGACATCAGAGAGTAGCTGGAGAGGAAGAGTGAGCAGCTAGACAGGCAGATGGAGGATCTGACGAGGCAGAGGGAGGAGCAGGAGAGGATGAGGATAGAGGAGCATGCAAGGCAGAGGGAGGAGCAGGAGAGGAGGATGGAGGAGATGCAGGTGGAGCATGAGTGACGGATAGCGGATATGTTTCAAGCTCCGCCACATGCTTACCCATCGATGCCCCACCACCTCCGCCTCCATCTTTATGATTTTTTTTGTATTTCATTTACAATGTTAAACTTATATGTATTTATGCATGATGTAGTTTATGTTTGAATGGATTTATTTATGTACTTTGGAGTTAAATGGATGTGAATGTGAATGTGAATATGATGAAATATATTACATAATAGGTGTATATCAAGAAATATATTGTAACAGGTGTATATTAGGTGCATATCAAGAATTTTGTGTGCGAAAAAAAAAATAAACTTTTACCTACGAAAATTTTCGTAGGTAAAAGTCTCATCGAAGTTTTTACCTACGAATATTTTCATAGGTAAAAGTCTCATTCAAGTTTTTACCTATGAAAATTTTCGTAGTTAAAAGTCCCATCCATGTTTTTACCTATGAAAATATTCGTAGCTAAACGTTTTGTAAGTATTTTTACCTATGATATTAGTCGCAGGAAAATGTTTGGTAAATATTTTTACCTACGAAAATAGTGGTAGGTAAAAGTTTTCTAAGTACTATTACCTACGAATACATTTGTGGGTAAAAGTCTTGTAAATACCTTTTAGCTACGAAACTATTGGTAGGTAAAAAGTGTTTTCAATATTTGTAGTTACAAAAATATTCGTAGGTAAAAAGTCTTGTAAATATTTTTAGCTACGAAATTGTTGGTAGGTAAAAAGTGTTTAAATATTTTTAGCTCCGAAATTGTTAGTAGGGAAAAAGTCTTGTAAATATTCTTAGCTACGAAATTGTCGGTAGGTAAAAAGTGTTTTAAATATTTTTAACTAGGAAAATATTCGTAGGTAAAAAATCTTTAAATATTTTTAGCTACGAAATTGTTGGTAGCTAAAAAGTCTTCTAAATATTTTTACCTACAAAATTATTCGTAGGTAAAAATTTTTGTCAATATTTTTTCCAACGAAAATTAGCATTGGTAAAATGTTTTGCCTACGAAATATTTCGTCGGCAAAAGTCTTACCTTTGCCAACGAAATTTTTTTTTCGTGGGTAAAAGGTTTTCCCCTCGGACTTTTAGCAAGGAATTTGCCAACGAAAATTTTCCCGGGTAAAACTTTTTGCCTACGAAAATCAAACTTTTACCTACAAAAATTTTCGTTGATAAAAGTGGCTTTTCTTGTAGTGCTAATCTTAATCTCAACTCCCTAACCTAAACCTAAACTTGAAAACCCAAAACCTAAACTCGATCCCGAACCCGAACCTGATTTCCTAAACCTAAACCTTAACCTATTCTCAATTCCCTAAACCTATAGCTTATAACCTAAACCGAAACCTTAACCTAAACCTAAACCTAACCTATAACCTTAACCTAAACCAAAACTTATGACCTAAAACCTTAACTTATAACCTATAACCTAAACTTATAACCTATAACCTAACCTTAACCTTAACCTATAACCTAAAACCTAAACCTAAACCTAAACCTAAAACCTAAATGTATTCTCAAATCCCTAAACCTAAACCTACACCTAATCCTAATCTCAACTCCCTAACCTAAACCTAAACCTAAACTTGAAAACCCAAACATAAACCCGATCCCGAACCGAACCCCATTTCCTAAACCTAAACCTTAACCTATTCTCAATTCCCTAAACCTTAACCTATAACCTGTACTTATAACATAAACCTAATCCCGAACCCGAACCCGATTTCCTAAACCTAAACCTTAAACTTAACCTATTCTCAATTCCCTAAAGCTATAACCTATATACTATAACCTATAACCTAAACCTAAACCTTAACTTAAACCTATAACCTAAACCTAAACCTAAACCTAAACCTAAACCAAAACCTATAACCTAAACCTTAACCTATAACCTAGAACCTAAACTTATAACCTATTACCTAACCTTAACCTAAACCTAAAACCTAAACCTAAACCTAAACCTATAACTTAAAACCTAAACCTAAACCTAAAACTTAAATGTATTCTCAAATCCCTAAACTTAGACCTACACCTAATCCTAATCTCAACTCCCTAACCTAAACCTAAACCTAAACTTGAAAACCCAAACCTAAACCTGATCCCGAACCCAAACGCATTTGCTGTAATAATGTAGCCCAATCACAAGGCAACAAATAAGAATGTATCCCTTGTAACACATGCCCCTTTTTTACAAAGCTTTAATTTTTGTTGTTGTTTCTATTAATTGAAACACTTTTTTGCATTATTTGCTTATTTTAGTTTTATTTTAATGATCAGTTTTATTTTAAAAAAGTGCCCACTTTTTTCGAAGAAGTTTCTGCAATTCTTCATGATTCCGAATTATAATGTTTTATTGGTTGAATAATTTTTCATTAGATGAAAGACAAAAAAGAAAAGAAAATTGTTGCTGATTTTTTTTTTCCATTTTTTATTTATGATGTTAAACTTTTATGTATTATGCGTGGCTGAATGTAATGTGGATAAGATTGTTTGTGTTTGGATGGATGTAGTTTTTGTTGGATGAATGTAGTTTATGTTTGGATGGATTTATGTAGTTTGGGTTTAGATGGATGTGAATGTGAATATGATGAAATATATTGTAAAACAAGTGTATATCAGGAAGAATACGATGAAATATATTGTACCATGTCAAATTTGAAAATGTCCTTTTAAGGGTTAAGAGACAGCTCATAGTAGTCCTTTTTAAGGACGGTCCATGACCATCCTTTTAAAGGACGGTCCATAATCGTCCTTTGAAGGCTCATAAGAGACGGTTCATAACAGTCCTTTTTAAGGACGGTCCATAACTGTCCTTTTTAAGGACGGTCCATAACCGTCCTTTGAAGGCTCATAAGAGACGATTCATAGCAGTCCTTTTTAAGGATGGTCTATGATCGTCCTTTTAAAGGATGGTCTATGGCCGTCCTTTGAAGGATCATAAGAGACGGTCCATGACAATCCTTTTAAAGACGGTCCATGGCCGTCCTTTTTTCGTCAATAAGAATGACGGTTTTCAACCGTCCTTTAAGTAATACAACCCCTCAAATTATGACGGCCCATGCAACAGTCCATGACCATCCTTTTTGGTCATTTGAGACGGTTTTGGACCGTCCTTTTTTCACTATTTTGGCGTAGTGACAATTTAAGTTTTTTCTCCTCGGGTGATGTGAGGAGTGCTATAAATGAAAGGTGGCAGTCAAATCACCTTGGAAATCCAACCGAAAACACAGAGGTAAATAATTATTACCCATTTACCTGAAATTACCTCTGTAATTAGAAAATCAAATAGGCCTTAAGCTTATGCATGATTGATGCATGTAGGAGATCCTATGTCAGCGCAGTAGCAGAGGAGCTATGGATTAGATTGGCGCAAGCTGAGGACCTGTTGCAGGCCTTTCCTTCCCTTCTTTCTATATTATGTATTTTCCTTTTGAGCCTTGTACCTGTAAAACTTAAATTCTTAGTGGATTTTACAATGTGTTCCTTGTGGCTAAGTTTCTGAGATTTACTTGCTATGATCTTGGGTATGCTCAATTGGATTGGAATTGTGATATGAAAATTCTCCTTGTAGGATCCCAGGATCGGAACCTAAACCAGGAACCGAGAATGGGGTACTACGGAGGCTGTTGCAGCTGGAATCGGCTATCAAGTTCCTAGTGGGTCCGGTCACCAAGTCTAGGGCGTAACAACATGTATGTAAGGAAATGCTTGACTATGTGCACTCTGACGTATGGGATTCATCGCCAGAGGTTTCCATTAGGGGGTCGTCATGGTTTGTTTCATTCATTAACGATTACTCCAGGAAAGTTTGGGTTTACTTCATGAAATATAAATTCAAAGTTTTCACCATATTCAAATAATGAAAGGCAATGGTGGAAAAACAGTCAGGGCGAAAAATAAAGGTTTTAAGGACTGACATTAGTGGAGAATTTACTTTCACTGAGTTTAATAATTATTGCAAGGATGAAGGGATCATCAGGCACAACACTGCGCGCCACACGTATGACTGAATAAAACGGTGTGGTTGAGCGAATGAATCGGACTCTCCTGGAGAGGGCCAGTTGCATGTTAAGTAATGTTGCGTTGGGCAAGGACTAATGGACAGAGGCAGTTAACGCAGCTTGTTATTTAGTGAACCGGTTTCCTTCAATGACAATTGAATGTAAAATCATAGAGGAAGTATAGGGTGGTTAGAAAATAGATTACTCAGATCTACGCATATTTAGTTGTGAGGCTTACTCTCATGTACCATCAGTTGAGAGAGATAAGTTAGACCATAGAGCAAAAAAGTACATCTTTGTTAGTTATGACATTGGTGTGAAAGGTTACAAGTTATTCTACAAGGTCACAAGCAAGGTCATCACTAGCCGTGACGTCAAATTTGATGAAAGCTCCATATTCCGCAAGAATGATCAAACGGAGCAAGAGGAACCAGAAAGGTTGATCATAGAATCTAGATTGACACAGATGATACTCAAGCAGAGACAGATGCGAAGACAGAGGTATAAGATTAGGTATAACAACCACCTATGAGAAGAAACCCACCGCGTGATTGCAAGTTACCGGTAAGATACAGGGACGACTCTAATATTGCATATGCCCTTGTTAGAGATAAGGGGGACCCATCTACTATTCAGAAGGTTCTTGATATGCCTGATGAAGAAAAGTGAAAGGAGGCTATGGACAATGAGATAGAATTGTTGCATAAAAATCACACATGGGAGCCGGTGGAGCCTACAATGAGCCGAAAAGCTATCAAATGCAAGTGATTATTCAAAAGAAAATATGATAGATACAAATCTAGATTAGTAGCGAAGGGTTCTGCTCAGAGAGAAGGAATCGACTTCACAGAGATATTTGTGCCGGTGGTTAAGCAGGTGTCTATCAGATTCGTGTTGGCATTTATTGCCCAATGCGATCTCAAGCTAGAACAAATGGATGCAAGAATGCATTCTTGCACGGGGAGTTAGAAGAGCAGATCTACATGAAGCAACTAAAGGGCTACAAAGTTAAAGGGGCATAGAAAAAAGTTTGCAGGTTAATGAGGTCGTTGTACAGCCTGAAACAGTCGCCTAAGTAGTGATATAAAAAAATTGATTATTTCATGTTGAGTCAGAAATTTACTCAGAGTGAATATGATCACTGTGTCTATTTACAAGACACTGAGTGATGGCAGATTTATCATCCTAGTATTGTATGTTGATGATATGTTGATCGCCAATCATTATATGTCTGAAATCAACATACTAAAGACTCAGTTATCAGGGACATTCAAGATGAAAGATTTGAGGGCTGCAAAGAGGGTTCTCGGTATAGATATTCATAAAGATAGGAAGAAGAGTAGGCTTTGGTTATCACAGGCAGAATACCTTGAAAAGGTGTTGATCAAGTATGTGATGGACCAAGCAAAGCCGGTGAGCGTTCCCCACGCGGCTCACTTCAAGCTTTCCTCAGAACAATGTCTTAAATCAAATGAGGAAAAATAGGTTATGTCTCATATACCTTATTTAAATGCGGTTGGCAGTTTAATGTATGTCATGGTCTATACGAGACTAGATATTTCACAAGAAGTCAGTGTTGTGAGAAGATACATGTCAAACCTTGGCAAGTAACATTGGGAAGCGGTGAAATGGCTACTTTGATACATTCAAGGTACGAAAGACTACGTCTTAACTTTTGAGAAGACAGGGACAAAATTAGTAGGGTATGTGGATTTCGACTACGCAGGCAGTGTGGATTCCAAAAAGTCTACTTTAGGATATTCGTTTGTACTAGCAGGTGGAGCAATTAGTTGGATGTCGAAGCTTCAGTCCGTGATGGTTCTTTCCACGACCGAAGTAAAATATATAACAGTGACGGAAGCATTTAAAGAAGGTGTTTGGCTCAGAGGCATGATAAATCAGTTAGGACTTCAGCAGGAGGCCGTGCCGGTTAACTATGATAGCGAGAGCGCCATCAATTTGGCTAAAAATTCTGTTTATCACTCACATACTAAACACATTGATGTTCGTCACCACTTTATCCGACAAGTGGTTGAGGAAGGAGGCATAATACTGGAGAAGATTCACACCAGCGTGAATCAGGAAGACATGCTTACCAAGGTCGTTCATATAGAGAAGTTTAAATTTTGTGCAACTTCTTTAGGCTTGGGGATGGCGTAAAAGAAGGATGAAGTGTGTACGAGAAGCGTTGATTGAAGCTATGATGTGATGCAGAGATAAGAGAAGAGGTCAAAAAACTGTACAATTGAAGATTGAAGACATAATGGAGATTGTTGTCAAAAGATGTCTTAAATCTTCTGTCCATGATGCTCGACCAGTCGAGGGACTGGCTCGACCAGTTGAAGGTCCCTTCGACTGGTCAAAGCCCATTTGACTCGAAGTCCAACAATAATATATTTGGGATTTACGGGATGCTCGACCAGTCGAGGGACAGGCTCGACCAGTCGAAGCCCTGACTCAACTAGTCGAAAGTTATGTAGATGGTGTGCGGATTTCCCGCAGACTGCGTAAATTTGAGGCGGTTTCTAGGGAGGTGCGTAAGATGGGTTTCCCCATCTATAAATAGGAGTCCCTAGGGCCATTCTAAGGTATTCTAAGGGCTTCTTAAAGGTATTCCATGGGTTTCTAAAAGGGTTCTAGGGTTATCAAAGGGTGTAGCAAGGGTAAGATTCGAGGGTGTTCGAATTGGGTAAGACCTCTCTCTTTGAAATTTCTATTTTCATAGTGGATTTCTGTCGCTTTGTGCCGTGGTTTTTTCCTAAAAGGGTTTTCCATGTTAAATCTTTGTGTTCTCTTGTGTTTGCTTTATGCTCTTGGATTGTTATCTTAGATCCATATCTGTGTGATTCCGCGAACCAATTTCCAACAGTCAAAAGAGACTAGACCTAAAATAATAATAATAAATATATTAAGAGTGATTATAAAGGCTTCTTTTAGAAATCAAGGAAGAAAATGAATTCAACAAAGAAGGGAATTATAAGAAAACTAGAATTGAATCAAGTAAAATGAAACCAAATGGAGGATTACTCACCTTACATTATTCTTGACTCAAACCTGACTCAGATTGGCTCAAAGAGACTGACTCGACAAGTCAACTCAACAAATTGACTCGGTTCTGACTCGATCTTTCTCTCTTGTTGTTATTCTTTTTCTCTCCTCTTCACTTTTTATGTCTCTTTGTTTCTTCTTGTTAATCCACGTCCAATAGTGGATGTGCAATCAGCAGAACATTGGACTCAATGAGTTAGCGACTCACCTGGTCTCTTTCCCTTGCTCTTAGTTTTCTCTAGGTGGGTTCTCTCTCTCTCTCTCTCTCTCATTAACGAGGGAAACTTATATGCTTTTAAATCTTCCTCCAAGGTTTTAGAAGCCTATTCAAGGAGGGATTCTTAAGCTTGTTATAATTACAGTTGAAGGCTTTCCCAACAATGAAGCATCACAACAGAACACATTCAGTTTGATATGTTTATACATATCTATGTTTCTATTTGGATCTTCGATGCAAATACTATGATCTAAGGATAATCTAATGGCGCGCACAACTCACAGTTTAGATTCAATAACAAACATCGTTCGTAAAGTTGCGACTGAGCTTCTTAACAGTGGCAACGTTAATGGAATATTGCAATCCAAGAGTTGTTTCTTTATTCCACGGGTGATTTTCAGCCTAGATTGATCATGCAGTGCTCGTAGAAGTGAAGAATCGAAACTTCCTAACTTTATCTTTATTGGGTTTCATGATCAAAACTTTTGGCTTGCGCACACCTCCATAGAACATGGTGAGAAGGATAAGCTTCTTCAAAGTATTTTTTATCAACGGTTTTGTTGTTGTAGTGTAGTAGTGGGCTCCATAGATTCACTACAACAAAAATGTGTAAAATCGGGACTTTAGGTACATTATGCACCGACGCTATTTAAAAGCGGGCCCACGGATGTTTTTATATAAAAATAAAAATAAAAACAAAAACAAAATGCGATTTCCATTTCGCTCCCGACTCTCTCTCTCTCTCTCTCTCTCTCTCTCTCTCTCTCTCTCTCGACTCTCAGCTTCTTCCTACCCCGGACTCTCTCTCTCTCTCTCTCTCTCTCTCTCTCTCTCTCTCTCTCTCTCTCGCAAGCTGCCATTAATTTTAGGGTTTAGATGAAGATCTGAAACAGGTAAGAGTCTAGATTTCATCAATTTCAACCTTAGTGATTTCCTAATTAGGGATTTACAATGTTGAAACCCTAATTAGGGATTTACTATGTTGAAACCCTAATTCAATGTTGAAACCTTAATTAAGGATTTTTCTATGTCCGGAAGTATTTCAAATCCTTGAGGGATTTAAAACTGTACCTCCATTGTTAATGGATTTATACACTTCTTCCTGTTCTAATAGATGATATTTTTGTCTACCTTCTGATGCTTGTTTAAACAATATGCTTTTTGTTCTTCTCCTTTTTTTATTTTCTTGGGTTTGATGGATTTTTTATGGATCTGTAATGGCAACAGGTGGAGTTGTGGTGATGGTGATGGTGATGCCAAATGGAAGGGTGGAAGCAGAGGTTTTGATGGGGTCAGCAGTTGTGGCTAAAGATGTGGTGATGGTGATTTGCTGTTGAATCTCAATGTGATCGAAGATGAGTAGGGTAGATTGGGTTGTGGTGGATTGTTACTCTTTCCTTTTCTTTTTCTTCTTTTAAGGAAAAAAAATCCTCCTATATTTCATGCATGCTAACTGTTTGATGAAATGGCTCAACAAGGAATGTTTCATGTTGTTATTTTATTAACTGGATTAGGAGTGCCATAGTTGCTTACAGTGTAGATGCTTGGCATTGCATGTGTTTGTTCTTTTACTGATTGTCATTTATACTTATTATGTTCTTTTCAGATTCAACAACTCTGCATCCCCTGCCCATGTAGATGATGATGAAGAACCCATCTTTCATTAGACTTGTTCCTTTTAGGGTAGAGGTCACTAGTATGAATAATGTTTAATGGTATCCACGATTACATCAATTCCAAAAAGAGCTCAAGCTAAGTTTATCTTATGTTTTGTCAAACTGGTTCTCATGTGACTACAAGGCTTATAGACGATAACTAAAACTTTGGGAAGTCATCATTGTAATGTTAAAGGTATTGCTATTTCTTGCTCCCAAGCAAGTTGTTAATTTTAATGTTTTTTTCCTCACTTCAAGTGCTTCAAATGTGAGGAAATCGTTTCTTTAAATTTGAAGCATTTTCAATGTCTTTCAGCTATATTAGTTGTTTGCATAAGAATTACCATGATATGTTTTTGCTAGTTATGGTAAAATACTCCAAATTTTGCTAGTTGTCTGCATTATTGCTTAGTCATTAGATGCAATTGCCAAAGGAAATGATTTTCTCAGTAGCAGATGGGCTACGTTCAAAGACTTTGTATGGGAGGGCGGGGCAGATCCGGTCTATCTGTTACAGAGACTTAGGCTGCAGGTTTTTTGTTTGTTTGTTTGTTTAGAGTATCTGGATAATGCAGGGTGAAGGGTAGTAGCTGGCGGAGGGTGAGTATGGGGCCCGAGAAGTGGGTGAGTAGGAATTGTCTCCTTGCTGTTGGTTCGCAAGGAGGCGTAGAAGCTGAAGTTTTCTGCATTTTGAGTGGCTGCTTGGCATGCTTTGATTTTTTTTCGTTTCCCTTTTCAGTTTTCTGTTTTCCGATATGAATTTGCTCCTACATTTTGATAGGGTATTCGTCGACCATGGAAAGGAGTTCTTATGTTTGGCCCTCCTGGTACTGGAAAGACACTTCTAGCTAAAGCAGTTGCTACAGAATGTGGAACAACATTTTTCAATGTTTCATCTGCTACCCTAGCTTCAAAATGGCATGAGGAGATTGAGCACATGGTTCGATGCTTGTTTGACCTTACAAGAGCTTATGCTCCAAGTACAATTTTTATCGATGAGATTGACTCTCTTTGCAATGCTCAGGGGTGGGCACCTAAAAGTGTTTTTTTTTTACCCACTGTGTTACACATTCATACTATATACGTGTGTTCATGCATGTCCATGCATGCAAGTCTTCTATTCTCTTTAGCAATCTTGGATAATAGCATTTCCCCACTGTGTAACACATTCATACTATATATGTGAATGATGCTCTCCCAACTTCTAGAACGAGAATAGCATGGTCAATGCACAAGACTAATAAATTGTGCAGTTCGAATATCATGAACTCAAGATAAACCATACAAATTGTGAGATCTCATTTAGAGAGATCGTAAACAAAAATTATATTGATTCAATATCCTATCTGGTTGATTGGTGCATATTTAATGAATGACAAAATGAAGAAAGTCAATAATCCAAATTCAACGAACAAATACTTACTAATTAGAGATTAGAAATAGTAGATCAATTTGAACTTTGGAAACTAACTTAAACAATATGGGTCATACTACTTGGATGGTTTGATTAAATTAATGTATGCTAGGTGTACAATTTCAAAGAGCTTGAGAATCGACCATCACATTGCCAAAGTATTGAATGACTCCCTTTCTCATCCAAGTAGTAGAATATTTTTTCACCGTTTGTTTTTGTTTTTATTTTTACAGGAAAACAGTTAATTTTATCTCTTTGAACTGGGTCATCTTCACTATAATATGCTTGGCTCAATATGGGCTTTTATCTGATATAATGCAGAAGAAGGTTGGAAAATCGAATATATATACCTCTTCCAAACTTTGAGAGTCGTAAGGAGCTTATCCGGATTAACCTTAAAACTATTGAGGTAAAATGCTTGTACTTATATTTGTGTGCAGCAAGAAATTTTATCATGTCATCATTCAAGTTTGTTGATAAATCTCAATCTTCAGATATCTTGTGTGTTGGAAAATTATGCTTTTTTTATAATGTCAGAGATTGTGCAGTGCTATGCATTTCCTGTGTATATAGAAGAGGGAGACACTGAAGAAAAATACTAATAAATAATAAGAAACACCAATGTTCTTCCTCTTTCTTCTTCTCCTTATTGTTCGCCAAAGAGAAAGCAAGAGAAATCTATTGAGTTAGATGATAAAAACAAAGATTCACATACTCAAAGATAGAGATTGGTAGGAAGGGAGGGAGGGGGCAAAAATGCCAATGCTAATGGCTCTACGTATAGTAGAATTGATAATCTGCCAGATTCTGCAAGCCACGGAGGCATGTCAAGAGGTCAGCTAATCACATTGCACTTTTTATTTACAGCCACAAAACTTTCGAAAAATACAATTCATTGGTGCACATAATGCAATCTGAAGAAAGAATGTTTCAAACAGAAAGAATGCCAGCTATAGAAATAGCAAGAGCAGAATTGTCCGCTAGAGGAAAAACGATTTACGTGTGAGTTTGAATGTAAAATCAAAATTGACACTGTTTATTGATTTTATAATTTGTGTTAGAAACTAGGAAGTATTCCTTGTGGTTATTTCATTTGATTATGCTAACTTAAATTTGATATGAATGCCAACGAGTTAATTTCAGTTCATTAATAAGTGCTCCAAATGTACTCTTAGAGTTTTCTACATACCTTCACATCTTTGCAATTCAATTTAATAAGCTCTCCACTATCCCTTCATATTTTCTTTGGATTGCAAAAGAAAATTATTAGAAATGCTGGTGTTTTTATTTTTGAATTCTGTTTTTCATTTGATTTATTTGGATGGAATTTCAAGGCTTTATAGTAATCAACTGCAATTTTATTTTCTCTTATTTGAGGCGTGTTTGGATGCAACCTGTAATGAGAATGATGTTGGAACTTGGGTGTTTGTTTTGGATGTTGGGTTTGATTTAGTTCAGGTAAAAAACCATGACAAGGGTTCGAACTATTTCACATTCGAAATTATTTATATACAAGAATAATTGTGAATATTTCAAAGTCTTGGTTGAGTTTGTGACTTGTAACTTTAGTTCTGATTAATAAGATATAAATCGGCTATCACTCTCAGTTGTTCAGGCAGTTTTGGTTGGGTTTGTGACTTTACTATGGTTCTGGTTAATAAGATATAAATTGGTTATCCCTCTCAGTAGTTCAGGCATTGATAGTTCCCAGTTTTATGACCATGTCAGAATTACAACCCAAGTGCAGTATGGCCATGTAATGATGGATGTTGTTTCTTTATTGCAGGCCCCTGTTTACATGTTACCACATTCACGCACATGTTCGATGATAGCAAAAGGGGTGGGTAGTTCAATTACAAGAAGAGAATCATTCCATGTGAGTTGTCTGCGTTATAAAACACAACTTTCTTGAATGTAATCTTGTCACCTCCTCTATTGAATAATGACAACTGTTCAAGGTCTCCATTAAATATGAACCATTGGTTGTAACTATCTCATGGCTCATTCCATGATGAGGCCCACCAAATCAATGGCTTTGGTGACCAGAAGGTGTACGCTTTAGGTATGTTCATGTGATGTGTGGACAGTCTCTTTAGGTATTTCATACCCTTTTTTTTTTAGAAGTTGAAGGCTTCTCTTCTTTTTAGTATATCTACATGTAAGTCTGTCATGTTGACAGTTCATTGATTGCTTGGAATTTCTTCTTGCTCAATACTGATTGGCAGTAATTGGAATAAAGTTTACACATGCTGGAATTTACATTCGAATGTTGGGAATTGTGATTAGATTGCTAGATTTTTTATTTTTATTTTTATTTGGAAAGATGATGATCTTGTTAAGGCCAAAGGCCAGAAAAACAAAACAAAGAAACAAAAACTATAGAAAAACAAACACAAGTATTTGCTAGAATGTTGATCATAGAAATTGAATAAACTTACTGGAATTTCAGTTTAATTGCTAAAATTTCACCATTACTCGCTACTTTTGTGATTAAATACTCCGGTTGTCATATTTCATGAATGCTATACTTAAGTTGCCTTATTCTGGATCAATTGTCTTTCCTTACTTAAGTTGCCTTATTCTTTGATTTTTTTTTCTTTTTTTAATATTAGAGTGTAATTAAATTGAGAGTTGTTGTAGATGATAATAGATTCTCAAGTTTCTAAATCTGTTCCTTTACTACTATTATTGTGATCATTATGTAGAAGATTCTTGCTTAGATTCTCAACACATCTTAGATACCATCCTGTTTCATCCATTTCACCTAAAGCAGATCAATGAAAGAATGCTAAATCAATCCAATGGGCTGAGGAATAAATGATATGTGGTCTCTTCTACAACACAACTTGATCATTTGTTGCCTTGATAGTTTTTTACTGTTTAAGGATAGGATCAAAGGATTGATTATTTTTCATGCATTAATTTGTTGAATGCTACTTTTTGACTCTCTTTTTTTCTTGTGTGCAGGATTTTAATCAATTGTGCTTGAATTTAGGCCTACAAGCACTTCAGCCTTTTAATGCCACTTGTGCTACGAGTAGACCATATAGAGGATTTGTTTTTATTTATTTATTTATTTATTCGAGACCATTTTTTATTTATTGTAATAAATATTATATTTATTATTATTATGAAGTAATATAAATTTTGTTTCATATTCAGTTTTAATTGTATTGCATCATTTTTTATATTTCAAATATTAAAAAAAATGCAGGTTTCAATTAAATTATATATAATAAAAAATATTATTGGCCTACTGGGGCCTTTCAAATCTATACAAAGACTTTACCGGCGCTTGTGTAGACTTTTATCAGTGCTTTTCCGTGAAAAACGTGTTTCGAAACAGTATATTACCGGCGCTTGTGCAGATTTTTGGCTGCGCTTTTGCTACTTTGCGGCGCTTTTGTCAGAAATACCACTATACAATTACTGGCACTCATGTGCTAGCGCCAGTGAGGATTTTACCGACATCCCCATTTACCGTTGCTTACCTAGCGCCAGGAAAGCTACGTCGGCGCTTTTTGGGGTTTTTAAAGGTCCTTCTTCTTGTAGTGATTGAAAGGTCGAGATTTCACTTGAAGAACTTCTTGTTATGGAAGTTTTTTAGACTATAGATTCTTCACAAATATCTTTTCTATTTTTTAGCATTGACGATCTTTAAGGAATCAGATGGTTGGGATCATTCTTATGGAATGTTCATATCATTCTTAGATGATCCACATGGATTGCCCAGGTAGGCTTTCTAATTCGTGGAAAAAAACAGAGAGAAAACTTCTCCCTTGAACTCTATTAGCAAGTGGAGGGAGGTTTAGTTTTTTAGTTTGATGGTATACTCGTGCACTTGCAGTGTTTCACACAAGTGTAAGGTTGGTTGAGTTGTAGCTGTAGGTTGATTATAGGCTATGGCCTTTAATGGCCCACCTAATCTTGTAGTTTAGGCCCATAAAAAATCAATCTCAATTGGTTATTCTTAACCAGTTAGTTATAAATAATTGGATTGGAGGTTAATAGTTGTATCATCTTAAAATTACTACTTAAAGAATCCATGAGATTCTTTGGGGTGCCCTAGTGTAGATGTATGGCTAGTCTTACATTTAGATTGTCAGATCATTTTTTTTTTTTGGGAAATTGACCATACTCGCCTCGAAGTTTGGGCAAATTACCTAGAAGCTACCACATTCCATATATCCTAAAGTGGCCTTCTGACAGGCTTCCAAAAATTACTTGGCCCAAAATGCCCCTGTCTTTGGTTCAGAAGTAGTACGGTCCTAGACTGAATAAGAAGTTACCTTCTTTTTCAAAACTCAAGAAAGTGACGAATTGGCTACTTCCCCTACCACTAGCTAATGGCGGGTACTCGGTGGTCTGTGGACCCCACCACCGTGTATGTGTTTCATCCATGTCGCCCATCCTTCTTGCCATGTCATTTTAGGGCTAGGGCCCAAATATCAGTTCGATCCAATGCTCGTGTGGCTCACATAATAAAAAATAATGGTGACTGTCGAAACTTTCTAGGCTCACTGTGATGTTTGCTAAAAGTGTACATTGCCCATGTCAAGACTTTTTGGCCCCACGATGAGCTGGCTGACAAGGTGGATGGATCGGATCACCCCATTGTAGGCCTTAAGCTATGGTATCAATGGTTTGGTAGAAAAGGAAGTGAACACGTGGATACCACGATCCATACAACATGACAACCACGACCCATATAATATGACAACTACGACCCATGCAAACAACGACCCATATGGGCCTACATTTATGTATGTGTATAATTTATGCCGCCCATCCTTTTTGTCGTGTCATTTTAGGGGTAGGGCCCAAATATCATCCTGATCCGATGCTCATGTGGGCCACAAAATAGAAAATAATGGTGACTATAGAAAATTTTTATGCTCACTGTGATGCTTGTTAGAAGTGGATATTGCCCAAGTCAGGACTTTTTGGGCCCACAGCTAGCTAGCTGACAATGTGGATGGATCGGATCACCCCATTGTAGGCCTTAAGCTATGGTACCAATGGTTTGGTAGAAAAGGAAGTGAACATATTGCAAACCACGAACCATGCAACATGACAACCACGACCCATATAACATGGTAACTACTACCTATGCAAACCACGACCCAAATGGGCCCACATTGATGTATGTGAATAATCCATGCCGCCCATCCTTTTTATTGTGTCATTTTAGGGGTAGGGTCAAATATCGACCCTTTGTAGATGAAATCACGATCCATTGTGCATGTAAACCATGACCATTCGAATGGATCATTGTTGTCATGTAGCAAGGGTATGGGTCGGGGTTGTGAAGTTATATGGGTCGTGGTTGTCATGGATCATGGTTGTCATGTTATATAGGTCGTGGTTGTCATGTTATATGGGTCGTGATTGTCATGGGCCGTGGTTGTCATGGATCGTGGTTGTCATGTTATATAGGTCGTGGTTGTCATGTTATATGGGTCGTGATTGTCATGGGCCGTGGTTGTCATGGATCGTGGTTGTCATGTTATATAGGTCGTGGTTGTCATGTTATATGGGTCGTGATTGTCATGGGTCGTGGTTGTCATGTTATATGGGTCGTGGTTGTCATGTTTTATAGGTCGTGGTTGTCACAGGTCGTAGTTATCATGTTATATGAGTTGTGGTTGTCATGTTATGTGGGTCGTGGTTGATTAAGGTCGCGGTTGTCATGTTATATGGGTCGTAGTTATATGGGTCATGGTGTCATTCGGGTCGCGGTTGTCACGGGTCGTAGTTATTATTATGTATATGGGTCGTGGTTGTCATGTTATGTGGGTCGTGGTTGATATAGGTCGTGGTTGTCATGTTATATGGCCGTGGTTGTCATCTTGTCGTACTTATCATGTTATATTGGTCGTGGTTGTCATGTTTATGTGGGTTTTGTCTTGGTTGATATAGGTCGTGGTTGTTATGTTTATATAGATCGTAGTTATTGTTACATGTGGCGGTGTGCGGTTCGTGGTTATAAGTAGTAAGGTACGATGTTGTCATGTTTGTAAGGATCGTGGGTCCTGTCGTGATTTATGTGTCGAATCCAATCCATCCATTGGATTTAAGATTTATTTAATGTCATGGACCAAAAAAGGCGTTACATCTAAAAAATTTATGCCCCAAAAGTTTTCAATAGTAGGTTTTCAATTTCACCGCTTTTTATGATGTGGTCCACATGAGCCTTTGATATGCCTCATTTTTGGCTCATTCCTTAAAATGATCTTTCAAAATGAATGGACAACATGGATAAAATATATACATCACAATGGGCCCAATGATACCGTTCATCTCTACATATATTGGGATGCGTAAGTCGAGTAACGTGACTTACTAAAATAGCCTTCCCAAATCTCGGGAATCTGGACTCCTTGAAGACTCCTACAGCTACACGTAAGTCGAGTAACTTCTAATCTGCGTCGGAAGCGGAAGCGGATTGTCTAGTGTACCACCGTGAATGTATGTGGTCTATCCATGTTGTCCATTCGTTTTTCCATCTTATTTTAGCCGTTGAACCCAAAATTCAATCATACCCAAAGATCAAGTGGACCTTACCATAGGAAACAGTTGGAATAATGATTTCCACCGTTGAAAACTTTTTAGGGCCTACAGTGATATTTATTTCTCATCAATCCTCTTAATATGATCACAAGGACATGGATGAAGTGAAATATATATATATATCTATATATATATATATATATATATATATATATATATATATATATATATATATATATAAGCTTGATCCAACACTTTTGTAGCCCCCGAGAAATTTTCAAAGGTAGATGTTCAATTCACACTGTTTCCTGTGGTGTGGTCCACTTGAGGTTTTTATATACTTTCATTTTATGCTCTAGCCCTAAAATTATCTTTTAAAATCGATGGATGGAGTGGATAAATATATATAAATCACATGGACCCGATAGAATTTACTCAGTATGCTTATGGTACTGAGTTACTCAGTACGCAATCCACTTCCAACCCGGCGTCGGACGGGGATTTCGGAGGAAGTTCCTGCGCTGGGAACTCAAGTGGGGCCCACTGTGATGTTTGTGAGAAATCCACTCTGTCCATCCAATTTTATGAGTTCATTTTAGGACATTAGGGCAAAATGAACCAGACCGAATGCTCAAGTGGGCCGAAAACATGAGAATTGAACGCCCATAGTTGAAATATTCGTGAGGCCACAGAAGTCTTGAATCATGTTTATTTGTGTTTACAGTTCATCCTAGTAGGAATGACTTTGTGAACGGTATGGATGGCATGTAACATTTTACTGTCAACTCCAGGGAGATTTCAACGGTAGGAATTTCCCTAACTACCTTTTCCTTTACGACGGCACACTTAAGTTGTGGATCCTTCTCAATTTTGTTATGGGATACTAAAATGAGCTCACAAAACGGATGGATGGAGTGGATTTCTCACAAACATCACGGTGGGCCCCACCTGGGTTCCCAGTGCAGGAACGTCGCGAAAGACTTTCGTAGGAATTCTACGTCGTCCCCCGGCGTCCCTACTGTTGTAGGTATGTGTCGTGCA
The DNA here is from genome assembly GCA_021015155.1 of Magnolia officinalis. Taxonomy (NCBI): domain Eukaryota; kingdom Viridiplantae; phylum Streptophyta; class Magnoliopsida; order Magnoliales; family Magnoliaceae; genus Magnolia; species Magnolia officinalis. The sequence goes on from JAJHSJ010000010.1 coordinate 53,557,213, forward strand.
CTGACGCTCCTCGAGCTCCGAGTTGTACGACCGGTTCAAAGTAGATCAAAGTTACGTGGCCCCACAGTAATTTATTTATTATATCTACACCGTTCATATATTTTTAGAGATCATTTTAGAGCATTATCTAAAAAATGAATCATATCCAAAGGTCATATGGACCACACCACAGAAAACCGTGGGATCAGTCCACCCACCACCCACCATTGAAATATTTACAGGGCCCACCATGATTTATTTTTTAGATCCAACCTATTCATAAGTTAACATAGAGATAGATGAAGTGAAAACAAAAATATAAGCTTGATCGAAAGCTTCTGTGGCCCTTAAGAAGTTTTGAACGGTGGATGTCACTGTCCCCACTATTTTCTATGATGGGGTCCACTTGAACTTCAGATATATCTCATTATTTCTTATCATGCCATAAACCTATCTCTCCAAATGGATGGACGGTATGGATATAACACATGCATCATGGTGGGGTCCACAAAGCTTGGTGACGTCAATTCTAAGGATGTATCTAATCCGTGGCCGCCATGTAGCTGGTGTGAGGTTCACCAGCCAATCCGCTTCCGTCCTGGATGGAGGATTTCGTCCTGCCCCGGCCCAACTCTAGCTCGGAACGTGCAGTTCTGTGGGTCGCCCACTGTGATGTATCTGTTTATCCAAGCCATCCATCCTTTTTCTCAGATTATTTGTGTTTTTCCCTTTATCTGGTTCTGTACGACCTAATCAATAGATTGGATGTCAAATAAACAGTACAGTGGGCCTTAGGAGGATTTTAATGGTTGATATCCAATCAATATTGTTCTCATGTGGTGTGGTCAACCTGAGATTTATATCCCTCTCATTTTTGGTATAAAGCCCTAAAAGGATAAGGCTAAATGTATGAAAGGAATGGATGACATGGTGTGGTCCGCATAGCACCGACCACCAGCCTCGGGAATGGTGGAAGGGGAGTAGCCAATTCTTTCCTGATTAGATACGGACAGGTTGAGTAGCGAGTTTGGATGCTCAACCTTTCGCTCAAGTTGAGTAGCGAGTCAGGATACTCAACTTGTAAGTAGGAATCCACACCCATTTTTCCTCCCAAACGTAAGTTATGCTCGAGAGAGGAAATCGGATTGAGTACTCGATTGGGCCACCTTGAATGTATGTGGTCTATCCACGCCATTGTAAGTGTTATGTTTCCTAGTTCCTATGATTGTCAAATTTTGTAGTGCCAAAACCTCTTAGAATTTGTGTCTTGTGTAGCCCATCTACATATTCAAGACTGTGCTTCTCATGTACAAGAACAAAAGCATTTACCTCAAGAACTTCAAGTGCAAGATTACATGTTCATGTTAAGTACAACACCAAGTGAGAATTCAATCTTTCAAGCTTCAATAGTTCAAGTATTCAAAGCTTCGTCCAAGTCGAGACAAAGTTCTTTACTTTGAACCTCAAGCTCAAGCTTCAATGTTACTCATATTCAAGCTTCAAAAGTCTCAAGTTCAAGCTTCATCATATGTCAAGATCTCAAGATTCGTGAACTGCAAAGAACGACTATCAACTGAAGCAAAAGAAGATTAAATGTTCATACATCATGTATAAGGTATGAATGACCGTAGATTGACCATAGGGTAGGTCATTTTGAATATATAATTCAATTGGGTCACTTTATGAGTGCATAAAGTGTTTTTCGACTAGTCTTAGGCTATGTTCGACTAGTCCTAGCACTGGCTCGACCAGTCCAAGAAATGCTCGACCAGTCCTAAGTTTGTTTATAATTTTTAAGATTTTTTGTTAGAGCCTCGACCAGTCCTGGAGACTGCTCAACCGGTCGTGTGAACAGTGCTCGACCTGTTCTCGACCAGTCCTGTAGGCTCATCTCAAAGTCCAGCAACTAAATTGAGTTTTACCCGACCAGTCGTGGACAGAACTCGACTAGTTGTGGAGGCCACTCGACCGGGCGAGTAGGTCCTTCAACCAGTCGTAGAACGGTCTGATCTTATCGCGCTCAAAATTTCAAAAATCTGTCAGTCCTACGACCAGTCCAAAATTTCAAAAATCAATACACTGCTCTGAGAGATAAGTTAGTGATATTCTTAAGCTATCTAGTTCATATTTCATATTCTCTTTAATTAGCTTTTTGCATTTGATTTTGTATTTTGCAGTCCAATTTTATTTGAAAGAGGGATTGAAGTATTCCCATTTCTTGGAATTAAAATCAAATCAAGCTAGCTCAAGGTGATTTAATTTAAAATCAATTTAGAATTTAGAACCCTTTTATAAGTGAGTGTGAACATTGAACATCTACGTTGATCTTATACTCCGAATTAGTTCTTCCGGACTGCATCAAAAGGAGAATATCCAGATAAGTATTTTACAGTTTTGTAAATTCTTTATTTTGGTTTCATTGAGATTGTGCCAGAAAAATCTCTTTCTTTTGGTTTGTCTAAGGTGATCCAGAACTCAGAGTGTGGGGTTTTTAAATTGTGTAAGCCCACTTGAAAGACACAATTGTGAGGGTTTTAGGTGAACCTTGAAAAACCTATTTTCATAGTGAACGCTAATATCCACTGTGTGAGAATATTAAGAGTGGAGTAGTTGTGTGGCTATTTTTCTAAACAGTTGGTATACACACAAGTGAACCACTATAATTTTCTGGTCTTGTGCTGATTGATTGAATATTTCATTTTGTGGATGTTGAAATTTTTTCTTTTTGCATTTGTGGAGAATGTTGTAATTTCTTTTATGCAAGTGTGGGAATGTTTGTAATAGCTTAGTTATTTTCGTTGCTATTTATTTCTTTTGTGCTCTTCAATTTGAGTTTTTGATACTCACCCATGTTCTAGTAAGGTTGTCCTGCCATAAACCATTGGTTTTTGGTGTCAGGTTATCCTTAGAACCAAGTTTGTATCAACCTCTCAATACTAGATTTTTGAGGCTGTTTTACATTTCCACATTGTGGATTGATTAATTGCTATCTTTATTAATATTTCTTTAATTCCGTGGTTTTTTTTTTTTAATTTGGCATAGTCCTATTCACCCCCCCCCCCCCCCCCCCCCTCTCTCCTTTTTAGGACTCTTTGCTTGGCCTTTTCAAGTGGTATTAGAGCCTAATAGCTCATTTTAATTATTATTTCTTTGGATTAATTCCTGAGCTAATCGATCTGAGCTTTGTAAGATGTCGAATTTGGATAGCCTTTCAGTCACTAGGCCTCCACCATTTGATGGCCCCAATTATGCCTATTGGAAAGCCAGGATGAGAATTTTCTTAAAATCCATGGATGATAGCGTGTGGCAAGCCACAGTGACTAATTGGACCCCTCCTACCACTGAAGTGACTGCTACCGATGGATCCAAAGCTATGAAAGTCACACTTTATTTTTCTTGGACTACTCTTCAGAAAAGTGAGAGTAGTGTCAATGCAAAAGCACTAAATGCATCACTTGCGCACTATCACCGGATGAATTCAAAAGAATTATATCTGTAATACTGTAAAGCAAGCCTAGGATATTTTAGAAATGACATACGAGGGAACAACAATTGTCAAGAAATCTAAAGTCCAAATCCTCACAACCAAATTTGAGGAAATACATATGGAGGAAAGTGAAACTTTCATGGACTTTTATACTAGATTGGATGACATTGTCAACTCTATGTAGGGTCTCGGTGATAAAATCCCAGAAAGTAAAGTCTGTGCAAAGATACTACGCTCACTACCTGAACGGTTCAATTCAAAGGTGACTGCGATCCAGGAACTTCGTGATACGGATAATATGAGGGTAGAAGAATTAGTTGGCTCATTACAAACTTATGAGTTAACTTTTAAAGCTCCTAAAGGTAAATCAATCACCCTTAAATCTTCTAAATATTTTTCTCAAGAAATAGTAGTAATTCTGATTTAGAAAATTCTGAAGATGATATGGCCATTTTAGCTAAAAAGTTTTATAAGATTTTCAAAAGTAAAAAAAGAGGGTTGATTTTCAAAAACCTAATGAAAAGAAAATTCTAAATCTAAAACTTGGAAATCTTTAAAAGATAGTCAATGTTACAACTGCCATGAATATGGTCATCTAGCAAACAAGTGTCCTAAAAAGGACAAATCGAAAAAGAAAGGCATGTTGGCTACTTGGGATGAATCTTCCTGCTCTGAAGCCTCTTCTGAGTCAGAAGATTCTGAAACCGAGTCAGGTAATGAAGTTAAAGCCCTTATGACTCTAGCTAACTTCACCTTTTCAAATAATGATGATTCTTCTAGTGAAGAAAATCTGAATAGTGATCATGAAAATGAAGAAGATCTTCAAGATGCTTATAATGCCCTATACAAGGAAAGTTGTAAAATTGTGGTGAAACTAAACTTCAGAAAGAAAAGTTTTCAAAATTTAAAGAAATTTTGACAATCTTATTTTAGAAAAATCTCACATTTCAGATTGTTTTTAAAAAAACTAAGTGCAACTTAGATTTCAAAAACTCCTCAAGTTGAAAGCTTAAAATCTGAAAATGAAAAACTAAAACTTGAAGTCTCTTCACTTTTGAGTTTAAAAGACACATGGAGGTATGCCCGAGGCGATCCTAAGTTAGAATAACTCTCATCTGGATCCAGAAAATGTGGCGATCGATCCGGATTGGGCTACGACAAAAGTATTCCTCCTAAACATAAGAATACTCCACCCAAATTTGTGAAAGGGGAGTCTTCAAACTCAAAAGGGAAAAGTCTGAATCAAAACTATTCTAAAAAGCTAAGACTTTTCAAACCTTAAAACCTAAAAACAACCATATCAACTACAAAAATCAGAATCATAATCCTTTTGCTGAGAAAATTGTTGATTTACTTAAGGAGCTCTTAAAATCTAACTCATTGGGTTGGTCTCATAACAACTACAAACATAAGAAGACCAACTATACTCTTAAACCCAAGACTGTAATGAAATGGGTTCCTAAGGTTACTTGCTTGGTTGCCCACACTGCTTTCAAAGCTACAAGCCATTCAAAGTGGTACCTAGACAGTGGTTACTCCAGACACATGACAGGTGACAAAGGTCTGTTCACCAATCTTAAAGACATGACTGATGGTTCAGTCACATTTGGTGATGGTAGCAACTGCAAAATTGTTGGCCAAGGTACGGTTCAACTTTTTAACCTCCATTTATTTGAGAATGTTTTATATGTAGAAGGGTTAACACACAACTTATTAAGCATCTCTCAAATATGCGATAATAATCATAGTGTAAAATTTACTAACCAAGGATGTGAAATTCTAAATAAAAATGGTTCTGTAATATTAACTGGTCATAGAACTTCTGAAAACTGCTACATTGCAAGTGATTCCAGATCATCTAACCTATCATGTTACATGGTCCATAC
>JAJHSJ010000010.1:53562664-53761359 GCA_021015155.1 Magnolia officinalis
AATGACTGCTAATACGTACATGTGAGCCACCTTCTGCTCTAACTGGCCTGATCTGTGTATCAATGACTGTTAATACGTACATGTGGGTCACCTTCTGCTCTAACAGGTAATAACGGTTGTGATTTCTTAAAGATGAATCTGGAGTGTACTTTTCACCCACCTGTGAATCAAACAGAGCAATGTCCAGATGGAAAATGGCCCATTCATCAAAAATTAGACCTTTCACCTCGGTTCTTATGCAACTGTGGGTAAAACGTAGACATTTCGCCTCGGTTCCTATGCAATTGAGGCTAAAAAGTAGACTTTTCGCCTCGGTTCCTAGCAACTGAGGCTAAAAAGTAGACCTTTCACCTCGGTTCCTATGCAAGTGAGGCTAAAAAGTAGACCTTTCGCCTTGGTTCCTAGTAACTAAGGCTAAAAAGTAGACCTTTTGCCTCGGTTCCTATGCAAGTGAGGTTAAAAAGTAGACCTTTCGCCTCGGTCCTAGCAACTGAGGCTAAAAAGTAGACCTTTCGTCTCAATTCCTATGTGACTGGGGCTAAAAAGCAGGCCTTTCGCCTCGGTTCCTATGCAAGTGAGACTAAAAAGTATACCTTTCGCCTCGGTTCCCAGCAACTGAGGCTAAAAAGTAGACCTTTCGCCTCGGTTCCTATGCAAGTGAGGCTAAAAAGTAGACTTTTCGCCTTGGTTCCTATGTAACTGAGGTTAAAAAGTAAGCCTTTCACCTCGGTTCCTATGCAAGTGAGGCTAAAAAGTAGACCTTTCGCCTCGGTTCCTATGCAACTGAGGCTAAAAAGTAGACCTTTCGCCTCGGTTCCTAGCAATTGAGGCTAAAAAGTAGACCTTTCGCCTCGGTTCCTATGTAAATGAGGCTAAAAAGTAGACCTTTCGCCTCGGTTCCTATGTAAATGAGGCTAAAAAGTAGACATTTTGCCTCGGTTCCTATGTAACTGAGGCTAAAAAGTAGACCTTTCGCCTCGGTTCCTATACAACTGAGGTTAAAAAGTAGACCTTTCGCCTCGGTTCCTATGCAAGTGAGGCTAAAAAGTATACCTTTCGCCTCAGTTATTTAGCAATTGAGGCTAAAAAGTAGACCTTTCGCCTCGGTTCCTATGCAACTGAGGTTAAAAAGTAAACCTTTCGCCTCGGTTCCTATGCAAGTGAGGCTAAAAAGTATACCTTTCGCCTCGGTTCCTAGCAACTGAGGCTAAAAAGTAGACTTTTCACCTCGGTTTCTATGGAACTGAGGCTAAAAGTAGACCTTTCGCCTCGGTTCTTATGCGACTGAGGCTAAAAAGTAGACTTTTAGCCTCAGTTATTTAGCAACTGAGGCGAAAAATGAACTTTTAGCCTCAGTTCCATAGCAACCGAGGTTAAAAAATACATTTAGCCTCCATTTTTTCAATTGAGGCTAAAAAATTGAGGCTAAAGGCCTACTTTCTTGTAGTGACACTCCCACTGGAGGACTCCTTGAGGACTTCAAAGGGTGAGAACCACTTAAGACCAAGACCTAGAAAGGAATTATCACAAGTGTCCTCTGGACTCTAAATACTTACAGATAAGTTGATGAGTCCCGTTAAGCACAATGCCAAAGATCTCCTCCTTCTTGTTGACGAAGAGTCTTTAGCTCCCTTGATCCGCAACGCAAGATGATATACCAATACTTGGCTTAGGGTTGGGTCAAGGGTGAGATGGAATCCTACTCTCTAAAGACTTTCATATAAGGATGATAGAGTAGTTCCTCTCTTATGCATTCAAGGCATCCCAGCTTAATGATTTGCCATTAAGGTAGTAGCTGGAGGATCCTTGAATGCAGAAGTTCATTCTCCAATCCACTTTATTTAATATCAATGGTGAGGGTGGATTGGAGGATGAACTCCCTCGAGAGAAAAGGCTTAAGGTATAAGATGTAAGTTGAAACACACAAAAGCTCTCTCTGTTCTCTCTTACAGCAACAAAAGACAAGTCCTCTACAAATAGGCAAAAAGCTTCAACGGATATAAAACGGTCACATTTATGACAGAGTTCGATATCATCGAGTAGGTTCGATATCATCGAGTGTATACTCTCGATAGCATCGATGGTCCGCTCGATGACTCAGACTCGATGTCATATGCTTTTGAAACTCTTTACCAATTAGTCGATGAATCGAAGCTATTGTCGATGTCATCGAATTTTGAACTCCGATTCCATCGATGACAGGATCGATCCATTGACACTTGAAAAATGAGAGAGACTTGACTTTAAGATATTTCAGGTTTTCATGAATGATCGGGGAAACCGTCTAGGTCATAGGAATTTGAATATCGATGACATCGAGATCAGAGTCGAGGCATCGATGAATATTCGGTTGCTGGACATTTTGGTCCTCTTATCGATAATATTGTTAAGGTATCGAGGACATCGACAGTACAAGTCGATCATATCGAGGGTGCTTCGATAAAATCAATAGGGCGAGAAAAACTTATAGATTTTTCGATTTTTGAAAAAGTTTTCTCACCACAAAAACCCTAAGATGTCTATCTTGTTTTAAGGGTTTTAATTACCTGTTGTTTTGGGACATGGGATGTGAGGCTATGGTTTACCTATTGCAAGCTTCCACACATCCGGTTGAGGCAGACGCTTGAATTGTTCTTCCTATCGAGCTCTGTAGCCAGTCTGACTCACCATTCACGTAACTTGACAAACCAGGGCGCTAGCAGGTGCACTTTCAATCTCCCCCTTTGTCAATTACGTGACAAAATACCCAAAACACCCTAGAACACTTTTAGACACACCCTAAATTGTGTGTACATGCATTTACACAATTTTACAATTTGTCTACCCCATGTACACATTCTAAAAGTATCCGCTCCCCCTTACTTCAAAACTCCTCCTTTCTTGGTGCAGCTGCTCCCCCTAACACCTGCAACACATTAGATATACAATTTTCTGCTCGGGGTGTTTTGAACTATTCTCCCCCTTTTTGTCAGTCATTGGCAAAGGTATAGTAAGTGATATTGACTGAAGAATGAATTGCATGGGAGAACCAACAGATATAGATGTATTAAGAATAAACCGTTTGAAAGCATACATCATTTTTCAGAGGATATGAATGCAAATAAAATAAACAAAATAGTCATATGCAATTCATATCAGAACTTTGATAAACCAGGGGGGAAGCATTAAGAGAAATATGGCATTAAGGATATGAGTTATACACAGCCATATTCAAAATGAAGCCAAAATGTCCACGTATACTGCCACAAACAGCAGTACATTATACCAACTAAACCAAATAACAAACAAAAAAAAAACAAAAACACATTCAACTATCCAAAATTCATACTGCCACAGATAGCAGTAATCTAACAGTTATCCAAAAATTCATCATGCTTATGTAGGTTTCAATACTACTGACACTATTCGGATATCATCGACAGTGTCAAAACCTGGCTTCCAAAAATGTACATGGTTAATAGAGGTAGTTTAGACGTGTGACTGTCATATAAGCATGAATGTCCCAGTGTGGAGATTTACCTTTGTGGCACAAATTCACTGGGATATTTTCTTAGTGAGTGCAAACACCAATGTATTTCTGAAGGTCATTAAACCTACTTGTATCAAGAGGTTTGGTGAGGATATCTGCGAGTTGCTTTTCTGTGGAAACATAATCCAATGTAATAATCTTATTTTCAACAAGTTCTCGAATAAAATGGTGACGGATGTCAATGTGCTTAGTCCGAGAATGTTGAACAGGATTCTTTGAAATATTGATTGCGCTTGTGTTATCACAGAAAAGACTCATCGTGGGTTGTTCAATTCCGTAGTCCAACAACATCTGTTTCATCCAAAGGAGTTGTACACAGCAACTTCCAGCGGTAATGTATTCAGCCTCGACAGTGGATAATGATATTGAATTTTGTTTCTTCCTCTGCCAGGAGACCAGACAGTTACCAACGTAGAAACACCCTCCGCTTGTTGATTTTCGATCATCCAAATTTCCTGCCCAGTCTGCATCAGAGTACCCGGCGATGATCGTGGATGTTTCAAATGGATACCACAGTTCGTAACCAGTAGTTCCTGCTATGTATTTAATTATCCTTTTAACGGCTGTTAGGTGGGATTCTTTAGGATCAGCTTGATATCGAGCACATACACCCACACTAAAAGATATGTCGGGACGACTAGCTGTGAGGTATAGTATACTTCCTATTATACTCCTGTAGAGATGTTGATCCACACTCTTGTCATTTGTATCTTTGAAGAGTTTGAGTGTGGTGCTCATGGGAGTGTGATAAGAACGACCAAATTTAAGACCAAACCTTTTTACCAACTCGTTCGCATACTTGGTTTGACAGATAAAGATTCCATCATGTTGCTGCTTGACCTGCAAACCTAAAAGAAGTTTAATTCACTAACCATACTCATTTCAAATTTTGATTTCATGAGGTCAGCAAATTTATATGCAATATCTTCACATGTTGAACCAAAGATTATATCGTCCACATAAATTTGTGCAATAAGCAGTAAGTCTTTTGTTCTTTGGGTAAATAGAGTTTTATCAACACTCCCTCTGCAGAATTTATGGTATAAAAGAAATTTTGTCAATCGTTCATACCAAGCACGTGGTGCCTGTTTAAGACCATAGAGAGCTTTGTTTAGACGATATATGTATTGAGGGCACTTAGGATCTGAAAATCCCTTGGGTTGTTCCACATAAACTTCTTTAGCGAGCTCTCCATTTAGAAAAGCACTTTTAACATCCATTTGAATTAGTTTAAATTTTAATGCACATGCAATAGATAAAAGGATTCTGATAGACTCAAGGCGAGCTACAGGGGCAAATGTCTCATCAAAATCAATGCCTTCTATCCGTGAGTACCCTTGAGCTACAAGTCTTGCTTTGTTTTTAATCACATTCCCTGATTCATCAGATTTATTCTTGAAGACCCATTTAGTTCCAATGACATTAGTATCGAGTGGTCTGGGAACCAAATTTCATACCTCATTTCTTTGAAATTGTTGAAGTTCTTCTTGCATTGCATTTATCCAGTGTTTGCCTTGAAAGGCTTCAACAATGTTCTTAGGCTCAATCTTTGAGGTAAAGCAGAAATGACTATAGATATTTTCTATTTGTCGTCGAGTTCTTACACCAGCATTAGGATCTCTAATGATTTGCTCTCGAGGATGATCTTTTATAATGGGAATGTCAAATGATGGTTGAGGTTCACTGGGTGATAAAGTTTTGCTTTCAGGTTTTTCCAGTATGCATGAATCTACATCATCTTCTAATTCATTCACAGGTGCCTCTTCTTCATGTGGTTGATCATCGATTACGACATTTACTGATTCCTGAATAGTAAGAGTTCTTAGATTGTATACTCTGTACGCACGACTATTCATGGCATACCCCAAGAAGATTCCTTCATCACTTTTAGACTCAAATTTTCCTAGGTGATCTCTTTCACTCAAGATATAACATTTGCTACCAAAGACTCGAAAATATTTCACGCTAGGCAGTTTTCCATACCATAGTTCATATGGGGTTTTGTTTAGGCCTGCTCTAAGATATACTCTATTTATGATGTAGCAAGCATTGTTGACAGCTTCTGCCCAAAAACTTTTAGCCATATCCTTCCCATTTAGCATAACTGACCCCATCTCCTGCAGTACTCGATTTTTTCTTTCAACGACTCCATTTTGATGTGGGGTTTTTGGAGCTGAGAATTCATGATGAATCCCTTTCTCATTGTAGTATTTTTCAAATTTTTCATTTTCAAATTCTCCACCATGATCACTTCTAATGCGATTGATCCCGTATCCTTTTTCATTTTGGAGTCATTTTGCCAGAATCACGAATTCCTCAAAAGCATTTGGATTTTCTCGAAGAAATGCGACCCAAGTAAATGTGTAGTCATCTACTACCACCAAGAAATATCTTTTCTTCCCATGACTTTCCACTTTAGTTGGTCCAACTAGATTCATGTGTAGCAGATCCAAAGGTTTTGTTGTTACAATGGAGGTTGTTTTCTTGTGTCCGACCTTTATCTGTTTTCCTTTTAGACATTCTCCACAGACAACTTTTTCTTCTTTTCTAATCTTGGGAAGTCCCCTAACCAGATTTTTTGAACTAAGCTTTGCTAAATTTCGGTAGTGGACATGTCCCAACCTTTGGTGCCATAGTTTGGATTCATTTTTCACAGCCATATTACACTTTGTGGATAGCCCCCTCTCACTCGTACTTTCAATGACATAACAGTTATCACTAGTACGTAAACCTTTTATGAGAGATTTTCCTGTATGATCCAAAATTCTACACACATCCTTTAAGAAAGTGACAAGATGTTCTTTGTCACAGATTTGGGAGATACTCAGGAGATTATGTTTCAGGCCTTCTACACAGAGTACATGTTTGATATTTGGAAGGCCTGGTACTGCTATAGTTCCTTGTCCAACTATCTTGGCTGAGCTTCCATCACCAAATGTGACAGATCTCCCATCAAAGTTTGAGTACTCACAAAAGTGTGTTTGGTCACCAGTCATGTGTCTGGAGCATCCACTGTCCAGATACCACTTTGAACTATTTCCAACTTTCAGGGCTGTATGGATTACTAGACAACTATTCTGGTTTGTTACACCCTCTTGGACATTTTTTACCATGATTCCAACTTCAGTCAAGATCACTCACTAGGCGGTGAAGCCCTTAAAGAGAAACCTGGCTTTGATACCAATTGAAATAGCGGTGAAGACCGCTTGAGTTGAAGTTGGAATATGTCAATATGTCCTAGAGGGGGGTGAATAGGACTTTTTAAAGATTTACGTGTTATTAAAAATCCTATCACTCTAATCCTAATAACAAGTATAAATTAGGATTACTCAAAATTAACTCTACTGGCTTCCAAGCCTTGTAGAGGATCCAATCACAACCTACTTGAAGACTAAACAAATTACAAATAAGATTGTGAAGGATATGACTGTGTGTGTGTGTATAAGATGTGATCTCAGATAATAAGATATAAATGCATGTAAAGAAATCACATAAATGAAAGACAGTGACCATCTCAAATACAGTCATTTTTATAGTGGTTCGACTACTTGTCTACTCCACTCCCGGCTGTCGCACTCAACCCTTGAGTGTACCGGATTTCACTAAGGAGGTTTCCGAGGGTTCACCTCTAACCTAAGGTTTTAAATCAGGTTCACCTTCAACCTTTACAGAGGTTTTACGCGGTTCACCTCAAACCCAGAGTTTTACTGGTTCACTCCTAACAAGATGTTTGTGCTCTCCATAGAGCAAGGGTCCACACAACGCACCCTGAGGTTTCTACTCGGTTCACCTCAAACCCTGGAGTTTCATTGGTTCACTCCTAACCAGATGTTTATGCTCTCCATAGAGCAAGGGTCCACACAACGCACCCGAATTTTAGACCACACAGGTCAAGGACCTATACAAGGACCTAACAGTTTATGCCCTATATAAGAGCAAGGGTCCACACTGTGCACCCACTACGTACACTCCCGCCGGAAGCCTCCTTCAGGACTTCAAAGGGTGAGAACCACTTAAGACCAAGACCTAGAAAGGAATTATCACAAGTGTCCTCTGGACTCTAAATACTTACAGATAAGTTGATGAGTCCCGTTAAGCACAATGCCAAAGATCTCCTCCTTCTTGTTGACGAAGAGTCTTTAGCTCCCTTGATCCGCAACGCAAGATGATATACCAATACTTGGCTTAGGGTTGGGTCAAGGGTGAGATGGAATCCTACTCTCTAAAGATTTTCATATAAGGATGATAGAGTATGTCACGCCCCAAACTCGGAAACCGGGCTCACAAAATTCTCGATCGCCGAATCCGGCGCCGACAGCCTCCATAGAACCCCATTCTCAATTCCCAGCACCCATACGCCAAGTTTCGATCCTGGGATGCTACAAAGACGATTTTCAACATCAGTTTAATTCGTAATAAGCATAACCAAAGGCATAACCCACAAACAACAACCAAAAACTCCATCACATTTCCACTATGATCAAAAACTTTACAAGTACAATGAGTATAAAGGGAAATACAATGATGATAGACAAAAAGCTCCAAAATAATCAGCTCTGCGCTCCTGCCTCAGCGCTGTTGCGATCCAACGTCACCTGCACGCAACGGTCGTGCATAAGCTTATAGAAAGCTTAGAGGGTGGTGAAAGTGTGTGCGCGAGGTAGTAATGCAACTATGAAATATCAGAGTAATGCGGAACATGCTGGTGAATCCATGAATACCGTTAGCCGTACCAAGGCTATGCAATGCAATACATGAATGATGTCGGTCATACCAAGGCTATGCGATGCATGGTGCAAGTCAAGCATACAAATCCTCATATAAGTCCACATATCAATACAGCTCAAATCTGGGATATCACCGGGGTCTAGTACACTCTAAACCAAATTGCCGCCCCATCGCGTGCAATAAGGTAAGTGGAAGAGACCTCACTATCCGCCTGCCAATATCGGGCTCAGCTCGTCGATAGCGGACCTATTCCTCGAGCTGGTCAAACTCAGCCTAGATTTGCCCCCTCCTCACGGGCGGGTAAGGCCGCACCCCCTTCCAACCGACCACGACACAGTGGAAAGCGCGACCATCTGGTAATCGGCACTCGGCGCTCATACACCCACTCGTTCTAGATGTTGGAGCAACCTCTTGGTACCATAAGGGTTTAGAGACTTTCACCCAGGGATATTTATAGCACCCCATATAGAACAAGATTTTCGGTATCCAATCCTGTCAACCACGATACTCCTGTGGAGGCTACGGCCCTAATGTCGCTAGGGCGTACAGTAACCAAATCACACAATGCGAATGCATGAATCACACTATCCAGTCATGCAGCAATCCTGCGGGTATCGTGCGCTCATGTATGGCAACACCGCCTATCCGGGAGCCCCTAAATAATATACCCGAAGGCATATGCTATGATCAGTCACTTCTCATATCAAGTATACATATGATGCGTATGATCATGAATCATGGAACTATACTAAACATGTTATATGGTAATGGATGTTGTTCATAACGAAGATGGGCTTAGACGGCTTACAAGTATGGGCCTAATAATGGGCCCTAGGGAGAGTCATAATGCGGACATTTAACCAACATTATTCTTCAATGTGGACGTCAAACCAACATTGCTCCCAAGGCACGGCTGTCATAAACATCATTACTCAAACCATGGTAGGGTTACACATTGTAATGGGCTTGTGTACATCCTATTGGGCCTCGACTCATAGGCCTTAGTTACATTAAGTGGGCCTCCTAACATGGGCTTCATATATATCAAGGTGGGCCTCCACGGATGGGTCATAACTACATCAAGATGGGCCTAAACATATGGGCCGATCAAATGGGCCGAGTCGAATGGGCCGAATCAATCGGGCCAAGTCAAATGGACCGAGTCAAATGGGCCTCAGGTATGTCAAATCGGGCCCACCCTCATATATATATATATATATATATATATATATATATATATATATATATATATATATATTTGAGATCCGACCTATTCACAAGTTAACATAGAGATAGATGAAATGAAAACAAATATCAACTCAATTGGGAATTAATGCTGCCCGTAGAAATTGAGCGGTGGATGCCACGGTCCACTATTTAAATGGTGAGGCCCATTTAAACTTTAGATCTGATTCCCTCATTTTCCCATGTCTTAAAATGATCTCATAACTGATTGGACGGCATGGATACAACACTTGCATCATGGTGGGCCCCACCGTTCAAATAATGGACGGTGTCGATAGAGCACATACATCATTGGGGCCATGCTAGGGGAACAAAACACATACATCTAGGGTGGGTCCCACCGTCAGATCACACATGAGTCATGGTGGGACCCACATGTCTCTGGCCGTTAAGAGAGTGAGAGAGATACAGAGAGAGATAGAGAGAGAGAGAGAGCAAGATAGAGGGAGAGGGAGGGAGAGCACGTGGTTGCTTTATGGTTTTTTTTTTTTTTACTTGTAAGATACAAAACAGAGGTGGGTCCCACGAAGGGCCCACCCACTGATGAGGGTCGAATATTGCATATTAGACCCCGGCTATTACCTGAGTTTACCAACATGATAATACTTAATGGAATACTTTAATCATGTTTTTGTTGCAGGATGCAATCAGGAGTGTTGATTGAAAAAGAGTATCAAAAGCATGGATTTGACGCTCCGAAGTCACCAGAGCAAGGAATGGACTTCAGGGGATCAATAGTGACGGATTTACACGCCAGGGATCCGAGGAAATCATGCCATTCACATTAAACGGGCTCGAAAATGGTTGAGAATGCAATATCACAAGGTTCCCGCCATCCGATTGACACGAGACTTAATACATGGGATGGGGGACGTAAATAAATCGTACATATAAAATTTCAGCCATTGCATATCTCGGGAAGTGGCCCAACTGTCAGATCAGCCCCTTAATTCTTTAAGTGGGGCCCGCTGGATATCTGGATACACATCAATTTTTGTCTCTACGGTTGAAATGATATGGGAAAAAGGATGGACGGTGCAGATTTCTCTAGAACATTGCATTAGACCCCACATGCTTGAGCATGTGCATAAAGCACACGTGCGCTGGCGCTACACCGGACCGGAGGCGTTAGTCAGCGTCGGTTTGACCGACTGCATCTCTCACAAAAGGAGGTTTCCAACAGCGTTAACGCTGCCGACTGCAGGATTCAGTTGTGGGTCCCACTTATTGTCCATATCGACAATCCAACCCGTCCACTGAAATTCTAGTATCGATATCATCAACGTGTAGGTGGCCGAATCTCAAATGAGAGCGATTATGGAAATCTAACCGTTCAAAAGCATCTTGAACGGAGGAGAGAGATAATGTGTGGGCCTCATCAACAGAAGGCGGAAGTTACATATTCCCAACCGAAATTTCCTCCTCCATGCAATGGACGGTGTGGATTATTGGAAAAATTATCGAAGTGGGCCCCACCAGAATGGACAGCGTCCGCGTCCCTGTTTTCGCAGCAGCGAACGGACGTCGCTGGTCCGTTTTGCGAAGCATTGTGGGCCCCACCCATGGCCTGTACGGCCGATCCAAACCATTCATCTTGAAGAGGGCCGTGAATACTACAAACCCATGTTGAAACTTTGCAACCATGCATGCACATGTGTGTGATACAGAGGCCACAAAAGGGCTGCCCTGCAACGTTCAAATAGGATCTTTCTGTATTTTCTTCTCTGGGCCGCGTTAATGGACGTTCAAAACCACCCATTCTTGACTGAAATTTCGTCCTGAATCCAATGGACGGGGTGGATTTTTCAGAAAACACTTCGGTGGGGCCCACCGATCATGGCTGCGAAAATTTTCATTCCATGTCCTGCTACAACTCTGCCACTTACTCCAGCCTTCCAACAGCTATAAAAGAGGAGTTTTTGGACATGGGAAGGAATTCAGAAATTGGAGGATTTCCAGATTTATTGCAAGGGAGAGAAGAAAGAGAAGAAAGAAGAGAGAGAGAAATTGGTTTGAAATTTCTTTTATGAATTTTTATTTTTATTTATCCATCTGTTTAATGGATTTTATGGGTAACTAATCTCTCAGCTAGGGCTGAGATGAAACCCCTAATTTGAACAACCATTGTTCTATGTTGATTTTACTTTAATTAGATTGATTTGTTTCTTTCCCTAGTGTGCTTGATTGTTTTAAATTCTATACTTCTCCATCTATGAACTTTGATCAGAGTCTATGGATGGATGTGGTTTGGATGCTTATTCTAGGTGCTTGTATCTGAACATGAACAGGTTCCTGTAGAGGAAGAAACAGGGTGCTTTAATGAACTGCATATTCCATATGCCCGATTAAGGACATGGGATATGTTCTTCATGGCATTGCCTAAAGGAATTAGACAATCTCTATGCCCGATTAAGGACACAAATTGTGCTTTCTCTAGATAAGTTAGATCAATCTAAATTAAGTTGAATGAACAGACAAAACAAAGGTTAGGATAATTAGGGGTGGATTCGAAAGTCCTAGTACTTCCTCTGATTGAATTTTCTTCCTTATTCTCAATAGTTATTTTCCATAAATTTGTGTTAGTAATTCGCTACATTAATTGTTGGATTAGTTAAGGAGAATCATAGATTTGAATTGTGACGACCAGTCCTCGTGGGATTCGACCTCGATCTTACCGAGTTTATTACTACATTACAACCCTATACTTGGGGTTTGAACAAGTTTTTGGCGCCGTTGCCGGGGATTGTTTCGTTCCAAATTGAATTTAGGATTCTCTCTTATCATAATTCATAGCTTAGGATTTTACTAACTTAGAGTTCATTTTCTTTATTTTAGAAATTAACCTATTTCCTGTTTTGTAGGGTCCTGAGATAAACTTCTAATTTGGTAATCCCTTTCTAAATTCTTTACTTTTTCTAATTTTTATTTTTAAAATTAGGTTTTTACTTTTTAGAAATTTTCTAATTCTAGAATTTCTTTTGAATTTTTTATTTTTAGATTTAGATTTTTCTCTTAAGTAACTTCCTATTTTCTAGTTTTAGAAATTTTTCTTCCCTTTTTAGAAACTAACTCTTCTTTTTATTTTTTAGAAACTTTCTTTTTTAGAAATTAACCGTTGCTTAGGATTTTTTTTTTCATTAATTTAGGAAACTTGATTTGTTTATGTTTCTATTTTCAGGAATTGAGGAAGAAAGCTACTAAGTAGGAGCTTCTTAAATCTTCTGACATCAATCATCTCCTTTTCCGGGTTCTTTCTTCCCATTCTTACTTACATAGTTTTAACTTGTTTTTTGAATATCATAGTTTCTAGTTCTAGTTTTCTTTCTCTTAGGTTGTTACTTAGTTTATGTTAGGACGTAGATCTCTAGATAAAGAACTAGCACCTTTTGATCCTGAAATAGAAAGAACTTTTCGTAGAAGAGTTAGAAACATCCTATTTGAAATGGCAGAAGAGAATGGAACTAAAACTCTTAGAGATTATTCAGCTCCTGTCCAATTCAATGCACCTTCATGCATAGTGTTGCCCACCACCACGGCAGCACACTTTGAACTCAAGACTGGGGTCATACAGTTGTTGCCTTCCTTTTATGGGTTAGACAAGGAGGACCCATATCATCATGTGAAAGAATTCCTAGACATTTGCTCCACCTTTAAGTTCCAAAACTTCTCAGACGATTCGATCCGCCTACGCGTGTTTCCTTTTTCTTTGAAGGATAAGACGAAAGCATGGTTGAATTCTCTAGAAGTTGGGTCTATCACTACATGGGACCAATTGTCTAGGAAGTTCTTAAACAAGTTCTTCCCGGTTCACAAAACTAATGCTCTCCGTAGAGAAATCACTAATTTCACACAAAAAGAGGGAGAGCACTTTCATGAATGTTGGGAAAGATGGAAGGACTTGCTTCTTAAATGTCCACACCACGGTTTTGAGAAGTGGCAACGAGTGCAATACTTTTATGACGGTCTGACACCCCAGAACCGTCGCATGGTTGATGCCACCAGTGGAGGGTCCTTCATGACCAAAAGCGATACCGAAGCGTGGAAATTCTTTGAAACCTTGTGTGAAAACTCCCAGCAATGAGACTATTCAAATAGAGGTGAAAGAAGTTCCCAACCACAAAAGAGAGGTGGCATATATGAGATAGGAGTCACGCCAGATCTCCATGCTAAGATTGATGGCCTGACAAAGAAGGTTGATGCTCTGATGTTGTATAATGTACCTCCACAAACAATCAAGCCGAGGCTTGTGCCATATGTTCTAGTCCTGCCCATCCTACGCAATCTTACCCATCTGGTGCAGCATTTCCAGAATTCCTCTCTGAACAAGTTCATGCTTTGAACACCTTTCAGAAACCTGGGAATGATCCTTACTCGAACACATACAACCCAGGGTGGGCTAGACATCCAAATTTCTCGTGGGCAAAAGGACCGCAACAAGGAGGACCATCTGGAAATCCTCCTATGCAACTTCAGCAGTTTCCGCAATATCAACAACTGCCTGCACAATCAAGGAAACCATCTCTTGAGGATACACTCCATCTTTTTATGCAGAGTTCTCTCCAATTCCAAAAAGACACCCAACAAACCTTACTAGCCAACCAGCAAAGCTTACATGCAAATGCACAATCCATTGCCAAGCTGGAAGTACAAATGGGTCAACTAGCTGCCACATTGAGTGAGAGAGAGAAGGGTAAGTTCCCTGGCCAACCTGTGGCTAATCCAAAGGGACAGTATGAGATTGGCTCTAATTCCAATCAAGGGCAATATCACGAGCAAGCCAAATCAATCACTACCCTTAGGTCGGGCAAACAGATTGACAACAGAATAGAGATGCCTAGGGATGAATCAAATTCTAAAACAGAAGATAAAGATGAAGCAGAGAGTCACACCAATGCATCCAAAGTCCAAAAACTCTCTGACTCTCCAAGAACCACGGAGGTGCCACCTTACGTGCCCAAAGCACCCTTTCCTCAACGTCTGGCACCAATGAAGAAAAGAAACAACTTTGATGAAATCCTGGACGTGTTTAAAAAAGTGCAAGTCAACATCCCATTGCTTGACGCTATCAAGCAAGTCCCTGCTTATGCTAAGTTTCTTAAAGATTTATGCACTCAAAAGCATAAGCAGAATGTTCATAAGAAAGTCTTCCTTGCAGAGCAGCTCAGCTCCATGATTCAACATAACACCCCTCCTAAATTTAGGGATCCAGGAGCTCCCACCATCTCTTGCGGCATAGAAGATCATAAAATTGGGAAAGCATTACTTGATTTAGGGGCGAGCGTCAATTTGTTACCATATTCGGTTTATGAGCAGCTAGGACTTGGTGAATTAAAACCGACTAAAATAACATTACAACTAGCTGATAGATCTGTCAAGGTGCCCCGGGGTATTATTGAAGATGTGCTAATCCAGGTTGATAAATTTTATTTTTCAGTGGATTTCATAGTTATAGATACTCAGCCTGTCCAGAATCTTCATAGTCAGATCCCAGTCATCTTGGGTCGTCCATTTTTGGCCACATCTAATGCTATTATAAATTGCAGGAATGGAGTTATGAAGTTATCATTTGGTAACATGAATATTAAACTCAATGTTTTTAATGCAGGACAACAATCCGCAGATTTGGACGACATATTTGAGGTGGACATGATCGAGAGTCTAGTGTAGGACTCCTTCCGTAAATCTTTTGAAGATCCACTTGAGACCTGCTTAGCACATTATGACACGGATTTTGACATAGATAGTCTCATCCACGAAGTCAATGCACTGCTCGACTCTACTCCGATATTGGAGACTGAAAAATGGAGAGCGAAAGTGGAACCTCTTCATCCCTCTGAAACTCTTCCTGACAGCACAGTTTCTAACTCTGAGAAGGCAAAAGAGAACAGGTTGCTTAATGTTCTTCGAACATATAAGGCAACAATTGAACAGAAGATAGCAGAAATACAAGGAGTGTGCCCCACTGTATGTAAGGATCATGCTGTGGAAATGTCACGTAAAATACAAAGGAAGTATGATCCTAACATGGAAGAAGTTGTTCGAGCAGAAGTCCTTAAATTGTTTGATGATAGTGTCAATTACCTCATTTCAGATAGCACAATTTATGGGAACTCGCATCACTTGTCTGGGATTGGTTAACTAGAGTGTTGAGGTAAGTTCTTTGGTGGACCCTGGTCTTAAAGATTAATGAATTCATGGTCCTTTTTTGTCTGGCTGAAGACGTTAAACTTAGCGCTCCTGGGAGGCAACCCAGCGTTTCATTTTATTTTCTTTTTCTTGTTAGTCAGTTCAATGTTTGTGGGTAACATTTCTGCAAACCCTCACGAGACTACAACTCGTCCACTAGGGGTAACCTAGGGGTTTAAAGGCTTGTTGCATACGCTAAATGCAATCGCGAGCACCTGCGAAAGTGGTATAGGTAGGATTTTTCTTTTTGTGATTTTATTTTAGTTTACTGATTTCTCTCTTGTGCTGACCTACTTTTACGTTGATATTTTTGGGAAAGCCTCTTGATTCTTCATCCAGGTACTATCTTTCCCTCACTCTTCTTTTCTTCTCGTTATCTCATCTACATCGTATGCTTATTTCTTTTACATTGAGGACAATGTAGATTTTAGGTTGGGGGTGGGAGATTAGGTTACCTAATCAGTATTTTCTTGGTCTTGAGCAAAATTGTTAAAATTTTTAAATTTTTTTCTGAAATTTCTGTTGAATTCAAAGTGATTTTGAAGGATAGTTGTGATTTTGAAATTACAAGATACAGAATGTGAGTAATTTATGACTCTTGGATTCAGTTGTCTAGCAGATTTCACACTTAAGTTTGAATTGTTAATCCATGATTAGAAGTTGTAAACATTGATTGAGCCAGGATTGCACATGTCAGATCTCACTTACACATTAAGTTTTCAGTTCGATAGTAAATGGTAACTTGATAATCACTAAGCATGAAAGGAACCAGCCTGAAAAACAAAATTTCTAGCATCAGTTTATAAAAAAAGAATTGAAAGAATAAGTCGAAAAAATAAGTCGCATAATCGTCATCATAGGTTTGCTCCCTATAGATGAAGATTCGATTCCCTATAGTTGACATCAGAAAGAGTTAGGTATAAAACCTTTACCATAGGTTTGCTCCCTATAGGTGAGGATTTGATTTCCTTCCTTGACGTTAATATTCAATTCAAAGTCTGATAGAATGAAAAAGGCAAGTTATGGTTTCAGTTGTCATGAATTTCATTGTTAAATACCAATGATATCATGAAATTGACAATTGGATCTCTTAATGATTGTAAGTCGAGATTACACTTTACACTCATGGAACTCAATGTTTAAAATTGTTCTAATTAATGGATTAATATTTTAGACTTGATTATGAAGGTTACTGTAAACTTGATTCCAGGAGAAAATTTCACTCACCATTCATGAATCTTAGAATTCTCACATCTCGACTAATTGTTCATAAGCCACTCGGGGTTCACAGGAATCGCCCTGTTATTGCTGAAATTATTTTTCGCATGTTTTGCTCGGGACTAGCAAAATGCTGGTTGGGGGTTGTGATGAGGGTCGAATATTGCATATTAGACCCCGGCTATTACCTGAGTTTACCAACATGATAATACTTAATGGAATACTTTAATCATGTTTTTGTTGCAGGATGCAATCAGGAGTGTTGATTGAAAAAGAGTATCAAAAGCATGGATTTGACGCTCCGAAGTCACCAGAGCAAGGAATGGACTTCAGGGGATCAATAGTGACGGATTTACACGCCAGGGATCCGAGGAAATCATGTCATTCACATTAAACGGGCTCGAAAATGGTTGAGAATGCAATATCACACGGTTCCCGCCATCCGATTGACACGAAACTTAATACATGGGATGGGGGACGTAAATAAACCGTACATATAAAATTTCAGCCATTGCATATCTCGGGAAGTGGCCCAACTGTCAGATCAGCCCCTTAATTCTTTAAGTGGGGCCCGCTGGATATCTGGATACACATCAATTTTTGTCTCTACGGTTGAAATGATATGGGAAAAAGGATGGACGGTGCAGATTTCTCCAGAACATTGCATTAGACCCCACATGCTTGAGCATGTGCATAAAGCACACGTGCGTTGGCGCTACACCGGACCGGAGGTATTAGTCAGCGTTGGTTTGACCGATTGCATCTCTCACAAAAGGAGGTTTCCAACAGCGTTAACGCTGCCGACTGCGGGATTCAGTTGTGGGTCCCACTTATTGTCCATATCGACAATCCAACCCGTCCACTGAAATTCTAGTATCGATATCATCAACGTGTAGGTGGCCGAATCTCAAATGAGAGCGATTATGGAAATCTAACCGTTCAAAAGCATCTTGAACGGAGGAGAGAGATAATGTGTGGGCCTCATCAACAGAAGGCGGAAGTTACATATTCCC
This sequence comes from Magnolia officinalis, assembly GCA_021015155.1. Classification (NCBI taxonomy): domain Eukaryota; kingdom Viridiplantae; phylum Streptophyta; class Magnoliopsida; order Magnoliales; family Magnoliaceae; genus Magnolia; species Magnolia officinalis. Next base: position 53,580,584 of record JAJHSJ010000010.1, read on the forward strand.
AACCGGAATTTCCTCCTCCATGCAATGGACGGAGTGGATTATTGGAAAAATTATCGAAGTGGGCCCCACCAGAACGGACAGCGTCCGCGTCCCTGTTTTCGCAGCAGCGAACGGACGTCGCTGGTCCGTTTTGCGAAGCATTGTGGGCCCCACCCATGGCCTGTACGGCCGATCCAAATCATTCATCTTGAAGAGGGCCGTGAATACTACAAACCCATGTTGAAACTTTGCAACCATGCATGCACATGTGTGTGATACAGAGGCCACAAAAGGGCTGCCCTGCAACGTTCAAATAGGATCTTTCTGTATTTTCTTCTCTGGGCCGCGTTAATGGACGTTCAAAACCACCCATTCTTGACTGAAATTTCGTCCTGAATCCAATGGACGGGGTGGATTTTCCAGAAAACACTTCGGTGGGGCCCACCGATCATGGCTGCGAAAATTTCCATTCCATGTCCTGCTACAACTCTGCCACTTACTCCAGCCTTCCAACAGCTATAAAAGAGGAGTTTTTGGACATGGGAAGGAATTCAGAAATTGGAGGATTTCCAGATCTATAGCAAGGGAGAGAAGAAAGAGAAGAAAGAAGAGAGAGAGAAATTGGTTTGAAATTTCTTTTATGAATTTTTATTTTTATTTATCCATCTGTTTAATGGATTTTATGGGTAACTAATCTCTCAGCTAGGGCTGAGATGAAACCCCTAATTTGAACAACCATTGTTCTATGTTAATTTTACTTTAATTAGATTGATTTGTTTATTTCCCTAGTGTGCTTGATTGTTTTAAATTCTATACTTCTCCATCTATGAACTTTGATCAGAGTCTATGGATGGATGTGGTTTGGATGCTTATTCTAGGTGCTTGTATCTGAACATGAACAGGTTCCTGTAGAGGAAGAAACAGGGTGCTTTAATGAACTGCATATTCCATATGCCCGATTAAGGACATGGGATATGTTCTTCATGGCATTGCCTAAAGGAATTAGACAATCTGTATGCCCGATTAAGGACACAGATTGTGCGTTCTCTAGATAAGTTAGATCAATCTAAATTAAGGTGAATGAACAAACAAAACAAAGGTTAGGATAATTAGGGGTGGATTCGAAAGTCCTAGTGCTTCCTCTGATTGAATTTTCTTCCTTATTCTCAATAGTTATTTTCCATAAATTTGTGTTAGTAATTCGCTACATTAATTGTTGGATTAGTTAAAGAGAATCACAGATTTGAATTGTGACGACCAGTCCTCGTGGGATTCGACCTCGATCTTACCGAGTTTATTACTACATCACAACCCTATACTTGGGGTTTGAACACCCACTCATATTATAATATATAATATATAATATATATTATATAATATAATATATATAATATATAATATACATATTATATAAGAGAGTGACGTCCAGGCCTTTGGACGGCCTGGACAGCCATGTACGTTAAGGAGGGCCCACACGTGGGGCGTGTCCCACCGTTAGATGGATGGTGGACACAAGACATGCATCATGGTGGGGTCATCTATGCGGATGGACGGCATGGATGGGTCCCACGGACCCCACAGTCCGTGCACACTCCACCGTTAGCCATCCCACTAAGGAATCCAAGATCTCAGTGTTACAGTGAGGTATCTTTCACTCCGTCTACCACGTGTGATATGGATGGGTCCCACCCGTCTGGACGGTGTGGATCTCATGTGGGACCCACCGAACTTGCTGATGTTAGGGACGCAGCGTCCTGCTGCTGGCCGTCCAACACATGGACGACCCAGCTGAATGGGATGGACGGTGTGTATATAACACACGCCCCATGATCAGCCCCACCGTCCTAAGCCATGGACGGTGAGAATATACAACACAGTGGCCCACGTTGCTGGACAACGTCATTACAACAGCTCTCCCAGCTGCTGTACACGTGAAGCGCATATATATATATATATATATATATATATATATATATATATATACTATGTATATTTTAGTATTCATTTTCAATAACTACCCAGCGTCCAGCCACTGTCAACGGTGCTGGATGATGTCATGCATCAAGGTGGCCCCACATGGTGGGCCACTAGATTTGGATCCAACTGATATTTATTCCTCCCTAAGTTCCGGGCTTGTGTGATGGTCCAATCATGCAGACTCCGATCCGGGATCAAAGTGGCCCACTTGTTGGACGACATGGATGAGATACACACCATAGGTGGGCCATGACCATAGGGAAGGAGAGAGAGAGAGAAAGAGGGAGACATCGGTGAGGATGGAGGGACCCCACCACTATGGGCCCCTCATATAAACATACATCAAGGTGGGACCCACATATATGGACCCTTAATCAAACAAAATGAATGAAAAACAACTATCTAAGATCACCCACTGGCTTCTACTTGCACCCAAGGCTTCCTTAGCTCCTTAGCTTCGATTCCGACGGAGGAGATGAGGAATGGATGGCTAGGATGGGAGATCTTGGGATGGAAAGGTGGGCCACACTTGGAGCTTTGAAAGAGAGGGAGAGGCTCAAACGTATGAAGGTTTTCTTTAGCTTAGGAAGTGATTTTTTTTTAAATGAAGGGAGAGAGAGATATTAATGGGTGATGGAGTGATAGATGTGGTGGTGATGGGTGTGTAAGACACTTTTTGACTTTGTTGGCCATTTGTGTAAGAAAGGCATGGCTTGTGTAAGAACTTTTTGACTTTTGGGGGTTGCTTGGGGAAGAGTGTGAGGTGATGTGTACTTGACATGATGGGATTGATTGATGGATGATTGATGTGACATCTCGTAGAGATTCTCTTCAGTTTCGCACGCGCGACATTTTCCTCACACCGAACGCTGGCCCACATGTCCTGGCCAGAGTATCGCCTCGGCCGCGAGTCGCAGCGACGACACGGTCGCTATGGTAAAGGTCTTGGGTTGAGTCGACTCGAGTTAACGATGTGTGAATCAAGGTCGTGCGCAACTCAGTTAAGGGTCGAAGGTTGCCGGAATTCGACCGGAAAGATCGCGGGAACCTACGGAACGGTACGATCTAGGATACTGGTCTTAAAGAGTAGTTCCTCTCTTATGCATTCAAGGCATCCCAGCTTAATGATTTGCCATTAAGGTGGTATATGGAGGATCCTTGAATGCAGAAGTTCATTCTCCAATCCACTCTATTTAATATCAATGGTGAGGGTGGATTGGAGGATGAACTCCCTCGAGAGAAAAGGCTTAAGGTATAAGATGTAAGTTGAAACATACAAAAGCTCTCTCTATTCTCTCTTACAGCAACAAAAGACAAGTCCTTTATATATAGGCAAAAAGTTTCAATGGATATAAAACGGTCACATTTATGACAGAGTTCGATATCATCGAGCAGGTTCGATATCATCGAGCGTATACTCTCGATAGCATCGATGGTCCACTCAATGACTCAGACTCAATGTCATATGCTTTTGAAACTCTTTACCAATTGGTCGATGAATCGAAGCTATTGTCGATATCATCGGATTTCGAAGTCTGATTCCATCGATGACAAGATCGATCCATTGACACTTGAAAAATGAGAGAGACTTGACTTTGAGATATTTCAGGTTTTCATGAATGATCGGGGAAACTGTCGAGGTCATCGAAATTTGAATATCGATGACATCGAGATTAGAGTCGAGGCATCGATAATTCCAGCTGATTTAACTTTGAACTTGCTGGACAGATTATGGCTTCGTTCGATGCAATCGATCTGGTGTCGATATCATCAATATTTGAATATCGATTAAATCGAAGGGCCCCCGATCATAGTTAAAAACAACCTAAAATAACTACTGTAAGAAATGCGCGCCCACTGTCGATATCATCGATGGACTTCCGATCTTATCGATGTTTGAATTCAGATCATATCGGACGGTCATCGATTCATCGAAGACTTTTGAGATTTTCATTAAAAAACAGGGGCGACGGAAATCTGCCTGTCGATCTTATCGAGCCACTCTCGATGGGCTCGAGATTTGAATATCGATGATATCGATGTGTATCGATACATCGATAATTCGTCCAGATATATTGTGAAGTTGTTTGACATATTTAGTGCTTTTATCGATGATATCGATACATCGATAAATCTGTCCAAATGAATATTCGGTTGCTGGACATTTTGGTCCTCTTATCGATAATATCGTTAAGGTATCAAGGACATCGACAGTACAGGTTGATCATATCGAGGGTGCTTCGATAAAATCGACAGGGCGAGAGAAACTTAAAGATTTTTCGATTTTTGAAAAAGTTTCCTCACCACAAAAACCCTAAGATGTCTATCTTGTTTTAAGGGTTTTAATTACCTGGTGTTTTGGGACATGGGATGTGAGGCTATAGTTTACCTATTGCGAGCTTCCACATATCCGGTTGAGGCAGACGCTTGAATTGTTCTTCCTATCGAGCTTTGCAGCCAGTCTGACTCACCATTCACGTAACTTGACAAACCAGGGCACTAGAAGGTGCACTTTCATATAATACACCTTGATCGAAGTTCGGGTGATTAAGATCTTGGCTTTGTATGAAAATGTATCTGGGGCTTGTTATGACCACACATTGTGTGGGCCATATCAGTGATTCCAACTGTCAGATCTATTTTATATTTTTTTTTCTTAATTTATTTGAGTCATTTATTTACCATATGTATGGTCACTATGATTAGATTCTTTGTTCATAGAATTTAGAAAATTTTGGATCAACAAATACTTCCATAAGGATAAATATTGAATTGTTATATGTGGTCCAAATGGATCCAAGACATTGTATGGTAAGAAACATATATATAGCCTAAATGATGTATTCCCAAACTATCGGTTGGCTCAGATTTTCCAACATAGAATCTAATCATAGAGATTTGATCAACATATTTCATGTGTTATTTGATGTGTATGTTATATGTATTTTCTCCATAACATTCATCCTCTTATTATGGACCCACTTGGGAGTGGGACCACTTATGATTTATATGCTTTATTAGTTCATCTAATTTGTACATTCACGTGTATTAATGTGTGGACCCCACTTACCATTGGATCTATTTCCTTTCATGTGCACTTTTTCTGTTTGATGAAAATTTTCAAGTAGCTAACTGTATTGCATGTAAGCCTCTTTGACACCTCATGGTAGGCTCCATGCTCTGTAGAAAATGGTCCCACCATGGGGGATGTTTATTTGACATTTCTGAGTATTGGGATGTCCCACCACTTCATCAGGAATAGCCCCTAAGTGTTTGAGAAGTGACCCAAAGTTGGGACAGATCCATTCTTGATATTGCATATTGATTTAATTTCTAGGTTTTAGACCAACTTTGGGTCTCAATGGTGGACCCCATGTATAAGATAGGTATAGGCCACCACCTGGAACTTCTAGCATATAATTATGGCTGGAGAAATAGTATTTTACTTAGGCTATAAAGGATCCCACATGATTGGGGAGTAGTTCTTAAAATGGGGCAAAGCACAATTGCGCAAAAAATTCAAATGCTCATGTTCAGCCTTATTCCAAAATTTATATATGTGCATCCAATATGTATTGTATTTCCTGCATAATTTCTTTAAGTACCCATGTTTGGGCTATCACCGTAAATTGTACACAGTCAACCAATAAGGCACGCCTTCTAGATTTTAAAAACCATACATAAAGCTACCAGGTTGCTATTTCTTTTCACCATACACGGGCTCCACATGATCATGAAACCAACTCAAAAATGGCCTAGAACCACTTTTTCACAAAAAAAAAAATTAATTAATTAAATAAATAAATAAAAAATTTTGACATAAAACTCATGTGGACTATATCAATGGGGTCCACCACCTACCCAAGGCATTTAATGCAGCATCTAAACCCTGAAAATGCTCTCCCTGGTGCCGGTAGGCCCAAAACCATAGGTGAGTCGTTTAGTGTAGGTTATCTCGTATGGGCCTTACCGTTGCCTAGTGAGGCCCACCTTATATGCTATGTAAGTCTATCATTTTCTGATAGTGTGGGGGATGTGATGGATAGCCTTGTTGCCCATTTGTTTCTCCTAAGTTATATGCGGCCTTGTGCCAATCCAAATGAAGCAAAAAAAAAGGGTCCAGTTGGGCCCAATATTAAGGGAAACATTTAGGAGTAGGAATCTCATCATGGTAACCCTTCTTAGGCCCATTTCCTAGTGAAACCATACATGGGTCATCTAGAGTAGGTTTTCTTGTATGGGCCTTACTCTTGCCTAGTGAGGCTCACCTTGTATGCTATGCAAGTCTATCATTTTCTGATGGTGTGGGAGATGTGATGGACAACCTTGTTGCCCATTTGTTTCTCCTAAGTTATATGCATCCTTAGGCCGAAAAAAAAAAAAAAAAAAAAAAAAAAAAAAAAAAAAAAACTAAGGTCTAATTGGGCCCAATATTAAGGAAAACACTTGGGAGTAGGAAGCCCATCATGATAACCCTTCTTAGGCTCATTATGTAGGCCCATTTCCTAGTGGGCAATGTGTCTTGCACACTACCACTAGTCAGTTGGGGCACACTTAATGGGGCCCATTTGGATTGTATAAGCTGCACAATAGTTGATCTTTCTTGTTTTACTTGTGCATGAGGCTTGTGGGCACAAAATGATATGAAATTTACACAATGTTGGCATGTGGATTTTATGTTTGAGATTGTAATTTATCTTTTAGTTAGTGGTGGTGTGAGACCCATATCCTATCCCGTACTATTTCGTAGGCTTCCACGGTCCTCCCGGTTGAATTCCGGCAACCCGCGATCTGTAATCGGTATTTGCGCACAACCCTGAGTCGTACCCTGTCAATTTGAGTTGGCTCGACTCGAGACTTGTACCCTTATGACCGCGCCGTCACCGCAGTTCCGACGCCACGTCTCACGCGCCGATGCGATACCCGGGCCAGGAGTTGTGGGCCCGCATTCAGTTCGAGGAAAACACAGCGCTTTGCAATCCCAAGAGAATCCATCGATATCACATGAAATGTCAAGTACACATCCCATCACTCCCATCACAACCACCCTCCCTAAAGTCAACTCTCTCTCTCTCTCTCTTACAACCCATACCTAGTCAAGTACACCCATCACTCCATCACCTTTCACCCATCCTTCTCTCCCATCTCCTCTCTCTCTCTCTCTCTCTCTCTCTCTCTCTCTCTCTCTCTCTCTCTCTCATTCTCTCTCCATTTTCAAGCAACCCCAAGGAGAGGAGAAAAAAAACTCCAACGTCCAAGTTCCATGAGACAGCTTTGTGTGGCTCACTTCCTATCTCCCATTTTCACCATCCAAGCTTCATCTCAACCCTTAAACTGCGTTCCTTTGGAGCTAAAGATGAGGAGAAGTTCGAGAAGATCAAAGGTGGGTGATTTTATGTTGTGATTTTGTGATTTAAGGGCCCACTTATGGTGGGACCCATCTTGATGCATGCATTGTATAGGGAGGGCCCATAGTGGCGGGGTCCCTCCCCTTCACCGATCTCTCTCTTTTTCTCAATCTCTCTCTCTTATGACGGGTGTGGCCCATTTGATCCACGTCATACTGTCATGGGAACCGCCAGACATGTGTGATGAATCCACATCGTCTAGCAGCCCTGGGACAGTGCTGGACCCACCAGATGCATGTATTTCCATCCCAGCCGTCCATCAGAAACGGTGGAGCCCACTGGCATATGTGTTGTATCCATTGCTGCCCAACTCGTGGGGCCCATGTGATATATGTATTTTATCGTGGCCGTCTACCATCCAGATGGTGCTAGACGTGGACCCCTACGTGATGTGTGTGGTATACAGGCCATCCAGACTCTCCAACGTCTGGACGAGGCCCACATGATGTATGTTTTGGTCTACACTGTCCAGCAAGCTTGAACGGTGGGCCGCCATGATGTATGGATTATATCTACACCGTCCATTAGAGACGATGAGACCCACCTTGATATATCTGCTTTATCACCACCGTCCAACATTTTTGGATGGTGGGTGATCTAGACCGTTCGGATTAGAGGTCTCGCCCTGATGTATCTATTTACCCCACACTGTCCAGCAGTTGGACGTGTGGGGCTTGCCTTGTTGGATGCGTTGCATCCGTACCGTTCATTGGCTAGACGAGGGTCCACATGAGGTTTGTGTTTCATCCCAACCGTCCAACTATGTGGGCCCCAACAACATATAGTTGTTTCACTGACGTCAGTCAGTTCAGCGGGTCCGATATGAGATATATGTTATATTTAAATCATCCATCCATTTGATAGGTGGGACCCACATTAATGTATGGATTTTATGTAAAGCACCGTCCATCTGGACGATGCATGTGTAGCCCACCTTGATGTTTGTTTATCCCCACAGTCCAATCTCTGGACGGTGGGAGTGGATTGGCTGGTGCACCTCACCCCACCTAGGTAGCTGTTGCAGGGGCATCAGCATAGGACCATGGTCCCACGTATGGTATGTGGTATGCCCATACCGTCCAGGTCATGGGCCCCACCATGATGACGTGTGAATTCCACACCATCTATCACGTGTGGGGCCACCATGAAATGTGTTTTATCCACCGTCCATAGGACGTGTGACCCACCAGATGATGTATGTTTTTTATTTATCCGTCCATCTGGACGGTGGCAGATGGAACCCACCTTGATGTATTAATTTTATATCCAACACCATCCATCCATCTCCAGCTGGAGGAGCCCCATGAGGTATGTGTTGTATCTAGCTGTCTGGACATGGCCCACCTTGATATTTGATGTTTTATTTATGCCGTCCATAGCTACACCACGTCAGCAAGATCTGTGGGCCACCATGATGTATCTGTTCCATCCAGCTGTCCATTTGGACGTTTTGCTGGGTGGGGCCCTACTTAGATATATGTGTTATACATACATGTTGTCCAGCATGTGGAGCCCACATGTGATTTATCTGTTTTATCCCAGCCATCCATCATTTGGACGGTGGGACACCACCGTGAGGTATCTGTTTAATCCATATCGTCCAGAATATTTGGACGGTGCTGGACCATGTTTGGGCGGTGCAATGGACCGCACCATGTTGTATGTATTTCATCCACACCGTCCACATATCTGGATGGTGCTGGACATATTTGAAAAGTGTTGTGCTGCCCCACCACGATGTATTTGTTTCATCCACACCGTCCAGATGATCTAGATGGTGTTGGACGTGTTTGGATGTGATGTGGACTGCACCATGATGTATGTATTTTACGTCCACGTCATCCATCTGCTTGTCCCACCTTGATGGATGTGATTCATCCACAGCGCCTGGCCATGATTGATGGGCCCACCTATCGTGTTATCGCAAGGCCCACCATGATGTACGTGTTTCATTTAAGTCGTCCACTTATGCGGCCCGTGGATGCGGCCGACTTAATGTATATGAGGCTCATTGGTGTGGCCCATTGAGCGGCCTGATGTGATGTTTTGTGACCCATTTAGTAAGGCCCATGGTGATGTATATTAGGCCCGTATGAGCGGCCCATTGTGATGCATATTAGGCCCATGTGAGTGGCCCATTGTAATGTGTATTAGGCCCGTGTATGTGACCCGTTCTGATGTATTTTCGGCCCATTTGGTAAGGCCCATTATGATGTATTTCCAGCCCATTCGATAAGGCCCATTGTGATGTATTTGTGGCCCGTATGGCGAGGCCCGATGTGGTGTATATGTAGCCCTTGAGTGAGGCCCAATACGATGAATGTGTGACCGATGTAATGTGTGATTTCACTATAATGTATGTAATGATGTTTATGTGGGCCACTGCTTGGGAGCGATGTTGGTTAAATGTCCACATTGATGGGCAATGATGGTTGAATGTCCACATTATGACCTGCCCTTAGGCCTTGTTAGGCCCATTCTCATCGAGGCCGATTATCGATGTCGATTACCGATACCGGTTATCGATACCGATTATGAGTATGTGACAACATAGCATCATGATACATGCCCATACGCATCATCTACATGTTTGTTATAAGATGTGATTGACCATTATATATGCCATAGGGAAGGTTGTTCATGGGCCTCCCTGATAGGCGGAGTTGCCCTACATGAGCGCATAGTATGCGCAGGATTGATGCATGATTGGACTGTATGACTCATGCATCTCTCATTTGTGTGACATGACCATCGTACGCCCTAGTGACATCAGGGTCGTAGCCTTCATAGGCATGTCGTAGATGGCCAGATGGGACACCGAAAATCTTTTCCACATGGGGTGATATAGATATCCCTGGGTGAAAGTCCATAAACCCTCTTAGTTCAAGAAGTTGCTCCAACGTCTAGACCGAGTGGATGCATGAGCGCATGAGGGCCGTATACCGTTAGGTCACGTCTCCCACTGTGTCGTGGTCGGTTGGAAGGGGGTGCGGCCTTACTTGCCTGAGAGGAGGGGGCAGAGCTAGGCTGAGTTTAACCAGCTCAAGGAATGGGTCTGTTATCGACGAGTCGAGCCTGATATTGGCAGGCGGATAGTGAGGTCTATTTCACTCACCTTGTTGGCGCGATGGGGCAACAATCTGGTTTGGAGTGTACTAGATCCCGGTGATGATCCAAGAGATGTACGATATTGACATGTGGACTTATCGAGCAAGAGTTGTATACTCAGCATTTTACTCATTCATTCAGTCATTCATTCACTATCCACTCGGGCTGGTGGTGCGCAATTAATTGTTGTGTACCTTCGCAATGACCAGGATTTCGGTTGGGGCGCATGACTAACCTGAGATCAGGAGTCTACTACATTGTGTTTGACTTCCAAATTTAGGTATGAGACTGGTTTGGATAGAATTCCCTTGTGATGGACCCCATACCTGCGATACTATGTACTATCATCCCGACTTCACACTCCAACTTAGTCATTTCATTCGCACCGCATATTGCATTGCATCTACGACATTTAGCATTTTGGGTTGCCATGTTTCTGCATTTATATGGCCTAGATATGGTTGACGGTATTCATGGACATAACAGGATTTGCATATTGCTTTGCATCCCCAATATATGATATTAGCTTATTGCGTTTTTACATCGCATAGCCTTGGTACGGCTGATAGCAGTCATGAATTTACCAGTATTATCGCTTACTCTGATATTTGAGTGCTTGACACTTATCTTGCGCACACACTTATACCACCCTCTAAGCTTTCTATAAGCTTATGCACGATAGATGTGTGCAAGTGACGTTAGGTCACAGCAACGTTGAGCTTGGAACGTGCAGCTGTCTCCTGGAGCTTTGATTTTGACATATGTGTTTCCCTTTCAGCATTGTATTCAAATGTTTATATTAGTGGATATGTGATGATGATGTTGACTTTGTGATTTGGGTATACTTGTAGTTATGCTTCTTACGAGATAAATGTACGTTGGAAAATCCTCCTTGTAGGATCCAATGATTGGAATCTAGAGTATAGGTGCTGGGAGCCGAGAATGGGGTACTACGGAGGTTGTCGGCACCGGATTCGGTGATTGGGAATTCTCTGAGCCCGGTTTTCGAGTTTAGGGTGTGACAGGTGGAATGTGTGGGACCCAATTATTTATGGAATAAGTCCACACCATTGAAGAGCGTGGATTTGAAACCCCCTAGATTTAGACCCCCGTGGATTTGAAATCCTTCTATTGTGTTCGGCACCCTGGATTGGGAATCAACTTTAATCCAAAAGTAACTATGCATGTTATATTTACAGGGGCTTGAATTTAATTACTAAATCAACTTTAATATCTCTAATTAATGAACATATGTAATGTTTGACACAATGGTTGTAATAAGCCTACGGAAATATATGCTTTGCCTGAAAATGATAAAATTCCAAGTCTCAGATGGGCCACAAGCACAAAATCATGTCCGAGTGACAAACCAATGATTTTTAACCATTAATTTACATGGACAATGTTTGGACGGTGTTGATCATCATATTAAAGTAATTATAATGATGTAATTAATAATCTAATTTTTTTGGGACATTATTAGTGGGCCATGTACCCAATAGAATAATAGTCTGGTGACATACATGTTACACATGCAACTCTTGGAAGGATTTTAAATGTAATCCAAGCACTCACCATGGATTTGAAACCCCCTATTTGAGGGGATTTGAAACCCCCTGAATTTGAAATCCCTAGTTACTTTATGCTGCCAAACAACCAGGGAATTTGAAGTCCCCCCAAATCCATGGTGCCAAACAACCCCTTAAGCCTTATGGTTGGAAGTTTATCCATTTGAGTTGGCTTAGTGGTTCACTAAGTGGGACTCACACTTGACTTATAGGACCGTGTGCCTTGTACGTAGTCCAATGTCAATATGGGGGCTCACATGAGCTTGGTATGATCAACATGACTTATAGGACTGATTATGGTGATGATTTAATGGATGGTGAATTGATGGCATATGCATTGATGATGGATGAGTAGTTGTTTGTGGTAGTTATGACATTGCTTATGTTAATTATGAAGTGGAACTGATCCTCATGCTAATGATGATGATAGTGTGTGTGTGTGTGTGTGATGACAAAATATGCTAGTTAATCACCATGCTTTACTTGATGATCGTTACATGGATGATGATGTTGATATCCTAGTTGCTAATCATGTATGTGTTGATGCTCATGATAATGATATATGTATAATAACTATGCTTTACTTAATACTAGTTTATAGGAGATGATATTGATATCCAATTGACAACAATGTACACGATGATGGTCACAATGATCACATGTATGTAATAAGCATGTTTTACATGATGCATGGATGAAAATAACATAAAGGATGATACACATAAAGATAACCACATGCATGATGATGAAAAAACACGTGGCACCTAAAGCCTGTGTGATGATGGTGTTGGATGATGGATATGATAATGATAAGGGATGTAAATTCTAGCATATTATGCATTACATGCACATGCACGTTGAAAAACACACAAGATTCTGGTGATATATATTAATGGTGATGAATTAGATATGATTGTGGGCTATGAAATGATGATGCATGTGAATGCTTGAAATCGTGAACCTTGACATTGTGTTGGCTATTCTTAAGTTCGGCCTAATGCCTTGGGCTTGTGAAAGCCCACTTGCTCATGGAACTTAGGATGTAAACTGGTTATAAATAACCATTGGATAAGAGGCCAAATGAGCCCACTTGCCCATGGAACTTAAGATGTAAACTGGTTATAAATAACCATTGGATAAGAGGCCAAATAAGCCCACTTCCATGGTCAAGGGAATGGTGTTTTGATTATTATCAGTTTGTTGGTCTACTTAGCTAATTGGCACTATTGTTAAGTAAAGCCCATGAGGTCATGAAATGTATGACAGATGTGTGATGGCATGTGATGTGATGTATGGTGAAGGCATAGTGGCATATAATGCATGTTAGAATTATGATGTGATGTTTAGTAAAGAATAATGGTGTGCGGTGTGTAGCTCACACACAATGATTATGACATGTGTTATGCAACCAATACATGATGGATATGGCATGAAATGTGTAGCGTATACACATCGTGGGTCTCATAAGACCAAATTATAAATTGATTACTGAATCTTAGTTGGGCCCAAGTTAGGGCCCATTGTTTATGGGTATCAGGGCTATAATTCGGCCCGTATCAAGACAAGATTAAGGATCTGGATGGACATTACCATGGACAATGGGATATGACTTGAGTGTTGTTCACACCCCAAGTATAGGGTTGTGATGTAGTAATAATATCGGTAAGACTGAGGTCGAATCCATAGGGATTGAACCTTGTACGTAATCTGAAAGTAACTAGAACTAGAACTAGGCGAATATGTAATCTAAATCAGGTGATTTTAAGAGAATAATTGTGAATGATTAAACTAAAATGATAAATTTAAAGGTGGTAACTAGGGTGCCAAGGATCCACTTGTAGCAATTGAGATATTACCTTGCAATGATTCAAGGACACAACTGGAATCAGAGTCCTATCTTATCCAATTGGCAAGAAGAGATTTGTCAGATCTCTGAACTTCTCATGGATCTAATCATCAATAGATAAGAATGGTGAAGATTTGGAAGTAATTCTGTCACTGAAACATGCCCAGGAGACTATAGCAAACAACAACAATTTACCAATCTCACAGCCAATAATAAGAGAATTGTGAAAGTTAGGAAGGGTTCCATCACCCAACCATACCTAGGAGACAATGGTGAACAACAGGGCCTCCTAAGTTTACAATCTCATAATGAAAAGAACATACTCAAAGCTCTTGCAGATCTACTGTAATTTAAGTCACAACAAACCATTAAAAACTAAAAGTATACTTTCATAATCAAACTAAAATCCACGAGAATCCATAAAACATGAATTAAAGCAAAGCAACCATCCTAATCACACTACAAGCTTCACCTCTTAGCCCTAGCTAAGAGGCTTAGCTAGACATGACTAGGCTAAGATCTCTAAAGGAAGAAATAAACCAAACTAAGGAGGAAAAAGGAAGAAAAAGGAAGAAGGAAGAGAAAGGAAGAAGCCGACCACACTCCACGTCAAAATATATCTCTAGCTCTCTTTCTCCCTCTCTTTTATAAGCTTAGCAAAGTCAGTTGGAGTTTACGCACTCCCCTCCGTAAGGATAGAAGGCGGTGGAAAAGAAGTGTGTAAAACTCCCTACACAACAGAGACGTTTCGCAGCCAAGGAAAAATGCAAGGTTGTTGTTCTATTTTCTCGCATAACCATGATCGTCAACGTGTGGGGTCGATTCATCTTCGTTTGGTTTTAGATTGCTGAGAAGATGAATGGTTTGGATTGCCTCGACAGCCAGCCGTGATGGCCCACCTGGAGCGTCAATTCCATACGCAAAAATAGAGTCTGCGTAACGCCTGCCTGCGCTAATTGATTAGTGGGGTCCCTGATTGAAGCCATATAAGAAATCCACTCCGTCCATTGAGCTCACCTCGAAAAACCTGTTGGAGATGGACGGTTTTGGATCAGTTTCGGTGTGGTCCACAAGGTTTTCTACTATGTCATCCGTCTTGCGTTTGAGACTTCATGTACCTGCAATATTTTCATGGGACAAAACAAATACCTAGGCAATGGTCACCCCCCCTGAACACAATAGACGGTCCCAATCATCAAAATGGATAATGGGTGGGGCCCACTGTCAAAACTCAATCGGAAGCACGTCCGTCACTGGACATTTTGTACGAGAAGGGCATTGTTGGGATGTTTTGTTCAAAAAATAGGTGGGGCCCACTTCTGATGACATTCTCGGAGATCTACTCCGTTCACCATCTTCTTAGTAATGTGCAAGCCCATGGGTTAAAGTATGAAGTAGATCCGAACTCTAGGTGGGCTGCACTATCCACCTGTGATGAGGAAATACCCACTATTGAAGCAAACCTCTTCTCACTTACGTGCATGCATATGGAGTTCCTTATATTTATAGATTTGTCATCATTCTAGCCACCATTTTCTGAAGTGCGTTATGTTTGAATGACCATCCAATTGTCTTGAAATTGAGCAGGTATTCCTCATTTTTCGTGCTCTTTTTATCATTCAAGTTTGGGCCCTAATCTCTCAAGAATGACTAAGATGCTCTCTTAATGGTTATTGTCTAATCTTGCCCATCGGGTCACTTATACATTGATCCAAGGGCTGAATTTTGACATGTACGGTTAATTATGGTCCTCAGGCCAGATATAAAGTTTCGAGCCGAACGAATGGTGGGAACCCTGTGATCTTGTATTTTAGATGACTTTCAGGCCCGTTTAAACCCAATCACTTGATCTTCTCGGATCTTTAGTGTGTAATTCCTTGATCTTGGTCCCCTGGGGTCCGTCCCTTACCTTGGTATTTTAGAGCGTTAAATCCATGCTTTTAATACCTTTTTCAATTCAAGCTCTTTAAATTCACCTTGCAACAAAAATACGATTAAAATAGGACGTTAAGCATTATCATGTTCGTAAAATCAGGTAATAATTGGGGTCTAATATGCAATATTTGACCCTCAACAAGTGTCTACTATTAAGTATCCATGTGGTATAGCTTGGCAATTTGAGAATTCATGATATGCATGCATGACCACGTCATGAAATTGGGGCCCTCGTATTGGTCCATATACATGAACTAGATCCAAAGGAGTTAGGGGATTATGGATATTGTTTTGATTTGGGTCCTCGTGCTAGTCCGTATGATTGGATAAGATCCTGATATGTAGTATATTTGGGCCCTCGTGTTCATCCGTGTGGTTATTTTGGGCCATCGTGTTAATCTTTGTACGAGACATGGTAATGACATTATCAGTTTGTGATGCATTATATGGTTAGATGTTTGTATAGCAGTATTTGGGCCCTCGTGTTGGTCTGTATGCTCGAATGAAATCCAGAGTAGGGGTATGTGAATACAATTATATGGGCTTTCATGGTGATGTACTTCATGAGTGAATATTTTGTATGGTGGCCACGTGATGGTTGGTTGGGGTGAGATGATTTGTGTCGAGTCCTTATGATGACGAAGTTATTGATATTATTGAGAAAGTTTGAGAAGGGTGCGTTATGGCCACCCCGGGCTTAGATCCCGTTATTGGAGATGCATATCCTTCAATGAACCTGCTAAGATTAGCCAATTGGGTCCTCTTTCGCCGTGTGTTGAGTGGGGGTGAGCACAGTAAGATATGTGAAAGAGTCATTTCCACTGACGGGATCGGGAATAGAAGAGGTGTGGTGAGCCTACCTACCGTTGTGTGTTGGGTCAAGGTGGGTAGTATTCCGACTGCTAAGGCTGGGTATGGTAAAATAAATCTAGGTCCCCCATTGTTAAGTTGATGGCTAGATGGATAGGGGTCGACATGTCCAAAACTTTATTTTTTGGAAATGCATTCCATACTTGTGTGAAGATATTGGATTATACGTGTAGTATATTTGTGATTCTTGAGAAGATGTATCATGTGGTGTGGAGGTGTACTAGTAGAGAGGATGTATGTTCAACATTTGACTCATGCATTCATTCATCCACTATCCACTCAGACTGGTGGTGTACAACTAAATCACAATGGCTATGATTTCGGTTAGGTATGTGGCTAACTTGAGATAAGGAGTTTACCAAATTGAGTCTAGATTTCCAAATTAGATATATGATTGGTTTGGATAAAAGTTCTATATAATGGACCGCACTGTTTGCGATACTGCGTACTATCATCCCAACTACACACGCTAGCTTTATCATTCATTTTCCATTATATGCCTTATAGGTGAGTATAGAATTTAATTATCTTATACATGAGGTTTAGCTACTCTCATGATTCATAGTTACCCATTTGGGTGGTATGCCTAACATTGAAGACATGTTCATAATAACATGTTTAGCTATAACAACATGCTTGATTGATAACATGCTCACCTATGATACCATGCTTAGTTGATAATATGCCTATGATTATTTTGGATGTCTTTACAGGAGCACCCTGATTAGCCGTGTTTTACTCCCAGCACACCGTAGACTCACGAGTTATGATTTTCTCATACAGATAATTTACACCTTTTTCATGATGCGTTTAGTAGCAGAGTGTGTGCAAGGGTTGTTGGAGCTTGCTATTGTCTTCTTCATTGTTATTAAGATGATTGAACTTATGTATATATAATATGGAATAATGTATATAGTTATATTGGGTAACCATCCTTGGAAGGATGGGTCGGTCTCTTAGATGTATACGTTGATACCATATATATGATGTATAACCGCCAAATCAAATTAACCATTAAAAAAAATCCACTATGAGCCAGGTTCGGTGTTTGAGAAGTTCGCTAACCGTTCACCAAGTCTAGTAAGTGACGAGGAAGTTGCTTCGACCCGAGTTCGGGATTTGAGTAGTAGTACCCGGGTTCCAAATTTGGGGCGTGACAAGATTCTACCATGAAGAAGATTGTCAAAACTTTTTTGCTTCCAACTATTAACTCAATCTGCAAAATCCCTTCGGCACCTATTATACAACTTGCGAAATCACTGACTGTTACTTTAGTGTTGATTAAATCAACATATATTTTTCCTAATTTTTTCAACATGTTTTTAGGCAAAATATTGGTGGCCACCCCATTGTCTACCATAATACGAGTAATCAGACATCCCTTCATGTGTGTCAATATATACAGAGGTTTGAGATGTTGAGACATCGCATGAGTAGGTTGGTCAAAAATAATCTTTTCCAAATACGTACCTGGCTCAATAGTGATGTGGAGGTAGCTTTTGGCTTTATTGGCTTCAGAATTATCAATCCTCCTTCCGCCATAATTACCTTTGTGTCTTTGATATCCTCTTCAATATTGCTTGGTCGGTTTAGCCAGGAAATTGCGTGGTAGTGTAAATAGGGATGTATACCAACCGAGCTAGCTCGATTAGCTCGCTCGACTCACTACGCCAAAATCGCGAATTTACGACAGACCAAATCCGTTGTAAAACCAAATAAACGACGGATTTCGTCCGTCGCTTGGTCCGTCGCTGTTTACTAGGTCGTTTTTTTTTCTTGACGGATAAAATCCGTCGTTTAATCTGCGACAGATAAGGTCCGTCGCACAGTAGCGACGGATAGGATCCGTCGCAAAAAAATAAATCCGTCGCAAAAATTTGAAAAAAACCTTCGTCATTAAAAATATTAGCGACGGATAAGGTCCGTCGCTAACGTCGCTAATATGTGGAGAGCGACA
The DNA here is from genome assembly GCA_021015155.1 of Magnolia officinalis. NCBI lineage: Eukaryota > Viridiplantae > Streptophyta > Magnoliopsida > Magnoliales > Magnoliaceae > Magnolia > Magnolia officinalis. The sequence goes on from JAJHSJ010000010.1 coordinate 53,599,232, forward strand.
AACCCAAATCCGTCGTTGATTCCAACATATTCAGAAATTAGCGACGGATTTGGTCCGTCGCTAAAATATCTGTAAATTCAAAAAATATCATCAAATTTATTTTTTTATTTTGAATCTTACACCTGATAGCCATTCAAAAATTAATTCATACGTTTGTTTAATAAGAATTCTATTCACAAAATAAAATCCAATTCACATGATTGTTTGATAAGAATCCTATTCATCAAACTAAAAAGTTCAATCGTACTAAAAATAAAAACTCCCTGCCAAAGCATTATATGATACCCCGTATGAAAAATACATGAACATAAATGGAATCCACTAAATATTATACCTCATATAACAACAAATAACCATTGACTTGCAAAAGCCTGCAACTCCCTAATGAAATCTAATATATACTTGCGTACTTCTAGGAGACGGGAGCTTTTGATGGGACACTTTACTTGAATCCACAGCTGTCTACCTTGGGAACATATTCATCAAACTCTGAGAACCCTGCCCTTCCAAATTAGAGAAGCATGTCAAAAAGTATTGTTAGACACATTGTCACAGTATTTCTAGAAGATGGAACATTAATTAATTGAATAGAAATAAAAGAAAAGCCTCATTGAGAGTACATGAATCTTTGAAGTGGTTTTTGTATCGATAAAAGACTTCACTGTCCTCCAAAGCAGCTTAAAACCAGTGCCAGCATTGATGATAAACATTCAGCACAATGTCTGTACAAGAGCAAGTCCAATGTTATAGGCATGCACTATTTAGATGCACGTTTCCATTAACAACTTGAATTCCTATTTAATTTCTAGTCTGAACTAAATGATTATAAGTGACATCAGGACTCCATAATTAAGACTGCAATTTCTAATACAATTATGCTTTATAAAACAATGTATATGGAAAAATGTTGGGCGAATCAAGACATACAGATTTCTTTTTTTGGCAATATCTGTTGGTGACTTCCTGAAAGTGTGTCAAAGCCTACACAAATACAATTCTAGCAAATCAATCATGGTGGGTGTACATATCAATTCCCAAACAAGAATTAGGAACAGAGCACAATAGAGGAAATCAAGATTAGAAAACCTGAAGTCTCGTCTATCTGAGATGTCCGACATCTGAGACTGGAAGTTACCGAAATTCAGGCTCCCAAGCCTTCAAGTAGACTCTGATTCTACAACTAACATCAATAGAAGATAAAATAATAAGAGGAAAAGTTTGGATGGGATAAAGACAAATAGGAAGAAAAATCAATGAAATCAATGCATACCAGATAAGCTTTTTCTGAAGGATGGTGGGGTTGCTAAAAAAGTCAGGGTTCTCTCAAATTCCGCTGTTATTTCTTGCAAGAAAGAAATACTATATATAAGAGGGAAAGCTTGGGAGAGGATAAAGAAACAGAAACTTCATCCAAAATCACCCCAAGTTTCTTGGGTGGGGTTATCAAATCCAGAAGTTGCTCAGGCTTTAGATACCATGTGTGGGACCCACAGTTAGGTGATCCAAACTGTTGATATGATGGGCTGCTCTTTCATCCCCCATCTCCCAAAAAGTCTTCAAGATTGGAAGACCCTATCCACCCAATCTTTGGCTCTTTCTTTTCCATTGAAAATGGTCCTATATTTTTTTCTTAACCGTCCATCTCTAGGCAATCAACTGATTTTTACTATCTTAAAAGGTGGAAGATTTTTGGGAGCATGGTCCATCCACTGCAGGCTTAACATCTCAATGGCCTAGATCACCAGACAACAGGCCCACACATAAGGAATTGAAATCCTCAATAAAATCCACATTTCCTGAGGCTCAACATTCCATAATTCCTCACATAAACTGTCATTCTTACATCCCAACCTTAAAAGGATATCGAATTACCTAAGTTCAAAAAGCTATCTACCAAGATAGGGACGTCACTGAAAACACCCTATTCTACAGTTTGAACAAGGATCATGTCACATAAAAATAACCATCAGGCTCAATCCAATGAAACCACGGATTAGCTTAGCAAAATAGAAAAACTAGAAGTTCTGTGGGGAAAAGGAACAAATAGAAGGTCATAATCAGTAGTGTTGTTATTCCAGCAATACATGGTAGCATGCATCACCTAGAAACATGATACTGCAGTTCCACATATTCAAATGGTTACCAGGTTAAATCACCATATAAGGTGATCAAGGACCCAACCCATGAGTTGTTGAGCTAGGTAGAGCGCAAACTGGGCCAAAGAAGCTGATGGCATTTTAACATGAGTTCAGACAGGTTTCACAAATACTAATGGCATTTTAACATGAGTTCAGACAGGTTTCACAAATACTGATGGCATTTTAACATGAGTTTAAACAGGTTTCACAAATACTTTGCTCATACATCTTGCTTAGCTAAAGAGGGTGTGGACTGGAATTAATCTATTTTAAAATATACACACATTTCTTTCCCTTCTCAAAATGAAATACTTATAATACAATAGATGCACATTTCTTCCCCATCTGAAAAAGAAATGTCACAATGTTCTAATACTGTATTACAAAAAAACTGGAAGCGTTTGTACATGTTGCTGTAAATCATCATTTAAAAATTCAAGCATTTGACCTGACTTGATGTCCTATAGGGTCGGGTGGATTTGAAGACTCAAGACTCGAATTTTTAATGATTAAGTTTTAGGTACTTAGGTCATGTTTGATAAATGCCTAAAAATAAACCTGTTTGACCAGGGACTAGAATACATGGGTGCAATTTCAGTAACAATAGAATTGAAAAGAGGGAATTAGTTATGTAGCCTATGCTTCCTGGTATATTATGTAAAGATGAAATTTGCATGCCACACTTTTAGCATATATTATGGAGCTGTAAATAAAGAGAACCGATATATTACCTCCTTGACAGGTTCTTCCTTCTCGGACAAAATCAGCTCGATATGGTAAGGTGAGGGCATACAGGCTGGCATATTGAATAATGGATCATTGGTAAAAGAATATTTACAAGCAAAGTTTAAAATATTGGTATAGCTGAAGGTATAAGATCAAAGAAAACCAAATACATATTGACCATTGGCCACTGGTTTTTAAAAACCCAAAAATATCAGCCAATATTTGAACCATGCTTACCAGATGGCAAAAGAAGAAATGATAAGTTGATAGAGCAGAGACAACTTACGGTTGATTCTTCCATGGGCACTATGTGAATGAACACAACCAAAATACACAAACTAGGAAAACCAAATCCTATTGACATGGCTATGAAAACCACGAAGACGTAATATTTTACTTGTTCATTTCCAAACCATAGTCTAATATTATTTTTTCCTATCCTCCATCCATGATTAGTCCCATCATATAAACTGTTTGGATGATTGAAACATGACCTGGGATTCCAAAAAAAAAAAGTCTTTAAACCATACATCTACATATAAAGTGTTTGGATTGTTGAAACATGACCCAGATCAAAAGAATTGTCTCTGAACTACACAACTAGGTCCAATGGTAACCACTAACAAGTGCCAATAAACCTCTATTCTTTCTATATAACAGTGACCCACTTGATTAGACCAAGCCATTTGCCTGGAACAGGGCCTGGGTTTCAAGATTGATCCCAGTCCTCAGCCAAGTTTAAGGGCCCAGGATGTCACCCAGGAGATGTATATAAACAAATTCTTCCCTTGTAAATCGGCTAGGAGAGCCCATACAAATGCAACTCACATGAAGGTTCATTGGCTGTTTGAATTGTGAAAGAAACAAGAAATAATGATATGAAGAAGTGGGTTGAAATGAACCTGAATATATCATCTGGGTGCCTTGATTGTGAGAGGAATAGCAAATTACAATACAAAGAGGAGGTCAAAATGAACTGATCTTTATACACAGTCCTTTCCTCCAAACATTTAATCCTTACCTCTCAAAGGAACTTATACCTGGATATATTCTTGATCTTCCTGCATGTTATTTTTAGGAGGATAAGCAAACCTTCGTTGGGTTTCACTTGATAAAACCCATCCTTGCTCATGTACAAGTGACTACATGCGTGTGGCATGGTTTTCGTAAGTTGCATAGCAGAGAACCATGGTGAGAACGTATCTTTTCTCATAAATTGATCAGAGAAAAGATTAAGAATGCTCACACCCAAGCTTCAAGAACACAACTACAGCAGTCCAACACAAACGGAAAACCAACATGAATTACGGATCTAGCAGAAGGGGCATTTGGAAAATTTAGCGCGTTCCTGAATTGAAGAGAAAAGGCAGTTTTGCAATCTGCAAGAGTCAGCTTGGTAATTTCTGCGAAATAAGGCATGCAGTAATTTTTTTTTTTTTTAAAAAAAAAAAAAAAATTGGTAAAAGGATTTCAGAGATTTTGTTGGATTTAAAAGGTAAAGAGATGCTTATTACTTACCAGAAGAATCGAATGAATCTTCGTCGGTTTGGCTTATGGTCTTCTCTTTGGATGAAAATATTCTTGGAAGAAAAGACTGCAAGCATCATGTATATATAAATAAATAAATAAAAATTAATTAATTTTTTTTAAAAAAAAAAAAAAAACCCCACCGTTTCAAAATGAAAATAAAAGAAGCAGACGAGATTCTTCTTCCGCCAACCAAGAAATGTTCCAGAAAATTGGATTCTCAGGAATAAGAATCTAAGAAAAACAAAAGCCCTCTGAAATTAGAATCTAACAAACAATAGAGGATATACCTTCATGAAGGTCATCTCTAAAATCTCTCCTCCTTTCAATGGAGAATGGAAAGTCTAAACTTTAAATACAATCAGACACCCCAAAACTTGAAACCTGTTATTCATGCATAAAAGATTCAGAAGAAGAATTTCCAAAGAAGAGATGGGAATTGGAGAACACCCAATTTGAACAAGTTACTTTTAACTGGAAAATATGAGTTTTAAAAAAAAAGGGAATCCTTTCAGTGCCTCCAGATTACAAGCCCTGCAACGACAAGGCATTAAGAGGAAAAAAAACCATTAAAAAAGACCAAATAAAATTATAAATGCAATAGATTTCACAGAGTTCACAGCATAGACAACAACTCAAACCAATTACATAAAGTAGGAAAATGATGTGTATATATATATATATATATATATATATATATATATATATATATATATATATATATATATATATATATATATCATGAAAGAAAATTCAGTTCCACCAATCATAAAATGCTCCAAACTGCTTATTTTGAAATGGATAAACAATTTTGGAAGATGTGGTTAGCTGGTTGCAGCTGGATATTTGGTGCAGATTCTGTTTGGTAGTTTATGGAGCTATTCTGCAACAAGAGCCATTTTATCAGACAAAAGGTTATTCCAATTGCAAGAAAGAACCAACATAGACTTTCTTTTAGAGATTAGAACAAAGAGTGACAAATGCCCAGGATCATCTCATAGGAATTGCAAGGCAGTAAAAAATACCTTTCTGCAAATTCTATTGGCGTCTTGCCAGGTTTTAGATTTTGAGGTTCCAAGTAGCACACGTTACAAACAACAGCCCATGATGTCATAAGATGGAGGAAATGCATTGTAAATGATTGCCTACAAGCAAATAGCTCAATGAAAGACAATAAGAATGCAGAATATAGATTTAACATGGACAACCTACATAACTGCTTGTTCGGCTAATTTCATTGATCCTTGTGTTTTGAAAATCAGTTACAGTATAGCCGCATTGGCCATGCCCATTATGTAATGCAGCGTTTAACCAGTCCATTTCAAAAACAATGGGCCCATGTCAGTGCACAACAGGACAAGACTTCGGAAATATAAGCTTGAATTCTTCAAAACTTTTATTAGCTCAACCAATAACGACCTTTCAAGAACTATTTCATTTCAAGACATACACTTAACCTTCAGCAATTTCAAGATTCTAAAAGAATGAAAGATACTGAAGGAACTCAATTCAAGGGACCAAAAGCTCATAAATGTTAATCATTAGATATCTAGAAAATTGCTAAAACATGGACAGGTTTCGATGCCAAGGATAAGACCTTTTCAAAATTCTGCCGATAGCAAATTTCTTATTTGAATAATAAAAACTTAAAACAAATTGCATATCCAGATTCTAAGTAAAACCAGATAAATAGATCATAATATATTAATTTACAAAAAGGTATGATAAATAGCTGGAGTTCTGCACTAAGACTGAGTGCTAAATAACTTAAATATCATTGTCTAGAACTGGATACTAGATAATTAGTTTACAAACTTTAGACAAATGAAAGGAGGGGAAAGGCTTTGTGACAGATAAACTCCACCTGCTACAAACCACCACCTAGTCCCAAGCCTGGCTAAATAGGGAGGGTTGATGTTAGGTGGCAGCCTGCTGCGAAACACTTGCCAATCAATCATGGAAGACAGCCTCAAATAGCTATGACAAGGCTATGATGATGGTGTTGGTGATGATATTCCACAGCTAAGTATGCCATATAGATTCCGAAGAAAGAATTCACCAAAAGAGTTCAAAGGTATGTTCCAATCAGTGTTCAAAATATTATTTCCTTTTACCCAAAAAGTATCAATCCTTGGGGCATATGGTACAACTGATACATTCAGTACATCCAATCTGGAGACACTCGTCTTGGTTCTGTTGTTTTTTCTTTAGTTAAAAATAAAAATAAAAATCTAAGAGAACGAGAAAAATGAAAAAGAAAATTTGGAATTTTAGTTGAGGATAATGAAAGGTTATTGATATCGGCACCCAACGCAATGATAAATACATCCTTTAATTTCCAATTTTTGGTAAGAAATGGTATAACTTACACCTATGGGCTTCTGTATCACTGAAAGTCGAAAAGGTGATTGTGAATGGTGGCTCCTAACTAAAACTCGATACATGCATATTAGAATTGTTTTCCTCAGTAAATTAAAGAATGCAACCCCTTGAAGGCAAGAAATGAACTAGACCAAAGTCCAATGTGACTCATCCAAGTCCAACGCGACTTGGACGCATGGTATTAAAAAATGGTTATGTTATGGCCATTATGTAACAGTGTTGTTGGAATGGTTTTTAATGTATCTCTTGGGTTCCAGAACTTGCAATCAAAACCAACTCACTACCCTAATCGTTTGGTATATCATCTCTGGCAATATATAGTATTGTGACAGCATGCCTTACAATCAAATCTCGCCACGTGGTGCTTATGCTGACATAGGCATATGAAGGGACAATACCTAATCCTAGTTTGAAGTGGACAGGATTGTCTACAAAAGCCTTTTGTATGAGTTCCTGCAAATCAATGGAGAAATTATTAGGGCCCACCACGACACCTATGAAAAATCCACCTTACCAATCTATTTTGCTCAATCATATTAGAACAAAAAAAATAAAATAAGACAGATCCAAAGCTCAAGTGGGCTGCACCGAAGGAAACAATCCAGGGTTGAAACATCCATTGGGGCCACAAAAGTTTTGTGTGAGGCTAATATTTGTATTTTCAGTTGTCTCATGAATGGTATGGATGGCATGTAAAGACTATGGTGGTTCAAGGAAGATATCTTCCAACCCACCTCTTCCTTTTGTCCTATCCACTTCAATTTTAGATTTGCCTTATTTTTTAGCCATGTCTTTGTAGAATAAAATGAACGAAAGGCTTTCATAGACAATTGGCGTCAAGGGTGTCAGGATAACCAGGCAATCCTCCAGTCAGGCCCTCAAACATGCGTTGACGCCTTGCAGGCCAGCAGGCTTAGAAAGACGTAGATGCAGCTAACAGTAACAGATGTTTAAGTGAAACCAACGCGAGATTGTCTGCCGTGTCCCGATGTGGCTGAATGTGAATAATATCCTCATGCATTAGTTTGTACCAATGAGGCTTTGCATAAGCAGTCCAGACCATTGATCTTATGGTCCTTACTCTAGATGAGTATTTAAATAAAGTATCTTCAACTAGAGGTTGCTAGCTCTATGATAAGTTACCTACTAACAGAGCTGAAATAAAAAAATATAGTAGTCCTAAGAATTATCAACGATGTCATAAATAGGATCTTCCAATTTGGAAGAGTATTTGGTTAGTTCAAAATCTATTGTGGCCTCCACAAAATCAATGGTCTAGATCAATGAAACATGGCCACACTTGCAGGAAATGGGTGCATCATCATCATCCAAGCCTCATCCTAATTAATTAGGGCAAGAAATATGATTCCTTTTCATTATTTGGCTTTGCTTTATCAATTTGATTACGCATCCGAACTCGAACGAATTTAAAGCTCATATGTGTCATGTTTTACACACTTATAGTGCTTGCTTGTAGTAATGGCAACCACGTGAGCATTTCATCTAATCTGTGCTTTGGCAGACCCTAATCAGCTCCATGTTATGTAACTTATGTTGGAATATATGTGTTTTAAATTATTTTAATAAAATATATGTTTTTTATCAGTAATGCTTTGTTATTATACGTACATGGAATGCCTATGATTGTGATGGATCTAATTACTTAGAAAATTACTTCCAAAGTTTTTTTGTCCTTAAGAAATTAAGTAGGATAAGTTCAATGTAAAATACATTGTAAAGCCTAACTTGTATGATTCCCCGAATAGACTTAGAACTTTGCTATGGTGGGTAGTTAGATTGTGTGCCATGGTGGGCAGTTAGATCTCTTCATATAATCGTGCTTAATATGTTGCCTCATTAATTGGCATGATAAATATGATCACATGGTATGTGATGATTTATCCTCTTAATGCCATATATAATAGTACATGAACCATCACGTTAGTAACAAAATGCGTAATGACAGAAGAAAGATCAATCTTCTATGTAAGTACTACTTTTGTGTATGCCAAGCAGGAAGTGTCATTGTGCAACAGTTTTCTATTGGATCATGTCAGGTCCTCGAAAATGAATGGGTGTAAATAGAGCCCACCTAGATGTGTGTTGTATATCCGCACCATCCATCAGTTCTGCAGCTCATTTCAAGGGATTATCACAAAAATGAAGCAAAATCCAAATCTCATGTAGACCACACCATAGGGAATAACTGTCATCGAACACTCACCATTAGCAGGCTTCCCTTCATCGAAGACAGTCCTACCATGGCACTTAGATGGTTTTTAATGTATGTCTTGGATATTTCAGCCTCAGGGCATTCTGTCCCTGTTCAACTCACTATCCTTGCTAGTAGTACAAGCCATTTGTGGCTCATAGCATTCTCTGTCCCTGCTCAACTCACTGCCCTTGCTGGTAGTATGAGAAATTTGTAGACGAATCCTCCTTGGAGCAAAGCCCTGCATCACCATAAGTGTTTGAGAACTTTGTTGCGGTTGGAGATTGTGTTTAATGTATTACGGTGATCCATTTGATATGTTTCTAGGTGACATGAACAACAAGCAATAAACTCAAGTGAAAATGCTGACTACAGATGAAAATAACCAAGTAAAACAACAAGAATTAGTAGAAGTGAAGATGTGATGATAATACCTTTTGCAATCACATATATGCTAATAAATGTATAAACAAGTACAACATCTACTACAAATACATCTTCTATTCTTAAACAAAGTAAAAGAAAGGAATATACCAGCAGCATGTATGAAATTTCATTACAAAAAGAAAAAACGGCACTTATATGAGTCAGAGAACTAGTAATGAGCCAATGACTACAGGCTCATTGTGCTTGCTGCATTACAATTCCTTGAACAAACCATCTCCACCTGAGATGGCACTATATTCCAGCAGTTCAAGCTCCTTATTTTCAATGCCTCTAATTCCCTACAATAGCCCAACTTACAAGGGATATATATATTATATATATATATATATATATATATATACTATATATATATAGCTGAAGGATATGGACATATATTTTGGAAATTTTAATGGGAGAAAAAAAAATTGGGTGAAATAAAAGTCTATCAGCTGATACAGGGGAACATAACAATTCCTATCCAATAGTCATATTTAAAAATAATAATAAGAAGAAGACAGGAAATACAGTCCCCCATATCCAGATCAATAATCATGGCTTTCTGGAATACAAGTTCAGCAGTGAATGTGGGCCAGGTTGGATGTTTCGGCTAGAGCTTAAGGCCCATAGGCAAGGCCCACAAGAGTTTTGAGGCCTGATAATTAATTGGACCAGAACAAAGCTGGGATAATATAGCAACGCCATAAGGTTATGCACTTGGCTATCATCCTCACCTAGATGGTTTGACAGCAGGATCTGCCATGAAAAACAACAACGATGAGAATGACAACAACAATGATGATGATGAATGATAAGGCATAAGTAGATGCTGAAGCATGCACCTGAAAAGTGCTTTTTTGGCACCAAGGATCTGAAGTGTAGAAGCAGGGAACTTGGCTAGATTCGTAAGACTTCCAGCCTGGGAAATCAAATGGGCACCAACAACTTCACCAAGAATGATATCATGTATTTTTAAAATTTTTTTAAAGATAATCAGTTCATGCATTTAGCACAAGATCTACGACAGAGGAATGCTATGAAATTTATGAAAATGCCATCAAAGATTTTTTTTAATTAAAATAAAAAAATAAAATAAAATAAAATAAACTGAAACTATTGCCTCTCTCTGCAGTTTCTCTCCTTGTACATATAATGGATTGTTCATAATGAAATACGCCTAAAGTTTCCAACATGTAGTCTCTAATTCTATCATGATATCAGTCCAATGCCTCCAATCCTTGACCTTAAATCTCTAATTCTATCATAACATTCTATGTATTACCCTGTAAACAGGACCAAATCCGCCTTCCCCAAGTTTATTTGCATTAGAGAAGTTATCTGTTGCCGCTCTTAGCATATCCAAATCAAATAACAGGGAATTCACATTTGGTATCTCATCGTCATCTTGGCTATCTGCGAAATAGCACAATTTATCAACAGGATTATATATGAATACCTTTCTAAGAAAAATAAAAAATGAAGGCAGGTCCAATATATAAGTTTCCAAGTTAAGCTACTTCACATGCAAATTGACATCCAGTGGCCTTTGTGCTACTTTAATGACATCCAGTCCATCCATCATGTGTGGCCCAAAAAGAGTTCTCAGTTATGGCTGTGTTTTAGATGGGACCAATGGGCACAACAAGAGAATCGGACAAATAAAAGATACTATATTTTATTGACCAACGATGAGCAATAACAAAAGTAATGAGCAACTTAAAATTGAAACGGCAACCATTTTTGGATTGTGTAGAATACTACTATTGATGTAGTGTCTTTGAAGTACCAATACCCAACTGTCAAATCCACATCAATACATGATTAATCTAAAAGGCAAAAAAAAAAAAAGCTTTCCTATCTAATTGCTCACTAGCTTGGTGTGCCGTAAAGGTAATGGTGGGCATGGGCATTGATATGTACTGGTTCTAGTGATTTATCACAGATAGATTCTATGACCTAATGTCGTCAAGTACAAAAGACCAATAAAAATCTGCAAACATATACTGATAGCAGGCTTAAAAACCCACAACATGATGAAGAATGAGGAATTCGTGTATTATACACCCTTAAGGAAGGGCATGGTGGAATCTTTCGAAAAAAGGGAAGCAAATAGTGGAGCGAAATAATTTTCATAGTAAACAAATGGACCAAATGGCTTTTGCATGGACTGATGTCCTAAATTTCCATAGTGCAGAAGCCTTTTTTCCTTTTAACATACACAACCACAGCAGTCTTGTACATGCTCGGCAAACTGAGTTTGGACAGCAGAAGCATTGAAGCCTTGATCTTTTATGGCAGATAAGGCAGGAATGCTAACTTTTTTTCCTTTTAACATGCACAACCGCAGCAGGTCTTGCACATGCTCGGCAAACCGGTTTTTCTTTTTCCTTTTTCCCTTTTTTTTTTTTTTTTGCTTTCCGTCTTTTGAGAAGTCATGGGCAGATAAGTATTACTGTCATGGATATAGCATACAGGGAACAGGGAAGGGATGCCAAGCATCCATTAACAGCAATCTAGGAAACAGAAATGGATACATGTGCATTTGTAATAAAATAGAATCTGATGCAGGACAAAGCACAAGAAGAAATCACGAAAATATGTTTGAATTGAATGAAATTAATGCAAAAATCACAGGTAACAGAGAAGTTTCTAAGAAAATATTGAAATCAAACCTCGTTTTTCAACATATGAAGCAAGGTAGTCTTTCTGGCATTATCAAGCCCTATAAACAAGATATTGGCCTCCTTCTGCCACAAACCGAGCGAGGCGAGAACTCCGTAGATCCAATCGAGAAGAAACATGATCTCCTATGAGGATCCACCTCCGATCCAAACAGATCAAACGATTTCCGATATACCCAGGCAGAAATCGATCGGAAAAGCAACCAGATCCGGCAATCGTAATCCTCTGACGTTAATATCAGAAGATCACCCGAACACCCTAATTAAGAGTTTTCAATTTTGAATCCCTAATTAGGGATTTTCAGTTTTAATATCTATAATCCACAATTAGGGGATCGACACTACAAATCCCTAATTAGGGATTCAAAACTCAAAATTTCCAATACACAAATCATTGCACAATGTTACTTTAGGGATTAAAAATGCTATAAAAAATTGCCCAAATTGATATGAATAGATAGAGAGAGAGAGGGAGATACCTGATGTTGCAGAATGCTCCTTGATGTACTGAACCAAAGAAAATAAGAAAATAAAAGAGGGAGAGAGAGAGAGGAGAGAGACAGAGAGAGTGAGAGAACGGCAGATCGAGCGGAGAGGGAGAGGGGAGGGTTCGAGAGTGGAGAGGGAGAGAGAGATCGAACGGAGAGGGAGAGGGAGAGGCGTAGAGAGAGAGAGAGGCGCAGAGACAGAGAGACGAGAGATGGAGAGAGAGGGAGTGGTTAGGGCCGGCGCCCTAACCAGCCCTGTTATCGGACGCAGATTAGCTATTGACAGGTTAGGTAGCGAGACTAGCTACTGAAGTGATGTCACCAAGTTATGTGGGCCCCACCATGATGTATGTTTTGTATCCACACCGTTCATACATTTTTAGAGATCATTTTAGGGTATGGACCAAAGAACGATGCAGATCCAAGGCTGGAGTGGACCCCACCACAGAAAACAGTGGGGAGAGTGATGCCTACCGTTGAAACCTTCCAAAGGTCCATCATGATGTTTTTTTTGAGATCCAACCTGTTCATATGTTAGAGAATACATAGAAGAAGGGAAAACACAAATATCAGCTTGATCTGAAACTTTTGTGGACCTTAGAACTTTTTAATGGTGGGCGTCACTCTCTCCACTGTTTTCTGCGGTGGGGTCCACTCTAGATTTTGATCTGACTCATTCTTTGGATCATCCCCCTAATATGATCTCTCTAAGTGGATGAATGGTGTGGATGCAAAACATACATCATGGTTGGGCCCACATAACTTAGTCACATCACTTCATTAGCAAGACTCCCGTCAGTGGCTAATCCGCGCAGATGGGAATGGGCTGGGTGACGTCAGCAAGTTATGTGGGTCCCATCATGAGGTATATGTTATATCCAAACTGTCCATCTATATGGCGAGTTCATCGTAAGGCTTGAGACAAAAAATAAGACAAATCTAACTATCAAGTGGACCACATGATCAAATGCAATGGGGGATTGAACATCTACCATTGAAACCCTTTTAGGGGCGACCAAAGTATTGGATCAATAAGAAATTTGTTTTTCCTCTTCATCCAGGTCTTTGTGACCTTATGAACAGATTAGAAGGAAAATAAATGTTATGGTGGGCCCTACAAATTTTTTTACGGTGAAAATCATCACCCCTACTGGTATTTGTCGGGTGGTCCATTTAATCTTTGGATATGATTCATTTTTTTGGATAATTCTCTAAAATTATCTCAAAAAATGGATGAATGGTGTGGGTTGATTCCAAATTTTCGGTAAATCTAAAGCTCAAGTGGATCATGCCATACGAAACAGTGTGGAATAATGATTTCCACGTTGATGCCTTCCTTTGGCCCACAGTAATGTTTGTTTACCATCCAACCTGTTTATAATATCAAAAAGATATGAATGAAGAGAAAACACGAACATCATCTTGATCCAAAACTTCTATGGCCTCCAAGAATCTTTCAATGGTAGAGGTTCAATCACACTTTCCTGTGGTGTGGTCCACTTGAGCTTTGGATATGCTTCCTTTTTGTTCTTTAGACCTCAAATTATCCGTTAACATGGATGAACGGAATGGATAAAATAAATAAATAATGGTGGACCCCACAGAGTTTACTCTGGTAAGGGTAATGAGTAACTCACCTAAATGTAGTGGAAAATGATTTTCTTAAAACATTAATAATCATATATTGGGCCTACCTAAATGTGATTCGCATATCCAACCCATTCATTATGTGTGTCCCACTTGGATGAGGGGTCAGACCAAGTTTCAGCCGTATCCAAAACTCATGTGAGCCCCACCAATTGTTTTTATATTTTTTAGGATGTCTTCACATGGTTTTAGATGGTATGGCCCACCTGAGTTTCGTTTACGGATGATTTTTGAGATATCTCATAACCTAAAGGGGACATGTCAAATGCACGGTGTTGATATTTAACACACATCATGATGGGGCCCACAAAACTTACTAACATCAATTTTCAGGTTCTCACGATGTTACTAAGTTGGGTCATAATTTTGACTAGAATATTTAGCTCATTTTACATGTCTGGTCCATTTACTCTACTTTACTGATCAATACCCACAATTTGACTAATTACTCGCCTCGATCAAGCTACATATGAGGAAGATATTGGGCATACAAGATTAATCAACAATTTGAGTGAAATTTGATTTTAACTTTTAAAGGTTCAATTAGTGGATGTACCTAATAATTTATTAACAAATATTTTTTATTTCACAGATAAATTTCAATATCTATTTAAAAATAACATTTTTTTTTTCAAAATGTATATTTTTTTACTCTTAATTTTTTTATTGAAAACTTTTAAAACAAATATCATTTCTATTATAAAATATTTCAATATATATATATATATATATATATAGATATATATATATATATATATTATATATATATATATATAATATATATAAATTCTCTATTTATTTTCAAAATCTCAAAATTTCCCAATTTTAATTTTTTTTCCCAAAATTCCAAAATGCCGATTTTTTCTTTAAAAGCATCATTTTGTTTTCAACTTTTCAATTTTCTTTTTTAAAATGATATTTTTTTTTCAAAATCTCGTTGTTTTTATAAAATATTATGGTGGGGCCCACATTGTGGAAAATTTCATATTTTAAAATTTTTTTTATTTTCTTTTTTAGGATATTATTTTTTTTTCTCAAAATCAAATGCTTTTTTTTTTCCAAATTTATCAACTTTATTCAAAATTCTTTTTTCCCACAAAATAGATTTTTATTAAATCGCTATTTTTATTTTTTTAAAATCTAATTTTTCTCAAACCTTGTTAAATTTTTTAAACTTCTCAATATTCTTTTTCATGTGATACTACAAATCATTTAAATATTAATTTTAAATTAAAAAATAAAAATAAAAATTTCACTCATTTGATATAAAAACAAAATAAATTTTCTTTTTACATTCAATCAATTGTTAAAAAATAATCTTAGATACAAATATGTACAATTAAACCACTGAAATTCTATTAAAAAACAATTATAAGACTACAAAAAAACTTAATTTTCCACCATATTACTATAAAAATGAAAAAAATTAATGTTGAAGGCAAAAGTCCTTTTACGACGGACATTATCCGTCGCAAAAGTCCTTTTACGACGGACTATGATCCGTCGCAAAATCAACTGAAAAGCGCGCTATTTGGTGTTTTGGGCGGGAATTGACGACCGTTACAAAATCAAATTTTGCGACGGATTTCGTCCGTCGCCTACTAACGACAGACCAAAATCCGTCGTAAATACGTCGTAATTCAGATTTTAGCGACGGATTTCGGTCCGTCGCTAAATTTAGCGACGTTCCGACTACGGATTTTCGATAAACACGGGCTTAGCGACGGACATTTTCCATTAGCGACGGATTAAATCCGTCGTTAAACCAAGAGATTTTACATCGCAAATTTCTCATTTTGGCGTAGTGACTCGACTCGAAAAAACTCAATTTGACTCAGTTCGAAGCTGAGTTCGAGCCAAGTCAAGCTATTTTTTTTTTAGCTCGAAAATGAGTTCGAGCAGGCCCCAGCTCGACTCGACTCGGATCAAATCTAGCTTGAATCCAGCTGGAATCGAACTCGGATCGAACTAGTTCGGTGACTCGGTTACTTTGCCATTGATGTTGCTCACCAACTGTTTGATAAAATGACACAATGAAATGTGGCTGGTGGCAAGGTGGCAAGGAAGGTTTGGCTGGTGGCAAGGAAGGTTTGTTGGTTTGGCTGATGGCAAGGTGGCAAGGTGGGTGTAATGGAATAGTCTATCATCTACCAAACATGTTTGTTCCTTCTACGACTAAGCCTACATGACTACACACTAAGAGAATAGCAAGGACAGTGACCTCATTTGGTTTCATGCCCGAGTTCTCCATTTGTTGGAAAGTCTCTAGAGCATCTTTGGCATTTCCATGAATTCCATATCCAAAGATCATCACATTCCATGAGATGACATCTCTTTCGGGCATGGCATCAAAGATCTCCCTCGATATTTCAAGCTGGCCACATTTTGCATACATATCAACTAATACGGTGGCAAGAGATACATCAAATTCCATTCCCGTTTTGTGACGTAATTATGTATCCATTTTCCATGGTTTAGAGCTGCCAGATTAGAGTAAGCTGAAAGAGCGCTCACCAAAGTCACCGAGTTAGGTTCCACATCTTCCAAAAGCATTTGATCGAAGAGTGATAACGCATCACTAGAACGCCCGCTGTGAGTGTAAGCTGAGATCAAAGAATTCCACGTCACGGCGTCTCTATGCATCCTATAGAATATCCTCTGTGAAAGATCTAGGTTTCCACATCTTCCATACATACCCACAAGCGAATTCATAACTGAAACATATTCATCAATGACGGATTTGATTATGTGACAATGGATGGACTGACCTACACGTAAGGCTACTGACTGTGGACATGAAGAAATCACAGTGATCAAACTGTTTGAATCAGATTCCCAGCCCAAACATCAAGTGGCTACAAGCATAGGCTTGAATCCAGCTAGATAAAATGACTTTTTTTTTTCTTTTTTTTTTTTATGTTATTTAGAAGGGTGTTTGAGAAAATACTTGTAAAACCATTGCCTATGTTTGTAAAACAGTGGAATTTTGAAGTTGCAGTTAAAGTGTTTGTGGAAATGCCTCAATGGTGAACTCGACTCGATCTTGGCTCGAACTCGACCCGAGCTGCTGACCGAACTGAGCCGAGCTGGCCAGTCAGGCTCGAGGACCGAGCCGAGCCGAGTTTGAGCTGAGGTCAGCCACTGTTCGAGCCGAGTTGAGTTGAGGCAGCTTGACTCGGTTCAACTTGATGTACACCCCTAAGTGTAAATACCATATTGCATTGTACCCATAGTGGGGCCAATGTCCCGAATATAATTGTAGTTGTTCTCTATTCATCTTGGGCTTCTATATCTTTCAGGTTATTAGCTTATTAAAATCCACATTTACTTCCAATATTTTTGCATTTTCTAACATTTGTTCATTTAATAAGCCTCGAAGGAGTCCTGATTACTTAGAGCCTCTTTTGAAATATTATCACTTCAGGCTTTTTTAATCGATTCAAGCTTAGCTTGGTTGGTTTGCATAGTACACCAAAGAGGAACATTTGTATTGAAATTCCGCTCTTGGTCATGATTGACCTCTCTCACCTAAATATAATTCCTACAAGATAGTTGTAGACCATTAGTTGTTAGCCTTATTGGCTCACCAAACCTCTGGTTTTACATTTCGATGGTTCTATTTGCCGCTCTTTGTATTTACTAGCGGCGCTTTTGAGTTCTTGAATAATATTCCTGAAAACAACACAATTCATGGTGGAATGAGAATGAGATCCATGTCACTTACAATATTTAATTTTCTTTAACTTCTCTATCATGGATATTATTTGCCTCAACGATAATTTGATAAATTTTCGAACTAGAAGAAGATTGAAAATGTCATGGGCTATTGTTATATCAAAAGATAAATGCCCTCCATGATTTGGAAATTCTTTGGCTGCATTCAAATTTTAAGAAAAAAATTCATCATTAATTTTATTAAAGGTCATGTGAATAAAATGTTTCTTAAAGCTTATTTCAGCTATTACTATCTCATAATTCAGGTTACAGTAATATGTTCTAAGCAAAGAGTTCTTCTATTGGCTTTCTTCGCATAAAAGTTATTCGTATCTAGTTGCTCTAATGGATATATCAACTAGAGTTTCGAAATCCATTCTTTCAAACTTCTTTCGAACTTCAATAAGCAGTCCTTTCATGGCTATTTTAACGAACTGAGCCTCTCACATGAAAACTCCGCATTTATTTTTGTTCTCTTGAACCGAGCAATATAGCTTTCGGCCGATTCCCTAAGTAATTGTCTTAGGTGAGATAAATCAGCTAAAAATATTCATGTTCAATTTAAAAAAAAAAATTGAGAATGAAATATTACTTTCATGTCTTGTTAGTTGAGTACTGAATTTGATGACAAACCTATATACAATGAAAAAGCAATATCAGTTAATGAATTTGGGAACCATTTCAGTTTTACATATTCATTAGCCGAAAACTCACCACATTGCATGGTAAAGTGGCTAATATGTTCGATAGTATATTGACATGTTTCTCCAAAAAATAGAGTAAAATCCATTATTTTACGCATCTTGGTACTTCAGCAAGTCGATCGCCCCAATTCGGATAAGGTTTACAATATGTTGGCCGATTAGTTTGCCGACCATGTCGTTGATTGACAACTTCCTATATCAAGTTAATAAATTCTTTTCAGCCTATTTGTGGAAGCAAAAAAGTTGCCATGTGATCCTGTGGTCCTTGGTTAACCATATGAGAATGCAGTATAAAGGGGCCCTACTTCCAAGTGTTTCATTGTTTGGCATAAACTATCCCATAAGGGGTATGTCATTGTTCTATTCATATTTATTTTGACCGTTCAACCTGAAAAGGCCGAGCTATATGTCCTAGAGAGGGGGGGGGGGGGGGGTGAATAGGACTATGCCAAATTAAAATGATAATAGCGGAATTTAAACAATAAGATAGCCTTATAAACAAATAAATGAAATATAACACTTTAAATAAATTCACAATACGGAAATGTAAAGCAACCTCAAATTTCTAGTATTGAGAGGTTTATACAAATGTTGTTCTAAGGACAACCTTGCACCATAAAAACCAAAGGTTTATGGCAGGACAACCTTACTAGAACAGTTTGTGTATCAAAAACTCAAACTGAAGAGGAATAAAACAAGGAAATAGCTAGAAAGGAAATCTGTGCCATTACAACATTCCCCACAATGCTTGAAATGTAAATGATTACAACATTCACATCCACAAATACATTCCACAAACTTGAATGATAAAAGATATAGACAATAAATCACACATCCACAAAATACAAAGAATTATAGTGGTTCGCCTGTGTGTACACCAACTGTTAAACAACAGCCACACAACTTGCTACTCCACTCTTAATATCCTCACAAAGTAGATATTAGCTTTCATTATGAAAATAGGTTTTTCCAAGTTCACCTAAAACCCTCACAATTGTGTCTTTCAAGTGGGCTTACACAATTCAAAAACACCACACTCTGAGTTTTCTGGATCACCTCAGAGAAACCAAAATAATGAGATTTTTCTGGCTCAATCTCAAAAGAAACCAAAAATAGAAGATTTACACAAATGTAAAATACCTAGATTTCTCCTTTTGTTGCAGCCCGGAAGAACCAAATCGGAGTAGAAGTTCGAACAGAAGTTCAATGTCTAATACTCACTTATGATATGGTTCTAGGTTCTAAATTGATTTTAGAGTTAAAGCACTTTGGGCTAGTTTAATTTGATTTTGATTTCAAGAATTAGGAATACCTAAATTCCTCTTTCAAATCAAATTGGAATGCAGAATACAAAATCAAATAAAAAGCTATTAAAAGAAAAAATTAAATGGGCACACTATGGCTTAAAAAGAATACTAACTTATCTCTCAGAGTAACGGCTTGATTATGCTTGAATTGGATATCAAACTCTGAAAATCGTGCTCTATTTAAAGGTGAAGAAATCACGTTCACGACTGGTCCTGAGGACACTACGACTAGTCGTAGGACCAACAACATTTTGAAATTTTGATCGCGATCAGATAAAATCGTTCCACGACTAGTCGTAGGGCTTGCACGACCGATCGTAAGTCCTCCACGACTAGTCGTGACATGCCCATGACTGGTCATGAGGAACCAGATTTAGTTGCTGGACTTTGAGTCGTGGCTGCAGGACTGGTCGTGAACGAGTCGGCACTGTTCACACGAGCGGTCGAGCAGTCTCCAGGACTGGTCGTAGCTCAACCAAAAAATTTAAAATTTTGCAACAACTTAGGATTGGTCATGAATTTCTTGGACTGGTCGAGCCAGTGCTAGGACTAGTCGAAAAGAGTCCAAGACTAGTCGAAGAACAGATAGAACACTTATAAAGTAATTCAATTTAAATTATGTATTCAAAATGACCTACCCTAAGGTCAATCTAAGGTCTTTCATACCTTGGACATGATGTATGAACATTGAACCTTATTTTCTTCAAATGATAGACGGTTTTTGAAGTTTATGAAGCTTGAGATCTCGACACATATGGAGCTTGAACTTGAGATCCTTTGAAGCTTGACTTTATAGTACTTGAGTTGTGCTTCGTACTTGAGTTGTGCTTCACTTTGAGTCTTGAGTATGAACAGTTGACTTGTCTCTTGATGTCACTTTAAAATCATTGAACTTTGAAGCTTAAAGGTGAATCAATGTACTTGATCTTCCATTTATTGAAGTAGTTCTTTGTTCTTGACTTGAAGCATTGTCCTTGTACATGTGATGCATTGCCTTGAACATATATATATATATATATATATATATATATATATATATATAATATATATATATCAATGTGCTACACAAGACACAGATTATGGTTTTGGCACTACAAAATTTGACAATCAAAGGAGCAAATAACCATCTTACACGACCATCCATTACAATTGTTTCTTCTAATACTGGCTTGAAGTAGTATGTTTCGCATGACTTGGCCTTAATCCAACCGAATGTTATACGAAGGTGGAATCGGTAGTTCATGTCGAACATTTCTAAAAAAAAAAGTACCTCCATATTATAATGACGCATTTCAAAAAGCCTCTCATTAAGAAATTTCTAAATTCGATTAACAATTTCAACCTAAGCCCTGGATTGCTCGATCAATTGATGTAAAGTTGCATGCATGTTGCCTAACGCCCCAGTTACGTGTTCTTGGGAGTTAGTATGAGATGATGACCCTACCTCAGTGACAACAAAGGTATTGTTTCTGAAACTTCAGGATAAGCCTGCATCGTGAATCGACAACTGATTTTGTTAAATTGCTCAATTAACAACTGCACACCGATCCCACTAGGCATGCCGTATTGGTTTGGAATTTGGTCATGTGGTGTACATGTGAGATTTGCGAGTATGCCAGACTAATTTGTGGTCTAATTCAAATTGAACACCACTGACCCCTGGCGTTGAGAGAGAGTACTACTCGATCAAATGGTCGAGTGACCAACTGTCTATTCAACCAATTATCAAGTGCACTAATAAAGTGATATGCAGAGGTTGGAGCACTTCCTCCAATGAGTTCGTTTTTTTTTTTTTTTTTTTTTTTTTGCCTTGAAAAAGAATGACTTTCGAAGGTACAACAATTGTATGATTGAACATAAATAAGTTAAAAATGGATGCTGAAAAGTGAGACTTATCACTAAAACAGAATCATCAATCTAGCTGGGAGCAGCGAAGTGCTTCTTCGAGCAGTATGCTGATGCGCGAGGAAAATGACAATGACAAGACTTACAAGTTACTGTCGACCAAGCATATGAGCATAAGTGGACAATTCCTAAGACTACGGTCTTTCTTCAGATTTGGCACGTAGGCGCAGGTGGGAGGGAATTACAACTACTGGCTATCACTAAGTTGGTCTGGCTTAAGGCAGGGATGGACTGATCTAATCCTAGATACTAAGGGTTCTACCTCAATTTAACCGCGCCTAAGTTTCTATCAAATGAGTTCTTACATAGTTAATGATATCTTGTAAGTGCTTTAGTGTTGACTTAGCATTAACTATTATAAGCCTTTATCTCCGAATCACATGAGCTGCACGATTCTCTAATGATTTGCTCAGTTATGAGTTGTCTTCTGTGTATTTGGTGCATGATATGGATATATTATTCATGTCAAATGGTCATATATGCACTATTAATCTATAACTATTAGATCTTGTCCAAACACTTGAAAATTAACTACACTATCTTTGCCTCGTAAGCTCGATGTAGCCGGCCAAGTTCACATGGCGGCTCTCACGTATGCCACTTCATGTTCAAAATCTACGGTGATTCAAAACGCAGGTAGGCTTCACAGTAGGGAAACAAACAGTTGGGATGAGCAGGCACACTATTATTTTTGTTTACGTGACATCTGATGTGCCAGCCAAAAATCACAATGTTCCAAAACTCAAGTTGGCCGTACCTTTTTATATAATTTTATGTTGGGTGGCCCACCGAGCCTGATTTTTCTTTTTTTTTTTTTTTGGAATAAATGCCAAAGTGGTGGTTTTTTACCTGATGGATGGGGCAGATTTATGCACTTTAAATCCCTTTTCCCCCACAATAGACAGAAAGGGACCCGGTACCCAGTGGCAGGCAAGCATTTTCCTTTGTAAGTCAGTGAAAGCGATTGCACTCTAACAGAATTAGATGGAATTCCACCATGCGGATTGGTGCTCGATTTTGACTAGTGGGGCCAAATTTCACTAATCTAGACCACCGATCTGTTACCTCCATCGTCGATGAACCATAAAACTTCCATTCGCTAGCGTCTAAAATAGATAGCGGCTGATCATATTCGATTGAAGTTGTAGCTAAGAACCTCTATTGTGGGAGACTTTTGGGTCATGGTCCATTTGACTCACCGTTTTAAAACTGGGACGAGTCTGATGGAGACTTTTCCCTGTTGACTCGGATTTGCTAGGACCTGATCTGGTTCAATACCCCTGAGTCACCCCAGACAGGCGAGTTAGGCGGATTGACCCCTGACTTGGCCGAGTCCTGACTCAACTCAGAACCGAACGAGTTGATCCACTCAGCGATAGGTAAAAAGGGGACGCGGATTGCGTCTTAATTACCCCCGCCCGGACAGTAATCCGTCAGGGCAGGGCTCTGTGGGGCCCAAAGTGATGTAAGTGTTTTATCCACGCCGTTCATCATTTTTATTAGATTATTTTAAGATATAAACAAAACAATTAGATAGGTAAAGGTCTTAAGTGGACCACAAAGTGGGGATTTAACGTACACCATTAAAAAATTCTTGGGAGCTGAAGAAGTTTCGGATCAATCTGATATTTGTTTTTTCACTTCATCCAAGTCTACATGACCTTATGAATAGGTTGGATGGTTTCAACGGTTGGTGTCATTATCACCGCAGCTTCCTTTGGTGTGGTCCACTGGAGCTGTGGACGTGGTTTAATTTTAGGACCATACCTTAAAATGATCTAAGAAAAGCAATGAGTGGCGTCGATAATACACTTACATCATAGTGGGCCCACAGATCCATGCCCGGAGGTATTACCGTCCGGGCAGGGGTAGGACGTAATCCGCGTCCGTAAAAAGGGTGTATTTAATTTTGACCTTTCAGTTTGATTGCTAAAACAAAAACTCTTGCCTGACTTGCTTGATACACGAGCGACCTGACTTTCCCTCTCCAAGTGCCACGTGGCCGAGATATGTTCATGTGAAACGGGCAACTGGTATAGCCAGTTTCCTGAGCTTGTAGGCCCGGCCTTCTCCTCGAGACTCTGCAGCGATTGGTAATTCTACAAACATTGGAGGTGGGGCCCACCGGGGTGCATGCATGACATGTAAACCAAAAGGGTTGCTTGCCCAACCTTTAAAGTGAGAATGTATAGGCCACCTCGTGAATTTGAATGTTTTAGGATTGTTGTACATTGTTATCTATGGTGTGGACCACCTATGAATATAAAAATCCTATCATAAGCTTGTGCTTGGGGCCTCCATGGTGTGTATATTTCATCAAATCCATTCATCAGGTGTGACACACCATGATGGAGGGTTGCTCCAAAAATTACCCTGATCCAGGAATCAGGCTGGCCATGCTGCATGAAGCAAGAGGTTATAGGGGCACTTCGACATTGTGTTCCACTGACGTGGCCAATCTGTGTTTTATATGGTTCTGATGTTTTTAATTTTCGGTGAACATGAGGGTTTTTACCTGATGGACAGATTTGATTGGACTCACATGACAGATGGAGTCCATGTCCTGCCCGAAAGAACGGTCAGAATGGTGATCCCTCGCCAGTGGCACAACAACTCCTGCTTTGAACTCTCACTCTTCGTGGTACAAGGCACGGGAAAGAGAGAGGAGTTGGAAAATCACACTTTTCCTGTTACGAGCGTATTAATGGGATTAATAATATAAAAATATTTAGTGGGTAAGAGTCACTTCCCACGCAAACTATCAAATTATCAAATATGGGGTCCTTACTTAAAATAAAATAATAAAAAAATTAAAAAAAAAAAAAATTACACACGCACACACACCCCACACATTCACACTAGTGGAATGGGGTCCTTACTCTTCCCCGGGTGGTAGACTCTCTGGAGTTTCAACTCCCAGTCAAAGGCTCGAGTACCCATAGGTGGTGAAATTCCACCGGAGTGAGTGAGTGGGGTGTGTGTGCGTGTGTAAAAAAAAAAAAAATAATAATATAATTTTTTTTTTTTAAAAAAAACAAAATATTATCAAATATGTATGAAGCAAGAGACATTGGAACTGCCCTAGTTTAAAAATATATATAATAATAAAATTCAAAATTTGAATTTTGAGAGTGTCATTCTCTCTTATAGCTCTTCTCATTCCCTCTTTTTCGTTAACAATCTCTCTTTCTTGAGAGAGAGAGAGAGGTTTAGAGACTTTTTTTTTTTTTTTAACATGCACACACACCCCCAAACACCCACGCCGTAGTGAGATTTCACCACCTATGGATACTCGAACTCTTGACCGAGTGTTGAAACACCTAAGAGTCTACCATCGGAGTAAGAGTAAGGATCTATAAGATCTTTGAGGTCTAAATATTACAAGACTCTAATTTGTAGATCGATTTAACCATCAAATGGGTCACATTGATGAGATCAAATCATATATGCTGAATTATATATCTAGTTTTACAATGGGTCATCAAATGCATCAGATCCACTAGATGCCATTTATGTGAATTCATAGATATATCCATAATAACATCTAGAATTCCAAATGAATTTAATCATTTAGTAGGCGACATTGATCACAAATGGGATTGATATTAAAAATATGATACAGAAAGAATGAGGATTTTAGATGATTTAGATATACCTGTTGGGGGACCATGGAAGCACACATAGATGATTCTAAAGAAGTAATCCAATCGCACTAAACAAGCACAAAGATAACTCAACAATTTAATGTGGAAAAACCCTTGTGGTAAAAAACTATGACATAAAGCGACAAATGATTATTATGAAAGCAGAAATTACAAAGGAAGAGAGCTTACCCGATTCAATCGAAGATACTGAAAAAGGTCTAGTGACCAAACTACTTTAATTTTGATTTCTCGATTCGATTAATTGGTGATCGATTTGATCAACAGATACCTAGATAGATCTATCAAAATCCAAACCTTGATTATTGGATTAGCAAGTCTATAATACCTATAATTTACATACTTTGGATTAATTATGGAATGTTAGATTAATGTTAGCCACCTTGGTAAATCAAAGGTGGGTCCCATTGTGTGGAATAGCCGGATCAATCAGTAATTTTATTTAAATGGTTATTAAGGAACTTAAATACGAATTGATCCGACTATTCTATAGATCCATCTCAACCCGACATAGGTGAGCAATCCTAACATGATTTCTCTCCGTTATGAGTAAAGTAGATTTGATGTGATTGTTACGTTTGTTATATCGTTGTGCTAAGGTGATTTGGTTATGAATGAATGATTATATTGAATTTACTATTATGTAAATTGCTTTGTTCCAAGATCCTATATTATTGAAATCATGAAATTTGGATTTCCTCTTATATGGAGATATGTATGTGAATTGAATCACTTTGATCCAAGATTCTATAAATCCACCTCTCTTAGCAAAAGACTCATTTTATTTTAATTTATTTAGCCAAAATACCAAAATACTCTACACATATGACAATAAAAGGCTATTTAAGCTACACATGTGGAAATAAAACACTGATTAGGCTTACAATGGGTCCCATCTCCATTTGATGGAGTCCCAATGAGTAGGATGTGGTCTAGTAGGAAAGAGGGGTCATTGATTGGCCAGGTTGAGATCCAGTAGCAAAGAGGTGGGCTGTTGATTTGGATAAAATCCGAATCTATATATGTCCAATGTTTAAGTTGGACAATTGGATATACAGCCCATATCTAACTAAATACTAAAAAACTAAGATAAATAGTTAATAAAAATAACAAAAATACTTAAAAATAGAAAATAATAATTTTCATAACATAATTAACTTACTTCAACCTAAAAGCTTAAATCATTTAAATAAAAACTTACCTACTATGACAAAAATTTAGGTCAATTTATAATAATAATTAATCACTGTATCAACCTTATCATTGATATTGCCAATGAAGGTCAACACCATAAATTTTAATATATCATATAATTAGTATTTACTGTTGTTAGTTTGAAATATTATTAGTGTACTAAATTATTTAAATGCTTTGGGGTAATTAAGTGAATGGATACAAATATGGTAATATTGTATTGGATATGCTTAGAAGTTGGAAAATTGCACAACATATATTTTCTTTTATCAGGTATGCGCTCGTGTGTGCGTGTGTGTTTGTGTATATATATAATGCTTAGCTACGCACCAGTTCGTACGGAATTCGTGCAAACTTTTTAAAAAACTCATCATACGTGATGTGACTCTAAAATCTGAATTGTCCACGTGAAGCACCACCTCATGACACCTCATGGCTCAATTTTTACTTTGATCCAAAACTTTGGTGGGCAATGTAAAATGAAAACAGTTTCCTCCCTCGATTTTCATTTCTCTTTTCTATGGCCCACTAGAATTCTAGATCATGGTGAAAATTTGTCTCTTGAGGTTTCATGAGATTCCGCATCACACGGACCGTTCGAATTAGACGCCCATGACATGCATGCAAAGTTGTGTATGTGTATGATTCGATATGTTAGGTAATTGAGTAAACAAGTATCCTACACAAATGATGAGGAAAAGAAAGGTAATGGAATGTATGAAAGGGGCGTGGATTAGGTACTACCCCCACTAGTTTCGGGCTCGAGAGAGGCTCCGAGGGCCACTAAGGGGCCACCGTGATTTATGAGTTTTATCCACACCGTTCATTCATTTTCACATGTCATTTTAGATAATGAAGCCAAAAATAGCGAATGTCCAATGCCCAAATGGCCACACAATGGGAATTAAATTCTTACGGTTGAAAATTTCTTAGGAACCACAAAAGTTTCAGATCAAGACTATTTGTTTTTTTCGCATCATCCAACTGTATATGACCATATCAACAGGTTGGATGGAAAATAATCGACACAGTGGACCCTAAGAAGGTTTCAACGGTGGGCGTCCTTAGTACCGCTGCTTCTAGTGGTGTGGTCCACTTGAGACTTAGATCTGCCTAATTTTTTGTTCAGGAATCTAAAATGATATGAAAATATGGATGAATGGTGTGGATAAAACACATAAATCACAGTGACCCCTCAGTGACCCTCGGAGCCTCTGCCTGTCCCGAGCTCGGAACAGGCGGGGGGGTAGTACCTAATCTGCGCCCCTATGAAAGACTCTTGATGCATGGCTGAGTGGTAGATGCATTGGTCATGGGTCCGACTGCTCATGTGGTGTTCTTTATGGAACAACATATTTCTTAATAGGGCATTAAAAAAAAAAAAAAAACTATGGACGAATCAGGACCATCCAAAGTATGGCCCTCCTATGCATGGTCAACTGATCTCACCTATTGGATTTGGACCTTCATCTATTTTCTCGATGTATAGTTAGGATCGTCTATCAGCCATCCAAAATTGGGACCCATGATTTGGACCATCATGATTCGCGTGCGTTCTGTCATGTGTGTGGTGCATTAGCTGCTGGATACTGGTGAGGGTCATGAATATCATGATTGACATCACGGCTGGTGAGCTAGAATTTGGCTAGCAAAAGAAGCAATGCACTCGGAACTGGACTCCACAAGGATGAGCTTGAGCCCAAAGCTCATATAGGTTCAACCCTAGTAGATAGAGAAAAACTTTGATACTCTGGCAGTCTGTGATTGTTTATACTCAGGCACTAAGAAATTGTGCGCGTGCCATACAAGTAACCCAGGAAAAACCATTTAGACTGGTTCCTGGACCATAAACTAAAAAATTATACTTGTTTTGGTCGTCTAACTAGCAAATTGATGGACATTTAATGGACAGTTGAGAAAACAAAACAATGGTCTATCTTTGATAAACATGTTTCCACTAATCAGGGGACAATGGACGGTGATCCATTCAAGTGGGTCTCCCAATTTTGGATATTTTAAATTGGATAATGTAGTCCATGTGTAAAATTTCAAATGCCTGCATGTTGACCATCGCACTCTGCCGGAGTATCAAATGTGTTTAGAGATCATTAGTCACGCCATCTAAGATGAAACATATAACTAAGGTTTGCCATTAAGCGGGCTGGCCAAGGCCCATTAGGCTTCTGTGACTAGCTCCGCTCGCAATTGCCATTTAAGCCCATGATTGGGCTTGGCTCTGATTAGAGGCCCGCCTTATATTCGAGTTATGCCCGGATTAGGTTAATAAATTTCATTTAGATGTCCAGCCCAAACCCGGCTAGTGTGAAATTGATACACGACTAATAAGTATGATTTTTTTTTTTAAAATATTTTCAGTAATTAATCATTTTAAATTTCAATTATAACAACAATTATGTGTATATATCTAAACTCTAGAATCGAAATTGTTACGCAGATACTTAATTAGGTATCTTATTCTACATATTCTTATAGGGAATCATCCTGCTTGAATTTTTGAGTGACCCAAGAGGCATGGGGTAGGGCTAATTAATTTATATGCCTATGGCCCATATGCCCAAGGTATGCTTTAACAAAATTCCAACACAACCCCAACCAATGGACACATTGTCGCTATAATTGCAATTATGGTATGATTGATATTTTTGAGACTTTTGATACTAAAAGGGCCATCGACACAAGTCACGGAACATAGCTGCACCGTAGCGTAGTCAACATGGAACCGCGTTCTTCTTTTCATGGGTCAATTACGATTGAACCGGTGATGTCGACGTCGCGATCCTTACTTCCCAACCACCGTGTCGGGTTCCACATCACAATGAAGTGATTGCTTGCGCCACCGACGTGGCTAGGCATATGCTCATAAGCTGGGATCAAATTCAATGACCTCATTTTCGCCATACTCAGTCAAGATTAACCATTTCACACAATGCTTGGCAATCCTTGTGGGGATTAAATTAAGATCTCACAACTGGGCCAGGTGGACTGGGTCCACTCAACTCAAGACCCATTGATTAACCACATATGAATGTGTATAATGCCAAGGAACTTCGCTCAATTAGTCTAGACCATGCACAAGAAAATATCAGCCCAAACCATCGTCTGGATCGACATAGGCCAGCCCATTTGCAACCCAAGTAAGATGGGACTGAACCCATCGTTCAAGATGCACCCATTGCGACTCGGCTCCACTCTCGAGACACTAATGATCATCAAACGTCACCGAATACTAGCATGCATGCATCAGAGAGCGGAAGACGATAATTAAAATTAATTAAATAATCAAGGCCAATTAAAGATTTGCATTAGATGGTATTGATAATTGAAAACAGCTTTGGAGAGAATCAAGATACACATAAAATGCCAAGAATATAGCTTTTTTTAGAATCACTCCTTTTCAAAAGTAGTTATCAAGCTTAGCTTTCCTATCACTATCACATTAACATGAACAAGTCACATTAGGGCATAGGGACCGTAGGCCCATAAATCATGTGATAAAGAAAAAGTCTACCTTTTTAAGGAAAAAGTAAGGCCCACATCATGGTAATTTTGCTACTTTTGGGCCATTGATCTTACCTGATATTGAGTGTACTTCATGTTGTCCAATACAAACCAATGTTCTTGCCCCTCTCACTTTTGCTACTTTGGAAGGTTGATTAGTCATATTGCTCACATGTAGTATTGATATATTCCTATCCACACCATCCAAGTAGTGGGTCCCATTGTGGATGGAGCATATTTATAAAATTACACTGCTCATGCAATTTTAACAATCCAATTAATGGATGGTTAACATTAAAGCATTGACTCGTTTGGCTACCGTAAAAATACGCCTTCTGGACCATGAAGAGTCACCACCAAATTTTCAAATGGTGCAAAACTAAAATATGAGCCTAACCCTTAAAGATTTCACCTTCTAATATACAAAAACTGCAGGGGGACCCCAACCTATGGCTTCATTATTAGGCCATGTGTACCGTTTTACCTTCAAATATTTACTATTCAGACAACCATGATACTAGGCCATGTGTACCATACAATTTCTAAAATAGTGCAAAACCAAGATATGAGCCTTGCACTTCAAAGATTGCACCTTCCAATATTTAAATACTGTTGGAGACCAAACCATGGGCATGATTATTAGGCCATGTGTACCGTTGTAACTTGGAATATTTGCAGTTTGGACAACTGTAAAACTAGGCCGTGTGGACTGCCGAAAAATCACCCATGATTTTTAAAATGGCACAAAAATAAGTTAAGATCCTAGCCCTTCAAAAATTCAACTTTCAATATTTAAATACTGCGGGCGACCAAACGGTGGGTATCATTATTACCAAAATTGGCGGCAATCTCCGCCCGAGGGGATAATATTTTTTATTTAGCCCAAAGGTATAATTACTTTAATATTTTTCATAAGGTAGAAACATTGTGATATCATGCTCTTCCGAGAGAACGAAAAAGAGATGAGAGAGAAAGAGCTCGCTTTATTATTTATAAATCAAAGCTAATCTCTTCCTCTAATATTTAAGTCATTGTATCTGAATGTAAAGATCATATCTTTTTATATGACTTATTTATTTATTTATTTAATGATGTCGACTATTCCTTGTGGAAGCACGCAATCACTTCCGAATCATGTGTATTGGGTAATCTATAGAGAAAAATTGAACTTGCATCTATGGAAAGCACACCCTCGAAGCTTGGATTATGAATCCCCATATTATTCCATTTTGGCTTTGCTTTGTGTTCTACTTCTCTAAATCTTTTAATACATAGAATGAAAATGGTCCTACTTCAACTCATCCAATTGAGCAACATCAAGGCCCACAGCTTGAAGGTTGAGCCATGAGCTTGACCCTTGTTGCAAGTGACTTGGGTCCCAGGGTCGCTTTTAATAAGTGTGGTCCACCACAATACATGGAAGTTTGTTTTGGCTAAATGCCATGATTGACAGGTGGTCCATTTTGGCTTTTAGCCATTGGCTCTAATTAATGTTAAATTTGGTGTACAATAATAATATTCTTTTTAGATCCAAACCAAACCAAATAGTGTTCCTGCATTAGTAGTTTACTTCAGAAGTATCCTTTTTCCAGATGGATTTCTTTGAAGGCCCTGAAGGCAACCGCACGGATTTTTTGAGCAATCTGATCAATTAGATTGACTGTGACAAATACAGCGGACATATTAAAAATCTCATGATTTTCCATGATAAGTAAAATATATATATTATTGAGTTAATATCATGAGTTTTAAAATTCTTGGCATTTTTCAATTATCTGCAATTTCATTGTGAAATTATTGCCATACTGGATTTATTTAAAATTTCAAAGTATTCAGTGTATGCATAAATATAAAGTATAAAAATGTTTATTAATTAATAATAAATACTTTTAATTATTTTATTTTAAGTAAGATTTTCTCCATGATAGCCCAAGCAAAAGCCACAAATTTTGAAAATCTCCCTGGTAATTTTGGGAAGGGAGAACTAGATTTGCCGCTATCATTAGATTCTTTGAATTGCAGTGGCAATAATAGATATAATAATGATGATGATAATAATCATGACAATGATAACATGACTCATCACCAATATGCCATTACCATGCAAACCGTGGGCCCCATCTTGAAGATCACCTAACATAAAGATCAGACAGGCTCATTCATGAGGACTGTTGGAATCAATCCACAGCTGATGGTCTAAGTCAACAAGCAGCCAGAACATCAAATGAATGGATCAGCTTAATTTTCAAAATGAATGGATCAGCTGATTATTTAGCTCCAAAATGAGTTCGAGCTAGCCCCAGCTCGACTCGACTCGGATCAAATCAAGCTCGCATTGAACTCGGATCGAACCAGTTCAATGACTTGGTTACTTTGATATTGATGTTGCTCACCAAGTGTTTGATGAAATGACTCAATGAAGTGTAGCTAGTGGCAAGGAAGGTATGTATATGAAACAAAACCTTTTTTTTTTCTTGGATTTTTATGTTGCTTGGAAGGTATTTGATAAAATACCTAAAAAACATTTGCTGTTATTTTGTAGACAGTAGGATTTTGAAGGTGCAGTCCAAGTGCTTGTGGAAATGCCACACAAGCAAACTCGGCTCGAACTTGGCCCGAACTAGCTCGAGTTGCTGACCAAACCGAGCCGAGCCGAGTTCGAGTTGAGGTCAGCTAGTGGCCGAGCCGAGACGTAAGCCGTCATTCAAAAAAACTATTCATTTATTCATAAAACTAGGAGCAAGGCGTAAGCCATCATTCAAAAAATCATGCCAATTGAGTGATTCCCATCTTCTTATGAAAAGCATGAAAATAGACAGCTAAGAATGACCGAAGAAACAAAATAGGTTCAACCATCATCTTGAAAAGTTTATTAAATATATCACACTTTGTTTTCTTGTAATTTTAAAGTAATACTTTGAATTGATGATTTTAGGTAATATATGGTTCATAAAAAAAAGAACAATTATAACAAATTAGTCTCATTCAAGGGGTTAGAATCATAGGATTAGTGTTTGCTCTTACCGGTATGATTGAATGAATTATTCAAATTAACTATAGGTCACACCACGTGCCACTTAAAAGGTTTGGAAATTAATGATAGTAACCTAAGATTTAAAATAGGCAAGTTATTTGACCCTGTCACAAAGCTTGATGGCTAACCAGTAGGAATTCAAGAATTGTATATGTGGCATCAATTAATTCAAATTAATCCATCCAAACCGTTGATTACTTTTAAATAATAATAATTTTCTATTCGAATCCGGACTGTTGATTAATTTTCATTGTCATGGCAGTCCAACTTGCATAGCAGTATTCACTTAGTCCATCCATCAGATATTCAGAAATAATTTAGGTAGAGGACTAAATTCGTATAATTATTTATTTATTTTTATTTTCTTTTATTAATAAGAGATTAAAGAAAAGAAATGAAATAAAGAAATAAAAACTATTAATTTATTCATACAACTACGACTAAGGAGTAAGCCATAATTCAAAAGATCATGCCAATTGGGTGATTCCCATCTTCCTATGAAAAGCGTGAAAATAGACCGCTAAGAATGACCGAAGAAACAAAATAGGTTCAACCATCATCTTGAAAAGTTTATTAAATATATCACACTTTGTTTTCTTATGATTTTAAAGTAATACTTTGATTTGATTATTTTATGTAATATATAGTTCATAAAAAAAGGAACAATTATAACAAATTAGTCTCATTCAAGGGGTTAGAATCATAAGATTAGTGTTTGCTTTTAGCTGTATGATTGAATAAATTATTCAAATTAACTATAGGTCACAGCACGTGCCACTTAAAAGGTTTGGAAATTAATGATAGTAACCTAAGATTTAAAATAGGCAAGTTATTTGACCCTGTCACAAAGCTTGATGGCTGAACAGCAGGAATTCAAGAATTATATATGTGGCATCAATTAATTCAAATTAATCCATCTAAACTGTTGATTACTTTTAAATAGTAATAATTTTCTATTCGAATCCGGACTGTTGATTAATTTTCATTGTCATGGCAGTCCAACTTGCATAGCAGTATTCACTTTAGTTCCATCCATCAGATATTCAAAAATAATTTAGGTAGAGGACTAAATTCGTATAATTATTTATTTATTTTTATTTTCTTTTATTAATCAGAGATTAAAGAAAAGAAATGAAATAAAGAAATAAAAACTATTAATTTATTCATACAACTAGGACTAAGGAGTAAGCCATAATTCAAAAGACCATGCCAATTGGGTGATTCCCATCTTCCTATGAAAAGCATGAAAATAGACCGCTAAGAATGACCGAAGAAACAAAATAGGTTCAACCATCATCTTGAAAAGTTTATTAAATATATCACACTTTGTTTTCTTATGATTTTAAAGTAATACTTTGATTTGATGATTTTATGTAATATATGGTTCATAAAAAAAGGAACAATTATAACAAATTAGTCTCATTCAAAGGGTTAGAATCATAAGATTAGTGTTTGCTCTTAGCTGTATGATTGAATGAATTATTCAAATTAACAATAGGTCACACCACGTGCCACTTAAAAGGTTTGAAATGATAGTAACCTTAGATTTAAAATAGGCAAGTTACTTGACCCTATCACAAAGCTTGATGGCCGACCTGCAGGAATTCAAGAATTGTACATGTGGCATCAATTAATTCAAATTAATCCATCCAAACCGTTGATTACTTTTAAATAGTAATAATTTTCTATTCGAATCTAGACTGTTGATTAATTTTCAATGTCATGGCAGTCCAACTTGCATAGCAGTATTCACTTAGTCCATCCATCAGATATTCAGAAATAATTTAGGTAGAGGACTAAATTCATATAATTATTTATTTATTTTTATTTTCTTTTATTAATCAGAGATTTAAGAAAAGAAATGAAAGAAAGAAATAAAAAGAGATTGAACCGTGACAAGACTAGCCGTTGCTTAATGCCTAGGCGTAACAGACCTTCCTAGATGACCGTGGCCCACTTTGCTGGCAGAGAAAAGGAAATTACATATGGAAATGGATGGTGGGCCATATGTGGGGATTGAGTGCTCAATCTAATATGAGGAAAAAAAAAACTTGAATTCTCTAGCAGAGCGTGATGGATCATGCGTGGGCACTTAAAAATTACTTTGAAATTGTGTTAGTGGCCTCCAATTAAATCAAAATAAACTATCCAAATTATGGTTATGGACTTTGATATATCATCAACTAAAAATCATGGCTTATTTCATTGTCTGACTATCAAATTGGTGGACATCTATTGGACGGCTAAAGATAAAATAATAATAATAATAATAATAATCTAATAGTGGTATTTCAAGAAACAAGTGTCCACGAATTAGAGATTGGGATTGCTCTAACAATACAATCAATCCGGGATAATGGGTCCCACAATTTAGTAGGTTTTATTGGACGCGGATTAGCTATGACATAGTCAATACCGAATTGGCTACTGAAGTGACGTCGCCAAGTTTTGTGGGCCCACCATATATGTATGGGTTGTATCCACAGCGTCCATCCATTTGAAGATATCATTTTAGAGCATGACATAAAGAATGAGGCGGATCCAAAGATCAAGTGGACCCTGCTGCAGAAAACAATGGGGATTGAATGCCTGCCATTAAAAATTTCTCGTGTTTTCCCTTCCCCATGTCTTAACCTATGAACAGGTTGGATCTCAAATAAAAATCATAGTCGCCCGGGAAGGTTTCAACGGTGGGAATCATTATCCAAACTGTTTTCTGTGGTGGGTCTACTTGAACTTTGGATCTACCTAGTCTTTGACACATGTTCTAAAATGATCTCTCTAAATGGATGGACAGTGTGGATACAACACTTACATCATGGTGGGGTCCACATAACTGGGTGACGTCACTTCAGTTGCCAAATTCGGTACTGACTGTGTCAGTAGCCAGTCGGGGTCCAGTCTTATTTCAGTGACTCTTCAGTTGATGTACACCACATATACAATTTCCGAGTGCCTGCCAACCAAGAGCCTGTTTATCATCTCTCCATTTAATATATAAAAAATGTCAAATCACTAATTAAAAATCTACTCCGCGTATCTGAATGAATATATTTATATACGAAGATTCTTGGATGTTTGCTTTTGATAGCATAGCTCCGTCCAGACGCATGTACAAGAAATCTGTGCAGGCCAATTACTAAGTCAGCATGGTACCTAGCTACAAGATATAATCTATCCATCATCAGGGTCCCACTTAGATACAAGATCGAATCCATCCATATGAGGGTCCCACTGTTGTGATACACCAGTCCGAGAATCAGGTCAGTCCTTTGACCAGGTGGTCCATAATATATAAAACAAATGCATAGATCCAAGGGGACTCGTCTAAGTTTTCTCAGCCACTCATCTGTTTCTAACATCATGGCCCATCTAACGAATGGACGGACCTGATTTTTGGTAGAGAATATTCAGACAGCCAGACCCAACTTATGGACGGTTGCGATGTTGCAGTAGATAGCAAAGGTATGTCTTTATCTCATACTTCAGTCAACCCTTTTTCTATCTACTCATCAACTCTCCTTTTTGAGGATCAGAGCCATTGATCAGATGGGCCACCCAGTGATAGGACAATCACAGAGATTTCGTTACTATTAGAAAATGTGTGGTTAAGAAAAGGATGCGCCTGTGAATTAGCAATGGTCCAAATTACTAGGGTAATTAGACTGAACTGGTTGGATGGATGGGGTAATATTGTTGGATCATAATAATTGTTGGCTTATGGCCCGTCAGATGGATGCCAACAAGATTTGTTTAACGGTCACAATTACTCTTGATGTGTGCCATGTGTCTGGCCCTGAAGAACGAGCCTCCATCTCAAAGAGAATTGCTTCCATGCCCTTAGAGCAACATAAGTTATAGTGTTCCTCGTTGCATAGGGTAACTTGAGCAGTTAGAACAAATTTTAAGAACTATCAATTTTTTAAAGCAAGTTTAGAATATAATTTTCGTAAGCCTCGTGCTTATTTATGAAGTGTCCTGGCTACTCATAGTCTCAACATTCCTTTCCTCTTTTGCCCTTTTCTTCCTTATCTTTCGGCCAACAGGGGCATCTGCTCCCTTAGGTTTAATGCTCTTACCACGATTGTGCTTGCGCTTCATGGCATTGAGGCTGCTTTCAGAGGATTCCTCAATAATTAGCTTCTGTTTATCATGCTTCAACTCATTCATATTATAGCCGTCTATGTTGTCAGACAGATGCCTTAAATTTAAATTTGAATTTGCTCGACCGGTCGAGGGTCCACTTGACCAGTCGAGACCCGCTCGAGTCAAAGTCCAGCAACTTATGTATTTTTGGTGTCCAGGCTGCTCGACTGGTTGAGGGGGTTCTTTGACTGATCGAGGCCTCAACTCGACTAATCGAGGTTACGCAGATCTTGCGTGGACTGCGTAAATTTGAGGCAGTTTCCGGACTTTTCCGGACTAGGTGTGTAAGTGGAGTTTCCTAAACTATAAATAGGGGTCCATAGGGCTATTCTAAAGTATTCAAAAGCTTTCTAAAAGTTTTCCAAGGGTTCCTAAAGGGTTCTAGGTTTATCCAAGGGTGTAGCAAGGTGAGATTCGAGGTTGTTCGAATCGGGTAAGTCTTCTTCTTGTAATTTCTTTTCATAGTGGATTTTTGTCGCTTTGTGCCATGGTTTTTTCCCGCAAGGGTTTTCCACGTTAAATCTTTGTGTTCTTCTGTGATTGCTTGTTACTATTGAATTGTTATCCTAGATTAGATCTGTGTGATTCCGCAGCACAAATCCCCAACAAGTGGTATCAGAGCAATCGTTGGGGCACAGATCTGAATCTAATAGATTAGTAATAATGGGAAATGACAAGTTTGATATTGAGAAGTACTCAGGCAAAAATAATTTTGAGTTATGGAAGGTTAAGATGATTAGCCTGTTAACCAAGCAAGGCGAGATTAAGGCTCTTGAGGAGCGAAAATCTACCATGAAAGATAATGAATGAGAAAACCTTGATAGTAATGCTTTAGCCTCTATTCGTTTATATCTCACAGATGAGGTTCTCTATAATGTTTTCAGGGAGAAAATTGCGGCTAGTTTGTGGGCGAAGTTAGAGAACATCTATGTAAAGAAGTCCTTTGAAAATCATCTACACTTGAAGCTACAGTGTTATACCTTCAAGATGGCAGATGATGGAGATCTAGACGCCTATATCAGCAACTTTAATAAATTGATGTGCAAATTGCTTGATATGGAGGAAGTGGTCAAAGATGAGGAACATACATGTATATTGTTGAATTCTCTTCCTACATCATATGAGTCTTTCAGGGACACGATGTGCACCACAAATAAAACCCTAAGTGTTGACACCGTTATCTTAGCCTTTCAAGGGAAGGCTATGAGAAAGTTAAACGGCGATATGGGGGCATCTTCCAATGCACTGATTATGAGGGGTAGAGATTCTGAGCGAGGTATAAGATCCTCAAGGCTTAGATTCAAATCCAAGGGCAAAGGAAAATTAAAGTGTTGGAATTGTGGGTTGTCTGGACACATGAAGAAGGATTGTACAAATCCTAAAACGAAGAAAGAAAATTCAGCAGTTTCTTCCAAGGAGGCCAATGTGGTCACACTGATGAAGAATCAAGTGGTGGTGATGTTCTGTCTGTTTCCATGATTGGTCACTTACACGACAATCATAAAAACTAGTGGATACTTGACACAAGAGCATCTTATCACATGACTCCTCATCGGAGTTGGTTTACAAGTTACAAGGAATGCTATAGTGGACAGATTTTTATGGGCAATGACAATGCATGTAATGTTGTGGCTATTGGTACGGTGAGCATCAAGATGTTTGATGGGATGGAGCGTACTTTGACTGACGTCAGGCATGTTCCTGATATGAAGAAAAGTCTGATTTCTCTCGGTGCACTAGAGGCTATAGGGTGCAAGTTCACCAGTATTGATGGTGTCCTTAAAGTTTTAAAAGGGGCACTCGTGGTTATGAGAGCGCAAAAGTACGGAAACCTTTACAGGTTGATTGGGAGCACTTCAGCAGGTGGAGCGACAACAACTATTGCAGATTCCACATCTCTACGTATGTGGCATGCTTGTCTGTGCCACATGAGCGAACAGGGTATGAAGGTACTTTTTGATCGATGTTTGATTCCATCTTTTAAAAATTCCAATTTAGATATATGGAAGCATTGTATATATGATAAACAATCTAGATTATCTTTTAAATCTGGAAAACCTGTTTGTAAGGAGGTGCTTGATTATGTGCACTCTGACGTATGGGGGCCATCGCCAGAAGTTTCCATTGGGGGGTCGTCATGGTTTATTTCATTCATTGACGACTACTCCAGGAAAGTTTGAGTTTACTTCATGAAACGTAAATTCGAAATTTTCACTATATTCAAACAATGGAAGGTAATGGTAGAAAAATAATCAGAGCGAAAAATAAAGGTTTTAAGGACTGACAATAGTGGAGAATTTACTTCCACTGACTTTAATGAGTATTGCAAGGATGAAGGGATCATCAGGCACAACACAGTGCGCCACACGCCCGAGCAAAATGGTATGGCTGAGCGAATGAATCAGACTCTCCCGGAGAGGGTCGGATGTATGTTAAGTAATGCTGCGTTGGGCAATGACCTATAGATAGAGGCCGTTAACATAGCTTGTTATTTAGTGAACCGATCTCCTTCAACGACAATTGAATGTAAAATCCCAGAGGAAGTATAGAGTGGTCAGGAAATCGACTACTCAGTTCTACGAATATTTGGTTGTGAGGCTTACTCTCATGTACCATCAGTTGAGAGAGATAAGCTAGACCATAGAGCCAAAAAGTATATATTTGTTAGCTATGACATTGGTGTGAAAGGTTACAGGTTATTCGACAAGG
This sequence comes from Magnolia officinalis, assembly GCA_021015155.1. NCBI lineage: Eukaryota > Viridiplantae > Streptophyta > Magnoliopsida > Magnoliales > Magnoliaceae > Magnolia > Magnolia officinalis. The sequence goes on from JAJHSJ010000010.1 coordinate 53,639,350, forward strand.
TCACATGCAAGGTCATCACTAGCCGTAACGTCAGATTCAATGAAAGTTCCCTATTTCGCAAGAATGATCAAAAGGAGCAAGAGGAACCAGAAAGGGTGATCATAGACATCCAGATTGACACAGATAATACTGAGGCAGACACAGATGCGAAGATAAAGGTACATGATCAGGTGGAGTAGCCACCTGTGAGAAAGAATCCACCACGTGATCGCAGGTTACCGGCAAGATACAGGGATGACTCTAATATTGTATATGCCCTCATTAAAGATGAGGGGGACTCGTCTATTATTTAGGAGGCTCTTTATGAGCTTGATGTAGAAAAGTGGAAGGCGACTATGGACGATGAGATGGACTCATTACACAAAAATCACACATGGGAGCTGGTGAAGCTTCCTATGGGTCGAAAAGCGATCGGATGCAAGTGATTATTCAAAGGAAACAGGATAGATACAAAGCAAGGTTGGTAGCGAAGGGTTATGCTCAGAGAGAAGGGATTGACTTTACAGAGATATTCGCGCTGGTGGTTAAGCAGATATCTATCAAATTCATGTTGGCGCTGGTTGCCCAATACGATCTCGAGTTGGAACAGATGGATGTGAAGACTGCATTCCTGCACGGGAAATTGGAAGAACAGATCTACATGAAGCAGCCAGATGGCTATGAAGTTAAAGGGGCAGAGAAAAATATTTGCAGGTTAATGAGGTCGTTGTATGGCCTGAAACAATCGCCTAGGCAGTGGTATAAAAAATTTAATTCTTTCATGGTGAGTCAGAAATTTACTCGGAGTGAATACGATCATTGTGTCTATTACAAGACACTAAGTGATAAAAAATTCATCATCTTAGTACTGTATGTTGATGATATGTTGATCGCTTGTCATGATATGTCTGAAATTAACGTACTGAAGACTCAGTTATCAGGGATATTCGAGATGAAAGATCTGGGGGCTGCAAAAAGGGTTCTCGGCATAGATATTCATAGAGACATGAAGAGGAGTAGGCTTTGGTTATCACAGACAGAATACCTTGAAAAGGTATTGATCAAATATGGGATGGATCAGGCAATGCCGGTGAGCGTTCCTCACGTGGCTCACTTCAAGCTTTCCTCAGAACAATGTCCTAAATCCAATGAGGAAAAATAGGTTGTCTCATGCCATATTCGAATGCGGTTAGTAGTTTAATATATGTCATGGTCTGTATGAGACCGAATATTTCACAGGCAGTCGGTGTTGTAAGCAGATACATGTCAAACCCCGGCAAGCAACATTGGGAAGTGGTGAAATGACTACTTCGATACATTCAAGGTATGAAAGACTACGTCTTAACTTTTGAGAAAATAGGGACAAAGTTGGTAGGTTATGTGGATTCTGACTACGCAGGCAGTATAGATTTCATGAAGACTACTTTAGGATAATCGTTCATACTATCGGGTGGAGCAATCAGTTGGATGTCAAAGCTTCAGTCCGTGGTGACTCTTTTCACGATCGAAGCAGAATATATGGCAGTGACGGAAGCGTTTAAAGGAGTTTGGCTCAGAGGTATGATAAATCTGTTGGGACTTCAACAGGAGGCCGTGCCGGTTAACTGTGATAGCGAGAGCGCTATCAATTTAATTAAAAATTCTGTTTATCACTCACGTACTAAACACATTGATGTTCGTCACCACTTTATTCGATAGGTGCTTGAGGAATGAGGCGTCATACTGGAAAAGATTCACACCAGCATGAATCCAGCAGACATGCTCACCAAGGTCGTTCCTACAAAGAAGTTCAAGTTCTACGCAACTTCTCTAAACTTGGCGATGACGTAAAAGAAGGACGGAGTGTGCACGAGAAGCGTTGATTGAAGTTATAATGTGATGTAGAGATAAGAGAAGATGACAACAAGATACACGGTTGAAGATTGAAGGCATGGTGGAGATTGTTGTTAAACAGATGCCTTAAATCTGAATTTGGGTTTGCTCGACCAGTCGAGAACATAGCTCGATCGGTCGAGGGTCCACTCGACCAGTCGAGACCTGCTTGATTCAAAGTCTAGCGACTTATGTATTTTGGTGTCCGGGCTACTAGACCGGTCGAGGGGATGGCTCGACCGGTCGAGGGGGTCCTTCAACCAGTCGAGGCCTCAGCTCGACTAGTCGAGGTTACGCAGATCTTGCGCGGACTACGTAAATTTGAGACGGTTTCCGGACTTTTCCGGACTAGGTGCGTAAGTGGAGTTTCCTAAACTATAAATAGGGGCCCTTAGGGCTATTCTAAAGTATTCAAAAGCTTTCTAAAAGTTTTCCAAAGGTTCCTAAAGGGTTCTAGGGTTATCAAAGGGTGTAGAAAGGGTGAGATTCGTGGTTATTCGAATCGGGTAAGTCTTCTCTCTTGTAATTTCTTTTCATAGTGGATTTCTGTCACTTTGTGCCGTGGTTTTTTCCCACAAAGATTTTCCACGTTAAATCTTTGTGTTCTTCTGTGATTGCTTGTTACTATTGAATTGTTATCCTATATCTAGATCTGTGTGATTCCGTAGCACAAATCCCCAACAGTCTATAAACCTATCTTACATAAGTGTGAAAGACATGATAATCACATTGATGATGAAAGACTCCTCTATGGTAACTTCAATCTGTTTAACTCAAAATTTGGTTGTGTGTAGTGTTTGGCATGCTAGAGCCTTTTACAGCTCAATCCGATCCGAATGCCTTGACCTTAAGTGCCAAGATAGATAGAGAGACCGAGCAGTCGCATATGATTGAGAACTAAAGCAGTTCGGCCATCTATTCAGCTACTTATATGCATAATCAGGCGATTTGCGGATGGGGAGGGGAGGTTTGTCCTTCTAATGAATTCTTTTTACCTTTTGTACAAATGGACATTTTCTTATCATGATGGTAGAGATAATTCGATTGGTATAACACATGAGTAAGAGAAACTCAATTATATTGATGCAAGGAGAGAAAACTTACAAAAGATAATTCCTCTATGATCTAGCATCGGCAATGTAGATGGCAAGGTCCTAGAACTGAGTCTTCCTTAGTCTAGTGACTGGGGCGTAGACGAAGATAATTACACTATTAGAAAGGAAAAAAAAAAAAAAAAGTTTTCTTTACGATCTAGTACTTGGCATAGATGGAAGGGAATTACACTAATCCTATTTTATTATTGATTCAGCGTAGCAACATAGACTGGTTGTGCTAAGCTAAGCTAAGATAAAAGATAAATGATAAAATTAATAAGCAATGTTACACTATAGATTTAATTTGACAGGTGTTGGGTTGGTGAGGGCTCAGAACTCTTCGATCTTCCTCAAATTTATAGGACTCTAAAGTCAATTGCAGGGAGAGATCTTCGTAGCCACTTCTTCAGTTCGTTGATGTGGCGATAACCGCCTTGACCCATAGAAACGATAACATGTAAGCTAGTCATTTTTCATGAGTTGGCCATTAGTTATGCGTTGTATTCCCGCTATGTGGATGAGAATTTCTCTTGAATCACCACATGTGGTGATAATCATTGGTTTCTCCACACAATCTTAAATAATGCGTCGTAATATTAGGCATGTTAACACAATCACTATTTCATGCCCTAAATATCATCGGCCATAAGAACTACACAACCCGTTGTGGTGGATAGGCCAAACTTGTTGTGGGTCACAATCGTGTTTTAGTTGTAGCCCAATCCTCATGTAATAACTCATTTATTATTATTATATATTATTATGTATGAGTAGATACATGACTGCTCATCCATACATGTATTTTAGATAATTATATATATATATATATATATATATATATATATATATATATATATATATATATAAAAGTATAAGTAATATACTTGATCATTCATCAAACCAACCATTGAAATAACTATTCATCATTAGATTGAAAATTTTGATATTGTTTACTTCAATTTTACACTACCGATCATGGTAAATTGAATACAAGATCATCAATCCATGCATACACCCATTCAATCAGAATTCTGATCTGTTCATCTCACTCATAACCTACGTACATGTTTAACTTACCGTTGAAATAACTTTAAGAACCCTACTCAGTGTACATTTACATGTATATACTTACACACTTTAAGCTTATATATATATATATATATATATATATATATATATATATATATATATATATATATATATCTTAAAAACTTGATTAATCGTCAATCCAACCATCGAGAAGACTCTTTATGGATAGATTAAGCCATCCAATCATTCAATTTCAATCTAGACTTTTACTTCAATTTGAATAGACTAAGAACTCATTTAAGTCATTTATATTCGATCATCTTCAATTCTAAGCCTTTCATCTTGACTCTAATATACTAAAGAGTATTCTAGACTGTTAAACTCTAATTCTAATAGGTACCTACATGGCAATCGATCACCTAAAGTTTTCTATGATGTATAGTTCCTACCGACACCATCCTTCAAAAAAACTACTTGTAAGAGTTCAATCACAATGAAAATTTAAATAATGCCCCTTTAACCCAATTAAATATACATCCTTAATCTTAACAGTTTTTTTTTTTTTGGTAGCCTGTTAGTACACCCCACTGTCAGTTGACACTTCACGGTTAGCCACCCCACTAGGGATCGATACCTAGACCTCAGTGTTGAAACGAGGTATCTTTCACTCAGTCTACCACTTGAGCCATGGATCAGGGTGTAACTCGATCTTAGTAGTTAATTCACAAGATAAACTGTCCATCTAAATTTTTGTCATATCCGCTGGATGACCTACCAAAAAATTAAACAAAGACCACCGGTGTTATCTTCAAGAGATCCCCAATGAATCTACCAATTCACTTTTTACATCATGACATATTGAGATCTATTTTCTATGATCGCATATCATCTATAGTAGAACTCTATAAATTCTCTGACTTTTAAAACAAATAAGGACACGGTATCCACATGTGCATCTCATAGCATGCACCCTCTATAAAAAAAATTAGGGAAATTGACAGTACTCGCCTTCAAGTTTGGGCAAATTACCTAGAAAGCTACGACATTCCATATATCCTAAAAGTGGTCTTCTGACAAGCTTTCGAAAATTACTTGGACCAAAATGCCCTTTCCTTGTTTCAGTAGTTGTACGGTTTTCTAGGGAATAAGAAGTTACGTCGTATTTAATGCCAATAAAGTGATGTGTACGGAACCTTTTTTTGCGCATGGGCAAGGACCAAATTCCTGGGGCTCACATTGATGCATGTGTATAATTCATGCCGCCCATCCTTCTTGTCGTGTCATTTTAGGGTTAGGGCCCAAATATTAGCCTGATCTAGGGCTCGTGTGGGTCACATAATAGAAAATAATGGTGACAATGGAACTCGCTGTTGAAACTTTCCAGGCTCACTGTGATGTTTGTTAAAAGTGGACACTGCCCAAGTCAGGACTTTTTGGGCCCACAGTGAGCAGGCCGACAAGGTGGACAGAACGAATCACCCCATTGTAGGCCTTAGGCTATTGTATTAATGGCCATCATTTCATTTGGTAGTAAAGGAAATGAACATGTAAGAACCGCGGCCCATATCACATGAGAACCACGACCCATATAACATAATAACTATGACCCACGACAACCACGACCCATATAACATGACAACCACAACCCTTACCACATTACAACCACGACCCATATAACATGACAATCACGACCCATATAACATGAGAACCACGATCCATATAACATGATAACTACGATCCATGACAACTACGACCCATGACAACCATAATCCATGACAACTACGACCCATATAACATCACAACCACGACCAACTTTCCAGGCTCACTGTGATGTTTGTTAGAAGTGGACACTGCCCAAGTCAGGACATTTTGAGCCCACGACGAGTAGGCCGATAAGGTGGACAGAACTGATCACCCCATTGTGGGCCTTAAGCTATTCGACCAATGGCTACCCTTTCATTTGGTAGTAAAGGAAGTGAACATGTAACAACCACTACCCATATAACATGACAACCACGACCCATATAACATGACAACCATGACCCATATAATATGACAATCATGACCCATATAACATGAGAACCACGACCCATATAACATGATAACTACGATCCATGACAACTACGACCCATAACAACCACGATCCATAACAACTATAACCCATGACAACCACGACCCATATAACATCACAACCACGACCCACTTTCTAGGCTCACTGTGATATTTGTTAGAAGTGGACATTGCCCAAGTCAGGACTTTTTTGGCCCATGACAAGTTGGCCGATAAGATAGACAGAACGGATCACCCCATTGTAGGCCTTAAGCTATTGTACTAATGGCTATCCTTTTATTTAGTAGTAAAGGAAGTTAACATGTAACAACCGTGACCCATATCACATAAGAACTATGACCCATATAACATGATAACTACAACCCACAACAACCATGACCCATATAACATGACAACCATGACCCATAACAATTACGACCCTTACCACATTACAGCCACGACCCATATAACATGACAACCATGACCCATATTATATGATAATCACGACCTATATAACATGAGAACCTCGACCCATATAACATGATAACTACGATCCATGACAACTACGACCCATGACAGCATGATCCATGACAACTACGACCGATGACAACCACGACCCATATAACATCACAACCACAACCCATATAACATGACAATCGCGACCCATGAAAACTACGACCCTTACTAATGTATGTGTATAATCTATGCCGCCCATCCTTTTTGTCGTGTCATTTTAGGGCTAGGGCCCAAATATCAGCCTGATCCAGTGCTCGTGTGTGCCACATAATAGAAAATAATGGTGACAGTGGCACCCACTCTTGAAACTTTCCAGGCTAACTGTGATGTTTGTTAGAAGTAGATATTGCCCAAGTTAGTAATTTTTGGGCCCACGACGAGTTGGCCAACAAGGTGGACGGAATGGATCACCCCATTGTGAGCCTTAGGCTATTGTACTAATGGCTATCCTTTCATTTGGTAGTAAAGGAAGTGAACATGTAACAACCGCAACCCATATCACATGGAACCACGACCCATATAACATAATAACTACATCCATGAGAACCATGACCCATATAACATGAGAACCACGACCCATAATAACTACAACCCTTACCACATTACAACCACGAACCATAACAACTACGACCCTTACCACATTACAACCACGACCCATAACAACTACGACCCTTACCACATTACAACAATACCCATATAACATGATAACCACGACCATGATAACCACGACCTATATAACATGACAACCACGACCCATGATAACTACGACCCATATAACATAACAACCACGACCCATATAATATGACAACTACGACCCATGACAACCACGATCCATTTTTGGTAGTGTAAATGGATAAAAGGCTACAGTTTAAGGCAGTGGTATAATCCAATTGATCTTTGGATATCCTTCAATTTTGGGCTCAACCCCTTAAATTAGATGGAAAAATAGATGGATGATTGAAAACGCCAAGCATAGACCTAGAGGGGGGGGGGGGGGGGGGGGGGGGAGGGGTGAATAGGACTATGCCAAATTAAAAAAATAAACTACAGAATTAAACAAATATTAATAAAGATAACACTTAAACAATCCACAATGCAGAAATGTAAAATAACCTCAAAAATTTAGTATTGAGAGGTTGATACAAACTTGGTTCTAAGGACAACATGACACCAAAAACCAATGGTTTATGGTAGGACAACCTTACTAGAACGTGGGTGAGTATCAAAAACTCAAACTGAAGAGGACATAAAAGAAATAAATAGCAAAGGAAATAACTAAGCTATTACAACATTCCCACACTTGCATAAAAGAAATTACAACATTCTCCACAAATGCAAAAAGGAAAATTTTAACTTCCACAAAATGGAATATTCAATCAATCACCACAAGACTAGAAATTATAGCGGTTCGCTTGTGTGTACACCAACTGTTTAGAAAAATAGCCACACAACTACTCCACTCCTAATATCCTCACACAGTGGATATTAGCGTTCACTATGAAAATAGGTTTTTCAAGGTTCACCTAAAACCCTCACAATTGTGTCTTTCAAGTGGGCTTATACAATTCAAAAATTCCACACTCTGAGTTTTCTGGATCACCTCAGACAAACCAAAAGAAAGAGATTTTTCTGCACAATCTCAATGAAACCAAAATACAGAATTTACAAAACTGTAAAATACTTATATGGATATTCTCCTTTTGATGCAGCCTGGAAGAACCAATTCGGAGTAGAAGATCAACGTAGATGTTCAATGTTCACACTCACTTATGAAAGGGTTCTAAATTCTAAATTGATTTTAAATTAAATCACCTTGGGCTAGCTTGATTTGATTTTGATTCTAAGAAATGGGAATACTTCAATCCCTCTTTCAAAATAAAATTAGAATACAGAATACAAAATCAAATGCAAAAAGCTAATTAAAGAGAATATGAAATAAGAACTAGATATCTTAAGAATATCACTAACTTATCTCTCAGAGCGGTGTATTGATTTTGCTTGAATTGGATAACAAACTCTGAAATTCGTGTTCTATTTATAAGTGCAGAAATTGCATCTTCGATTAGTCTTGAGGTCGGCATGACTGGTCGTAGGACCAAAAATTTTTGAAAATTTGAGCGCGATAAGATCAGACTGTTCCACGACTGGTCGAAGGACGTGCTCGATCGGTCGAGTGGCCTCCACGACCGGTCGAGTCCTGTCCATGACTGGTTGTGTGGAACTCAATTTAATTGTCAGACTTTGAGTTGAACCTGCAGGACTAGTCGAGAACAGGTCGAGCACTGTTCACACGACTGATCGAGCAATCTCCAAGACTGGTTGAGGCTCTAACAAAAAAACCCGAAAATTATAAATAAACTTAGGATTGGTTGAGGATTTCTTGGATTGGTCAAGCCAGTGCTAGGACTAGTCGAACATAGCTTAAGACTAGTCGAAAAACAGTTTATGCACTTATAAAGTGACCCAATTGAATTATGTATTCAAAATGACCTACCCTATGGTCAATCTAGGGTCATTCATACCTTATACATGATGTATGAACATTGAATCTTCTTTTGCTTTAGTTGATAGTCGTTCTTTGAAGTTCACGAAGCTTGAGATCTTGACATATGATGAAGCTTGAACTTGAGACTTTTGAAGCTTGAATATGACTAACATTGAAGCTTGAGCTTGAGGTTCAAAGTAAAGAACTTTGTCTTGACTTGGATGAAGCTTTGAATACTTGAACTATTGAAGCTTGAAAGATTGAATTCTCACTTGGTGTTGTACTTAACATGAACATGTAATCTTACACTTGAAGTTCTTGAGGTAAATGCCTTTGTTCTTGTACATGAGAAGCACAGTCTTGAATATGTAGATGCACTACATAAGACATAGATTCCAAGAGGTTTTGACACTACAAAATTTGACAACCATAGGAGCTAGGAAACATAACACTTGCAATCTCCCCTTTTGTTAAATTAGTGACAAAATACACTTTATTAAAAATAAGTATAATATAGACAATAAAGAATCATGCATCAGTTATCAATATAAACCAGTTACAACCTGGTTAAAGAATCATGCACCAGTTATAAACAGGTTAAAAAAAATCGCATCAACTCCCCCAATAATACTCCTCCTTACTTATTCCCCCTTTCAAAAAAAAATAAAAATGAAAGACTACTACTTATCGACAATCCACATGCCACATATCACAAGCATAATTAAGCATGATAAAATTCTCCCCCTTTTTGTCACAATATGACAAAGGAAAGACCCAATAAATGGAACATGAAGTAGATAAATAAGGAAGAATAAGAAGAGTAATGAGGAAGAAATGAACAAAATATTCAAGATATTTAATCCATAAGCAAGCATTGTTCAAGCAAGATCAACCAAGATCATTAAAAAAAAAAACCCAAGTATCATAAGAGTTATTACAAACCACATAATAAAAAACTAATCAGAACCCGACAAGGAGCATGTATGGAAGGCTCAATCTGATGAAGTCCCTTGTTAATGCGCTTCAGATACTTGTGTATATATTTGAATTGCATATCATGGGACGCATTCATGTTTTCTACCTTCTCCTTTAGTGAGCGCAAACGCCCATCAAAGTCAGATGACTAATAGTCAGGATCATCTGCTGAATCGGATTCGATCTCATAAAAAATGTCATACATATTGATGTCATCAGGAGGTAAATCACCTTCTTCTGCATCTATGGCATCAACTCCACCAGCTCCCACAATGACTTGGCGTGGGGCCAACTTCAAATTCATCTTATTAATATTGGAGTTGTTGAATGGTAAGTGATGAATTGGAGCTTCCTCAACAGACATTGCCACTAAACTATGGGTGGCCAACACAGTCATAAGATAAGCGAAAGGAATGTCACTATGTCCTAGATGGAGACGGAATTGAATGATGCAATGACAAATCAAAGAAGGAAGACATACAGATGTACCAGAGATGATGGAATGAAGAATGCGAACTATGAACTTAGTTAGCTCAGTTTTGTTACTAGAACGAGGATAGACATTCGAAATGAATATCCTATGAAGGACTCTGTATCTGGGTAACAAATACTTTGAGGAAAACGCATTTTCAGAAGTATTCCATTCCGCATCTATATTGCATAAATCTCTAGTAAGCATATGTTTCTCAGTTTTAGATGGTTTTGCTACTAGAGTGCTAATGGGAATACCTTCATCATTGACAGGTAAATCCATTAAGCCAGAAATAAGATGACGATCCACTTCAATTGGACCTTCTCTGGTTGAGATAGTGAATGTCAGATTTTTAGTAGAAAAATTGGTAATACAAGCATACATAGCTTGCGCAATGGAGTGGTATGCCGGCCCACCCCAATGCAGTATGTTATCCTATCCTACAGACTGAAGGAGGGGAAGGATATCAAATGGAGTAAGATGATCAACATTAACAGGTCGTTCAACAATAACATTGTGCAACCTAATATCCCATACATATGAGGGATCATCTTTGGGTGATCGAAGGTGGCGCACTGTTATAAGAGTTGATCGAGAAGAAGAAGGACCACGAGATCCTTTCTTCTTGGTTCTACCTTCCATTTGTACCAAAGATAGCAAGGAACCAAGAGATTACAAAAGAAGTAGAGAGGGTTTTCACTAGATCAAATTTTTGAGAAGAAAAACTTAAAAACAACTATGAATTAAGAAAAAAACATCACCAATGATAAAAAGGGAGTGTAAGAACTTGAATCTACAAGGAAAACGAAAACAAAGCACTAACCTTGAATAAATAGGAGATGGGTTCGAGCGGTCGACCTAGGAGCCATTGGAGAAGAAGCCCAAAATGAGGAAAAAGTAAATTTTACCCCAAATAAAGCATCAAACCCACGCTACATGGCTGGTCAAGTACATGCTCGACTGGTCATGCCACGACTGGTCGAGTATGTACTCGACTGGTGGTGCACAGCCCAAAATATGCATTTTTCATAAAATTTAAAATTTTAAACATTTAAAATAGCAAATATATACGTTATGATACAGAAATGCATGAATAATCAATTCAAATTACATATACCAAGATCAAATTTCAATTTAGCAAACCTGCTTTTGTCAAGCGATTTTGTGAATATGTCAGCAAGTTGAGTCTCGGTAGGAATATAATCCAATGAAATTGTCTATCTTCCACTAATTCACGAATGTAGTTATATCTAATGTCAATATGCTTGGTTCGTGAATGCTGGATTGGATTTTTAGAGATATTAATTGTGCTTGGATTATCACAATATAAAACCATAGTATCTTGCACAATTCCGTAATCGCTGAATATTCTTTGCATCAAAACAAGCTGAGTACATGCATTACCTGCCGCAATATATTCAGCTTCAGCAGTTGAAAGCGATACGAAACTTTGTTTCTTACTTAGCCAAGAAACTAAATAGTTCCCTACATAGAAACAACCACCACTGGTTGATTTTCTATCATTAATGTTACCAGTCCAATCAGCATTTGTGTAACCAGCTAATTGCACACTAGTATCATGTGGATACCAGAGACCAAGATTTGTTGAACTAGCGACATATCACATAATCCGCTTAATAGAAATTAAATGTGACTCTTTAGGGTCATATTGATATCTAGCGCAAATTCTTACGCTAAATCCAATATCAAGTCGGCTCACAGTTAAATAAAGCAAACTACCTATCATACTGCGATACAATTTAGGATCCACACTCTTACCTGTAGAGTCCTTCAAGGGTTTTAAGGAAGTACTCATAGGAGTATCAAAATTTTTCCCATTCTCAAATCTGAACTTTTAAACTAAGTTCAGATCATATTTGGTTTGAGAGATAAAGAAACCATCAGGTTGCTGTTTTACTTGCAACCCAAGGAAATAATTCAATTCCCCAACCATGCTCATTTTGAACTTAGACTTCATAAGATCTACAAACTCAACAGTCATGTTAGCATAGGTGAAAGTGCCTTGGTTTGTCAATTAGCGTGAGTGTTGAGTCAGTCAGACTGCAGAGCCTCATAAGAAGATCAATTTAAGCGTCTGTCTCAACCGGATGTGTGCAAGCTCACTACAGGTAAATCTAGCCTCACATCCCTTGTCCTAAAACACCAGGTATATAAAACCCTTAAAACAAACTAGAACATCATAGGGTTTTTAAGTTAAGAAAACTTTTTTCAAAATAGGAAAATTCTCTAAGTTTTCTTGTTTTGTCGATTTTATCGATACACATCTCGATATGATCGACTTGCGCTATCGATGTCCTTGATACTTAAACGATATCATCAGAATGAGGATAAAAGTGTCCAACAACCACATATATATCTGGACGAATTTATCGATGTATCGATATACCTATCGATATCATCGATATTTGAATCTCGAGTCTATCGAAGGTGACTCGATAATATCGACAGGCAGATCTCCGGCGCCCCTATTTTTTCTTAAGAATATCATATGTGCATCGATATATCGAAGCCTCCTCGATACCATCGAAATTCAAATCTCGATGATATCGAAAGGCTCTCGATGATATCGATCATGGGCACCAAGTTCTTCCAGCAAAATATTTCAGGATTGTTTATCTATAATCGGGAGTCACTCGATAGAATCGATATTCAAATATCGATGATATCGATGCTATATCGATTGCATCAAACTGGGACAGAAACTGTCTAGCAAGCTTAATAGAAAATTCTTTAGATTTATCGATGCATCGACACAACTATCCATATCATCGACATTCAAATTCTGATGATCTCGAAGGTCCCTCGATCATTCTTGTAAACCCGAAATATTTCAAGTCAAGTCTCTCTCATTTTCAAATGTCGATGAATCGACACTAGTTTCGATAGAATCGGAGTTCGAAATTCGATGACATCGGAGTTCGAAATCCGATGACATTGACACCTATTTCGATTCCATCGACCAGCCGGCAAGAGGTTTCAAAGCGTATGACAATTGCGTTTGTGTCATCGAGCGGACCATCGATGCTATCGAGAGTATACGCTCAATGATATCAAACCTGCTCGATGATATCGAACTTTGTCATAAATGTGATCGTTTTATATCCGTTGGAACCTTTTGCCTATATATAGAGGACTTGTCTATTATTGCTGGTAGAGAAAGAAGAGAGTGCTTTTGTGTGTTTTACCTTAGATCATATACCCAAAGCCCTTTCTCTCAGAGAAGTTCATCCTCCAATCCACCCTCATCATTGATATTCAATAGAGTGGATTGGAGAATGAACTTCCGCATTCAAGGATCCTCCATCTACTACCTTAATGGCAAATCATTAAGCTGGGTTGCCTTGAATGCATAATCAGAACCACTCTATTTTCCTTATAGGAAAATATTTTATAGAGTAGGACTCCGTCTTAACCTTGACCCAACCCGAAGCCTCGTATTGGTACATAATCTGTGTTGCAGATCAAGGAAGTCGAAGATTCTTATCAATAAGGAGGAGATCTTCGTCAATGTGCTGAATATGACTCATCCACTTATTTGTAAGTTATTAGAGTCCAGAGGACACTTGTGATTATTCCCTTTTTAAGATTGGGTCATAGGTGTTTCTCACCCTTGCAAGCCCTTGTAGGAGGCCTCCGGCAAGAGTGTACATTGTGGGTACGTAGTGTTGACCCTTGCTCTGTGGAGAGCATAAACTTCCGGTTAAAGGTGAACCTGTCTAAAACCATGGGTTTGAGGTAAACCGCGTAAAACCTCCGTTAGGGTCTTATAGAAGATCCTTGGCCAGTATGCCTATAAGTGGGTGCGTTGTGTTGACCCTTGGTTGTGAGAGCATAAACAGTCAGTCCCAGTGTAAGTTGTAAAGGTTGAAGGTGAACATGATTTAAAACCTTAGGTTTGAGGTGAACCACTGTGAAACCTCCTTAGTGAAATCCGGCACACTCAAAGGTGAGTGCGTCTGCCGGGAGTGGAGTAGACTGATCGTCGAACCACTATAAAATGACTGTGTTTGCGATTGATAATTGTTCTTGATTATTTGTGTGATTTCATTAACTGCCTTCATATCTGCTCACACTTCACACACAGTCACATCCATCATAAACTATAACTGTCTCTTGTTCATCATTTAAATAGTTTTGTGATTGGATCCTCAATTTGGCTTGGAAGCCATTTGAGTTACTCTGATGATATCTTGATGTTTGTCATGCCTATTCATTCAGGATTACTGTAATAGGATTTTTAAACAACCATAAAAACTTTAAAAAGTCCTATTCACCCCCCTCTAGGACATATTGGTATATTCCTACTTCAACTAAAAGCGGTCTCCACCACTATTTCAATTGGTATCAGACTTGGTCTCTCTTTAAGGGCTTCACCGCCTAGAGAGTGATCTTGACTGAAGTTGGAATCTGATAAAAAAAGGTCCCAGAGGATATGACAGATCAGAACAATTGCCTTATAATCCATACTGCTCTGAAAGCTGGTAGTAGTTCAAAATGGTACCTTGATAGTGGATGCTCCAGACACATGACTGGTGATCAAACTCACTTTTGTGAGTATTCAAACTTTGATGGTGGTTCAGTCACGTTTGGAGATGATAGCTTAGCTAAAATAGTTGGACAAGGAACAATAGCTGTACCAGGTCTTCCAAAAAACAAACATGTTCTCTGTGTAGAAGGCCTGAACATAATCTTCTCAGTATCTCCCAAATCTGTGACAAGGAACATCTGGTCACCTCCTCAAAAGATGTATGTAGAATTTTAGATCACACAGAAAAATTCTCATAAAAGGTTTACGCACTAGTGATAACTGTTATATCATTGAAAGTACAAGTGAGAGTGTGCTATCCACAAAGTGTAATATGGCTGTAAAGAATGAATCCAAATTATGGCACCAAAGGCTGGGACATGTTCACTACCGAAATTTAGCAAAGCTCAGTTAAAAAAATATGGTTAGAGGACTTCCCAAGATTAGAAAAGAAGAAAATGTTGTTTGTGGAGATTGTCTGAAAGGAAAACAGATAAAATTCAGACACAAAAAGACAACCACCATAACAACAACAAAACCTTTGGATCTGCTACATATGGATCTAGTTGGTCCAACTATAGTGGAGAGTCATGACAAGAAACAATACTTCCTGGTGGTAGTAGACGACTACACCAGATTTACTTGGGTCGCATTTCTTCGAGAGATATCAGATGCTTTTGAGGAATTTGTGATTCTGGCAAAGCGACTCCAAAATGAAAAGGGATACAACATCAATCGCATCAGAAGTGATCATGGTAGGGAATTTGAAAATGAAAGTTTTAAAAAATATTACAATGAGAATGGAATTCGTCATGAATTCTCAACCCCAAAAACCCCACATCAAAATGGAGTTGTTGAAAGAAAAAATCGAGTATTGCAAGAATGGGGTCAGTTATGTTAAATGGGAAAGATATGGCAAAATGTTTCTGGTCAGAAGCTGTCAATACTGCCTGCTACATCATAAATAGAGTATATTTTAGAGTAGATTTGAATAAAACTCCATACGAACTATGGTATGGAAAATTGCCTAGTGTGAAATATTTTTGAGTCTTTGGTAATAAATGTTATATCTTGAGAGACGGAGATTACCTAGGAAAATTTGAGTCTAAAAGTGATGAAGGAATCGTTCTGGGGTATGCCATGAATAGCCGCACGTATAGAGTATACAATCTAAGAACCCTCACTATTCAGGAGTCAGTTAATGTGGTAATCGATGATCAACCTCATAAAGAAGATACCCCTGGGAATGAATTTGAAGATAATGTAGATTCATGCATACTAGATAAATTGAATGACAAATCTCCATTATCTAATGAACCCCAACCATCATCTAACATATCCATCATTATGGATCACCCTCGAGAACAAATTATTGGAGATCCTGATGATGGTGTAAGAACTCGACGACAGATAGAACATATCTATAGTCATTTTTGCTTTACCTCAAAGGTTGAACCCAAGAATATTGTAGAAGCTCTTCAAGATGAACACTGGATAAATGCTATGCAAGAAGAACTCCAATAATTTCAGAGAAATGAGGTATGGAAATTGGTTCCTAGACCACTCGATACAAGTGTCATTGGAACCAAATGGGTCTTCAAGAATAAGTCCGATGAGTCAGGTAATGTAATCAGAAACAAAGCAAGGCTAGTTGCTCAAGGGTACTCACAGATAGAAGGGATTGATTTTGATGAGACATTTGCCCCTGTCGCTCGTCTTGAGTCTATTAGAATTCTTATGTCCGTTGCATGCACACTAAAATTTAAACTATTCCAAATGGACGTTAAGAGTGCTTTTCTTAATAGGGATCTTGCGGAAGAAGTTTATGTAGAACAACTAAAAGGATTTTCAGATCTTAAGCACCCTCATCATTTTTACCGTCTGAACAAAGCTCAGTATGGTCTCAAACAAGCACCACGTGCTTGGTATGAACGATTAACAAAATTTCTGTTAAACCATGAATTCTGTAGAGGAAGTGCAGATAAGACTCTGTTTACCTAGAGAACAAAAAACTCATTGCTCATCGCACAAATTTATGTAGACGATATAGTCTTCGGTTCAACGTGTGAAGAAGTTGCTCTCAAATTTGCCAACCTCATGAAATCTGAATTTGAAATGAGTATGGTTGGTGAATTAAACTTCTTCCTAGGTTTATGGTCAAATAACTATATGATGGAATCTTCATCTATCAAACCAAGTATGCAAACGATTTGGTAAAAAGGTTTGGTCTTGAATCTGACCGCTCTTATCATACTCCCATGAGCACCACGCTCAAACTTTCCAAAGATGTAAATGGCAAGAGTGTGGATCAACATCTCTACCAGTGTATGATAGGCCGCCTACTATATCTCATTGCTAGCCGTCCTACTATATCCTTTAGCGTGGGGGTATATGCTTGATATCAGACAGATCCTAAGGAGTCTCACCTAACAGCCGTTTAGAGGATAATTAAATACATAGCAGGAACTACCTCCTTTGGACTGTGGTATCCATTTGAAACATCCACTATCATCGTTGGATACTCTAATGCTGACTGGGCAGGAAATTTGGATGATCGAAAATCAACAAGCGGAGGATGCTTTTATGTTGGAAACTGTCTAGTCTTCTGGCAGAGTAAGAAGCAAAACTCAATATCATTATCTACTGCCGAGGCTAAATACATTGTTGCTAGAAGTTGTTGTGCACAACTCCTTTGGACGAAACAGATGTTATTGGATTACAGGATTGAGCAACCCACGATGAGTCTCTTCTGTGATAATACAAGTGCAATCAACATTTCAAATAATCCTGTCCAACATTCTCGGACCAAGCACTTTGACATCCGTCATCACTTTATCCGAGAACTTGTTGATGACAAGATTATTACATTGGACTATGTTTCCACAGAAAAACAATTCGCAGATATCCTCACCAAACCTCTTGATACAAATAGGTTTAGTGACCTTCAAAAATCCATTGGAGTATGCACTCATTAGAAATATCCCAGTAAACATGAGCCACATAGGTAAATCCTCACTCTGGGACATTCTCGGTTAAGTGTCAGCCACAAGTCTAAATCTCTTGTATTAACCATGTCAGTTTTGAGATGCCAAATTATAACATTCTCAATGTTATCTGAACTTCGTCGATATCATCAAAATTTACAGTTCGATGATATCGATATTTAACGTCAATGAAATCGAAGAATCTCGTGTATACAAGCTAATAACCAACCGTCTTTCTCAACGGTTGAGCTGCATTAAATGAATAATTGTTTTTCCAACAACTGTCAGTACAATTCTTGATAAAAATCATGTCGATGCTATTGATAGATGATTAATATAATCGACAAAGCTGCTATATCAAGAGAAGATTGCTCTCGAATTCAAACGCATTTATTTCCTCTTCTTTGATTACTTCCCCTCTCTCTTACCAGTCCTTCACAGCTACACATCATGATCAAGGGGAAAGGTAAGTCATCTCTTCACTCCCTGCACTCAAAGAACATACACTCAGGATCCAGTAGGCATCTATCTATGGAAGGACATCCACTCCCCATTGTTGAACGTTTAGTGCTGAATAGTGTCATAGAGCCTTTTGGGGTGGACCTACTTTTGGAAGTAATAGGTTGGCAGAATATTTTAAATCTTGGGGGATCATATCAGCTGGGTGTAATTCGAGAATTGTTCAAACACTGTCTGTCATTAGTGTTGATCCCTCCAGCATTCAGGTTGAACTCACACATTACTCAAAGGTTATCACTCCAATCACCGTGGCTACCTTCTAGATCTTGATGTCACTAGAATCCCAGTGACCAACAGGAACCTCAATGATTTGGGAGTATGGGGTGAGGTCACTCGCACACTACGTCAAGGGACTACTATCTCTTGAAATGATGATAATTTACTTCATATTAATCATTTGGACCCACTTTTAAAATCCTCCATAACATTTTTGGGTCCAATATCTATCCATGTGATGTGAATAGTAATCATCTCTCTCCCTTTGTGCTGAATGTGTTGTATGATGTATTTCAAGAAGTTCAGGTATGCCTCCCAACGCTTCTTAAGCAGTTAATTCGTATCATCCAAGGGAACCATCAGAATACACTCGCCTTTCCTGTACTCGTCTGTAAACTAGCTCATCATGTTGGTCTCCCTGCCACATCTGATGCCGTTCATCCAGAAGCCTGGTTTGATAGTGATGTAGCCCAGGTGGCCCAGCAGTTATGTCTCCCTTCATCTCTCCCAGAGCATAGTGCTCCTCAGCGGTCGACTGCTCTACGTGCTCAACCTTCATGTCCTTGGGGGTCTAATAGAACGCCATTGCTAAGTCTGGAGTTGATCACAAATCAACAAGCTCATCACCTCGAACGACATCTACTAAATGGGATGGCTACTATAGAGGAGCGCCTTTACAACTGTGAGAGACAACTCACCATGATTGAAAAGAAAGTTAGCGCCCTTCAACAAACCAGCAAGCATGTGGTAGATTTGCTCACACATGGTGATCCTCGGGGACAGTAGGCGCTGACTGGGAAAGTTCTATGTTGCTACGATTTTTCACTTTTTTTTTTTGGTGCCCTTAGATAGGGGTTGTTTATTTTTGATTGGGATAATTGTAGGTGTTTTGGATATTTGAATATTTTTTTGTATATGGCTAAATGTAATTATCATCCTTACTGCCATAGTTCGGTTCTCAGATCCCCTAGTTTATCTGATATGCAATGCATGTGATGTCTCTTAATGATTATCCTATCTGCTATATCACTGCTCTATCTAATCTGCTATGCATACATACTTACTGTAAATGATATCTATTAATCAACTGTTTCACATTTTACATCTCTATCTGTTCTATTCATATTCCTTTGGATGTCGGTTCTCCCACGTTATTTTAGCTTCAGTCAATATCAATTGCTATATCTTTGTCAATGACTGAGAAAAAGGGAGAGAACAATACAAAAACATCGAACGGAACATTGTATATCTGCTTGAATGGTGTTGCAGGTGTTTGTTGAGGGTCAAATATTGCATATTAGACAACAGTTATTACATGGATTTACGAACATGACATTGCTTAATGAAATATTTTAATCGTGTTTTTGTTGCAGGATGTAATTAGGAGTGTTGACTAAAAAAGAGTATTGAAAGCATGGATTTGACGCTCTGAATTCACCAAGGCAATGGACGGATTCCAGGGGACCAAGATTGACGGATTTACATGCCAAAGATCCGAGAAAATCGAGGAACTGAAGCTCAAGTGACCTGAAAGTCGGGCAGAATGAAAGATCACAGGGTTTCCACTATCTGTCAGCTCGAAACTTCATTTATAGTCCTCAGGCTATAAACGGACTGTACATGTCAAATTTGAGCCCTCGGATCCCTGTAGAAGTGGCCCAACAGATAGATCAGCCCCTTAAATCCTTAAGTGGGGCCCACCTGATCTCTGGATACGCTTCAATTTTGGAATCAACGCCTTAAACGAGATGAAAAAAATGTATGGACGGTACAGATTTCTCATACACATCGCGAGTGGACCCCATTGGCAGTGCCAGTGCACAGGGCACAAGTGCACTCGATATTCACTAGATCGAGACAACTGGTCAGCGCCCGCTGACCCGATCCGTCTCACACATGGAGACAACGAACGAACGTTGCCGACCGTTTTTGTGTAGTGGGCCCCACTCGTCTCATATTTCAATGATCTGAACCGTTAATTCATCCCAGGAGGTATCCACGACCCTCTCCAAGGTGAGTTTTTGACCCATGAAAACGTATACACGTGTTAACTGCGATCACACGTAAGATGGACGGTAGAATGAAATATCTTGTGGGCCACACCGAAATCAACCCAGTCTCGCACTTCCCGGAAGGTTTTTCGTTGAGAATCTAATGGTCTACGTGGATTTCTCCATCATCGTCAATCTGGGGCCCACCGACCATAACAACGTGAAGCCGAAAGCTCTATTCGCAAACAGAGTCTGCGGACGAGTCTGGTGGGCCACCATCAAGGTCTGACATGGATGATCCGGACCGTTTATCTTTTCCGGAGCCTATATCAATACAAAACCACAAGTTTTGGAGAATTCATGCAAGATGCAGCGTGCACAGGCTCAATCACAAGGGAAACCGATTCCTTTTGAAACTGGAGGATCTTGGTTTTTCTGCGATCAGTGGGCCACTTTCTGGTACGATCAGGACCGTGAAAGTTTCTTCCAGGGGACAACCGACCAAGGCCAAGAAGCCTGACCGGTCGGATCATTAATCGAGTTCTCCGTTCGCCATGACAAAATTCTGTACGCAAGTCGGTTGCATTTCCCTCTGTCTGCGTAACTTGTTTCGCACGCCTATTCTTACACATTGCTTTGCGAAATAAGTGGGCTGCGTAAATACCAACCGATGGCTAGTCACACATCTATAAAAGGTGGAAAAAGAGAGATATAGGGATCCAGCAAGTGGTGGACGTGGAGTAGAGAGACGGAGTAATATTGATTTATTTTATTTTATTTTATTTTCTGTTTAGTTTTATTATTTGTTTTAAGATGTTTAGCCTCATTATGATCATGAGTAGCTAAACCTCTTAGCTAGGGCTAAGAGGTGAAGCTTGTAGCGTGATGAGAGACTTTTTGCTAGGCCTTTTGTTTAGATTAAACTGATGTTGATTTTGGTTTAATTAAGGGAATGTTTTTAGTTTTTAATGGTTTGTTGTGACTAAAATTACAATAGATCTGCGATGGCTTGGTTATTTCTTTCTTCTTTTTATGTGTATGATGTCAGGAAGCCCTGTTGTTCACCATCGTCTCCTGGGCATGGTTGGATGTCGGTACCCTTCCTAACCTTCATAATCATCTGATTGGTTGTCAATTTGTTTAATTCTGTTGTTTACTTTGTCTCTTGGGCATGGTTTGGTGATGGAATCTATTCTAATTCATATACCTTTCATCTCTTTGAAACTATGTCAAGTAAGTTCAGTTGAGTTTTGATGCAGGCATAAGATCTCCCTGATCTCTACAAGTGGATCCTTTGAATCCCTAGTTCCCTTTCTCTGAATTTTCTTAAGTTTTAGATTAATTATTCCACAATTGCTATTTGATTGAGAATTCATCTTAGTCTAGTTCTAGTTCTACTTCGTTTCAGATTACGTACAGGTATCAGTCGCTTGGGATTCGACCTCGGTCTTACTGAGTTTATTACTACATCACAACCTTGCACTTGGGGAGTGAACAAGTTTTTGGCGCCGTTGCCAAGGATTGACGGTTACGTTTTTCTGAGATTAACTAGATTTGGGATTAGTTTAAGATTAGAATTTTTAATTTACTAACTGTAGGTTTAGGTTTTTCTGATTTCTAGAAACTAACTTGTTTTCCTGTTTTGTAGGAACTTGACATAGACCCTCTAATTTGGATCTTAACATAGGAATTTCTAACTTGGTAACTTCCTTCTAACTTCTCCTCTACCTACTTTTCATACTGCTGTAGGACCTTTTCTTCTATTTTCTTAGGATTAGAATCAGAGTTGGGGACTCATCATGTATATGCACGAGTGGGAACGTCAGTATGCTGAGAAGAATAATCTATATTGGGATGATAATTATGATAGAAATCAACCTATGTCTCAGAATTTTCCTGAAACAATCATCGAGAACCGACCAGAATATAACGCTTCATCGGTTAGGAAATCCTTACGCGATCATATGCAGGAGAACAATTACACCCCACGGATTAACAAGACAGTACGTGAGTGTTGGGGTTATCATAACTATGTGAGTGAGAATTATTATCACTCATCCGAGAAAAAGAAAACAATGCGTGATTATATTATGAGTGATAATATATATTACCAACCATCAGATTCTCCCACACATGATCCGTACGACTCTTAATCAGTGGAACCATCAATGTCGGAAAGATGAACCAACAACATGTTATAGTGATAATTCTCTTGGATCCCCCACCTTTGAGATTCAACCAAAATCGATCCAAGAGAATTCATCTCAAAGTGACACAGACTCTGCTGCGGACATGAGAAAATTAATAGAAGAGCTTGAATCACGCCTTGATAGGTTAATTGAGGCTAATGCACCTCAGCCTCAACCGAATCCAACTCTCCATACACAACCTCATACATATGATCAATGGAACCATCAAAATTGGGAAGTTGAATCAATAATGCATTATGATAACGATTCTCTTGGGTCCTATACCAAAGAAATCCAACAAAGAACGATCCAAGAGAATTCACTTCAGAACTCCATACAAAATCTGGAGCTCATTCAACAAAACACGCTCCAACGATTTCAAGAACTTGTAAAAGATGTACAACAGTGGAGTTCACGTGATGTGACTATGGAAAATAGTACAATTGAGAATGAAGAGTTAGATTGTATTGATGAGCACATGGTTCAATTTCCCGATGAGTCGATCTCGATGACTATCCAAAGGAATGATCAAGAGACGTGGGTGTCTTTTAAATATAATGATAGTGACACACTTTACTCACATGATACACATGATTACATTGATGAGGTAGAGGTCAGTTTATTCGAACCTCAACTCAATCAAGGAATAGAATGTGAGGAATGTGATCCCATCCCAAGTGCACACTACACGGAACTTGACGATGATGAGTATTGGGATTCAATCTCAAGTGTAGCCCCTGCCAATGATCAAGAGGTTCAGGAAGTTGTCAACCATAATGATCTACTCCACCTGTCTGACATGACCGATTTGAATGTGGAGAATGAACCAATTTCAACTGACCCTTCCAACCCTTGTGATGCATGTTTAGACCACTCCCCTGAATTGAATGATGATATGATGCGGGAGATGGACGAGCCACTTAATATGACTCCTGAAATTGAAACCACCCAGTTGAGGTCACCATCTGAACTGTCAAATTTTTACGATTCAATGCCTCGATTGAGTAGTTTCAATGAACAGAGTGACCCTCAACAGTGTTAGGGGGAGCAGCTACACCAAGATAAGGGGAGTTTAAAGTCAGGGGAAGCAGATACTAGGTGGTGTACATGTTTGAACTAGAAATTGTAAAATTGTATAAAATGTATGTACACACAATTTAGGATGTGTTTGTCTAGATACTGTTCTAGGGTGTTTTGGTATTTTGTCACGTAATTGACAAAGGGGGAGATTGAAAGTGCCCTGGTTTGTCAATTAGCGTGAGTGTTGAGTCAGTCAGACGGTAGAGCCTCATAAGAAGATCAATTCAAGCGTCTGTCTAGGGTGTTTTGGTATTTTGTCACGTAATTAACAAAGGGGGAATTGAAAGTGCCCTGGTTTGTCAATTAGCGTGAGTGTTGAGTTAGTCAGACGGTAGAGCCTCATAAGAAGATCAATTCAAGCGTCTGTCTCAACCGAATGTGTGTGAGCTCACCACAGGTAAATCTAGCCTCACATCCCTTGTCTCAAAACACCAGGTATATAAAATCCTTAAAACAAACTAGAACATCATAGGGTTTTTAAGTTAAGAAAACTTTTTTCAAAATAGGAAAATTCTATAAGTTTTCTTGCTTTGTCGATTTTATCGATACACATCTCGATATGATCGACCTGCGCTGTCGATGTCCTCGATACTTAAACGATATCATCGGAATGAGGACAAAAGTGTCCAGAAACCACATATATATATCTAGACGGATTTATCGATGTATCGATACACCTATCGATATCATCAATATTTGAATCTCGAGTCTATCGAAGGTGACTCGATAATATCGACAGGCAGATCTCCGGCGCCCCTGTTTTTTCTTAAGAATATCATATATGCATCGATATATCGAAGCCTCCTCGATACCATCGAAATTCAAATCTCGATGATATCGGAAGGCTTTCGATGATATCGGTCATGAGCACCAAGTTCTTCTAGCAAAATATTTCAGGTTGTTATCTATGATCGAGGGTCACTCGATAGAATCGATATTCAAATATCGATGATATCGATGCTATATTGATTACATCGAATTGGGACAGAAACTGTCCAGCGAGCTTAATGAAAAATCTTTTGGATTTATCGATGCATTGACACAGCTATCGATATCATCGACATTCAAATTCTGATGATCTCGAAGGTCCCTCGATCATTCTTGTAAACCTGAAATATTTCAAGTCAAGTCTCTCTCATTTTCACATGTTGATGAATCAACACTAGTTTCGATAAAATTGGAGTTCGAAATCCGATGACATCGACACCTGTTTCGATTCCATCGACCAGCTGACAAGAGGTTTCAAAAGCATATGACATTTGAGTTTGTGTCATCGAGCGGACCATCGATGCTATTGAGAGTATACGCTCGATGATATCGAACCCGCTCGATGATATCGAACTCTGTTATAAATGTGACCGTTTTATATCCGTTGGAACCTTTTGCCTATATATAAAGGACTTGTTTACTATTGTTGGTAGAGAAAGAAGAGAGTGTTTTGTGTGTTTTACCTTAGATCATATACCCAAAGCCCTTTCTCTCAGGGAAGTTCATTCTCCAATCCACCCTCATCATTGATATTCAATAGAGTGGATTGGGGAATGAACTTCCACATTCAAGGAACCTCTAGCTACTACCTTAATGGCAAATCATTAAGCTGGGATGCCTTGAATGCATAATTGGAACAACTCTATCTTCCTTATAGGAAAACATTTTATAGAGTAGGACTCCATCTTAACCTTGACCCAACCCGAAGCCTTGTATTTGTACATCATCTGTGTTGCAGATCAAGGAAGCTGAAGATTCTTCATCGACAAGGAGGAGATCTTCGTCAACGTGCTAAATGGGACTCATCCACTTATTTGTAAGTTATTAAAGTCCAAAGGACACTTGTGATCATTCCTTTTTAGGATTGGGTCTTAGGTGTTTCTCACCCTTACAAGCCCTCGTAGGAGGCCTCCGGCGGGAGTGTACATGGTGGGTACTTAGTGTTGACCCTTGCTCTGTGGAGAGCATAAACTTTCGATTAAAGGTGAACCTGTCTAAAACCTTGGGTTTGAGGTAAACCGCGTAAAACCTCCGTTAGGGTCTTATGGAAGATCCTTGGCCAGTGTGCCTAAAAGTTGATGCGTTGTGTTGACCCTTGGTCGTGAGAGCATAAACAGTCAGCCTCAGTGTAGGTTGTAAAGGTTGAAGGTGAACCTGATTTAAAACCTTAGGTTTGAGGTGAACTGTTGTGAAACCTCCTTAGTGAAATCCGGCACACTTAAAGGTGAGTGCGTCTGCCGGGAGTGGAGTAGACTGATTGTCGAACCACTATAAAATGACTGTGTTTGAGATTGATAATTGTTCTTGATTATTTGTGTGATTTCATTAACTGCCTTCATATCTGCTCACACTTCACACACAGTCATATCTATCATAAATTATAACCTATCTCTTGTTTATCATTTAAATAGTTTTATGATTGGATCCTCAATTTGGTTTGGAAGCCATTTGAGTTACTCTGATGATATCTTGATGCTTGTCATGCCTATTCATTTAGGATTAGTGTAATAGGATTTTTAAACCAACATCAAAACTTTAAAAAGTCCTATTCACCCCCTCTAGGACATATTGGCATATTCCTACTTCAACTAAAAGCGGTCTCCACAGCTATTTCAACTGGTAGATCCATAAATAATATCATCCACATAAATTTGCACTATTAAAATGTGATCATTATGTTTCTTTACAAACAATGTCTTATCAACAATTCCCATTATAAAGTTATGACTTAGTAGAAACTTTGTCAACTTTTCATACCATGCCCTAGAAGCTTGTTTCAAACCATAGAGTGCCTTTTTGAGGTAGTAGACATGATTAGCATTCTTAGGGTCTTCAAAACCCGTTGGTTGTTTAACATAGACTTCTTCATGCAAATTGCCATTTAAAAATGCACTCTTTACATCCATTTGATATATTTTAAACTTTCTAAAGCAAGCAATGGATATAAATAGTTTGATTGATTCAAGACGAGTTATTGTGGCAAAGGTTTCATCATCATCGATGCCTTCAATTTGAGTGTACCCTTATACAACCAGCCTAGCCTTGTTTATAATAATATTACCAAGTTCGTCAAATTTATTTTTGAAAATTCATTTTGTTCCGATACTGTGTTTATCTTTCGGTCTAAGAACTAAGTACTAAACATCATTTCTAACAAATTGATTAAGCTCTTCTTGCATCGTAACAATCCAGTTTTTGTCAGAAAGGGCTTCTTTTACCTTAGCCAGTTCTATCTAAGATGTAAAGCACACATAATTACACATATCTTCTAGTTGTTTACAAGTACGCATACTAGTAAGAGGGTTTCCAAGAATCTGATTAGTTGGATGATCTTTAACTATCCTCAGTTCAGTGTTTTGTTGACTTGATGAAGAGTCTGGTTTATCAATTAGAAGAACTTCATCATTTTCTGAACTTGAGACAGGTGTATTCAAGTGATCGTCAATAACCACATTAATGGACTCTTAAATAAAACCAATCCTCTTATTAAGAACCCGATACGCTCGACTATTCAGAGCATACCATAAAAATATCCCTCCTTCACTTTTGGTGTGAAACTTACCCAGATTTTCTCCGTCACGTAAGATGTAGCACTTGCTACTAAAAACTCGAAAGTATTTGATAATAGGCTTCTTGTTAAACCATATTTCATAAGCTGTTTTACCATTTGATTTTCTAGTATAAACGCTGTTAATTATATAACAAGCAGTATTTATGGCTTCGGCCCAAAGATTTTTAAGGAGCTTCATACTATTTAACATTACATTTGTCATTTCTTGAAGCACTCTATTTTTTATTTATACTATACCATTTTGTTGTGGTGTTTTAGGTGCAGAGAATTTATGTGATATTGAGAATTTATGTGATATTCCCTAATTATTGCAAAATTTCTCAAAACTGTTATTCTCAAATTCTGATCCATGATCACTACGGATCTTACAGACTTGAGAACTTTTTTCTGTTTGAATACGTTTAAGGATCCTTTTTACTTCATCGAGAGTTTCTGATTTGTCCCTTAAGAAGACTACCCATGTATATCGGGTAAAGTCATCAACAATTTCCAGTATGTACTTTTTGCCACATCGACTCTACGTTCTGGTTGGTCTAATAAGGTCCATGTGGAGAAGTTCGAACGGTTTAGACGTGGTATTGGAGTTCATCTTTTTATGAGTACTCCTGGTTTGTTTGTCAATCTGACATTCGCCACATGTTATCTATTTTCTATATTTTGGGTAAGCCTCTTACCAACTCTCTTTTGCTTAATCTATACAAGTTGCGGTAGTGTACATGTTCAAGGCGTTTATGCCATAATTCAGTCTCATTGGTATGGACCATGTAACACGATAAGTTAGATGATCTGGAATCACTTGCAATGTAGTAGTTTTCAGAAGTTCTACGACCAGTTAATATTACAGAACCATTTTTATTTAGAATTTCACATCCTTGGTTAGTAAATTTTACACTATGATTATTATCGCATATTTGAGAGATGCTTAATAAGTTGTGTGTTAACCTTTCTACATATAAAACATTCTCAAATAAAGTGAGGTTAAAAAGTTGAACTGTACCTTGGCCAACAATTTTGCAGTTGCTACCATCACCGAATGTAATTGAACCATCAGTCATGTCTTTAAGATTGGTGAACAGACCTTTGTCACCTGTCATGTGTCTGGAGCAACCACTGTCTAGGTACCACTTTGAATGGCTTGTAGCTTTGAAAGCAGTGTGGGCAACCAAGCAAGTAACCTTAGGAACCCATTTCATTACAGTCTTGGGTTTAGGAGTATAGTTGGTCTTCTTATGTTTGTAGTTGTTATGAGACCAACCCAATGAGTTAGATTTTAAGAGCTCCTTAAGTAAATCAACAATTTTCTCAGCTAAAAGATTATGATTCTGATTTTTGTAGTTGATATGGTTGTTTTTAGGTTTTAAGGTTTGAAAAGTCTTAGCCTTTTTAGAATAGTTTTGATTCAGACTTTTCCCTTTTGAGTTTGAAGACTCCCCTTTCACAAATTTGGGTGGAGTATTCTTATGTTTAGGAGGAATACTTTTGTCGTAGCCCAATCCAGATCGATCGCCACATTTTCTGGATCCAGATGAGAGTTATTCTAACTTAGGATCGCCTCGGGCATACCTCCATGTGTCTTTTAAACTCAAAAGTGAAGAGACTTCAAGTTTTAGTTTTTCATTTTCAGATTTTAAGCTTTCAACTTGAGAGTTTTTAAAATCTAAGTTGCACTTAGTTTTTTTAAAACAATCTGAAATGTGAGATTTTTCTAAAATAAGATTGTCAAAATTTTCTTTAAATTTTGAAAACTTTTCTTTCTGAAGTTTTAGTTTCACCACAATTTTACAACTTTCCTTGTATAGGGCATTATAAGCATCTTGAAGATCTTCTTCATTTTCATGATCACTATTCAGATTTTCTTCACTTGAAGAATCATCATTATTTGAAAAAGTGAAGTTGGCTAGAGTCATAAGGGCTTTAACTTCATTACCTGACTCGGTTTCAGAATCTTCTGACTCAGAAGAGGCTTCAGAGCAGGAAGATTCATCCCAAGTAGCAAACGTACCTTTCTTTTTCGATTTGTCCTTTTTAGGACACTTGTTTGCTAGATGACCATATTCATGGTAGTTGTAACATTGACTATCTTTTAAAGATTTCCAAGTTTTAGATTTAGATATTTTCTTTTCATTAGGTTTTTGAAAATCAACCCTCTTTTTTTACTTTTGAAAATCTTATAAAACTTTTTAGCTAAAATGGCCATATCATCTTCAGAATTTTCTAAATTAGAATTACTACTATTTTCTTGAGAAAAATATTTAGAAGATTTAAGGGTGATTGATTTACCTTTAGGAGCTTTAAAAGTTAACTCATAAATTTGTAATGAGCCAACTAATTCTTCTACCCTCATATTATCCGTATCACGAAGTTCCTGGATCGCAATCACCTTTGAATTGAACCGTTCAGGTAGTGAGCGTAGTATCTTTGCACAGACTTTACTTTTTGGGATTTTATCACCGAGACCCTACATAGATTTGACAATGTCATTCAATTTAGTATAAAAGTCCATGAAAGTTTCACTTTCCTCCATACGTATTTCCTCAAATTTGGTTGTGAGAATTTGGACTTTAGATTTCTTGACAATTGTTGTTCCCTCGTATGTCATTTTTAAAATATCCTAGGCTTGCTTTGCAGTATTACAGATATAATTCTTTTGAATTCATCCGGTGATAGTGCGCAAGTGATTGCATTTAGTGCTTTTGCATTGGCACTACTCTCACTTTTCTGAAGAGTAGTCCAAGAAAAATAAAGTGTGACTTTCATAGTTTTGGATCCATCGGTACCAGTCACTTCAGTGGTAGGAGGGGTCCAATTAGACACCTTGGCTTGCCACACGCTATCATCCATGGATTTTAAGAAAATTCTCATCCTGGCTTTCTAATAGGCATAATTGGGGCCATCAAATGGTGGAGGCCTAGTGACTGAAAGGCTATCCAAATTCGACATCTTACAAAGCTCAGATCGATTAGCTCAGGAAATTAATCCAAAAGAAATAATAATTAAAATGAGCTATTAGGCTCTAATACCACTTGAAAAGGCCAAGCAAAGAGTCCTAAAGCAGAGAGGGGGGGGGGGGGGGGGGGGGGGGGGGGTGGGGGGGATGAATAGGACTATGCTAAATTTTAAAAAAATAAACCACGGAATTAAACAAATATTAATAAAGATAGCAGTTAATCAATCCACAATGTGGAAATGTAAAACAACCTCAAAAATCTAGTATTGAGAGGTTGATACAAACTTAGTTCTAAGGATAACCTGACACCAAAAACCAATAGTTTATGACAGGACAACCTTACTAGAACATGGGTGAGTATCAAAAACTCAAATTGAAGAGCACAAAAGAAATAAATAGCAACGAAAATAACTAAGCTATTACAACATTCCCACACTTGCATAAAAGAAATTACAACATTCTCCACAAATGCAAAAAGAAAAATTTCAACATCCACAAAATGAAATATTCAATCAATCAGCACAAGACCAGAAATTATAGTGGTTCACTTGTGTGTACACCAACTGTTTAGAAAAATAGCCACACAACTACTCCACTCTTAATATCCTCACACAGTGGATATTAGCGTTCACTATGAAAATAGGTTTTTTAAGGTTCACCTAAAACCCTCACAATTGTTTCTTTCAAGTGGGCTTACACAATTTAAAAACTCCATACTCTGAGTTCTGAATCACCTTAGACAAACCAAAAGAAAGAGATTTTTCTGGCACAATCTCAATGAAACCAAAATAAAGAATTTACAAAACTGTAAAATAGTTATCTGGATATTCTCCTTTTGATGCAGTCCGGAAGAACTAATTCGGAGTATAAGATCAACGTAGATGTTCAATGTTCACACTCACTTATAAAGGGTTCTAAATTCTAAATTGATTTTAAATTAAATCACCTTGGGCTAGCTTGATTTGATTTCAATTCCAATAAATGGGAATACTTCAATCCCTCTTTCAAAT
The DNA here is from genome assembly GCA_021015155.1 of Magnolia officinalis. Lineage (NCBI taxonomy): Eukaryota > Viridiplantae > Streptophyta > Magnoliopsida > Magnoliales > Magnoliaceae > Magnolia > Magnolia officinalis. The sequence goes on from JAJHSJ010000010.1 coordinate 53,670,862, forward strand.
AAAATTGGAGTGAAAAATACAAAATCAAATGCAAAAAGCTAATTAAAGAGAATATGAAATAAGAACTAGATAGCTTAAGAATAGCACTAACTTATCTCTCAGAGCAATGTATTGATTTTACTTGAAATGGATACCAAACTCTGAAATTCGTGTTTTATTTATAAGTGCAGAAATCGCATCTTCGACTGGTCCTGAGGTCGGCACGACTGGTCGTAGGACTGACAGAATTTTGAAATTTTAAGCGCGATAAGATCAGACCGTTCTACGACTGGTCGAAGGACCTACTCGACCGGTCGAGTGGCCTCCACAACTAGTCGAGTTCTGTCCACGACTGGTCGTGTAAAACTCAATTTAGTTGCTGGACTTTGAGATGAGCCTACAGGACTGGTCGAGAACAGGTCGAGTACTGTTCACAGGACCGGTCGAGCAGTCTCCAGGACTGGTCGAGGTTCTAACAAAAAATCCTAAAAATTATAAACAAACTTAAGACTGGTCGAGCATTTCTTGGACTGGTCGAGCCAGTGTTAGGACTAGTCGAACATAGCCTAAGGCTAGTCGAAAAACACTTTATGCACTTATAAAGTGACCCAATTGAATTATGTATTCAAAATGACCTACCCTATGGTCAATCTACGGTCATTCATACCTTATACATGATGTATGAACGTTTAATCTTCTTTTGCTTCAGTTGATAGTCGTTCTTTGCAGTTCACGAATCTTGAGATCCTGACATATGATGAAGCTTGAACTTGAGACTTTTGAAGCTTGAATATGACTAACATTGAAGCTTGAGCTTGAGGTTCAAAGTAAAGAACTTTGTCTCGACTTGGACGAAGCTTTGAATACTTGAACTATTGAAGCTTGAAAGATTGAATTCTCACTTGGTGTTGTACTTAACATGAACATGTAATCTTGCACTTGAAGTTCTTGAGGTAAATGCCTTTGTTCTTGTACATGAGAAGCACAGTCTTGAATATATAGATGCGCTACACAAGACACAGATTCCAAGAGGTTTTGGCACTACAAAATTTGATAATCATAGGAGCTAGGAAACATAACACTTACAATGGCATGGATAGACCACATACATTCAAGGTGGCCCAATCGAGTACTCAATCTGATTTCCTCTCTCGAGCACAACTTACGTTTGGGAGGAAAAATGGGTGTGGATTGTTACTTACAAGTTGAGTATCCTGACTCGCTACTCAACTTGAGCGAAAGGTTGAGCATCCAAACTCGCCACTCAACCTGTCCGTATCTAATCAGGAAAGAATTGGCTACCTCCCTTCCACCATTCCCGAGGCTGGTGGTCGGTGCTATGCGGACCACACCATGTCATCCATTCCTTTCATACATTTAGCCTTATCCTTTTAGGGCTTTATACCAAAAATGAGAGGGATATAAATCTCAGGTTGACCACACCACATGAGAACAATATTGATTGGATATCAACCATTAAAATCCTCCTAAGGCCCACTGTACTGTTTATTTGACATCCAATCTATTGATTAGGTCGTATAGAACCGGATAAAGGCAAAACACAAATAATCTGAGAAAAAGGATGGATGGCTTGGATAAACAGATACATCACAGTGGGCTGACCCACAGAACTGCACGTTCCGAGCTAGAGTTGGGCCGGGGCAGGACGAAATCCTCCATCCAGGACGGAAGCGGATTGGCTGGTGAACCTCACACCAGCTACATGGTTCACCAGCTACATGGCGGCCACGGATTAGATACATCCTTAGAATTGACGTCACCAAGCTTTGTGGACCCCACCATGATGCATGTGTTATATCCATACCGTCCATCCATTTGGAGAGATAGTTTTATGGCATGATAAGAAATAATGAGATATATCTAAAGTTCAAGTGGACCCCATCATAGAAAACAGTGGGGACAGTGACATCCACCGTTTAAAACTTCTTAAGGGCCACAGAAGCTTTCGATCAAGCTTATATTTTTGTTTTCACTTCATCTATCTCTATGTTAACTTATCAATAGGTTGGATCTAAAAAATAAATCATGGTGGGCCCTGTAAATATTTCAACGGTGGGTGGTGGGTGGACTGATCCCACGGTTTTCTGTGGTGTGGTCCATATGACCTTTGGATATGATTCATTTTTTAGATAATGCTCTAAAATGATCTCTAAAAATATATGAATGGTGTAGATATAATAAATAAATTACTGTGGGGCCATGTAACTTTGATCTACTTTGAACCGGTCGTACAACTCGGAGCTCAAGGAGCGTCAGTGCACGACACATACCTACAACAGTAGGGATGCCGGGGACGCAGAATTCCTGCGAAAGTCTTTCGCAACGTTCCTGCACTGGGAACCCAGGTGGGGCCCACCGTGATGTTTATGAGAAATCCACTCCATCCATCCGTTTTGTGAGCTCATTTTAGTATGCCATAACAAAACTGAGAAGGATCCACAACTTAAGTGGGCCGTCGTAAAGGAAAAGGTAGTTAGGGAAATTCCTACCGTTGAAACCTCCCTGGAGTTGACAGAAATGTTAACATGCCATCCATACCGTTCACAAAGTCATTCCTACTAGGATGAACTGTAAACACAAAAATAAACATGATTCAAGACTTCTGTGGCCTCACGAATATTTCAACTGTGGGCGTTCAATTCTCATGTTTTCGGCCCACTTGAGCATTCGGTCTGGTTCATTTTTGCCCTAATGTCCTAAAATGAACTCATAAAATTGGATGGACAGAGTGGATTTCTCACAAACATCACAGTGGGCCCCACTTGAGTTCCCAGCGCAGGAACTTCCTCCGAAATCCCTGTCCGACGCCGGGTTGGAAGTGGATTGCGTACTGAGTAACTCAGTACCATAAGCGTACTGAGTAAATTCTATCAGGTCCACTGTGATTTATATATTTTATCCACTCCATCCATCGATTTTAAAAGATAATTTTAGGGCTAAAGCATAAAAATGAAGTATATAAAAACCTCAAGTGGACCATACCACAGGAAACAGTGTGAATTGAACATCTACCTTTGAAAATTTCTCGGGGGCTACAAAAGTGTTGGATCAAGCTTATATATATATATATATATATATATATATATATATATATATATATATATATATATATATATATATATATATATTCACTTCATCCATGTCCTTGTGATCATATTAAGAGGATTGATGAGAAATAAATATCACTGTAGGCCCCAAAAAGTTTTCAACGGTGGAAATCATTATTCCAACTATTTCCTATGGTAAGGTCCACTTGATCTTTGGGTATGATTGAATTTTGGGTTCAACGGCTAAAATAAGATGGAAAAACAAATGGACAGCATGGATAGACCACATACATTCACGGTGGTACACTAGACAATCCGCTTCCGCTTTCGACGCAGATTAGAAGTTACTCGACTTATGTGTAGCTGTAGGAGTCTTCAAGGAGTCCAGATTCCCGAGATCTTAGGAAGGCTATTTTAGTAAGTCACATTACTCGACTTACGCATCCCAATATATGTAGAGATGAACGGTATCATTGGGCCCATTGTGATGTATATATTTTTATCCATGTTGTCCATTCATTTTGAAAGATCATTTTAAGGAATGAGCCAAAAATGAGGCATATCAAAGGCTCATGTGGACCACATCATAAAAAGCGGTGATATTGAAAACCTACCATTGAAAACTTTTGGGGCATAAATTTTTTAGATGTAACGCCTTTTTTGGTCCATGACATTAAATAAAATCTTAAATCCAATGGATGGATTGGATTCGACACATAAATCACGACAGGACCCACGATCCTTATAACATGACAACATCGAACCTTACTACTTATAACCACGAACCGCACACCGCATACGTAACAATAACTACGATCCATATAACATAACAACCACGACCTATATCAACCACGACCCATATAACGTGACAACCATGACCCATATAACATGATAAGTACGACCCAGATGACAACCACGACCATATAACATGACAACCACGACCTATATCAACCACGACCCACATAACATGACAACCACGACCCATATAACATAATAACTACGACCCGTGACAACCGCGACCCAAATGACAACCATGACCCATATAACTACGACCCATATAACATGACAACCGCGACCTTAATCAACCACGACCCACATAACATGACAACCACGACTTATATAACATGATAACTACGACCCGTAACAACCACGACCTATAAAACATGGCAACCACGACCCATATAACATGACAACCATGACCCATGACAATCACGACCCATATAACATGACAACCACGACCTATATAACATGACAACCACGATCCATGACAACCACGACCCATGATAATCACGACCCATATAACATGACAACCACGACCTATATAACATGACAACCACGATCCATGACAACCACGACCCATATAACTTCACAACCCCGACCCATACCCTTGCTACATGACAATAATGATCCATTCGAATGGTCGTGGTTTACATGCACAATGGATCGTGATTTCATCCACAAAGGGTCGATATTTGACCCTACCCCTAAAATGACACAACAAAAAGGATGGGCGGCATGGATTATTCACATACATCAATGTGGGCCCATTTGGGTCGTGGTTTGCATGGGTCGTAGTTACCATGTTATATGGGTCGTGGTTGTCATGTTGCATGGTTCGTGGTTTGCAATATGTTCACTTCCTTTTCTACCAAACCATTGGTACCATAGCTTAAGGCCCACAATGGGGTGATCCGATCCATCCACATTGTCAGCTAGCTAGCTGTGGGCCCAAAAAGTCTTGACTTGGGCAATATCCACTTCTAACAAGCATCACAGTGAGCATAAAAAGTTTCTATAGTCGCCATTATTTTCTATTTTGTGGCCCACACGAGCACCAGATCAGGCTGATATTTGGGCCCTACCCCTAAAATGACACGACAAAAAGGATGGGCGGCATAAATTATACACATACATAAATGTAGGCCCATATGGGTCGTTGTTTGCATGGGTCATAGTTGTCATATTATATGGGTTGTGGTTGTCATGTTGTATGGATCGTGGTATCTACGTGTTCACTTCCTTTTCTACCAAACCATTGATACCATAGCTTAAGGGCTACAATGGGGTGATCCGATCCATCCACCTTGTCAGCTAGCTTATCGTGGGGCCAAAAAGTCTTGACATGGGCAATGTACACTTTTAGCAAACATCACAGTGAGCCTAGAAAGTTTCGACAGTCACCATTATTTTTTATTATGTGAGCCACGCGAGCACTGGATTGAACTGATATTTGGGCCCTAGCCCTAAAATGACATGGCAAGAAGGATGGGCGACATGGATGAAACACATACACGGTGGTGGGGTCCACAGACCACCGAGTACCCGCCATTAGCTAGTGGTAGGGGGAGTAGCCAATTCGTCACTTTCTTGAGTTTTGAAAAAGAAGATAACTTCTTATTCAGTCTAGGACTGTACTACTTCTGAACCAAAGACAGAGCATTTTGGGCCAAGTAATTTTTGGAAGCCTGTCAGAAGGCCACTTTTAGGATATATGGAATGTGGTAGCTTTCTAGGTAATTTGCCCAAACTTTGAGGTGAGTATGGTCAATTTCCCAAAAAAAAAAAAATATGATCTGACAATCCAAATGTAAGACTGGCCATACATCTACACTAGGGCACCCCAAAGAATCTCATGGATTCTTTAAGTAGTAATTTTAAGATGATACAACTATTAACCTCCAATCCAATTATTTATAACTAACTGGTTAAGAATAACCAATTGAGATTGATTTTTTATGGGCCTAAACTACAAGATTAGGTGGGCCATTAAAGGCCATAGCCTATAATCAACCTACAGCTACAACTCAACCAACCTTACACTTGTGTGAAACACCGCATGTGCACGAGTATACCATCAAACTAAAAAACTAAACCTCCCTCCACTTGCTAATAGAGTTCAAGGGAGAAGTTTTCTCTCCGTTTTTTTCCACGAATTAGAAAGCCTACCTGGGCAATCCATGTGGATCATCTAAGAATGATATGAACAATCCATAAGAATGATCCCAACCATCTGATTCCTTAAAGATCGTCAATGCTAAAAAATAGAAAAGATATTTGCGAAGAATCTATAGTCTAAAAAACTTACATAACAAGAAGTTCTTCAAGTGAAATCTAGACCTTTCAATCACTACAAGAAGAAGGACCTTTAAAAACCCCAAAAAGTGCCGGCGTAGCTTTCCTGGCGCTAGGTAAGCAATGGTAAATGGGGATGTCGGTAAAATCCTCACCGCGTTAGCACACGAGTGCCAGTAATTGTATAGTGGTATTTCTGACAAAAGCGCCAGCCAAAGCGCCGCCATAAATCTACACAAGCGCCGCTGAATATACTGTTTCTAAACACGTTTTTCACGGAAAAGCACCGATAAAAGTCTACACAAGCGCCGGTAAAGTCTTTGTATAGATTTGAAAGGCCCCAGTAGGCCAATAATATTTTTTATTATATATAATTTAATTGAAACTTGCATTTTTTTTTAATATTTGAAATATAAAAAATGATGCAATACAATTAAAACTGAATATGAAACAAAATTTATATTACTTCATAATAATAAAAAATATAATATTTATTACAATAAATAAAAAATGGTCTCGAATAAATAAATAAATAAATAAAAACAAATCCTCTATATGGTCTACTCGTAGCATAAGTGGCATTAAAAGGCTAAAGTGCTTGTAGGCCTAAATTCAAGCACAATTGATTAAAATCCTGCACACAAGAAAAAAAAAAAAAATAGTCAAAAAGTAGCATTCAACAAATTGATGCATGAAAAATAATCAATCCTTTGATCCTATCCTTAAAAAGTCAAAAACTATCAAGGCAACAAATGATCAAGTTGTGTTGTAGAAGAGACCACATATCATTTATTCCTCAGCCCATTGGATTGATTTAGCATTCTTTCATTGATATGCTTTAGGTGAAATGGATGAAACAGGATGGTATCTAAGATGTGTTGAGAATCTAAGCAAGAATTTTCTACATAATGATCACAATAATAGTAGTAAAGGAACAAATTTAGAAACGTGAGAATCTATTATCATCTACAACAACTCTCAATTTAATTACACTCTAATATTAAAAAAAGAAAAAAAAAATCAAAGAATAAGGCAACTTAAGTAAGGAAAGACAATTGATCCAGAATAAGGCGACTTAAGTAAAGCATTCATGAAATATGACAACCGGAGTATTTAATCACAAAAGTAGCAAGTAATGGTGAAATTTTAGCAATTAAACTAAAATTCCAGTAAGTTTATTCAATTTCTATGATCAACATTCTAGCAAATACTTGTGTTTGTTTTTCTGTAGTTTTTGTTTCTTTGTTTTGTTTTTTTGGCCTTTGGCCTTAACAAGATCATCATCTTTCCAAATAAAAATAAAAATAAAAAATCTAGCAATCTGATAACAATTCCCAGCATTCGAATGTAAATTCCAGCATGTGTAAACTTTCTTCCAGTTACTGCCAATCAGTGTTGAGCAAGTAGAAATTCCAAGCAATCAATGAACTGTCAACATGACAGACTTACATGCAGATATACTAAAAAGAAGAGAAGCCTTCAACTTGTATAAAAAAAGGGTATGAAATACCTAAAGAGACTGTCCACACATCACATGAACATACCTAAAGCACACACCTTCTGGTCACCAAAGCCATTGATTTGGTGGGCCTCATCATGGAATGAGCCATGAGATAGTTACAACCAATGGTTCATATTTAATGGAGACCTTGAACAGTTGTCATTATTCAATAGAGGAGGTGACAAGATTACATTCAAGAAAGTTGTGTTTTATAACGCAGACAACTCACATGCAATGATTCTCTTCTTGTAATTGAACTACCCACCCCTTTTGCTATCATCGAACATGTGCGTGAATGTGGTAACATGTAAACAGGGCCTGCAATAAAGAAACAACATCCATCATTACATGGCCATACTGCACTTGGGTTGTAATTCTGACAAGGTCATAAAACTGGGAACTATCAATGCCTGAACTACCGAGAGGGATAACCAATTTATATCTTATTAACCAGAACCATAGTAAAGTCACAAACCCAACCAAAACTGCCTGAACAACTGAGAGTGATAGCCGATTTATATCTTATTAATCAGAACTAAAGTTACAAGTCACAAACTCAACCAAGACTTTGAAATATTCACAATTATTCTTGTATATAAATAATTTCGAATGCGAAATAGTTCGAACCCTTGTCATGGTTTTTTACCTGAACTAAATCAAACCCAACATCCAAAACAAACACCCAAGTTCCAACATCATTCTCATTACAGGGTGCATCCAAACACGCCTCAAATAAGAGAAAATAAAATTGCAGTTGATTACTATAAAGCCTTGAAATTCCATCCAAATAAATCAAATGAAAAACAGAATTCAAAAATAAAAACACCAGCATTTCTAATAATTTTCTTTTGCAATCCAAAGAAAATATGAAGGGATAGTGGAGAACTTATAAAATTGAATTGCAAAGATGTGAAGGTATGTAGAAAACTCTAAGAGTACATTTGGAGCACTTATTAATGAACTGAAATTAACTCGTTGGCATTCATATCAAATTTAAGTTAGCATAATCAAATGAAATAACCACAAGGAATACTTCCTAGTTTCTAACACAAATTATAAAATCAATAAACAGTGTCAATTTTGATTTTACATTCAAACTCACACGTAAATCGTTTTTCCTCTAGCGGACAATTCTGCTCTTGCTATTTCTATAGCTGGCATTCTTTCTGTTTGAAACATTCTTTCTTCAGATTGCATTATGTGCACCAATGAATTGTATTTTTCGGAAGTTTTGTGGCTGTAAATAAAAAGTGCAATGTGATTAGCTGACCTCTTGACATGCCTCCGTGGCTTGCAGAATCTGGCAGATTATCAATTCTACCATACGTAGAGCCATTAGCATTGGCATTTTTGCCCCCTCCCTCCCTTCCTACCAATCTCTATCTTTGAGTATGTGAATCTTTTTTTTTTATCATCTAACTCAATAGATTTCTCTTGCTTTCTCTTTGGCGAACAATAAGGAGAAGAAGAAAGAGGAAGAACATTGGTGTTTCTTATTATTTATTAGTATTTTTCTTCAGTGTCTCCCTCTTCTATATACACAGGAAATGCATAGCACTGCACAATCTCTGACATTATAAGAAAGCATAATTTTCCAACACACAAGATATCTGAAGATTGAGATTTATCAACAAACTTGAATGATGACAGGATAAAATTTCTTGCTGCACACAAATATAAGTACAAGCATTTTACCTCAACAGTTTTAAGGTTAATCCGGATAAGCTCCTTACGACTCTCAAAGTTTGGAAGAGGTATATACATTCGCTTTTCCAACCTTCTTCTGCATTATATCAGACAAAAACCCATATTGAGCCAAGCATATTATAGTGAAGATGACCCAGTTCAAAGAGATAAAATTAACTGTTTTCCTGTAAAAATAAAAACAAAAACAAACGGCGAAAAAATATTCTAATACTTGGATGAGAAAGGGAGTCATTCGATACATTGGCAATGTGATGGTTGATTCTCAAGCTCTTTGAAATTGTACACCTAGCATTCATTAATTTAATCAAACCATCCAAGTAGTATGACCCATATTGTTTAAGTTAGTTTCCAAAGTTCAAATTGATCTACTGTTTCTAATCTCTGATTAGTAAGTATTTGTTCGTTGAATTTGGATTATTGACTTTCTTCATTTTGTCATTCATTAAATATGCACCAATCAACCAGATAGGATATTGAATCAATATAATTTTTGTTTACGATCTCTCTAACTGAGATCTCACAATTTGTATGGTTTATCTTGAGTTCATGATATTCGAACTGCACAATTTATTAGTCTTGTGCATTGACCATGTTATTCTCGTTCTAGAAGTTGGGAGAGCATCATTCACATATATAGTATGAATGTGTTACACAGTGGGGAAATGCTATTATCCAAGATTGCTAAAGAGAATAGAAGACTTGCATGCATGGACATGCATGAACACACGTATAAAGTATGAATGTGTAACACAGTGGGTAAAAAAAAAAAAAACACTTTTAGGTGCCTACCCCTGAGCATTGCAAAGAGAGTCAATCTCATCGATAAAAATTGTACTTGGAGCATAAGCTCTTGTAAGGTCAAACAAGCATCGAACCATGCGCTCAATCTCCCCATGCCATTTTGAAGCTAGGGTAGCCGATGAAAAATTGAAAAATGTTGTTCCACATTCTGTAGCAACTGCTTTAGCTAGAAGTGTCTTTCCAGTACCAGGAGGGCCAAACATAAGAACTCCTTTCCATGGTCGACGAATACCCTATCAAAATGTAGGAGCAAAAAATGTTAGCCTGCCTATTAGATGTTTGCATGATGAAAAAAGACTCTGGATACTTAAAACTAACCTTGGTTGAATTACCCTATCACCATGATCTCAGCTATAAGTCTAACAATTTTCATGATCAAGAACATTTTGGAAGCTTTCATTATCTTCCTTACTATTCTAGGAATTTAGGTATCATAATGATCTCACCGAATTCTCTGAATTTGATTCAAGGGGAAAAAAGGGGGAAAAAAGTCTGCAACTCCCTGGGGCAAAAGTTGAAAACTTTAGGACCTAAAACCATGAAGAATGAAATTAAACTTTTTAAAACTCTTGTAGCTCATAAAACTAAATGGAAGAAAAAAAGAACATATTATGTAAATTTGACTTGTGGATGAATCTTATGTATATCAGAATGCAGCAACTTGTGGCTCAAAGCAATCATTCTGCAATAGTATACAATATTTCAACAATGCATTAATATGAATATGAACCATCCCTTTCTTTAAGGTGTCAGAGTATGCTAAAAAGAAAAAGTGGATATCTTCATCAGCATGCCCCCTCAATTATGACTGTAATCCTATAACCCTTATAAAAAAAAAAAAAAAACAAGTGCTCCTATAACCGACCCCAAATAGTTGGGACAAGGCCACAATGATGATGGTAGCAGTGGTGGTGATGAAGATGATGATCAACTGCTCCTGCATTTCATCATATTAAACTGGGCAGGATAAAAGCTGATTACTGTTTGCTTTGGGGAAAAAATGGTATCAGAAATCCTCTACCACCTTGCACAATATTCATGCTCAATTGATGAATGATTATCTTGTGTTTCACAAAACAATAAGAAATAAATAGAACTCCCTGAGTATATGATTGGCAGATGATGATGGTAGCAGTGGTGGTGGTGAAGATGATGATCAACTGCTCCTGCATTTCATCACATTATAGTGGGCAGGATAAAAGCAGATTACTGTTTGCTATGGAAAAAATGGTGCCAGAAATCCACTGCCACCTTCCACAAGATTCGTGCTCAACTAATGAAAAGATTATCTTGTGTTTTCCTCAACAATAACAAATAAATAGAACTCCTTGAGTATATGATTAGCAGGTGAAATTAAATGTATCATTAATGGTTTGCATTCAGGAGTAATGGAACTGTGACTACCTGAAAATACTCAGGCATCCACAAAGGAAGGACCACAGCTTCCTCCAAAAGTCTTTTAGCTTCCAAAAGTCCTGCAACATCATCCCATCTTACACCAGGGCTGGTCTCCAAGACATCCCTTTCAAGTATTGCAGCCAAGTCCAGATCAGGTCCTTCATACTGTCCCTTGACTTTCCTTCGTCTGCATCACCATTCTGCCAACATCACATGTAAAACACAACCATGATATGTAAAGGTCAAATATTACCGAACATCTAGCAGACATGAAAACAGTATGAATAACCAAAGTCATAATGTGGAAATATAGGTTTTTCAGGAATATGGCATAACTAATGTGGATGGAGCACATATAACAAAAACAGAAATAAATTTTATTACATCCAATAGAAAAAATTGTGATCTGCAAAACACTCCTTGATAGAAAGGATTCTAACTTTTGCTCTATTAAGATAGCCACACTGTAGCTAATGTCAAACACATCTTGAGCCAAAGAGACCAGCTATATTCCTCATCCTTAGAGAGAGAACAATGGCTAAGTTGCCCTCAAAACAGTGCATATGTTTCCACAAATATAAAAGCATAATGATTCTACCATCAGATTAATGGTTGCAACCACAATATCCAACATATCAGTGAAGCTATTGTAAGAGCAAGACTTGCCACTAAGAAAAGTGATCACAAGAGAAGAATGTGTAAATCACACTTAAATGTGTTCATCATATACGAAATTTAATTATTTTATTGCAAATGATTTCCAGCAACTAGCATCAACCAGTGGCTCGGACAAAAACTGTCAAGGTTAATCATGGGCAAGAAACTGAAAAAAAACTAAAGAGATGCATCATGCTATATAATGCCCTACTGTTTTGTTGCTAGGGAATTCATTCCATGGTTTATGTTTCATGGAGAATGTTAGAGTTGGTATAGTATTTCTCTGGGAATGACTTTTTTTTTTAGTTGATACACAGTCTTTTCTGAGGAAACTGGCAAAAGTCAAGAGTTTTGTTTCAATTCCCTAGGTTTTTTACATTCAGGGAAAAAGGTGTACAAGCTACACTTTCGGGTGGGCTCCACGAAAAATATCGGGCCTCACCTATCATATCGGAAAATAGAAAACTAAAAAGGGAAACGAAAAAAATCAAAGCATGCCAAGCAGCCACTCAAAATGCAGAAAACTTCAGCTTCTACGCCTCCTTGCGAACCAACAGCAAGGAGACAATTCCTACTCACCCACTTCTCGGGCCCCATACTCACCCTCCGCCAGCTACTACCCTTCACCCTGCATTATCCAGATACTCTAAACAAACAAACAAACAAAAAACCTGCAGCCTAAGTCTCTGTAACAGATAGACCAGATCTGCCCCGCCCTCCCATACAAAGTCTTTGAACGTAGCCCATCTGCTACTGAGAAAATCATTTCCTTTAGCAATTGCATCTAATGACTAAGCAACAATGCAGACAACTAGCAAAATTTGGAGTATTTTACCATAACTAGCAAAAACATATCATGGTAATTCTTATGCAAACAACTAATATAGCTGAAAGACATGAAAATGCTTCAAATTTAAAGAAACGATTTCCTCACATTTGAAGCACTTGAAGTGAGGAAAAAAACGTTAAAATTAACAACTTGCTTGGGAGCAAGAAATAGCAATACCTTTAACATTACAATGATGACTTCCCAAAGTTTTAGTTATCGTCTATAAGCCTTATAGTCACATGAGAACCAGTTTGACAAAACATAAGATAAACTTAGCTTGAGCTCTTTTTGGAATTGATGTAATTGTGGATACCATTAAACATTATTCATACTAGTGACCTCTACCCTAAAAGGAACAAGTCTAATGAAAGATGGGTTCTTCATCATCATCTACATGGGCAGGGGATGCAGAGTTGTTGAATCTGAACAGAACATAATAAGTATAAATGAAAATCAGTAAAAGAACAGACATATGCAATGCCAAACATCTACACTGTAAGCAACTATGGCACTCCTAATCCAGTTAATATAATAACAACATGAAACATTCCTTGTTGAGCCATTTCATCAAACAGTTAGCATGCATGAAATATAGGAGGATTTTTTTTTCCTTAAAAGAAGAAAAAGAAAAGGAAAGAGTAACAATCCACCACAACCCAATCTACCCATACCCTACTCATCTTCGAGCACACTGAGATTCAACAGCAAATCACCATCACCACATCTTTAACCAACTGCCACAACTGCTGACCCCATCAAAACCTCTGCTTCCACCCTCTCCATTTGGCATCACCATCACCATCACCACAACTCCACCTGTTGCCATTACAGATCCATAAAAAATCCATCAAACCCTAGAAAATAAAAAAAGGAGAAGAACAAAAAGCATATTGTTTAAACAAGCATCAGAAGGTAGAAAAAAATATCATCTATTAGAACAGGAAGAAGTGTATAAATCCATTAACAATGGAGGTACATTTTTAAATCCCTCAAGGATTTGAAAACCTTCCGGACATAGAAAAATCCCTTAATTAGGGTTTCAAACATTGAATTAGGGTTCAACATAGTAAATCCCTAATTAGGGTTTCAACATAGTAAATCCCTAATTAGGGTTTCAACATTGTAAATCCCTAATTAGGAAATTCACTAAGGTTGAAATTGAAATGATGAAATCTAGACTCTTACTGTTTCAGATCTTCATCTAAACCCTAAAATAATGGCAGCTCGAGAGAGCGAGAGAGAGAGAGCGAGAGAGAGAGAGAGAGAGGAGAGAGAGAGAGAGGGGGGGGTAGGAAGAGAGAGAGGAGAGAGAGAGAGGAGAGAGAGTTGTAGGGATGAAGAGAGAGAGAGAGAGAGAGAGAGAGTGGGAGAGAGGAGAGAGAGAGAGAGAGAGAGAGAGAGAGAGAGAGAGAGAGAGAGAGTCGAGAGCGAAATGGAAATCGCATTTTGTTTTTGTTTTTGTTTTTGTTTTTATTTTTATATAAAAACATCCGTGGGCCCGCTTTTAAATAGCGTCGGTGCATGATGCACCTAAAGTCCCGATTTTACACATTTTTGTTGTAGTGAATCTATGGAGCCCACTACTACACTACAACAACAAAACCGTTGAAAGAAAATACTTTGAAGAAGCTTATCCTTCTCACCATGTTCTATGGAGGTGTGCGCAAGCCAAAAGTTTTGATCATGAAACCCAATAAAGATAAAGTTAGGAAGTTTCGATTCTTCACTTCTACGAGCACTGCATGATCAATCTAGGCTGAAAATCACCCGTGGAATAAAGAAACAACTCTTGGATTGCAATATTCCATTAACGTTGCCACTGTTGAGAAGCTCAGTCGCAACTTTACGAACGATGTTTGTTATTGAATCTAAACTGTGAGTTGTGCGCGCCATTAGATTATCCTTAGATCATAGTATTTGCATCGAAGATCCAAATAGAAACATAGATATGTATAAACATATCAAACTGAATGTGTTCTGTTGTGATGCTTCATTGTTGGGAAAGCCTCCAACTGTAATTATAACAAGCTTAAGAATCCCTCCGTGAATAGGCTTCTAAAACCTTGGAGGAAGATTTAAAAGCATATAAGTTTCCCTCGTTAATGAGAGAGAGAGAGAACCCGCCTAGAGAAAACTAAGAGCAATGGAAAGAGACCAGGTGAGTCACTAACTCATTGAGTCCAATGTTCTGCTGATTGCACATCCACTATTGGACGTGGATTAACAAGAAGAAACAAAGAGACATAAAAAGTGAAGAGGAGAGAAAAAGAATAACAACGAGAGAGAAAGATCGAGTCAGAACCGAGTCAATTTGTTGAGTTGACTTGTCGAGTCAGTCTCTTTGAGCCAATCTGAGTCAGGTTTGAGTCAAGAATAATGTAAGGTGAGTAATCCTCCATTTGGTTTCATTTTACTTGATTCAATTCTAGTTTTCTTATAATTCCCTTCTTTGTTAAATTCATTTTCTTCCTTGATTTCTAAAAGAAGCCTTTATAATCACTCTTAATATATTTATTATTATTATTTTAGGTCTAGTCTCTTTTGACTGTTGGAAATTGGTCCGCGGAATCACACAGATATGGATCTAAGATAACAATCCAAGAGCATAAAGCAAACACAAGAGAACACAAAGATTTAACATGGAAAACCCTTTTAGGAAAAAACCACAGCACAAAGTGACAGAAATCCACTATGAAAATAGAAATTTCAAAGAGAGAGGTCTTACCCAATTCGAACACCCTCGAATCTTACCCTTGCTACACCCTTTGATAACCCTAGAACCCTTTTAGAAACCCATGGAATACCTTTATGAAGCCCTTAAATACCTTAGAATGGCCCTAGGGACTCCTATTTATAGATGGGGAAACCCATCTTACGCACCTCCCTAGAAACTGCCTCAAATTTACGCAGTCTGCGAGAAATCCACGCACCATCTGCATAACTTTCGACTAGTTGAGTCAGGGCTTCGACTGGTCGAAGGACCCCTTCGACTGGTCGAGCTTGTCCCTCGACTGATCGAGCATCCCGTAAATCCCAAATATATTGTTGCTGGACTTCGAGTCAAATGGGTTTCGACCAGTTGAAGGGACCTTCAACTAGTCGAGCCAGTCCCTCGACTGGTCGAGCATCATGGACAGAAGATTTAAGACATCTTCTGACAACAATCTCCACTATGTCTTCAATCTTCAATTGTGCAGTTTTTTTACCTCTTCTCTTATCTCTGCATCACATCATAGCTTCAATCAACGCTTCTCGTACACACTTCATCATTCTTTTAAGCCATCCCCAAGCCTAAAGAAGTTGCACAAAATTTAAACTTCTCTATATGAACGACCTTGGTAAGCATGTCTTCCGGATTCACGCTGGTGTGAATCTTCTCCAGTATTATGCCTCCTTCCTCAAGCACTTGTCGAATAAAGTGGTGACGAACATCAATGTGTTTAGTATGTGAGTGATAAACAGAATTTTTAGCCAAATTGATGGCGCTCTCACTATCATAGTTAACCGGCACGACCTCCTGCTGAAGTCCTAACTGATTTATCATGCCTCTGAGCCAAACACCTTCTTTAAACGCTTCCGTCACTGTTATATATTTTACTTCGGTCGTGGAAAGAGCCATCACGGACTGAAGCTTCGACATCCAACTAATTGCTCCACCTGCTAGTACAAACGAATATCCTAAAGTAGACTTTTTGGAATTCACACTGCCTGCGTAGTCGAAATCCACATACCCTACTAATTTTGTCCCTGTCTTCTCAAAAGTTAAGACGTAGTCTTTCGTACCTTGAATGTATCAAAGTAGCCATTTCACCGCTTCCCAATGTTACTTGCCAAGGTTTGACATGTATCTTCTCACAACACCGACTGCTTGTGAAATATCTAGTCTCGTATAGACCATGACATACATTAAATTGTCAACCGTATTTAAATAAGGTATATGAGACATAACCTGTTTTTCCTTATTTGATTTAAGACATTGTTCTGAGGAAAGCTTGAAGTGAGCCGTGTGGGGAATGCTCACTGGCTTTGCTTGGTCCATCACATACTTGATCAACACCTTGTTAAGGTATTCTGCCTGTGATAACCAAAGCCTACTCTTCTTCCTATCTTTATGAATATCTATGCCGAGAACCCTCTTTGCAGCCCTCAAATCTTTCATCTTGAATGTCCCTGATAACTGAGTCTTTAGTATGTTGATTTCAGACATATAATGATTGGCGATCAACATATCATCAACATACAATACTAGAATGATAAATCTGCCATCACTCAGTGTCTTGTGAATAGACACAGTGATCATATTCACTCCGAGTAAATTTCTGACTCAACATGAAATAATCAAATTTTTTATACCACTACTTAGGCGACTGTTTCAGGCCGTACAACGACCTCATTAACCTGCAAACTTTTTTCTATGCCCCTTTAACTTCGTAGCTCTTTGGTTACTTCATGTAGATCTGCTCTTCTAACTCCCCATGTAAGAATGCATTCTTGACATCCATTTGTTCTAGCTTGAGATTGCATTGGGCAATAAGTGCTAACACGAATCTGATAGACACCTGCTTAACCACCGGCACGAATATCTCTGTGAAGTCGATTCCTTCTCTCTGAGCAGAACCCTTCGCTACTAATCTAGATTTGTATCTATCATATTTTCTTTTGAATAATCACTTGCATTCGATAGCTTTTCGGCTCATTGGAAGCTCCACCGGCTCCCATGTGTGATTTTTATGCAACAATTCCATCTCATTGTCCATAGCCTCCTTTCACTTTTCTTCATTGGGCATATCAAGAGCCTTCTGAATAGTAGATGGGTCCCCCTCATCTCTAACAAGGGCATATGCAATATTAGAGTCATCCCTATATCTTACCGGTAACTTGCAATCACACGGTGGGTTTCTTCTCACAGGTGGTTGTTATACCTAATCTTATACCTCTGTCTTCGCATCTGTCTCTGCCTGAGTATCATTTGTGTCAATCTAGATGTCTATGATCAACCTTTCTGGTTCCTCTTGCTCCGCTTGATCATTTTTGCGGAACATGGAGCTTTCATCAAATTTGACGTCACGACTAGTGATGACCTTGCATGTGACCTTGTAGAATAACTTGTAACCTTTCACATCAATGCCATAACTAACAAAGATGTACTTTTTGGCTCTATGGTCTAGCTTATCTCTCTCAACTGACGGTACATGAGAGTAAGCCTCACAACTAAATATGCGTAGATATGAGTAATCCATTTTCTAACCACCCTATACTTCCTCTAGGATTTTACATTCAATTGTCATTGAAGGAGACCGGTTCACTAAATAACAAGCCGCGTTAACTGCCTCTGTCCATTGGTCCTTGCCCAACGCAACATTACTTAACATGCAACAGGCCCTCTCCAGGAGAGTCTGATTCATTCGCTCAACCACACTGTTTTATTCAGGCATACGTGTGGCGCACAGTGTTGTGCCTGATGATCCCTTCATCCTTGCAATAATTATTAAACTCAGTGAAAGTAAATTCTCCACTAATGTTAGTCCTTAAAACCTTTATTTTTCGCCCTGACTGTTTTTCCACCATTGCCTTTCATTATTTGAATATGGTGAAAACTTTGAATTTACATTTCATGAAGTAAACCCAAACTTTCCTGGAGTAATCGTTAATGAATGAAACAAACCATGACGACCCCCTAATGGAAACCTCTGGCGATGAATCCCATACGTCAGAGTGCACATAGTCAAGCATTCCCTTACATACATGTTGTTACGCCCTAGACTTGGTGACCGGACCCACTAAGAACCCGATAGCCGATTCCAGCCGCAACAACCTCCGTAATACCCCATTCTCGGTTCCTGGTTTAGGTTCTGATCCTGGGATCCTACAAGGAGAATTTTCATATCACAATTCCAATCCAATTGAGCATACCCAAGATCATAGCAAGTAAATCTCAAAAACTTAGCCACAAGGAACACATTGTAAAATCCACTAAGAATTTAAGTTTTACAGGTACAAGGCTCAAAAGGAAAATACATGATATAGAAAGAAGGGAAGGAAAGGCCTGCTACAGGTCCTCAGCTTGCGCCAATCTAATCCACAACTCCTCTGCTACTGCGCTGACATAGGATCTCCTACACGCATCAATCATGCATAAGCTTAAGGCGTGTTTGATTTTCTAATTACAGAGATAATTCCAGGTAAATGGGTAATAATTATTTACCTCTGTGTTTTCGGTTGGATTTCCAAGGTGATTTGACCACCACCATTCATTTATAGCACTCCTCACATCAGCCGAGGAGAAAAAACTTAAATTGTCACTACGCCAAAATAGCGAAAAAAGGACGGTCCAAAACCGTCTCAAATGACCAAAAAGGATGGTCATGGACTGTTGCATGGGCCGTCATAATTTGAGGCGTTGTATTACTTAAAGGACGGTTGAAAACTGTCATTCTTATTGATGAAAAAAGGACGGCCATGGACCGTCTCTTATGAGCCTTCAAAGGACGGCCATAGACCATCCTTTAAAAGGACGGTCATAGACCATCCTTTAAAAGGACGGTCATAGACCATCCTTAAAAAGGACTGCTATGAACCGTCTCTTATAAGCCTTCAAAGGACGGTTATGGACCGTCCTTAAAAAGGACAGTTATGAACCGTCTCTTATGAGCCTTCAAAGGACGATTATGGACCGTCCTTTAAAAGGATGGTCATGGACCGTCCTTAAAAAGGACTACTATGAGCTGTCTCTTTGACCCTTAAAAGGACATTTTCAAATTTGACCTGTTACAATATATTTCATCGTATTCTTCCTGATATACACTTGTTTTACAATATATTTCATCATATTCACATTCACATCCATTTAAACCCAAACTACGTAAATCCATCCAAACATAAACTACATTCATCCAAACAAAAACTACATCCATCCAAACACAAACAATCTTATCCACATTACATTCATCCACGCATAATACATATAAGTTTAACATCATAAATAAAAAATGGAAAAAAATCAGCAACAATTTTCTTTTCTTTTTTGTCTTTCATCTAATAAAAAATTATTCAACCAATAAAACATTATAATTCGGAATCATGAAGAATTGCAGAAACTTCTTCCAAAAAAGTGGGCACTTTTTTAAAATAAAACTGATCATTAAAATTAAACTAAAATAAGCAAATAATGCAAAAAAGTGTTTCAATTAATAGAAACAACAACAAAAATTAAAGCTTTGTAAAAAAGGGGCATGTGTTAAAAGGGATACATTCTTGTTTGTTGCCATGTGATTGGGCTACATTATTACAGCAAACGGGTTTGGGTTCAGGATCGGGTTTAGGTTTGGGTTTTTAAGTTTAGGTTTAGGTTTAGGTTAGGGAGTTGAGATTAGGATTAGGTGTAGGTCTAAGTTTAGGGATTTGAGAATACATTTAGGTTTTAGGTTTAGGTTTAGGTTTTAGGTTATAGTTTTAGGTTTAGGTTTAGGTTTAGGTTTTAGGTTTAGGTTAAGGTTAGGTAATAGGTTATAAGTTTAGGTTATAGGTTATAGGTTATAGGTTTTGGTTTAGGTTTAGGTTTAGGTTTAGGTTTAGGTTATAGGTTTAAGTTAAGGTTTAGGTTTAGGTTATAGGTTATAGTATATAAGTTATAGCTTTAGGGAATTGAGAATAGGTTAAGTTTAAGGTTTAGGTTTAGGAAATCGGGTTCGGGTTCGGGATTAGGTTTATGTTATAAGTGCAGGTTATAGGTTAAGGTTTAGGGAATTGAGAATAGGTTAAGGTTTAGGTTTAGGAAATCGGGTTCGGGTTCGGGATCGGGTTTATGTTTGGGTTTTCAAGTTTAGGTTTAGGTTTAGGTTAGGGAGTTGAGATTAGGATTAGGTGTAGGTTTAGGTTTAGGGATTTGAGAATACATTTAGGTTTTAGGTTTAGGTTTAGGTTTAGATTTTAGGTTATAGGTTAAGGTTAAGGTTAGGTTATAAGTTATAAGTTTAGGTTATAGGTTATAGGTTAAGGTTTTAGGTCATAGGTTTTGGTTTAGGTTAAGGTTATAGGTTTAGGTTTAGGTTTAGGTTAAGGTTTAGGTTTAGGTTTAGGTTTAGGGAATTGAGAATAGGTTAATGTTTAGGTTTAGGAAATCAAGTTCGGGTTCGGGATCGAGTTTAGGTTTTGGTTTTCAAGTTTAGGTTTAGGTTAGGGAGTTGAGATTAGGATTAGCACTACAAGAAAAGCCACTTTTATCAACGAAAATTTTTGTAGGCAAAAGTCTGATTTTCGTAGGCAAAAAGTTTTACCTGCGAAAATTTTCGTTGGCAAATTCCTTGCTAAAAGTCCGAGGGGAAAACCTTTTACCCACGAAAAAAAAATTTCGTTGGCAAAGGTAAGACTTTTGCCGACGAAATATTTCGTAGGCAAAACATTTTACCAATGCTAATTTTTGTTGGTAAAAATATTGACAAAACTTTTTACCTACGAATAATTTTGTAGGTAAAAATATTTACTAGACTTTTTAGCTACCAACAATTTCGTAGCTAAAAATATTTAAAGTTTTTTTACCTACGAATATTTTCCTAGCTAAAAATATTTAAAACACTTTTTACCTACGGACAATTTCGTAGCTAAGAATATTTACAAGACTTTTTACCTACTAACAATTTCGTAGCTAAAAATATTTAAACACTTTTTACCTACCAACAATTTCGTAGCTAAAAATATTTACAAGACTTTTTACCTACGAATATTTTCGTAACTAAAAATATTGAAAACACTTTTTACCTACCAATAGTTTCGTAGCTAAAAGGTATTTACAAGACTTTTACCCACAAATATATTCGTAGGTAACAGTACTTAGAAAACTTTTACCTACCACTATTTTCGTAGGTAAAAATATTTACCAAACATTTTCCTGCGACTGATATCATAGGTAAAAATACTTACAAAACGTTTAGCTACGAATATTTTCGTAGGTAAAAACATGGATGGGACTTTTAACTACGAAAACTTTCATAGGTAAAAACTTGGATGAGACTTTTACCTATGAAAATATTCGTAGGTAAAAACTTCGATGGGACTTTTACCTACGAAAATTTTCGTAGGTAAAAGTTTATTTTTTTTTCGCACACAAAATTCTTAATATGCACCTAATATACACCTGTTACAATATATTTCTTGATATACACATATTATGTAATATATTTCATCATATTCACATTCACATCCATTTAACTCCAAAGTACATAAATAAATCCATTCAAACATAAACTACATCATGCATAAATACATATAAGTTTAACATTGTAAATGAAATACAAAAAAATCATAAAGATGGAGGCAGAGGTGGTGGGGCATCGACGGGTAAGCGTGTGGCGGAGCCTGAAACATATCCGCTATCCGTCGCTCATGCTCCACCCGCATCTCCTCTATCCTCCTCTCCTGCTCCTCCCTCAGCCTTGCATGCTCCTCTATCCTCATCCTCTCCTGCTCCTCCCTCTGCCTCGTCAGCTCCTCCATCCTCCTCTGTTGCTCCTCCATCTGCCTGTCTAGCTGCTCACTCTTCCTCTCCAGCTGCTCTTTGATGTCATTGACGACGACATGTAGCTGCTGAACCTCTCTTTCTGCGATATCAGCTCGGTGGGTGGCACTCTCGCCAACGACGATGGATCTGGTGGAGGCAGCTCTAGCGGGTGCCATGAGCTTAGCACCATGGCCAAGCCCATGCACATATCCAGAACGGGTGCTAAGCACCTCACTCAGGATCTCTGACTCACTCCGTTGAGTACCATCGGGAGTGGGCTGACTGCGTAAGGTATCCATTGCCGCCTGTAATGAAAACATATAAATTTTCTCAAAAAAATGACATTATTATAATTTAATGCAATTAAATTTTACAATGTAAGATTTTTACCCAAATCTCGCCGGCATTAGGATGTACCCAAGATCCCGTGGCCCGCCGACAGTGAGTCCCTTTGTAGAGATCTATTGGTCCAGGCTCCTGGCCAGTGATAGAATCTCGTTGCGCAATCGAAAGGACAATAAAGTTAATATAAAATGCATTGAAAGAATATATCAACTTAATAATTACCAGTAATTTCTAACCATGTCGTGATGAATTTGTACAAATGACTTTGAACCAACTACGTGGTTTACTGCTAACTTTCTCCTGTTGTTAGAATTTATTTTGCTCCTCTTCTGAACACATTATTCATTATACATTGTTATTAATTGCGAATTTAATTATTACCTTAAGATATCGTAAATATGTAAATATTACCTGAAAAGAATCAGATGAAAATCTATCGCAGGGTATCTGCCAGTCATCAAGGGTCACGTGCAGCGGTGCGGACAATGCGCCCTCCTCGCTACTCATGCACTGCTTGTACCGCTTGTGTAACAAGGAGCGGTACTCCTTGAACCGCTCCTTGATCATGTCGTCAACAACAAAGAAAATGTGCGGAACACTCAAATGCAATTCAAATTTATCCTGCAATTTCGTAAATAATAGATTAAGGCAATAAACTTATTAAAAAAATAACTTAACCGTAAATGAACTTTTATCAAATAAATTAGGTTTTATAAGTATAGGTTTAGGTTAAGGTTAAGGTTAAGGTTAAAAGGTAAAGGTTTAGGTTTAGGTTTAGGTTATAGGTTATAGGTTATAGCTTCAGGGAATTGAGAATAGGTTAAGGTTTAGGTTAACGAAATCGGGTTCGGGTTCAAGATCGGGTTTAGGTTTGGGTTTTCATGTTTAGGTTTAGGTTTAGGTTAGAGAGTTGAGATCAGGATTAGGTATAGGTTTAGGTTTAGGGATTTGAGAATACATTTAGGTTTTAAGTTTAGGTTTAGGTTTAATTTTTAGTTTATAGGTTTAGGTTATAGGTTTAGGTTTAGGTTAAGGTTAGGTTATAGGTTATAAGTTTAGGTTATAACTTATAGGTTATAGGTTAAGGTTTAGGATATAGGTTTTGGTTTAGGTATGTTATATGTTTTGGTTTAGGTTTAGGTTTAGGTTTAGATTTTAGGTTTAGGTTAAGGTTATAGGTTTAGGTTATAGGTTTTGGTTAGGTTTAGGTTAAGGTTATAGGTTATAGCTTTAGGGAAGTGAGAATAGTTTAAGGTTTAGGTTTAGGAAATCGGGTTCGGGTTCGGGGTCGGGTTTAGGTTTGGGTTTTCAAGTTTAGGCTTAGGTTTAGGTTAGGGAGTTGAGATTAGGATTAAGTGTACGTGTAGGTTTAGGTTTAGGAATTTGAGAGCACATTTAGGTTTTAGGTTTAGGTTTTAGGTTATAGTTGTAGGGAACTGAGAATAGGTTAAGGTTTAGGTTTAGGAAATCGGGTTCGGGTTCGGGATGGGGTTTATGTTTGGGTCTTCAAGTTTAGGTTTAGGTTTAGATTAGGGAGTTGAGAATAGGATTAGGTGTGGGTTTAGGTTTAGGGATTTGAGAACACGTTTAGGTTTTAGGTTTAGGTTATAAGTAGGTTATAGGTTATAGCTATAAGGAATTGAGAATCGGTTATGCTTTAGGTTTAGGAAATCGAGTTCGAGTTCGGGAACGGGTTTTAGTTTGGGTTTTCAAGTTTAGGTAAGGGAGTTGAGATTAGCATTAGGTGTAGGTTTAGGATTAGGGATTTGAGAACACATTTAGGTTTTAGGTTTACGTTTAGGTTTAGGTTATAGGTAGGTTGTAGGTTATAGTTGTAGGGAATTGAGAATCGGTTAAGGTTTAAGTTTAGGAAATCGGGTTCGGGTTCGGGATTGGTTTTTGCTTTGGGCTTTCAAGTTTAGGTTTAGGTTTAGGTTAGGGAGTTGAGATTAGCATTAGGTGTAGGTTTAGGTTTAAGGATTGGAGAACACATTTAGGTTTTAGGTTTAGGTTATAGGTAGGTTATAGGGTATAGCTGTAGGGAATTGAGAATAGGTTAAGGTTTAGGTTTAGGAAATCGGGTTCGAGATGGGCTTTTGGTTTGGGTTTTCATGTTTAGGTTTAGGTTTAGGCTAGGGAGTTGAGAATAGGATTAGGTGTAGGTTTAGGTTTAGGGATTTGAGAACACATTTAGGTTTTAGGTTTAGGTTTAGGTTTAGGTTTTAGGTTTAGGTTATAGGTAGGTTATAGGTTATAGCTATAGGGAACTGAGAAACGGTTATGGTTTAGGTTTAAGAAATCGGGTTCGGGTTCGGGATCAGGTTTTCCTTTGAGTTTTTAAGTTTAGGTTTAGGTTTAAGTTAGGGAGTTGAGATTCGCATTAGGCGTAGGTTTAGGATTAGGGATTGGAGAACACATTTAGGTTTTAGATTTACGTTTAGGTTTAGGTTATAGGTTTAGGTTATAGGTAGGTTATAGGTTATAGCTATAGGGAATTGAGAATCGGTTATGGTTTAGGTTTAGGAAATCGGGTTCGGGTTCGGGATTGAGTTTTGGTTTGGGCTTTCAAGTTTAGGTTTAGGTTTAGGTTAGGGAGTTGAGAATAGGATTAGGTGTAGGTTTAGGTTTAGGGATTTGAGAACACATTTAGGTTTTAGGTTTAGGTTTAGGTTTTAGGTTTAGGTTATAGGTAGGTTATTGGTTATAGCTATAGGGAATTGAGAATCGGCTATGGTTTAGGTTTAGGAAGTCGGGTTCATGTTCGGGATCAGGTTTTTCTTTGGGTTTTCAAGTTTTGGTTTAGGTTTAGGTTAGGGAGTTGAGATTAGCATTAGGTGTAGGTTTAAGATTAGGGATTAGAGAACACATTTAGGTTTTAGGTTTATGTTTAGGTTTATGTTCACTCCCCAAGTATAGGGTTGTGATGTAGTAATAACTCGGTAAGACCGAGGTCGAATCCACAGGGACTGAAACCTGTACGTAATCTGAAACTAACTAGAAGTAGAACTAGAATGAGATGAAATCTAAATCAATTATGATTTGAGGAATAATGATGAAATAATTAACTAAACTTAGGAAAATTCAGAGGAAGAAACTAGGGATTCAGAAGATCCACTTGTAGAGATCAGGGAGAACTCTGCCTGCTTTATTGAAATTAAACTGAACTTACTTGATGCAGTTTCAAGAGATGAAATGTATATGAATTAGAATGGATTCCATCACCAAACCATGCCCAGGAGACAAAGTAAACAATAGAATTAAACTAATTACCAACCAATCAACAATGTATGAAGGTTAGGACTGGTACCGACATCCAACCATTGCCCAGGAGACGATGGTGAACAACAGGGCTTCCTGACGTCATAACATAAAAAGGCAAAAGAAATACTCAAAGCCACCACAGATCTATTGTAATTTCAGTCACAACAAACCATTAAAAGCTAAAAGTATTCCCTTAATTAAACCATAATCAAAGTAGTTCATAAATCAACGGCACACGTAAGGTTTTCCGTCATGCTACAAGCTTCACCTCTTAGCCCTAGCTAAGAGGTTTAGCCTGACCTAAGCATGATTAGGCTAATCTCTAAAGAGAAGAAAAGAAAAAAAGAAGAAAAGAAAAACAAAACCCAAACTCTGCCCAGTGCTTCACATCCAAGTCCTCTTCCTCCCCTTTCTCCCTTCATCTCTCTCTAATTTATAGGCAACTCCAGTCAGTACATGGAGACGTGAGTAGCTATTCACGCCCCATACGCAATCGCGCTCATCTCTGTGTTAATGCAAGAAAATCTTGCGTTCGATCCTTGTTTAGCGTAGGTTGGCCAGCTGATTTGGAGATCTGATTCGCTCAACCCTCATAGCTATGGTCGGTTGGGCCGGGGGGAGGTTTTGAACCGTCAAGATTGCTGAGCCGATCTTCTCCACACGTTCAAAAACGACCCGCAGCGTCCATATGCGAACAAAGCTCACCTTCTCTGTTGCGTTGGTGGGACCTATGAGTCTTGTTGTACAGAAAATCCACGTCGTTCATTAGATTCGGCTCGGAAAACCGTCTGGAATTGGTGTGAATAGTTTAATTTCGATGTGGCCCACAAGCTTTTCTGTTCTACCGTCGATCTTTCGTTTGAACGGTTAGATTGCGATCCTCGTGATCTTTTTCAATTCTGCCACCTAGGCAGTGATAAGAAGCTTCATGGGGATCTGATGGACGGTTAGGATTGGACCGTTGAGGCCGGATGGTGGCCCAGAACGATCGCCCGCATCCGTCAGTGCGAACGCACGTCCCTGCGTAAGCAGGGACGCTGCGATGATCGGTGGGCCCCAGATCGACGTCGGTTGGAGAATCCAAGCCGTCCATTAGCTTCAGGACGAAAAAACCATCTTAGAAGACCAAATCGGGTTTAATCTTGGTGTGGCCCACAAGACATTTCATTCTACCCGTCCATCTTCCGTTGGACTATCGAAACCTGATATGTGCTGTCGCTTGCAATTCCGTCACCTTGGCTTCAAGTATACATACCGTGGCCCTCTAATGGACGGTCCTGATTTCTCATTCGGAAGAAGGTGGTGGGCCACAACTCGTCACAGTGGACGATCGTCCGCTCGCGCAACAGAGAGGAGAGAGAGACTCTCCCCTGGAATTGGAAGGTCGGGTCAACCGACTTTGACCGGTCCTTCCCGTTCGGTGCACTGCGGTTGTGTACCTTCTATGCACACATACCCATGATCATGGGGCCCAGCGTGATGTTTATGAGAAATCTATTCCAGCCATCTGCTTTCTCATCTAACTTCAGGGGTTGAGACCAAAATTGAAGCATATCCAGCTATCCGGTGGACCCCAGACTGACGATTTATGGGCTGATCTGTCTGTTGGGCCACCTCCACAAGGATCCAATGGCTGAAATTCGATGTGTACGGTTAGTTTATGTTCCTCAGGCCATGTATGTAGTTTCGAGCTGATCAGAAGGTGAGAACCTTGTGATCTTGCATTCTAGCTTACTTCCAGGCCACTTGAACTTAAATTTCTCGGTTTTCTTGGATCTCTGGTGTTGATCTTGGTCCCCAGGAGTCTGTCCCTTGCTCTGGTGACTTTAGAACGTTAAATCCATGATTTAAACTCCCTTTTTCAGTTCATGCTTGCAAACACACTCTGCATCACAAACACGATTAAAGCGGGCCATTAAACGGCATCATGTTCATAAATCCAAGCAGTAACTAGGGTCTGATATGCAATATTTGACCCTCAACAGTTTACATTATATGTTTAGGTTATAGGTAGCTTATAAGTTATAGCTGTAGGGAATTGAGAATAGGTTAATGTTTAGGTTTAGGAAATCGGGTTCGGGTTCGGGATTGGGTTTTGGTTTGTGTTTTCAACTTTAGGTTTAGGTTTAGGTTAGGGAGTTGAGAATAGGATTAGGTGTTGGTTTAGGTTTAGGGATTTGAGAACACTTTTAGGTTTTAGGTTTAGGTTTAGGTTTAGGTTTTAGGTTTAGGTATAGGTTATAGGTAGGTTATAGGTTATAACTATAAGGAATTGAGAAACGGTTATGGTTTAGGTTTAGGAAATCGGGTTCGAGTTCGAGATCGGGTTTTGCTTTGGGTTTTCAAGTTTAGTTTTAGGTTTAGGTTAGGGAGTTGAGATTAGCATTAGGTGTAGGTTTAGGATTAGGGATTGGAGAACACATTTAGGTTTTAGGTTTACGTTTAGGTTTAGGTTATAGGCTTAGGTTATAGGTAGGTTATAGGTTATGGCTGTAGAGAATTGAAAATAGGTTAAGGTTTAGGTTTAGGAAATCGGGTTCGGGTTCGGGATTGTGTTTTGGTTTGGGTTTTCAAGTTTAGGTTTAGGTTTAGGTTAGGGAGTTAAGAATTAGATTAGGTGTAGGTTTAGGTTTAGGGATTTGAGAACACATTTAGGTTTTAGGTTTAGGTTTAGGTTTAAGTTTTAGGTTTAAGTTTAGGTTATAGGTTATAGCTATAAGGAATTGAGAAACGGTAATGGTTTAGGTTTAGGAAATCGAGTTCGGGTTCGGGATCGGGTTTTCCTTTGGGTTTTCAAGTTTAGGTTTAGGTTTAGGTTAGGGAGTTGAGATTAGCATTAGGAGTAGGTTTAGGTTTAGGGATTTGAGAACACATTTAGGTTTTAGGTTTAAGTTATAGGTAGGTTATAGGTTATATCTATAAGGAATTAAGAATCGGTTATGGTTTAGGTTTAGGAAATCAGGTTCGTGTTCGGGTTTGGGTTTTGGTTTGGGTTTTCAAGTTTAGGTTTAGGTTTAGGTTAGGGAGTTGAGAATAGGATTAGGTGTAGGTTTAGGTTTAGGGATTTGAAAACACATTTAGGTTTTAGGTTTAGGTTTAGGTTTAGGTTTTAGGTTTAGGTTTAGGTTTTAGGTTTAGGTTATAGGTAGGCTATAGGTTATAGCTATAGGGAATTGAGAATCAGCTATGGTTTAGGTTTAAGAAATTTGGTTCGGGTTCGGGATCGGGTTTTGCTCTGGGTTTTCAAGTTTAGGTTTAGGTTTAGGTTAGGGAGTTGAGATTAGCATTAGGTGTAGGTTTAGGATTAGGGATTGCAGAAAACATTTAGGTTTTAGGTTTACGTTTAGGTTTAAGTTATAGGTAGGTTATAGGTTATAGCTTTAGGGAATTGAGAATTGGTTAATGTTTATGTTTAGGAAATTGGGTTCGGGTTCAGGATCAGGTTTAGGTTTTAGGTTTAGGTTTAGGTTTGGGAGTTGAGATTAGCATTAGGTGTAGGTTTAGGATTAAGGATTAGGGAACACATTTAGGTTTTAGGTTTACGTTTAGGTTTAGGTTATATGTTTAGGTTATAGGTAGGTTATAGGTTATGGCTGTAGGAAATTGATAATAGGTTAATGTTTAGGTTTAAGAAATCGGGTTCGGGTTCAGGATTGGGTTTTGGTTTGTGTTTTCAAGTTTAGGTTTAGGTTTAGGTTAGGGAGTTGAGAATAGGATTAGGTGTTGGTTTAGGTTTAGGGATTTAAGAACACGTTTAGGTTTTAGGTTTAAGTTTAGGTTTAGGTTTTAGGTTTAGGTTTAGGTTATAGGCAGGTTATAGGTTATAGCTATAAGGAATTGAGAAACGGTTTTGGTTTAGGTTTAGGAAATCGGGTTCGGGTTCGGGATAGGGTTTTGCTTTGGGTTTTCAAGTTTAGTTTTAGGTTTAGGTTAGGGAGTTGAGATTAGCATTAAGTATAGGTTTAGGATTATGGATTGGAGAACACTTTTAAGTTTAGGTTATAGGTAGGTTATAGGTTATAGCCGTAGAGAATTGAGAATAGGTTAAGGTTTAGGTTTAGGAAATCGGGTTCGGGTTCGGGATTGGGTTTTGGTTTAGGTTTTCAAGTTTAGGTTTAGGTTTAGGTTAGGGAGTTGAGAATAGGATTAAGTGTAGGTTTAGGTTTTGGGATTTGAGAACACATGTAGGTTTTAGGTTTAGGTTATAGGTTTAAGTTTAGGTTATAGGTAGGTTATAGGTTATAGCTATAGGGAATTGAGAAACCGTTATAGTTTAGGTTTAGGAAATCGTGTTCGGGTTTAGGATCAGGTTTTGTTTTGGGTTTTCAAGTTTAGGTTTAGGTTTAGGTTTGGGAGTTGAGATTAGCATTAGGTGTAGGTTTAGGTTTAGTGATTTGAGAACACATTTAGGTTATAGGTTTAGGTTATAGGTAGGTTATAGGTTATAGCTATAGGGAATTAAGAATCAATTATGGTTTAGGTTTAGAAAATCAGGTTCGGGTTCAGGATTGGGTTTTCGTTTGGGTTTTCAAGTTTAGGTTTAGGTTTAGGTTAGGGAGTTGCGAATAGGATTAGGTGTAGGTTTAGGTTTAGGGATTTGAGAACACATTTAGGTTTAAGGTTTAGGTTTAGGTTTAGGTTTAGGTTTTAGGTTTAGGTTAGAGGTAGGTTATAGGTTATAGCTATAGGGAATTGAGAATCAGCTATGGTTTAGGTTTAGGAAATCAGGTTCGGGTTCGCGATCGGGTTTTGCTTTGGGTTTTCAAGTTTAGGTTTAGGTTTGGGTTAGGGAGTTAAGATTAGCATTAGGTGTAGGTTTAGGATTAGGGATTGGAGAACACATTTAGGTTTTAAGTTTACGTTTAGGTTTCAATTTTATGTTTAGGTTATAGGTAGGTTATAGGTTATAGTTGTAGGGAATTGAGAATAGGTTAATGTTTAGGTTAAGGAAATCGGGTTCGAGTTCGGGCTCGGGTTTAGGTTTTAGGTTTAGGTTTAGGTTAGGGAGTTGAGATTAGGATTAGGTGTTGGTTTAGGTTTAGGGATTTAAGAATACGTTAAGGTTTAGGTTTAGGAAATCGGGTTCGGGTTATAGGTTTCAGTTTAGGTTAGGTTATAGGTTAAGGTTTAGGAAATTGAGTTTAGGTTATAGGTTTAAGGTTTAGGTTATATGTTAAGTTTTAGGTTTAGGTTGAGGTCATATAGGTTTAGGTTTAGGTTATAGGTTTTGGGATTTGAGAATAGGTTTAGGTTAAGGTTATAAGTTTAGGTTTAGGAAATTGGGTTCGGGTTCGGGATCAGGTTTAGGTTTGGGTTTTCAAGTTTAGGTTTAGGTTTAGGTTAGGAAGTTAAGAATAGGATTAGGTGTGGGTTTAGGTTTAGGGATTTGAGAACACAGTTTAGGTTTTAGGTTTAGGTTTAGGTTTTAGGTAGGTTATAGGTTATAACTGTAGGGAATTGAGAATAGGTTAAGGTTTAGGTTTAGGAAATCGGGTTCGGGTTCGGGATCGGGATCGGGTTTAGGTTTGGGTTTTCAAGTTTAGGTTTAGGTTTAGGTTAGGGAGTTGAGATTTGGATTAGGTGTAGGTTTATGTTTAGGGATTTGAGAATACATTTAGGTTTAGGTTTGGGTTTTCAAGTATAGGTTTATATTTAGGTTAGGGAGTTTAGATTAGGATTAGGTGTAGGTTTAGGTTAGGGATTCGAGAATAGGTTAAGGTTTCATCCATAGGAAATCGTGTTCGGGTTCGAGATCGGGTTTATATTTGAGTTTTAGGTTTGGGTTTAAGTTATAGGTTTAAGTTATAGGTTATAGGTTTAGGTTTAAGTTATAGGTTTAGGTTTAGGTATAGGCTTAGGTTATGGGTTATATATTTAGGTTAAGATTTAGGTTATAGGTTTTGGGATTTGAGAATAGGTTTAGGTTATAAGTATAGGTTTAGGTTATAGGTTATAGGTTTAGGGTGTGGTTTAGGTTAAGGGTGTGGTCCCTGCAAATACAGATATAAACACGGCCTGTCCAAATGGCCAGGCCCTCCAATGTTGTCCATAGGAAATGGACAGCTTCATCATGGTCATAACAGCGGTTTCCACCTTCCAGGGACCCCCGCTCATCCGGATAGCTCCGACGTACATCCGAGTCTGCTCCATTAATTTTAAGCAAATACATAAACACGGCCTGTCCAAATAGTCAAGCTCCTCCAATGTTGTCCATAGGAAATGGACAGCTTCAACATGGTCATAACAGCGGTTCCCACCTTCCAGGGACCCCCGCTCATTCGGATAGCTCCGACGCACATCTGAGTCTGCTTCATTAATTTCAAGCAAATACATAAACACGGTCTGTCCAAATGGTCAGGCCACTCCAATGCTGTCCATAGGAAATGGATAACTTTATCATGGTCATAACAGTGGTTCCCACCTTCCAGGGACCCCCGCTTAACATCCGGATAGCTCCGACACACATTCGGGTCTGCTCATTTAAAAAAAATGGATTATCAAGATCATTTAAATAAAATCAGGTCTAATCAACAATTTGACCTGAAGGATTCTGTTAGCATTATTGACGGCACCTCGAACCTTGTTTAAATCCAGGTTGCAATCTGTGGCCACTAATGCTATTTGTCTTTCCGTGAAGTTGGCGACGATTTCTACATCAAACCCGACGAAAGTAGCCCCAATGATAAAGAACATTTCTGCATCACACCTGAAATTCCCATCCATTAGATGTGTGTGTGAGCATACACACACACACACACACACACACCTTAAACCTATTCTCAATTCCCTAAAGCTATAACCTATAACTTAAACCTAAACCTACACCTAATCATAATCTCAACTCCCTAACCTAAACCTAAACCTAAACTTGAAAACCCAAACTTAAACCCGATCCCGATCCCGAACCCGAACCCGAACCCGATTTCCTAAACCTAAACCTTAACCTATTCTCACTATAACTTATAACCTAAATCTAAAACCTAAACCTAAACCTAAAACCTAAATGTATTCTCAAATCCCTAAATCTAAACCTACACCTAATCCTAATCTCAACTCCCTAACCTAAACCTAAACCTAAGCTTGAAAACCCAAACCTAAACTTGAAAACCTAAACCTAAACTTGAAAAACCCAAACCTACTCTTGAAAACCCAAACCTAAACTTGAAAACCCAAACTTAAACCCGATCCTGAACTGTAACACCCTGATATTCGGGGGTCGAGTAGCAACTCAACTCTCGAGTTCCAGAACATCACTTATGCAACATAGATAATGATGATTAAATGTTGTCTGTGTTAGACCAATAAACATGAGTTAGATTATACCAAAACAGTAATTCATACTCCAAATCAATTGTATAAAGGCAAGCGGAAGACTGAAACTGTATATATATATATGTATGTAAAAGAAACAAAACTATCTCAATCTCCAGAGTATGAATCCATCTGAGTCACCATATACATATATCTGTTTTATAATCAAAATGTCAAAAGTACAACTAAGGAGTAATCCCTGCAAGACCCATCGATCCTGGCAGTCTAGTCGTAGCCACCAGAATACTGCATAAATGAGAACTCGTCCTGGTCCTTGTCATAGTCCGGCTCAGCCTCCTAAGTCGTCATCTCATCTACACCTGATATAGAGTCTGGTTGGTGTGTACAACACCGTCCTGTAACGTGGGAGTGAGTAGCTAACTTAGTGGAATAATAAAGTATAGGTTAACATGTTATCGACTCAGTCAAGCAGTAATGATAAAACAGTATAATCAAACACTCCTAACTACTCTTATTAATGCAAATATGAATGCAGTCATGATGTATGCCCTCACCACACACTCCCTCGTGCGACACCATCTTACGTTCGCGGCTTGCTTGCATTCCTCAGTGCTCCACATCTTCCAGGCACATGCAATGCATGATGAGCATGATTACCGAGTTGTTATTAGTATATTTTAAACAGCAGTATTGGAAAACTAAGGTACCTCCCTTGTATCATTCCCAAAACATGATCCATTCTAGGGTCGTCAAACCTAGATATTCATATATAATATTATGGTTCGAGAGGCATCGCGAAGGCATCGCAAAGGGCTCGTCACCCATTAGTACGGATACAGATCTCATCATATGCGGCTCAATTACTAGCCGTCAGCTCGAATACAGGTCTCACCGTACTCGGCTCAATCGCTGGCCGTCAGCTCAAATACAGGTCTCACCGTACTCGG
Organism: Magnolia officinalis; assembly: GCA_021015155.1. Lineage (NCBI taxonomy): Eukaryota > Viridiplantae > Streptophyta > Magnoliopsida > Magnoliales > Magnoliaceae > Magnolia > Magnolia officinalis. The sequence goes on from JAJHSJ010000010.1 coordinate 53,705,195, forward strand.
CTCAACTCATGCTCTAGTTGCTCGAAGGGCTCGTCGCCATTCACAGACTTTAGAGTATACTCGAAGACACTATGAAGGACTCGTCGCCCGTCAGCACGAATACAGGTCTCACCGTACTCGGCTCTCGCCGTAGGTGTCGAAAACTGGAATACAGTGTCCCATACCACCGTATTCGGCTCATGAGTTTGGTTCCTCAATGGTCACTACGGGGGGGCACGTGGCCCCAGCGTAGGCTGACAGCTCGACCACGGTATCCCATACCACCATGTCTGGCTCATGAGTCTTAGTGGATCGAGGTACCATGGTTAAAGGGATTACACTGGTAAGTTCGGTCCCCTAGGTTCAAGCAGTAGCGACCAAACATGGTGAACATACATTAGACACATCGGGTTATTTGACGAGCCTGACTAGCTCGAGCGCACAATCAACTGAATGACATGAAGAGCATAAGCACTTCGTGTGGCCTAACCACTGTCGCCAACTGAAGTACGACTTGGGTTCGTCAAACACATCCTACGTGGCGACATGAATCCTCAACCACGATCTCAAGTCTGGTACCGATTGTCTGGACTATAGACATAGTCCCAAACTTAGTCAATCCTTATTTAGAACATGTAGAGTAAAGTATAATAGACAAATTAAATCAAGCATGTTAACAAGCATATCATAAAGCATGTTATAAAGCATGTTAGAGAGCATGTTGTAAAAGACTATATCAACAAGAATACAAACACATATGTTTCATAAGTAAGCGGTTAAAGTAAACAACCACATGGGGGAAATCATACAGGTCTCTAAGGTAGTTGAGAATCCCATCTCAACACCTATCTAAGGCACCATTATCCAAGCACTTACTCTCACAAGAATTTTCACAAACACTTAGAATACACTATTTCAACATACATAGTGTATGTTAGTAAAACATGTATTAGGGCGAATCCTTTCGCCAAGAAAGTATTTTACGCATATATAACATGTTCATACAACAAATAGTCATGGCAAACACATCTCCAAAATATATACATATACGGTACTTTCTGCAATACACTATTTCTACATACATAGTGTATATTAGCAAACATGTATTAGGGCAAATCTTTTCGCCAAATAAGTATTTTATCCATATACCATATATTCATACAACAAATAATCATGGCAAACACATTTCCAAAATTTATACGTATACGGTATTTCTACGAATACCTAGAATATGTAAAATTCCATATTCTACGTCTTTAATCGAAACAGAAAACAGAAGGCACTTTGTACATGTGCAATTTCATGCAGATCATGAATCTATCATTATCTGACATTGAAAGCATTGAAAACTGTAACCTATACACCTAAAGTCTTCACCTTTTACTGTAGAATCGTAACGAATACGATAGGTTTGTTAGGCTTCCGTATTGGCAATTCGGTAACCTATAGAATGAAATAGGTTAGATATTTCATAACCTACAACCCTTACAACTCTAAAATAGATTAGGGTTAGGGTTTCTTACCTAGAAATGAAGTCGGATTCGCCGGGAAAACGACAATAACGGAGTGATGGAGCTTGTGTAGTGGCAGGGGATGGTGGCAGGGAGTTTCTCCCACTTCTCACACTCTTTCTCTCTCTTTTCTCTCTTCTCTCTCTAGGGTTTCTCTCAAATTCGCATGGCTGTAAGAGAGAGGGTTCTAAGGTCCTTATATGGCCTAAAAACTCTCTAAAACAGACTTGTGGTCAAGGTATACTTAGGTTATAACCAAAGCGACACTGTTTCGGCTTAATGGAGGACTTCTGGCGGGCCTCATTGAGCCAAAGGTTGGACTTAAGCTCACCAACCTTGGATCTAGGTGGAGTTAAGTTTTCGTTTTAGTGGGATTCCCAGATCACGCGTGACGGACCAGTTTCAGTTCAACGGTCAGCGGATTTCGATCAGAAATTCCAAGTACATGGATATGTTAATAAAATTTTTCCTGATCCGAGGGTGTATTTGCACTACCAAAAAATTGACTAAAGGCTACGGATTTTGGATGTTTTTAGCTACGAATTAAATCCGTAGCTAATATGCTACGGATTAAATCCGTAACTAATTCCTATTTTATCTGTAGCTAAAACTTACACCCCCACCAGAATTTTATTAGAGATTGATGGTGCTTAAGGGGCTCATTGGAATATATATGCTTTATCTAAGCAGCCCATTTATTTTGATATATAGTTTCAGTTGATGAGCCCAAAAATTAGGTACATTGAAGGTCTAAGTGGACCACACCGTAAGAAATAATAAAAAATAAATTTTTATCGTTAATATTTTATGGGATCTGCTTACTGCTTCAATATGACTCGTTTTTTTGATCAACCCTTAAAATGATCCGTTAAAATGAATGGACGGAATGGATCAGTAACATACATCACGGTGGGCCCCACAAATCTAAGCACTTTCCGTCCGTCACCGGCCCCCAAAACCAAATCCCTTCTAATCCACCCGCGCGCGCACCTCCAGATGAAAATCCCCTTTTCTCTCTCGCGCCGGCGCCCATCTCCCAAAAGCCAAACCCTCTCTCTCTCTCTCTCTCTCTCTCTCTCTCTCTCTCTCTCTCTCTCTCTCTCTCTCTCTCTCTCTCTCTCTCTCTCCCTTCCCTTGCCCTCTCTCGATCTCCTGTGCTCCCTCACCCTCTCTCTGTTTCCCAACCTCTCTCTCTCTCTCTCTCTCTCTCTCTCGCTTGGGTTTTCAAAACCCCCTTTCGCCTAAACCCACCATTGATCCGTGAGAGAGACTTGGAGAGCACTCGAAAAGAAGGAGAAGAAGAAGAAGAAAAAGGAGAAGAAGGAGAGGAAATCCAGACATCGGTTAGTCTCTCTCCTCTCTCTCTCTCTCTCTCTCTCTCTCTCTCTCTCTCTCTCTCTCTCTCTCTCTCTCTCTGAAATCTGTGGAGTGGGTTTTGAATATTGAAAGGAGTGCCCACCGTGTTGTGTGAGGGTCATCCAAGCTGTCCATTAGATCTGCACCCCATGTTAGGCATACATCTCAAAATCTAGGCTAATGCATGGCTCAAAATCTAGGCTAATGCACCCCAGTTACCTATTTCAGAAACAGGTAACTGCCGGACCCATAAAGGCTAGCCGACGGTCTCTAAATGCAGTGGGGGTAAAGTTTAATGGTTGCTTGACCGACTTACAAGCCTCATGTTCTCTTTAACGTTCTTAAGAAAATCGAAAGTGGTTGTCTTTGTAGCCTTTTCTTATTTTTTGAATGATTTCCATTAAGGAATTAAAGAATTGGATCGTGGCACATGTGTGAGAGATGTGCAATCAAAGTAGCTGTTCAATTTTTCGAATATGAGTGTGGCCCACCTGATGAGTGGATTGACCTGCTTTGTAGCAGGGCATATTCATGGTTGGATCTACTCGGCGATAGGTGCAGATCCCACATGACTGGTGTGCTGGCATATGTCCTCTTATTCATCTCTTCAATCTCTATGTGTTTGAATTCCTGTAGGATTTCCAGGTTGTGAAACATCCATTAATCTTCATCATCCTCAAAGCCTTATACCAACTAATTGGGAAACATCCATTGCTTTTGAACAAAAATGAAAATAAAAATCAACTGTTGTATTTTTATGCAAAATACGGTGAAATGTTGGATGCATTGGATTCTAGTTACACAATGCCATGGTATTTCTACGGCATTCTCCTGATAATTCTTAATTGATCAGTGAGCAATTTTTCTCGTTTTGATGGGCATTTTCGCTGAATCCTCTGATGCCAATTATGGTTTCCCCAATAAAGAAAATCTGGTTTCTATCTGAGCCTCATATGATAACTTATTTTATATTTCATGTTGAGTGCACAAAACAAGTTCAAGAATGTAGAACCTTTTTATCTCATGCAACTCACTCATATGAATCTGGTTTTTGTCTGAGATGTGCATGCAAAAACCAGATTTTCTAGCACATGAAATGTGAAATAGGATTCCAGCACTTGCAAAAAATTTTGGATGTGCTCATATGATCTAGTAATTACAAAAAGGAATCCAATTTTTTTTGCATGTGCTCATATGAATCTGGTTTCTGTCTAGTAATTTCCAGCACAAAACAAGTTTTATCGCTCATGTGTTAGAAAATCTGGTTTCTGTCTGAGCCTCATATGATAACCTATTTCACATTTCATGTTGAGTGAACAAAACAAGTTCAAGAATGTAGAACCTTTTCATAACCTTTTTGTCTGAAAATTTTTGGATTCCTTTTTATCTCAAAGGATATGAATCTGAAAATGATGTGATCTGTCACCGCACTGCAAGTTCTGTGAGTATCTATTTGTTCCATGCAGAAATTTGGATTCTCTTCTATTTTTTATTTTGAATATGCCTTTGCTAGTTTCCCCTCTTTGAGTCCTACCTTACAGTGGTACCAGTACCACTGGAGCGCACCTCATTTCTCTATGTTTTGTGAGTCCATATTTACCCGCACATGATTGATGTGCTGAGCCTACCATGTCACTTGGGTTATAGTAAAAAATCATGCTCTTTGAAACCCAAAAGGAATTGGGTATAAGCAAATCAGCATGGGTCAGTGTAGATGTCTCTGTTTTGATTTTTTTTCCCCAAAATCTAGTTGTTATATTGGAAGTTGTGTTCAGGTGCATGCTAGAGTGGAAGCTCTTGCAGTGGGGAAGCTATCACTAAACTTGACGGGTTTTAGCAGCGAGGCCATTTCTATTTTTGGAAATCAGATCAGCCTTGCAATCCAGAGCCTTTTTCCGTTCACACAATCTATACTTCTCACGGTGGAATATCTCAACACTGCAGCACTTGGGCCTAAAAAAGATTACAAATCAAGTAGGTAAATAGAATTCATCCTAGTGACTTTGGAAGTAATAACTCTTTCCCATGTTTGAGATTTATTTTAAAATGCTGATTGTGTTGTTGAGTATGTATGGCTGATTTCTATGATGTGTCCACATAAAATTTTCATTTAATTTTTGAGGAGAGGTGAAGGCCTCTTGAGAGAGTCAAAATTTGAGTCCTACTCATCAATGCAATTTGTGTGTAAATCACTGGATTTGTTAATCTGAACCGTTGTGCACCTGAAAACCTGTGCACTTGAAGCAGTTGTCAACTGCTATTTACCAACCTGTTTCAGCAATACCTGCCTTTGCCGAATGAATTCTCAGTTCCCAGCATCTGCACTTGCAAAGTGTTGGTGTTCATCGTAGTATTTCACCACTGTTATTTGTGGATTGGGGCTGGCTCTACAAATATCACAAAGGCCTGATAGCTGTTCGGTTTTCCTTCTCCATTTTTACATTGATTGTGTGATATCATTCATATTCCCTTATTTTTGAACTTGCATTGAGATGCTCTTGAACTCTGTTCCGGTTTCTCAATATTTGTTTTGAAAATCATGAAATTACAATGTGGATTGAGAACTTGCGTTGAGAATTTGTGGATTGCTTTGGGTAAGTGCTCGTTTTGTCATATTTATCCCCTTTGATATCTGTCCTAGTACTGGGGATATGATTTGATTCAATCATGTACAGCTGACATGGCTCACAAATTCTAATTTCCACATTATTTTCTTTTTTCCTTTTAAGTTGCTTAATTTACGAAATCTGGAGATAATATGAGGTGACGCAAATGATGGACAGGTTGGATGGCCTTCATACATCACATGGCCCCAACTCTGTTTTGAGTTTAGGATTGTTTTGTCGAGGAATTTTGGGACGTTTTCTTTCCAGTGGGGCCCAACACAGATGGTCTGGATCAATAATCCATGTGAGCCACTTGTACATGCTGAAAACGTGAGTTTATTGTAAATTCTGTAATTTGAGACTGAGAACTCAAGGATAATGTCCATTTCCTCAAAACCATAAGGTCTTTTAAGTAGAGTGCTCAGAAAGAATATAATGTGATCTGATGAATTCCTTTTTCTCAAAGTGTTAACAAGGTTTTAAATATTGTTATTGGACATAGATGAATTCCCTTTTGTTTATTTGAATTTGGCTCTCCAATGAATTCCTTTTTCTGAAGTGTTTACATAGATGACCTAACCTTTTGTTGTGCAGATGTATAGAAAGAAATGAAAGAGCTAAATCAACAGTGAGATCGTGCTCAATCTCATCTCAAGGGCTCGTCTCTTTTCTCAACACTTTTCAGGTAATTTAGCCTTTTTCTAGAACTATATCATTCATTTTTCAGCTTTTGTTTAGTTGTATTACATCCTTTGCCCAACCTGAATTTGGTTACAGGTTGTGAATGTGATGTTAAAAATTCTGCCATGCACAAAGACATCTTTCTTTGTATCATTTCCCAAAAGTCGACAAACTAGGTGTTGAAAAAAAGAAAAAGAAAATATCATGATATCTCTAGCAGGAATTTTAATTATATCACCAAATATCATGATATTTTGCACCTAGTGCAATGTTTATTTGCTATCCAACATGTTGCTTTATGTTAGACAGATCTAGATGAAGGGAAAACATAAATATCATCTTAATCCAAAACTTTATTGCCCTAATAAGTTTTTAACGGTGGGTGTTCAATTACCATCTTTCCTTTGGTGTAGTCTACTTGAGATTTGAATCTACCTCATTTTTTGACAATTAGCTGGAAAAATGGATTGACTGTTGATGCGAATGCTAATAGGTTCAAATGTAACCATGTTGATGCGAATGCTAACAGGTTCAAATGTAACCATGTGCCGCATGTAACATTCGATCAATTTCCCTTTAAGATTCAACAAAAAGAGAGAAAGAAAAAAAAAAAAAAAAAAAAGATGGCTCAGAGTCAGGGCATGGCCGAAGAAGTTATTTGCAAGAAGGTGCATGGGATGCTATTCATGTTATTGAAGTAAGCTCTATTTGCTTGTTGCCTTGTCTATTCTAATTTCGAAGTTCTTATGCATGCATAGTACTTCCCTTTCTATTTGATGGTTCCCATCATGGATTCCATCCAATCAATGCTATAAAAGATGAATTGTACAGTTCAAAGGTCTAGAGTTCACCTAGAATACTACAACTGGCAAACCAACAGCTACAAAAAGAGAGACTTGGATTTTGAAGGTTAGAATCTTGTGGTCACCTTAGGGTTGTTATGATAGACCATGAGTAGTGGGGCTATCCTAATGGCCATCCATATGAATGATTTAACTGTGCACATGTCATGTTGTGCTAGGGTATACCAAATAGCCTTATTGCAGGGTTGGGATCACGTGAGATTTTTCCTCCTATCAAGGGAACTGATATTGACACCCAATCTTGTTTCACCAATCAGTAAAAACATGAGAGTTATGGTATTGTTTACCGCTATCATCTGTGGTTCGGGTTCGGGATCGGGTTTAGGTTTAGGTTAGGGTTTGGGCTGAAAGTACGAGTGCTGGAGCCGATGCTTTCGGAGTCCGAACTCATTCTTTTGAAAAATAGAAAAATGGGAATATTAGTAAATATGGATTTTCTTGTTAAGAAGAAAAGGGAAGATGGATTGAAAAAACATAAAAGAGATTTTTGCTCCCACTCATTTTTTCATACCTGCACTCATTTCTCTGCAAACTGCTGTTTGATTTCATGCCATTTATCTTAAAATAAAAGGGCTGTATTTGTAAAAAAGAGGGGATGTTTAGTCTCAAGGCTAAGATGGACTCTATGCAGCTGCTCCTTTCTCTTGTAGGTTTGCAGCTAGTAAGTCTTGGTATCCATGTTAAATCATGGATGAATGTAAAAAGTACACTTCTCAATGGTGATTTGAGTAATTTTTAAGCAGCATTGAGTTATGTTTGTGAATTCACACAGCAAGTTAGAAAAAGCTTTGTAGGACCTATAGAAATATTCTGCAAATCAGGGCATGTTGGCGTGGCCCAAAACTGATACATTATGCTTCATATCAGATCCTATCAACTTGTATGCCCAAAATATTTCAGAAAAAAATATCATAAAAAATGAGAAAAGGGAAACATAAGAATCCATCATGTTTTCATGTTTTTGACATGTATTCAATGGTGCATCAGACCATTCTTTAGTAAGGATGCTGTTGCCAGCCTGACCTGCTGAAAATAGAGTTTAATTTTTGCTGTAATGGCTTTTGTTACATACTTTATCGAACATCCCATGACCCATCATTTACCATAGATTATCCATAATTTAAATACAAGTGATTACAATAGAATATCATTAAGTAATTCCATGCATGCCATTCCAACCTAATCCAACACAATGACACAGGAGTGCTTGCCCCCAATTGTGTTAAAATTGCAATTTATTCGTTTAATTATGCATTATTCTAATTGATATTGACACAGGAGTGCTTGCCCCCAATTGTGTTAAAATTTTGATTAAAAAAAGAAAAAAGAAAAGAAAAGGAAAATGGCCTCTTATAGGTGTCTTGGCCGAATGTGGTCATTAGTTTTTGAGGGGATATTGTCAAATCATTATCATATCGCAAATCATAATAAGGGTTGAATCATATCGAATCGCAAATTGTATCGTAAATCTTAAGATTTTTAAAAATAATTTTCTTAAAATATTTTGGGCTGAATAATTCCCTTGTTCGCAACCTTGAATGCTGAAAACTGCACCATTTGACATGAACCTATTACTTGATGGCACTGAATCATTCTCGTTGATAATGTGAGTAACTAAATGATATTTTGGGCTCGCTATCTCCTCATATTACAATCATTCTATTAACACCTTTTTTTTTTTGGGCCTCTTTATCATTTTGTCACTTATTCATTGGTCACACGCCCATGCTTTTATGTTGAGTCATTTATTTCATTTCTGTCAAATTGATTATTTCAGGATTTATCTGGGAGACCTCTCTATAAAATTGTTGGTTGCCTCTCTATGAATCAGAAGTCAGCATTGTTTTACCTATCTGAATTTTGGTAAGGGTGTCTTATTGGCTTGCATATACTGTTCAGTTTGTGTATAGGCATATAATGCTTGAATTATTTCTAGAAATTGATGGTACCGTTTATGTAAACTAAAGACATAATCATGATGCTTCACAAAATTGACACCATATATATTGCTGAAGAGGATTAGCACCTGATTTTGGCAAGCGATCATCCTAAATGCCAAATCAACTCCTTTACCCTACCTTTCTCTTTCTGACATGCATTTATACCTTATTTGTTTGGACAACTCATGCATCCTTTCACAGAAAAATTGTGCAACATTATAAGGATTTTCCTTTCTCAGGGGTTGTGGGTACATCTCACTTGAGAATCTTTTTTTTTTTTTTTTGCCAGGACTTATCCGGTAAGCCAGACCAGATTTGTTCCTTCGTCTTTGTAATTGATTTCTCACTAGCATGTTACTTTTGTCAAATTTCTAATGTCAAGAAGAAGAGTGATACAATGAAGAACTAAGCATACGGAATTGAGCCCCAACCATTCACGAATAAACATTACAATGGGCTATAGAAAGTTTTTAATTGGCATTCAATTACCATTGTTTTCTGTTGTGTGGTCCACCTGGAATTTGGATCTACCTCTCAGCCTTGAAAACTTAGCATATTGAGTGCATGTGGTGTGGCATACATAAGTGCTTTGGCATCTATTGTTAAATGGTGAATGCATTGGCTTGGATTAGCTCTTCCTTGCAGAGCTGATGACCTCAAGAAACCCTGCCTTTTGTTTGATAAATGCCATTTCCTGTATGAGTAGAAATTGGAAACAATCTCTACTGCCACAGATCCAACCTGATTTAATTATTTTTTCTTTCTTTTTGGCACAGATAATCATACAAGATGTTTTCTTGTAGTGAGAGTAAGATTTTTAAACACAAATCCCAAATCGGAGCCGCTCTCCCTTGAAATGACAGACTCGCTAATTGTAATTTCTGAGTTAGAGGGTGAACAACCCATCCAAGAACTAACAACTCTGTAGAAATTTATTTGTATTCATATTATATAACCGTTCTGGCCAATCCACTTGCTGTTTTCTCAAGATTTTCAACTTCTAAGAACTCCGGATCGCTAGTTCACTTGAATTGTATCATGTACTCATGTTACATTAGATAATAACTGTAAGCTTAAGAGTACCTAGTTGGTTTGGAAATTTTGGCATAGTTAACGGTTCTTATTAGCAAACTCAGTTACCATCCTTCTCTTTTCATTTCTTTTCTTCACTATTATTAGCAAACTCAGCTGACGGTTATGCGCATTCTTTCAGGTGGATGTTGCATGTGGGAGGATTGGAGCTGCATATTTCAGATTCAAGCATCTGGTACGTCTCTTGTCAAGAATGCACATGATTGGAGTGGCCTGGCCATTTGGACAGGCCGTATTTATGTATTTGCTCGAAATTGATGGAGCAGACCCGGATGTGCGTCGGAGCTATCCGGATGAGCGGAGGTCCCTGGAAGGTGGGAACCGCTGTTATGACCATGATGAAGCTGTCCATTTCCTATGGACGGCATTGGAGGGGCCTGGCCATTTGGACAGGCCGTGTTTATGTATTTGCTCGAAATTAATGGAGCAGACCCGGATGTGCGTCGGAGCTATCCGGATGAGCGGGGGTCCCTGGAAGGTGGGAACCGCTATTATGACCATGATGAAGCTGTCCATTTTCTATGGACGGCATTGGAAGGGCCTGGCCATTTGGACAGGCCGTGTTTATATTTGTATTTGCAGGGACCACACCCTTAACCTAAACTCGAACCCATTCTCAAATCCCAAAACCTATAACCTATAACCAAAACCAAAACCTATAACCTAATCCAAAACCAAAACCTATAACCTAAACTCAATTCCCTAAAGCTAAACCTACACCTAATCCTAATCTCAACTCCCTAACCTAAACTTAAACCCAAACTTAAACCCGATCTCGAACCCAAAACCGGTTTCCTAAACCTAAACCTTAACCTATTCTCAATTCCCTAAACCTTAACCTACAACCTAACCTAAACCTAACTCCCTAACCTAAACCTAAACCTAAACTTGAAAACCCAAACTTAAACCCGATCTCGAACCCGAACCCGAACCCGAACCCGGTTTCCTCAACCTAAACCTTAACCTATTATCGATTCCCTAAACCTTAACTTACAACCTAACCTAAACCTAACTCCCTAACCTAAACTTGAAAACCCAAACTTAAACCCGATCCCGAACCCGAACCCAATTTCCTCAACCTAAACCTTAACCTATTCTCAATTCCCAAAAGCTTAACCTACAACCTAACCTAAATCTAACTCCCTAACCTAAACCTAAACCTAAACTTGAAAACCCAAACTTAAACCCGATCTTGAACCCGAACCCGAACCCGAACCCGGTTTCCTCAACCTAAACCTTAACCTATTATCGATTCCCTAAACCTTAACTTACAACCTAACCTAAACCTAACTCCCTAACCTAAACTTGAAAACCCAAACTTAAACCCGATCCCGAACCCGAACCCGAACCCAATTTCCTCAACCTAAACCTTAACCTATTCTCAATTCCCTAAAGCTTAACCTACAACCTAACCTAAACCTAACTCCCTAACCTAAACCTGAACCTAAACTTGAAAACCCAAACTTAAACTCTGAACCCGAACCCGAACCCGAACCCGGTTCCTCAACCTAAACCTTAACCTATTATCGATTCCCTAAACCTTAACTTACAACCTAACCTAAACCTAACTCCCTAACCTAAACTTGAAAACCCAAACTTAAACCCGATCCCGAACCCGAACCCAATTTCCTCAACCTAAACCTTAACCTATTCTCAATTCCCTAAAGCTTAACCTACAACCTAACCTAAATCTAACTCCCTAACCTAAACCTAAACCTAAACTTGAAAACCCAAACTTAAACCCGATCTCGAACCCGAACCTGGTTTCCTCAACCTAAACCTTAACCTATTATCGATTCCCTAAACCTTAACTTACAACCTAACCTAAACCTAACTCCCTAACCTAAACTTGAAAACCCAAACTTAAACCCGATCCCGAACCCGAACCCAATTTCCTCAACCTAAACCTTAACCTATTCTCAATTCCCTAAAGCTTAACCTACAACCTAACCTAAACCTAACTCCCTAACCTAAACCTAAACCTAAACTTGAAAACCCAAACTTAAACCCGATCTCGAACCCGAACCCGGTTTCCTCAACCTAAACCTTAACCTATTCTCAATTCCCTAAACCTTAACCTACAACCTAACCTAAACCTAACTCCCTAACCTAAACCTAAATCTAAACTTGAAAACCCAAACTTAAACCTGAACCCGGTTTCCTCAACCTAAACCTTAACTTATTATCGATTCCCTAAACCTTAACCTACAACCTAACCTAAACCTAACTCCCTAACCGAAACCTAAACTTGAAAACCCAAACTTAAACCCGATCCCGAACCCGAACCCGAACCCGAACCCAATTTCCTAAACCGAAACCTTAACTTATTCTCAATTTCCTAAACCTTAACCTACAACCTAACCTAAACCTAACTACCTAACCTAAACCTAAACCTAAACTTGAAAACCCAAACTTAAACAATGTAGTCTACATGGACAATACTTATGATGTTTGGTCTACTTGATTGATTTTCTCAAAGCAATGTTCCACCCATATTTCAACTCGCGCGCTTCATCAGTTCTCACACACTAGGCCAATCGACCATTCCCACATATTTTTCTAGGCTGAAATCATATTGGAATGAATTATCCTTCTCTTCTTTTTCTTTTTCTTTTTTTTTTTTTTTTTTTTTTTTTTTTTTTTTTTTGCACTTACTTCTCATCACTAATAACAATATCTCATGCAATTTCTTATGGGGCTTAATGAAATTTATTCAGCAATTCAAGGACAACTCTTACTTATGAATCATCTTCCTACAATCAGTAAAGTGTACTCTTTACTATTGCAAGAATAAAAACAGCGAGAAGTTTCTATTGCCCACAAACCTTCCGATGATGCCACAACTTTGCTCGCTTTGAACAGTCGATCCAATGTGAGTCATTCTCACGATCCAAGGAGAAACCTTTCTAAAGACAACAATGACTGATGTCGCCATCGACCCACTTGTATCACAAATGAAAATTTTTATGCACTTCATGGTTATCCACTTGGTCATCACCTCCACAACTCAACTCCTTCCAAATCAGGCGCACTACTACTCCATGGCAATACAAGTCCTGTCGGCCCTGCTACATTTGCTCCCACTTTCACACCAGATCAGTATCGCTAGTTCTACCAATAGATGGCAGCCACCACTCTCTGCCTTATGAATTGGCTTTAGATTTTTATATTTTTCCTTTTGATAAAACTTAGAAGTAGGGGTTCAACCCAAAATTATGCATATACAAAGCTCAACAGGAAAAAGTAGAAGTATTGATTTCCACCGTTGAAACATTTCTAAGGCTCCCATTGATGTTTATTTGTCATCCAACCTGTTCATGAGATCAGACAGACATGGATGAAGGGAAAACACAAATATCAGCTTGATCTAAAACTTGGGTTGCCCCCAAGAATTTTTCAACGGTAGATGTTCAATTCACAATGTTTCTGGTGGTGTGGTCCACTTGAGGTTTGGATATGCTTCGTCTTACGGTTAAGCCCTAAAATTATGTGGTAAAAGAGATGGACGGAGTGGATACAATGCATGAATGGCAGTGGGGTCCACAGAGTTTACTCAGTACGCTTAGCGTACTGAGTAACTCAGTACGCAATCCGCTTCCAGGGAGATGGGCAGGTAGGGCTTTCAAAAGTGCTGTGCACTGGCCCAGCTAAATATGGAGGAATATTTTCTACCTTACCTAAATAGAAGTAGGGGTGCAAATGTATCGAATCGACAAGGGTCATTGGACCTGAGTGGGTCTATGTCCAAATATTTGGACCATGGTGCAGCTCTAGGCCTAAAAGTTACTAATTAATAAGTTAAGTCTAGGTCCTCTCAAAATCAACTTGATCCAACCCAGTTTGGACCCTGGTTTTAAATGGGCCTGATTTTAATTTTGGTTTATAATAAAATGGAGCCAAGCTAAATCCAGCCCAGATTCAAGGAAAAAAAAAACAGTAATTGAGCATATTGGTCATTGAATGCGCTCCGTTAAAAACTTCCTTATGATCCACCATAATGTTTATTCACCATTCAACCAGTTGATAAGGTCACATAAACCTAGATGAAAAGAAAATAATAATATTATTGATAAAATAACAAATATCACCTTGATCTAAAACTTTTGTCACCCACAAAAGATTTTTAATTGTCAATAACTAATGTTTCCTGGGATGTGGTCCATTTGAAATTTGTATATGTTTCATTTTTTGGACCATGCCCTATAATAAGCTGGAAAAGCATATGGATGGCGTGTATATACAATGTACATACATAGCTGGTTCTAGGATCGCAGCCAACTCGCGCTCAACACAAGGGAGTGGATTAGGTGTGGTCCGGGCTCAACCGTGCTGTCCTTACCATTGGGCCCACCTTGATTTATGTATTCTATATCCAATTTGTCCATCCATTTTTCCATATCATTTAAGCACGTGAACCCGAAAATGAAGAAGATCCAATTCTCGGGTGGACCATACTATAGGAAATAGTGGTGATTGACTATTTGTGTGCCACAAAAGTTTTGGATCAACTTGGATTCGACATAACTATTCCTGTTTGTTGCAGTATGTTCTTCACCTGCAGCTTCAACATGGTTTCCTGAATCACAAGCTTTATCTTCCTCTACAACTTGAACATCATTTCTAGAATCACCTGCTGGATGATCAACTGGCATCTTCTCTTCCCTAGTCATTGAATTCAGAATGGCAGTCCCATCAAGACCCATGTCAGCTTGAAAAGGAATAGAGGGATTTTCGACCAAAGCGCCTATCAGGTTGTCGCAATTCCCAACAGGGAACTGATCTCCACTAGCATTAATCTCTTTGTGATTCTCACTGTCTAACAGAGTCGCCTTTTCCTCATTCACAGTGGCAGCACCATTATCGGACAGGCTCATATTCATGCTAGTAACTGACTGAGGCTCTGCTTTGTGGCATTTGTTTGCTCCCTGTTTGTAATTGTTGTTGATTGCACAGATATGGAGACCTACATATATGGCTTAGGTTTCCTATTCTTTCAACATGCATGCAGGGCTCTCTTTCATCTTCCATAGATTCTATTGCCTCTTTTTCTTATTCTTATATTTGTTAGACAGGAAGAAGTAATAGGTTATAACTACAACTCGCTCGATCAGGTATTCTGACACTCCTTTCCTCTCTTTGTTGC
The DNA here is from genome assembly GCA_021015155.1 of Magnolia officinalis. Taxonomy (NCBI): domain Eukaryota; kingdom Viridiplantae; phylum Streptophyta; class Magnoliopsida; order Magnoliales; family Magnoliaceae; genus Magnolia; species Magnolia officinalis. The sequence continues at coordinate 53,720,366 of JAJHSJ010000010.1, forward strand.
TTTTCCTTGAATTCTTTCACTCGCCATGTTTGTAACTAACCGAAATAAATAAATGATGATTGTAGATTGGTAGATGAATTAGAAAGTCCTATTCATCAGATGCTTCACTGCATGTGTGGCCCATGGTTTAGGGTTCCAAACTGTTGATATGATGTTCCTCATTGTGGAGGAGGAATGCCCTGTAATATCCCAGGATGTTCCAAACACTTATCTTGGTGGTCTAAAAATGTAGACTGAGTACATTAACATTCCATATTTCATAATGACAAGTCCATATATCAAAGGCTTACATCACTCAGCTACTGTCAAGGCTGGTAGATGAACAGTTTGAATCGGAGAATACCATGGGCCCCTAAGCAGGGAACCCTGTATGTTAGAAAGCGAAGGGCCAGGAAGACCAGCCACACATCTCGTTGAGTCAGCGAGTTTTAAAACTATGATCATGGTCAGGTTACCTATACTGAGCATAAATGCGCAATCTCATGTTTTTTTTTTGCTTCCTAGTTGTTTAAGGATAACAAACAGTGAAGATGTCATGGTTCTTTAAATATGCATGTGGACTGAGTTTTCTGTATTGCCATTATATTCATGTGTGGGAATGTGAAACTTCTGATTCATAAATGTAAATAGGGTTGGGAATGTGAAATGAACACATTTCAAAATCACTAAAATGAATGCAAATGTGGTTGTGAATGTTTTGTAATTCCTATAACAAATTGTAAATGCAAATAGGTTGTGATGGTAAAAACTTATCCATGCACTAATTCATTGACCGACTTTTCCTGATTGCAGCAGATCCTAGACTTTGAAACTAATGTAGACGCTTGTGAAGTGATGCAGATCAGTGGAGATGCATTCTAAGTGGTTCATAGATTAACCTTTTTTTTGTGATTTCTGAGTTTGGTTGCAGGTTTTGTGAAGTGGTTTGTATCAATGGTTTTTTTTTTTCAAATCAATCGTTACTTTCTTTTGTGCAATCATTTCTAAACTGATAGCCATCGATGCAGACCTGTCACCACATGTAGTAGTACTTGGGCTTCATGCACTCATTTGTAGCCTGATTCATCAACTCATTTGTGTAACTGATTGACTTTTCCTTATTGCAACAGATCCTAGACTTTTGTAACTAATGCACATGCTTGTGAAGTGATTCATTGACTTATTCTGTGATTACAGTGATGGGTTGCAGGTTTTTGTGAAGTGATGCACATTAATGGTTTTTTTTTTTTTTCCAAATCAATGGTTACTTTTCTTTCTTGCACTCATTTGTAAACTGATTCATGCACTCATGTGAACTGGATTGTATCATGTGATTGCAGCAGATCCTAATCTAATTTGTCAACTGATTCATAGACTAAACTCCAGACAAATCTGTGATCAGTTGTTTTTACCAGTTGCTGATCTGTTGTTTTTACAAGTTTCTTTCATAATGATCAGTTGTCTCCTCATTTTGGTACCTAATTTGTAAGTCCCATCTTCTATTATTTGTTTATTGCTTTATGATGCTATGGGACCTTACAAGTTGGTTCCTTTGAAAAACAAAAACAAAAACAAAAACAAAACAAAAAAAAGAATGAAGAAGAAGAAGAAGAAAAAGAAAGAAAAGAAAGGGGGAAAAAGTTAAGATAAAAAGTGGAGTATGTGGATCTTATATGTTAAACTGGCTGGAAAGTTAATATCTTCTTGAGGTTTCTTTTGCTGCTCTATTTGTTTAGATGAAGATGAAAGTTTCATGAGTTTTTATGTACTTGAAATCTGCTTCACCTGATTAAATGTTATTTGCCATAGGGATGTTTGATGGGTGTTAGGTATTTTTTTTTCTGCTTATATTTATCTTTTTGTTGATTGTTAGCTCCAAAAGATTAATGATGAACAGAAGGCCCGGATTCGTAAAACTGAACGCGCTCTTCAAGCGGCGGAGGTGATTTTTTATTTTATTTTATTTTTGTTTGTCTACATGGGTTTTTTATATGGTGTTTTGCTAGATGATGGTGCCGCTGTTTTTTTTTTTTTTTTCCTCTCCCTTCCTTTCTTAGGAAGAGATGAAGAAGGCAAAACTAGAAGCTACATCAAAGTCTAAGGAGTTGCTGGAGGTAGGGATAGGAATGCAACTGCCCAGATTTTGATGCTTCTTTGTATTGATTTCCTAATATCTAGCTCTTTAAGGGATGTTTCATCAAGCTTACTGTCAGTATCTTCACATGGACAACCGTTACCGTTACGTAATGACCTCGTAACGGTCCAATAACAGATACAGGAAGCATTCATCTTAACTCCATCAAATGAAAATTTTCTATACATTGTCTAATTTTTTCAAATTTGTGTCTACTTTATTTATATACTATCTCCACTACAGCCAAAGAAATAGGTTATGTTCATAGGAATGTATCAACTTGTAACTGTAACATTCTCAAGAAGTTCAGTTAACGGTTATAGCATCACTGCCTTATGTGCAGGAATAGTAAAATCGGTAACAGCTGTTGCAAGAAATGCTCACTGATGTGAAGTATAGATTGAGGTGATGTTGTTATCTATTTACTTGTGAAAAAAATATCATACCGTTAAAATATATCTTCTCTTTCAATGCTTTATCATTGAAATTTCGGGGTGAAGTCGAGCAAATTTCTCTAATGAAGCCAAAGATTTGTATTTTTAGCATTATTGTAATTGTAATTGTAATTGATTGAATGAAGGATTGTACTTGAATGAATGAAGGATTGTAATTGTAATTGATTGAATGAAGGATTGTAATTGAATGAATGAAGGATTGTAATTGTAATTGATTGAATGAAGGATTGTGATTGAATGATTGTAATTGATTGTAATGGAATGAATGAATGATTATGTAGGTGGTAATTGAATGAACGAATAATTATAATTTTTTTTTAATGTACGAAATAGCTACGGATTAAATCCGTAGCTGTAGTGATTAAATTCGTAGCTGTTGTAACCTATAGCTACAGATACATTTGCTACAGATAATATCCGTAGCTGTTGTAACCTATAGCTACGAATTAAATCCGTAGTGGTTGTGATTAAATCTGGAGCTCTTGTAACCTATAGCTACAGATATAATTGCTACGGATTAGATCCGTGGCTTTTGGTACCTATAGCTACGGATTTAATCCGTAGCGATAGGTTCTAGACCTATTGTTACTGCACCTACGACGACGGTCGTGCGACGGACTAGAACTGTAGCCATAGGTCTAAGGCTACGGATTTTATCCGTAGCCTTTGCCCATTTTTCTGGTAGTGTTGGGTCAGATTCTGATGGTCTGGTTGCTTACAAAATGTCCGCAAGCGACACGTGCCAGATTACTATTCAAGATACTTATTTTGTAAAAAAAACAAGTGTTTTCACACTCTCTCGCTCCAGACTCAAGCGAACAGCCGTGGGACACTGCCTGGATTTGATTTTTGAGATGGTTGTCAAGCCCAACGAGGCGGTCCTAAGTCCTTAACTTCGTATTATTCAGACTCCCGATGTGCGGTCCAGACCTGATACGGAGTTTCAATGTGCTCCCGAGAGCAGTCGGGTAATGAGTTTGATCCTAGACTTCAGGGTAACCTAGCGACAATGATTCTACAAGTTTTGGGTCTTGCAGATCGTATTTAAATCGATTCAAATGGATTTCATGGCTAATCTAGTTTAGCACTTAGTTAACTTTGTCAAATTTCTAAAGGAGTTAATCCTAAGTGATTTCTGGTCGAGGTAGTACTCGGGTCTTTGCCCGAAAATTTACGAGTCGTTACACGAACCTGAACCCGATTTCCTAAACCTAAACCTTAACCTATTCTCAATTCCCCAAAGCTATAACTTATAACCTAAACCTAAACCTTAACCTAAACCTAAACCTATACCTTAACCTAAACCAAAACCTATGACCTAAACCTTAGCCTATAACCTATAACCTAAACTTATAACATATAACCTAACCTTAACCTTAACCTAAGCCTAAAACCTAAACGATAACCTAAAACCTAAATATATTCTCAAATCCCTAAAACCTAAAACCTACACCTAATCCTAATCTCAACTCCCTAACTTAAACCTAAACCTAAACTTGAAAACCCAAACCTAAACCCGATCCCAAACCGAACCCAATTTCCTAAACCTAAACATTAACTTATTCTCAATTCCCTAAAACTATAACTATAACCAAAAATCTAAACCTAAACCTACAACCTAAATGTATTCTTAAATCCCTAAACCTAAACCTACACCTAATTCTAATCTCAACTCCCTAATCAAAACCGAAACCTAAACTTGAAAACCCAAACCTAAACTTGATCCCGAACCCGAACCCGATTTCCTAAACCTAAACCTTAACCTATTCTCAATTCCCTAAACCTAAACCTAAACCTTAACCTAAACCTAAACCTATAACCTTAACCAAAACCAAAACCTATGACCTAAACCTTAGCCTATAACCTATAACCTATATCCTAAACTTATAACCGATAACCTAACCTTAACCTTAACCTAAGCCTAAAACCTAAACCTTAACCGAAACCTAAACCTAAAACCTAAATGTATTCTCAAATCCCTAAACCTAAACCTACACCTAATCCTAATCTCAACTCCCTAACCTAAACCTAAACCTAAACTTAAAAACCCAAACCTAAACCCGATCCCAAACCCGAACCCGATTTTCTAAACCTAAACTTATAACCTTAACCTAAACCTATTCTCAAATCCCTAAACCTATAACCTAAACCTAAACCTATATGACCTTAACCTAAACCAGAAACTTAACCTATAACCTAAACCTTAACCTATAAGCTAAACTCGATTTCCTAAACATTAACCTATAACCCGAACCCGATATCCTAAACCTAAACCTTAACGTATTCTCAAATACCTAAACCTAAACCTACACCTAATCCTAATCTCAACTCCCTAACCTAAACCTAAACCTAAACTTGAAAAGCCAAACCTAAACCCGACCATGAACCCGAACCCGATTTCCTAAACCTAAACCTTAACCTATCCTCAATTCCCTACAACTATAACCTATAACCTACATATAACCTAAACCTATAACTTAAACCTAAACGTAAACCTAAAACCTAAATGTGTTCTCCAATCCCTAAACCTAAACCTACACCTAATGCTAATCTCAACTCCCTAACCTAAACCTAAACCTAAACTTGAAAACCCAAAGCTAAACCCGACCCCGAACATGAACCCGATTTCCTAACCTAAAACTTAACCTATCCTCAATTCTCTACAGCTATAACCTAAAACCTACCTATAACCTAAACCTATAACTTAAACCTAAACGTAAACCTAAAACCTAAATGTGTTCTCCAATCCCTAAACCTAAACCTACACCTAATGCTAATCTCAACTCCCTAACCTAAACCTAAACCTAAACTTGAAAACCCAAAGCAAAACCCGATCCCGAACCCGAACCCAATTTCCTAAACCTAAACCTAAACCTTAACCTATTATCAATTCCCTACAGTATAACCTATAACCTACCTATGGCCTAAACCTATAACCTAAACCTAAACGTAAACCTAAAACCTAAATGTGTTCTCCAATCCCTAATCCTAAACCTACACCTAATACTAATCTCAACTCCCTAACCTAAACTTGAAAACCCAAACCAAAACCTGATCCCGAACCCAAAACCGATTTCCTAAACCTAAACCATAACTGATTCTCAATTCCCTACAGCTATAACCTAAACCTAAACCTAAACCTAAAACCTAAATGTGTTGTCAAATCCCTAAACCTAAACCTACACCTAATGCTAATCTCAACTCCCTTACCTAAACCTAAAACTAAGCTTGAAAACCCAAACCAAAACCCGATCCCGAACCCGAACCCGATTTCCTAAACCTAAACCATAACCGATTCTCAATTCCCTATAGCTATAACCTATAACCTATAACCTACCTATAACCTAAACCTAAAACCTAAACCTAAACCTAAAACCTAAATGTGTTCTTAAATCCCTAAACTTAAACCCACACCTAATCCTATTCTCAACTCCCTAACTTAAACCTAAACCTGAACTTGAAAACCCAAACCTAAACCCGATCCCGATACCGAACCCGAACCCGATTTCCTAAACTTAAACCTTAACCTATTCTCAATTTCTTACAGCTATAACCTATAACCTAAACCTAAAACCTAAATGTTTTCTCAAATCCCTAAACCTAAACCCACACCTAATCCTATTCTCAACTCCCTAACCTAAACCTAAACCTAAACTTGAAAACCCAAACCTAAACCCGATCCCGAACCCGAACCCGATTTCCTAAACCTTATCCTTACCTATTCTCAGTTCCCTACAGCTATAACCTATAACCTAAACCTAAAACCTAAACCTAAACCTAAACCTAAAACCTAAATGTGTTCTCAAATCCTTAAACCTAAACCTACACCTAATCCTAATCTCAACTCCCTAACCTAAACCTAAACCTAAACTTGAAAACCCAAACCTAAACCCGATCCTGAACCCGAACCCAATTTCCTAAACCTAAACCTTAACCTATTCTCAATTCCCTAAAGCTATAACCTATAACCTATAACCTAAACCTAAACATAAACCTTAACCAAAACCTATAACCTAAACCTTATACCTATAACCTAAACTCATAACCTTCACCTAAACCTAAAACCTAAACCTAAACCTATAACCTATAACCTATAACCTAAACCGAAACCTAAACCTAAACCTAAACCTAAACCTAAAACCTAAACCTAAAACTTAATCTAAACCGAAAACCTAAACGTAAACCTAAACCTAAAACCTAAATGTATTCTCAAATCCCTAACCTAAACCTACACCTAATCCTAATCTCAACTCCCTAACCTAAACCTAAACCTAAACTTGAAAACCCAACCTAACTCGATCCTGAACCCGAACCCGATTTCATAAACCTAAACTTATAACCTTAACCTGAACCTATTCTCAAATCTCAAAACCTATAACCTAAACCTAAACCATATAACCTTAACCTAAACCTAAAACTTAACCTATAACCTAAACCTTAACCTATAACCTTAACTATAACCTAAACCTATAACCTAAACTTGATTTCGTAAACCTTAACCTATAACCTAACCTAAACCTAAACCTATATCCCGAACCCGATTTCCTAAACCTATACCTTAACGTATTCTCAAATCCCTAAACCTAAACCTACACCTAATCCTAATCTCAACTCCCTAACCTAAACCTAAACCTAAACTTGAAAACCCAAACCCAAAGCCGAACCCGAACCCGACCCGATTTCCTAAACCTAAACCTTAACCTATTCTCAATTCCCTACAGCTATAACCTATAACCCAAACCTAAAACCTAAATGTGTTCTCAAATCCCTAAACCTACACCTAATCCTAATCTCAACTCCCTAACCTAAACCTAAACATAAACTTGAAAACCCAAACCAAAACCCAATCCCAAACCCGAACCCGATTTCCTAAACCTAAACCTTAACCTATCCTCAATTCCCTACAGCTATAACCTATAACCTACCTATAACCTAAACCTATAACCTAAACCTAAACGTAAACCTAAAACCTAAATGTGTTCTCCAATCCCTAAACCTAAACCTACACCTAATATTAATCTCAACTCCCTAACCTAAACCTAAACCTAAACTTGAAAACCCAAAGCAAAACCCGATCCCGAACCCGAACCCGATTTCCTATACCTAAACCTTAACCTATTCTCAATTTCCTACAGCTATAACCTATAACCTACCTATAACCTTAACCTAAAACTTAAACCTAAAATCTAAATGTGTTCTCAAATCCCTAAACCTAAACCTACACTTAATCCTATTCTCAACTCCCTAACCTAAACCTAAACCTAAACTTGAAAACCCAAACCAAAACCAGATCCCGAACTGGAACCCGATTTTCGAAAGCTAAATCCTAACCGATTCTCAATTCCCTACAGCTATAACCTATAACCTAAACCTATAAGCTAAACCTAAACCTAAAACCTAAATGTGTTGTCAAATCCCTAAACCTAAACCTACACCTAATGCTAATCTCAACTCCCTTACCTAAACCTAAAACTAAGCTTGAAAACCCAAACCAAAACCCGATCCCGAACCCGAACCCAATTTCCTAAGCCTAAACCATAACCGATTCTCAATTCCCTATAGCTATAACCTATAACCTACGTATAACCTAAACCTAAAACCTAAACCTAAACCTAAACCTAAAACCTAAATGTGTTCTCAAATCCCTAAACCTAAACCCACACCTAATCTTATTCTCAACTCCCTAACCTAAACCTAAGCCTAAACTTGAAAACTCAAACCTAAACCCGATCCCGATCCCGAACCCGAACCCGATTTCCTAAACCTAAACCTTAACCTATTCTCAATTCCCTAACGCTATGAATAATTTTTTGTATTTTATTTATGATGTTAAACTTATATGTATTTATGCGTGGATGAATGTCATGTGGATAAGATTGTTTTTGTTTGGATGGATGTAGTTTATGTTTGGATGAATGTAGTTTATGTTTGGATGGATTTACGTAGTTTGGGTTTAAATGGATGTGAATGTGAATATGATGAAATATATTATATAACAGGTGTATATCAGGAAGAATATGATGAACTATATTGGAACAAGTGTATATCAGGAATTTTGAGTTGAAAATTTTATTTTTTAAAAAAGACTTTTACCTACGAAATATTTTGTAGGTAAAATTCTCAGAAACGGTTTTACCTACAAAAATTTTCGTAGGCAAAAGTCTTTACCTACAAAAATAGTCGTAGGTAAAAGTCTCATAAACGTTTTCCTACCTACGAAACCATTGGTAGGTAAAAGTAAACTTTTTGATTTTTGGTTTTTTCAAAAATTCAAAACACCTTTACCTACGACAATTTCTGTAGGTAAATATGGCTTTTACCTACCAAATTAGATTTCATAGGTAAAAAAAAAATTGAAAAGACCCTTTACATACGAAAATTGTAGTAGGGAAAGATGACTTTTATAAATTTTGATAAATTGAAAACACCCTTTACCTTCGAAAATGGTCGTAGGGAAAGATGACTTTTACATGTGAATATATGAAAACACCCTTTACCTACGAAAATTGTCGTAGGGAAAGAGGTAAAGAATAATTGAAACACCTTTTACCTACGAAAGCATTCGTAGGTAAAGATGGGTTTTACCTGCAAAATTTTATTTCGTAGGTAAAAGGAAGGTTTCGGATTTCCTATTTTTGAGAAATTTCATAGACCCTTCAGCTACGACTAGTTTCGTAGGCAAAGATGGGTTTTCCCTACGAAATTTGATTTTGTAGGTAAAAGTAGCGTTTTCGATTTTTTGTTTTTTTTTAAATGTTCAAAAGACCCTTTAGCTATGAATATTTTCGTAGGTAAATATGGGTTTTCCCTACGAAATTAAATTCCGTAGGTAAAAGAAAGGTTTTAAATTTTCTATATTTTGAAAACGTTAACTGACTCTTCAGCTACAAATATTTTCGTAGGAAAATATGGTTTTTCCCTACGAAATTATAATTCGTAGGTAAAAGTAAGGTTTTTGATTTTTGGTGTTTTTGAAAAATTTAACAGACCCTTTAGCTACAAATACTTTCGTAGGTAAAAATGGGTTTTCCCTACTTTCGTTGGTAAAAGTAAAGTTTTCGATTTTTTGTTTTTTTAAAAGTTCAAAAGACCCTTTAGCTACGCATATTTTCATAGGTAAATATGGAGAAAATTTTAAAAGACCCTTTAGCTACGAATAGTTTCGTAGGTAAATATGGGTTTTACAAAAAAATTCAAAAGACCCTATAGCTACGAATATTTTCGTAGGTAAAGATGGGTTTCAACTACAAAATCCAATTTCGTAGGCAAAATAAAGTTTCAATGATGGAAATGTTAAAACACCCTTTACCTATGAAAATTTTCATAGGTAAAGATGGCTTTTACCTACGAAATTAAATTTCGTTGGTAAAAGTATGCTTTTACCTACGAAAATAATTTTCGTCGGTAAAAGTCATCTTTACCTATGAAAAATATTTTCGTGTGTAAAAGTTTCGTAGGTAAAAACCATATTTCTTGTAGTGTAGGTGTAGGTTTAGGTTTAAGGATTTGAGAATACATTTAGGTTTTAGGTTTAGGTTTAAGTTATATGTTATAGGTTTAGGTTTAGGCTTAGGTTAAGGTTTAGGTTTAGGTTTAGGTTTAGGTTATAAGCTATAGTTTTAGGGAATTGAGAATAGGTTAAGGTTTAGGTTTAGGAAATCAGGTTCGGGTTCGAGATCGGGTTTAAGTTTGGGTTTTCAAGTTTAGGTTTAAGTTTAGGTTAGGGAGTTGAGATTAGGATTAGGTGTAGGTTTAGGTTTAGGGATTTGAGATTAGGATTAGGTGTAGGTTTAGGTTTTGGGATTTGAGAATAGTTTTAGGTTATAGGTTAAGGGTGTGGTCCCTGCAAATACAGATATAAAACACGGCCTACTCCAATTGGCCAAGCCCTTCTAATGCTGTCCATAGAAAATTGACAGCTTCATCATGGTCATAACATCGGTTCCCACCTTCCAGGGACTCCCACTCAACATCCGAATAGCTTCGACGCACATTCGGGTCTGCTCCATTAATTTCGAGTAAATACGTAAACACGGCCTGTCCAAATGGCCAGGCCCCTCCAATGTTGTCCATAGGAAATGGATAGTTTCATCATGATCATAACAGTGGTTCCCACCTTCCAGGGACCCCCACTCAACATCCGGATAGCTCCGACGCACATCCGGGTCTGCTCCATCAATTTCGAGCAAATACAGATATAAACACGGCTTGTCCAAATGGTCAGGCCACTCCAATGTTGTCCATAGGAAATGGACAGCTTCATCATAGTCATAACAGCGGTTCTCACCTTCCAGGGACCCCCGCTCAACATCCGAATTGCTCCGACGCACATCCGGATACATAAATGGGTATAGTTTCAAAGTACATTATTAGCAATGTTTCAAATGCATACCTCCCTTAGAAAGTCCTTAAGTTGATCCTCATGAAAGTCCTGATCTATAAGAACCTTAACGACAACATCCTGCATTCCATGATTGAATAAATAAGAAGATGCATCACCTTTACTTTCAAGTCAAACAAAAATGGGACAGAGAACCATGTAAGAAACATGAAGAAAAATGTGGATTTCTTTGAATATAATAGAGAGATTGGTCTAGGAACTGAACCACAAATTACTCTCACCAGGTTAGTTACCAGAATAACATTTTCAGAGAAGTACCCTACATTAAACACTTGCCTATGTAATTCAATTGTCTTCAGTAAAATCAACTTACTGTCTTAAAAGAAATGCACGCCACGCATGCGAAACGTCATTTTCAAACCAAACTACACTCACTATTTTCAAATCTCACGCGGTCACTTCATTCCCCCACTATCTCCCTCGATTTCTCCACTCTCACCTCTCCGTCTCTCTCTCTTGAAGCAAAAAAGAATGAATTCGGACTCCGAAAACGTTGGCTCCAGCACTCGTACTTTCAACCCAAACCCTAACCAAGGACTCCAAAATTACCAAGGACTCATAAACATTCATTGCAAGCATTTTCTATCCATGACGACCATACTGTTAAGATCAATCCTCTTATTTTTGCTCCCCTAGGTGTGGATTTTGATAAGGATTGTGTTCATATGCTACTTCATAGATCATATTCCGATATAAAAGGTGTCAATTATATAAAAAATTATAATTCAAAAATAGACAATAAAAAGCACAAATTCTTATTATAAAGGTGATATTTAGAGTTAAGCTTACAGTCATTGTCAAGTTAAAACTGTTCCTTGAATACGGTGACATCCCTTATTGATCTAAAACAGTCAAAGAAGAATTAAAATTAAAGGAAAGAAATGATATTGTGTTGCCTAGTAATATATGAGGAACCTAGATAGTAACAAGATTAGAATGTGTCATCGAGAGTCTAGATAGTAACAAGATTAGAATAACAAGATCACCAGACAAAGTTCAAATAACAAATGGTAAATAAAAGTCAGCATCAAATGCTAACTAAATGAGATGGGATCATGAAATACACAATCAAGACTGCTAAAATTTTCCCATGCAATTTGGATCTTACCATTTTCATTGAACCCATTTGTTTAATAGCCACCAATCTGAGGGTAAGGCTCATCTGCTCAGAGTATTTCAAGCCAGTTTCCACATCTAGCATGATTTGGATGATCAAGATAGGCAAGTATTTATGCCACAGTAAGCAAGGACGAGTTGTTCTGATCCAGGAAAGTGACTACAATTTAATGGAACAGAACAAATACCATTGTCATCTGTCCCATTCACCACACCTACACTATACATGTAAAACAATGCAACCTGTCCAAATCATGGGCCCAATGTGAATAAAGCATAGACTGACATTCATACCAAACAAATGATTTAACCATCTGATTGGATTGCTCTTGTAGAACTTCAACCACTGAGCATCCACTACCAAACAAATGATTTAACCATGCAATTGCTCCATAACCTCGGGCGCCATCCTGCCAAGAACAAGTAGAAACAAAGGCCTTACCGTAGATGAGTTTAGTTGGTGCATTAGAATATTAAAAAAACAAGATCCACATATTAATACCAAGCTGTAGAGGCCATCAGACAGATAAACACATGATTTCAAAGAATAACTTTAAAGAACTTTTTTCATTGACAGGTGTAAAGCTAATAATATGCCCACAAAAAGTAATACACCATTCTCAACAAGTGTGTGTGTGTGTGTGTGTGTGTGTGTGTGTGTGAGAGAGAGAGAGAGAGAGAGAGAGAGAGAGAGAGAGAGAGAGAGAGAGAGCAATGCAAGATTTGTTGCAAGAGAAACCATTGGAAATATTTCATTCTCACCAGAGATGTTAGTTCAAGGCTGCAAAGAAACACAAGGGCATTATCTGGGTAACTAATGTGGAATTAATGTCTCTAAGATAAAAACATTAGAAGACAAGACTAGGATTGTCTCAAGTTTTTTCATTTTTAAAAACTTTTTGACCTTTTTGCAGCATCAGCCTCTAGAGTGGGAATCATAAAGGAAACCTAAGGTCAAGCCATAAAGGATGATCCATTCATAGTCTTCTGGGGTGATCTAGAAAGGTAATGAAGGTCAGGCAAGCAAAAGTGCTTCTTGCAATGGAGAGATGCAACACATATGAAGGGCAAGTTCACTAATCAAAGAAATCACAGGGTCCAAAATTCTGATAGGACAGTTTGTGGGGTTCACTTAACTGATTATGTGGATGGTAGAGCCCACCACTGATTTGAAAAATGTAGTGGGCCCACTCTTAAGGTGTATCAAGCATTAATGAAAATTATCTCAGGTCATGTAAGAAATAATAATAAATTATGTGAGACTATTTAATCAGTAGCTAATATCAAAACAACCACGTAGAAACAAGAAACATGAACAAGCAACCAAATGCAGTTGCACCAATTAAACACCATGGCCCCAATTAACCACATATTCCACATCAGTTTTTGTAACTGATCCAATCGAGGAGTATTCCAAAGTTGGCCACTCAGTTTTCAAGTTCTTTTTGCTTTTTCTTTTCTTTTCTTATTCTTTTGAAAGTTTTGAGTTTACTCGATGAACTAATTAACAAGTCACTTATATTCTGAAGCTTTACTCTGACAACAATTGACAAAGCCTTTTTAATAGATTCGCAGTTAGTTTCATTACTTACAAACTACGAACTAAGTCCTCCTGGCTCAGTTATGAGCTAATCAATGAGATTTTTCAAAACTGATTTCATATTTAGCTCCAATCAAAATTCCAAACTTCTCTCCAAGTTGATTGATAAATCAAGCTCCAAAGTGATCTCTAAGACTAACCTCTGACTTGAAGGAACAATAGCTCTTAGATTTATCCACAAAAACAGCTGAATTTTCTGAATTATCAACTTTCCCAATTGTTTGTGGGAAGTTTGGGAGAGACCTACTTCTGAAATAGGGAGAAAGGAGAAAAAAAAAAAAGAGAGGAGAATTTGAGATTTGACAGGAACATCACTATCGGACTTTCCATTTCTGGGTATCATCCACCAGATCTCGAATTTGAAAGATAGAACAATCTGTATCCTTTATTGTGACCACATAAAGACCAAAGAAAACCTTAAGATGAGAAGGAAATAAATCTTCTAAATGCTGACTATGTTTGTTGAAATGCACTACCAAAAGGACTTGTTTGAGTTGGAGTTGATCATAAGCTTTGCCTCCAAAGCCAGGCTTTTGCCCAAATACAAAAGATGTTGTTTCAAGGAAGAAAAGACTTTTAGTCAGACGCCAATAGAATTACTGCATGTCACACAATAAACAGTTGAAGCCAATTCACATGGAAAAAAAAAACCATTCGACTGAATACTTTCCCTCCACATCTTGTAAATAGGATTTTTCTAAAGAGATTGTTTCTGTCAAGCATTTCATCAAACATGCAACAGGCATCGTCAAGCTAGACCATTGGATGTATCTAGAGATCATGCAATTCCATAGAACGAGATCAAACCAATCAATTTACTTGAAAATGGAGACGTATGAATCTAGTATCAAACTTAAGAAAGAAAAAGATCTCCATTACATTTAAAAAAAGAAAATTAATCTTCCAAACTGTAGGAATTGTACATGAAACAAAGAAAATCCATAAAAATCAACAAACCTTGGAGTATCCATCCGTATGAAAAGCTTTTCATACTCATGGAGGGATGCAGTCCACTCGCCACCTGCACCTACCGCAACGAGTCCACGAACCGGAAGACAAGCGATGGCTTCCAGCCCGTCATCCAGAGAGGCATTCTCCTGAGTTCAGCGACGTTAGAAAAAAGAGGGAATTGGAAATGAGGAGAGGGAATTGGATTATTCCCTCTTCCGAAATGAGATGTTAGTTTCAAATCCGCAGGTCGTGAGTTTTCCATAATTTAGCACATTAACTACATTAATAACCCTACATTTAAAAAACCATTTAATAGATGATTAAGACAGTTTTATATAATAAAAAGTTTAAATATTAACCATTAATAACTAGACCCATTATTTAGATGGTCTGGATAACTCTATATATCATTGCCACTATTATTAAGAATGAGTCACCACTATTTTACATTAAACACAAAACTCACACATTGTTTCTATACACCAAATAACGTCACTTGCGCTTTAGATCTGGTATGGCTCTGTGGGCCCCACCATGATGCGTGTCAAACATCTACTCCATCAGTTAGATGCAACATTCCATGGTGGGCCTAGGGATTAAAAATCAAATCAATATGTGACTTGTGTAGGCCACACCACATACAAAAGTTAAGAAGGGTTACCCTCCATTAAAACATTCATAATTATTTTTTGGGCCTACAGAGATGTGGTTCAGAAATCCAACCCATCCATTATGTGTGTGCCACTTGGATGAGGGATCATACCAAGTTTCAAATGCATCCAAATTTCAGGTGGGGCCCCACTAAGTACTTTTATATGTTTTAGGCATGTCTTCACATGATTTTGGATGGTATGGCCCACTTGAGTTCCGTATATTGCTGATTTTTGGGATATCCCATAATTTAAAGGGTACCCATCAAATGCACGGTGTTGATTTTTGACACACATCATGGTGTGGCCCACACAGCTCGACCTCATGGTGCAGTTCCTATGAGCTCGACGTACAGGACCTTTTCCATATATATATATATATATATATATATATAAACCTATGATGTATTTGTTATATCCACACCATCCATCCATTTTGAGATATCATTTTAAGTCATGAGCCAAAGAATGAGACAGATAAAAATCTATAGTGCACCCCGCCACAGAAAACAATGGGGAGGGTGATTCCCACCGTTGAAACTATCCTAAGGCCCATCGTAATGTTTATTTGAAATCCAATTGCTTCAAAAGTTTTTTCTCAAAAAAAATGGTTGCCCTAAAATGATCGTTTGTGCTGGGGTCCATCATCTGTGCTGGGGTCCACTAGAGCTTTGGATTTAACTTGTTCTTTGGACATTGCCCTAAAATCATCTCTCCAAATGGATGGACGACATGGATTAAACACATACATCATGGTGGGGCCCACAGAGCACCAACCACCAGCCATTGGATGGTGTCAGGGGGAGTAGCCAATTTGTTCCCCTTATTTGTGGTGTGGCTCATTTAATTAATCTTTGGATATAAATAATTTTTTGGACAATTCTTTAAAATGATCTCGATAAATGGATGAATAGTGTGGGTTGATCCTGAATTTTCGATAAATCCAAAACTCAAGTGGACCATGCCACACGAAACAGTGTGGAATAATGATTTCCACCGTTGATACCTTCCTTGGGCCCATAGTAATGTTTATTTGACATCCAACATGTTCATAATATCAAAAAGATATGAATGAAGAGAAAACACAAAAAGATATGAATTATTGTGGGCCAACTTTGTGGTCCATTTAATCTCTTTACTTGCCTCATGTTTAGAAAGTACAGGAGATCATGGTGAGAGAAGAATACTAGAAAATAGTAATAAAAGAAATCGTATAAAAAATGTTCAAGGCTATTTTCGTTTCAAAATTTTGAAAAAAAAAAAAAGAAGTCGTGAAAAAATAGAAATCGTATAGAAAATGTTTAAGGCCATTTTCGTCTCAAAATTATTATTTAAAAAAAAAAATCATATAAAAAATGTTCAAGGCCATTTTCGTCTCAAAAATTTGAAAAAAAGAAATCATATAAAAAATGTTCAAGGCCATTTTCGTCTCAAAATTTTGAAAAGGTGTTCCATTTGTACGGAAGAAAAAACTGAATACTTAGAGCCTTTACTTGGCAGTAGACGAATGAACACAAAAAAGATAAAATCTAGTAATGGATTCTGTTAAGGAAGAAAAAGGCTCAATTAATAAACATCTAAGATAGTACAATCATATAAATTTTAGTTAAAGGTCAATCAACGGTCGATTCCACAAGATTAAATTTCTCACATCAGCTTGATCCAAAACTTCTGTGAACATTATTTTTAATGGTGGACGTTCAATCCCCACTTTGTAGTCCACTTAAGCCTTCGACCCGCCCCATTTTTTAGTTAATATCTTAAAATGATCCGAGAAGAGCATTGAGCGATATGGAGAAAGTCAATCCATGACTTGGGTGGGCCAAGAGCTTAAAAATAAAGTCAATCCATGACTTAGGTGGGCCACACCACACAATATAGTGGAGAGCGGTTTCCTTTAAAAATTCATAATCATATATTGGGCCTGCCTAAATGCGATTCACATATCCAACCCACTCATTATGTGTCCCACTTGGATGAGGGGTCAGACCACTTTTCAGCCGCATCCAAAAATCATGTGAGCCCCACCAAGTGCTTTTATATTTTTTAGGATGTCTTCACATAGTTTTAGATGGTATGCCCACTTGAGTTTCATATATAGATGATTTTTGAGATATCTCATAACCTAAAGGGGACACATCAAATCCATGGTGTTGATGTTCGACAAACATCATGATGGGGCCCACAAAACTTACTAACATCAATTCTTAGGTTCTCACGAGGTCACTAAGTTTGGTCGCAATTTTGACCGGAATATTTGGCCCTTTTCACATGTCTAGTCCGTTCACTCTATTTTGCTGATCAATACCCTCAATTTGAGTAGTTACTCACCTCAATCAGTTTACATATGAGAAAGATATTAGGCATACAAGATTGATCACACAATTTCAGTGAAATTTGATTTAAACATCTGAAGTTATTTATTCTTCAATCTGAACTGATTAGATTGTCCAAAAATGATTAAAGGTTCAACTAGTGGATGTGCCTAATAATTTAGCAATTTTATTTTTCACAGATAAATTTCAATTTCCATTTAAAAATAACATTTTTTTTCAAAATGTATATATTTTTACTCTTTTAACAAAATATCATTTTTATTATAAAATATTTCACTTTTGTTATCTAACTTTTCAATTTTTCTTATCAAAATAAAAAATCTAATTTTCTTTTCTAAAAAAATATATAACTTTTACAATTTGTCAAATTTTTCACAATTTTGTTTAATTTCTTAAATTTTCTTTTTCAAAATATCATTTTTTAAAATTTCACTTTTGTTATATAACTTTTCAATTTTTCTTGTCAAAATAAAAAAATCTAGTTTTCTTTTTTTAAAAAATATATTTTTTTTTACAATTTGTCGATTTTTTCACAATTTTGTTTAATTTTTAAAATTTTCTTTTTCAAAATATCATTTTTTTTATAGAAATCTTGTTATATAACTTTTCAATTTTTTTTGTCAAAATACAAAATCTAGTTTTTTTTTTTTAAAAATATATTTTTTTACAATTTGTGAATTTTTTCACAATTTTATTTAAATTTTTATATTGTCTTTTTCAAAGTATCATTTTTTTATCGAAATCTTTTTTTTTTTTTCAAGGTTATCAACATTATTCAAAGTTCTTAATTTTTTTTTTCAAAATATAGAATTTTTTAAAATCAGAGTTTTTTTTTTTTAATCTAAATTTTTCTTAAACATTTGTTAATTATTTTTCTAAGCTTCTTAACAAATTTTTTTTTTTTTTTCGAAGGACAAATTTTAGTATTAATGACGGTTTAGGACCGTCTCTATTAGAGACATTCATTGACAGTCTCTAATAGAGACGGTCTTTGCCAGTCCCTAATAGAGACAGTCTTTCACAGTCTAGAATAGAGACGGTCTTTGACAGGGCTATAAGACGGCTAAGGCCCGTTTCTAATAGAGACGGTCATTGACAGTCTCTAATAACGACGGTCTTTGACAGTCTCTAATAGAGACGGTCTTTGACATTCTCTAGTAGAGACAATCTTTGATAGGGCTATAAGACGGCTAAGGACCGTTTCTAATAGACACGGTCTTTGATAGTCTCAGATTACAACTAAAAGACAGCCAAGGACCATCTCTAATGCAGACGGCCAATGACCGTCTCAGATGACCGCATATAAGACGGTCGATGACTGTCTCAGATGGCCGCATATAGACGGTCGACGACCGCCTTAAATGATTTGTGGACGTTTAAATTTTTAAGACAATATTAGGGACGGTCAGTGGCCGTTTAAAATTTTAGAGATGGTTTACGTCCATCTCTAAAGCGTCTTTAAACCAAGCAATTTTAGAGACGATCCAGAACCGTCTCGAAATCCGTCCTTTTTTTTTTTTCCATTTTTCACGGTGTGGGGCCCACCTTGATGTTTGTGTATTATCCACACCGTCCATCCCTTTAGCCAACTCATTTTAGGGCATGGGCCAAAAAAAGAGGCAGATCCAAAGATCAAGTGGACCACACTACTGGAAATAATGGGAATTGAACTCCTACCATTGAAAGCTTCTTGAAGACCCTGGAAGTTTTGGATCAAACTGATATTTTTGTTTCCACTTTATCCATGACTGCGTGACCTTATTAATGGGTTGGATGACAAATAAACATTACTGTGGGCCCTAGGGAGAAAACGACTTTCAACCATTGACATTTTAATGATCCTTGTTTCCTAAGGTGTGGTCCACTTGAGCTTTTGATTTTCCTCATTTTTGGGCTCATGCCTTAAAATGTGTTTTTTAAAAGGATGGATGGTGTGGCCCATATAAAAATGTTTGTATGGACCGATTTTCGAAACGTAATTCCTGGCGACTTTCAAACAGGCATAGTAAGTAATAATCAGGTAATTTCGTGTATTTACCAGGGGAAATTAAAAAATAAATAGCCTCTTATAGAAAGCTTAGAAGGTGGTGTAAGTGTGTAACAATGGTGTTCAGAAGAATAAGGAGAATGCAGGAGTCAATGAACAATACCAATGCCACTAGCCGTACCGAGGCTAAGCTATGAATGCAGTAAGCCGTACCAAGGCTATGCAATGCAATACATGAGTACTGGGCGCCATACCAAAGTGATGCAATATAAGGCTTATACAGCCGATGTAAATGTAATGCGAAGTAATGCCAGTCCTCATACCCAATCCACATATCAAGTACAGTTCCATCATAAGGAATCCACCGGAGTCAAGTACACTGCAGGATGACTGTCGCTTTACAGACCCGCACAGTCAAACGAGCATAGGAGACCTCACTACCCGCCTGTAGACAGTCAATCACCAGCGAGGCTCGATGGTAGCGGACCCATTCACGAGCTGGTCAGACAGAGCCTACCTATTGCCCTCTCTCTCAGGCGAGTAAGGTCACACCCCATCCCAACCGACCTTGTGACAGTGGGAGTTGCGGCCTCATGGTATAAAAGCACTCGTACGCTCATGTTTTCCACTCAGTCTCGGCGTTAAGGCATTTCCTCGTGCTGTGGAAGTTTAAGGGCTTTCACCCAGGGATATCATATGCACCCCAAATGCTCAAGAATCATTTCTGGTGTCCACATACGGTCATCCACGATATCTCTGTGGAGGCCACGGCCCTGATGAAGCAAGGGCAAATATCCACATGCCATAAATACCAAATGCATGAATCACATAATCAACCATGCATCAATCCCAAGCATCCATCGTGCTCAAGAGAGTAAACTCCATCCCTTGGAGAGATACCAACATGTCCTACACAATGACACAATTATGGTCAATCAAACCTCAACCAAGCATGCATATGATGCGTATGAAAGTGGGCCATGAAGATAAATAAGGGTGCCAATGAGGTGAATGAGGAGATATACTCTCTACCTAACCATGAAGGGTCTAAGTACTTAACCAATTCCTCATAAGGAATACAACCTCTAATGGGGGCCCATTTACCTGGGGTAGCCCACAAGACTAAGCATATAAAGCTAGGGCCTAGTAAGGGACTAAGGTGGGCATTCAACCACACTTAGCAACTAATGGACCTAGAGAGGTCCAAATGGGGACTTTCAACAACCATTGCCCCAAGACATCTAATCCATAAACCACATAAGACTCATATCCAAACCATATGCACATAGGTCCCACAAAAGGCATAAGGAAGTAGGCCTAATACTACCTCTAACAATTATGGCCCAATGAGGGGAACCAAGGCCCAAAGCCTAAGTCCCATTGGCCACAAGACTCATATGTTTAGGTGAACTTAAGAGGCAACCCATGGGCACAATACATGGCCCAAAAACAAGTCTAAGTTAGGTGGAATAGGCCCCTTTACATCAGCCCAAAAACTAGCACATTTAAGTGGGCAACCAAGGGCCTAAAACCACCTTTATGTAGCCCACAAATCCATCTAAATGGTGGAAATCAGCCCAACATATGGCTGGGCCAAGGTGGGATGTTCTAGCCCACTCTGAGCCCACTAGGAAGTCCCAACAAACTGATTATACTTGGGTCCACAAGGACCATAAAAAGGGGTAGTCAAACTATTCACTAATCAAGTTCAAAAGGGTACTAATCAAGCCCAAAATATTACTAAAATATTAAACAACTTGGCTGCATCTCTTGTATATGAAGCATGACATTTTGTCGACTATCCTTTAACGTATAAAAGTAAGCTTACCACTAATCCCATAAAAATGTTCAAAATATTTAAAGATTTTTTTTATTCATTTTTTATCTCTCATATAATGTCACGTGTCATTTTTCTATCAATTTCCTTATAATTGCCAGAATTAGGATGCAGCAGTTCAGAGTGAACATTACACAATTGCAATGGTGGCCATCATAAATATCTGTAGCATGTAAACCTGTGATACTGCAGTCGGTGCTGGCTATCCTGAAAGAGGACACGGTTAACGGTTGGAGTAAAATTCTCGTATCGAAGAATACAAGGGACAAAAATACCACCCACGTATTAAAATAAATAAATAAAGAAAAGGCTACCCACGTGCGATTTTTAAAAGATTTACGCACTCTCCGTGATGCTGAGGAACAGGTATTGGAAAATTCCGGTGAAAACGACGCGCTTGCGTGAGGGCTAAGTTAGCTTTATAAAGAAAAGATTCGGATACCATCCACACCCCGACCTATTAAAGAAGCGCCACCTTCAAACTCGCCGATTTCGTTGCGAGGAATCGCCCCACCAAGTCGCCGTTCGTTCGTGTCCACGTCAAAGACCTACATTGTGCACGGTGCGCTGTACGCATTGTCCATCGTTGGAGAGAGCGGATTAGGTGCGGCCCCGGCCTCACCCAAGACGATGCAGACCTTACCGTGGAGCCCACCTTGATGAATTTATTCTAAATCCAGGCCGTTCATCCGTTTTCTCAGATCATTTTAAGGCGTGATCCCAAATATGAAGCAGATCCAAATCTTAGCTAGACGTGGTGATTGACCATTAAAAATACTTGTGGAAAACAAAGTTTTTGATCAAGTGGACCACACAGTGGGGATTAAATTCCTACCGTTGAAAATTTGTTAGGGAACGCAGAAGTTTTGGATCAAGATGATATTTGTTTTTTCACTTAATCCAGGTGTATATGACCATATACACATGTTGGATGGGAAATAAACAATACGATGGGTCCTAAGATGGTTTCAATAGTGGGCGTCCTTAGCACCCGCTGCTTCCTGTGGTGTGGTCCACTTGAGCTTGAATCAACATAAGTAATCTAAAATAATATTTAAAAATAGATGGACGGTGTGGATAAAAGCCATACGTAATGGTGGCCCCTTAGCCTGTCCCGAGCCCTGGACGGGAATTAGCTACTGAACTCGACTGTAGCAGTTCCGCTACTGAAGTGATGTGACCACGTTCTTTGGGGCCTACCATGATGTATGTGCTGTATCCACACCGTTCATCCATTGGGAGAAATCATATTAGGGTATGAGCCAAAGAATGAGTCAGATCCAAACCTTGAGTGGACCCCACCATAAAAAACAGTGGGGAGAGTGACGCCCACCATTAAAAACTTCTACTGGCCACAGAAATTTTCGATCAAGCTGACATTTGTCTGCGTTGACAAATGAACAGATTGGATCTCAAATAAATATCATGGTGGACCTTAGAAAGGTTTCAACAGTGGTCGTCACTTTCCCAACTATTTTCTATGGTGGGTCCACTCTAGCTTTGGATCCGCTCCTTCTTCGTGTAATACCATAGAATGATTTCTCCAAATGGATGGACGGTGTGGATACAACATATACAACATGATGGGCCCACAAAACTTGATGACGTCACTTCAATAGGAGTCGCTACTCAACCTGATCCGCTCCCCCAAATCCGGGTGGGAACGAGTACCATCCCAACTCGGTTCACGGTATAGCTAGAGATGGGCATCCGGTCAAATGGCTATGCAGGCCATACCGTGATGTATATGTTTTATCCGCACCGTGTATTCATTTTTCCATATCATTTTAGGGAAAATGACCAAAAATAAGCCAGTTCTAAGGCTTAAGTGGGCTACAATACAAGAAACGTGGGAGTTGGGGGCCTACCATAAAAAATTTTCTTGGGGCCACATAAGCCTTTGATCAAGTTGATTTTTGTGTTTTCCCTTCATCCGGGTTTGTGTGACCTTATGAAGAGGTTAGATGGCAAATAAACTTCACAATGGATCATAAGAAAGTTTTAACGGTAGTCATTCCATTCCCACCACTTTCTATGGTGTGGTTGACCTGAGGTTAGATGTGCTCATTTTTTGGGATCATGATCTAGGACCATATAGAAAAGTTGATGGGTGGTGTGGATCTAACACATAAATCATAGTGGGCCTAGAGAAGTCCCACATGTTAAAAAAAGAAAGAAAAAAACACGGACCTTATCGACATTCACCATTAAGCTAGACCTTCATTGCTAAAAAAATTCGGCCAAAATACATCGAGCACTTTCTACGTTCTGTGTTAATAAACAAAACTAAACGTGGATTGCTTTCCAATTCTGCATTAAGTTAAAGATTTCAGTGTTACCAAACAAGCACTAAGGCTATAAATAACAAAGGAATTCAGCAGAAGAATACATCTCATATCAACCATACCAAATCAAATCTATCTTTTAATTACTTTATTTGTTATTTACATTCCTTAGTATAATCCTTAGCTTTATTTATCATTGACATTCCTTAGTGTAATCCGTAGTAATAATCAAGTATTTGTTAACTTTAGTTGTAATTCGAGTATACGCTTATATGCTAGATTCAGTTTAAGTATCAAGCAAAAGTCTCTATCCAGAGAGGCATTCTCCCGATATTCTCTATGGCCGACTGTAATAATTTTCTTTTTTCATTTGTACTGAAGTTATAAAAAATAATAATAAAAAAAAAAAAAAAAAAAAAAAAAAAAAAATGTCCTTTCATACGAAAGGCAAAGGTGTAACTCATTTTCAAATAACAAACCCCACCCTCTGGTAATCGACTTATTGTCTTGAGCAATGATATGCAAGTGGCTGAATAAACAACCGATATTATTCGATCTCAGTCATACATGGTTGATTTCCAATGTATCTACATATCTTGGCACTTAGGGTCATAGTTTTTTGATTTGAATTGAGCCACACATTCAATTCTGGCATGTCCGCACTAATTACATGATCAAAATTTATATAATAATATTTTTGGCATGCCCGGTGGGACCTTGTCTCTAGTTTTCTTACTGGTGTGATGTTACAAATTGATCAATTAGAAATATGAATAGAAGAAGCAATCGAATTGCTAGGGCCAAACCCTCGATACCGACCGCACCTCCTCCAACTGAGGACGTGCTAATTCAAATTTAAACACTAATATGATAATCAGTCTGTGGGTCTTGGAACCTGTCTCAGGAGCCAAGAGTGGGGTACTACGCAGTCCCATCAACCGGAAAGGGGCATCAACCACTCAAACTGTTTTTCTTGAAGAGATAACAGTCGGACTTTGGGATGTGCAACTGAGTATCCAGCACGTTTAAGAATATGAGAGAGCTCAGGCAAAGTTGGTACACACTCAAACTGAGCAATTCTGTGTTTAAACTAAGAATGATAATAGACGGATGACTAACCAGACCAAGGCCATGCAATGATTGATGACCATCATCATCGAAAGAGAACGTACGTCAATGTAGTATAATACCGAAAGAAGTTCTGTCAGTAACATAGTTCAGCTTCCTACTCGAACCCAAGGGTTGACAACCCCAACTGCGGGGTTGCAATGTAGTAATAACTCAGTGAGACCAAGGTCAAATCCACAAGGAATGGGGAACACAGCTTAGAATTAATCTAACAGTATATGTTTGTCTAGGTTTTCAATCCAATAATTAGGAAAAAGGGTTTTAAAACAATAAAGATAAAAGACTAAGTATCCAAGAATCCATTAATAGTAATCATAATATTCAATTTACTGATTCGATATATATCTCAATTGGAATCAAAGTCCTATCATATCCCATTGAAAGATAATTTTGTTAAATCATTCGTGAATATCAATAAGAATATGAATTTAATTGATCGATTCTCTCATAAAGCACTTGGACATTAATCACGAGGAACTCAAAGTATTTATTGTATTCAGAGTATAAAATAGATCAAGGAAATTTATAGATTGATTCATTCTCTAAATAAGCATTGTAATTGCACTTTCAAGCATCCAATATGTTTGGAGTCAACAACAGATCAAAGATTAAATAACGTAAAAGCTTTAAAGTAAAATTCAAATCTAT
The DNA here is from genome assembly GCA_021015155.1 of Magnolia officinalis. Classification (NCBI taxonomy): domain Eukaryota; kingdom Viridiplantae; phylum Streptophyta; class Magnoliopsida; order Magnoliales; family Magnoliaceae; genus Magnolia; species Magnolia officinalis. The sequence goes on from JAJHSJ010000010.1 coordinate 53,745,873, forward strand.
TTCAATTTACTATCATCATTCAATCCATTGTTATTGAATCAAATAAACTAAATTACAATAATTGAACTACAAGCTTCATCCATTAGCCTTACCTAAGAGATTAGCTTAACATGATCAACATCTTAGAAAAGAAATAAAAGAAAAACGAAAAACTAGAATTGAGGTAAAGAAGAAGAAGAAGGACAACTCTTTAGAAGCTCCGCCACATATAGGTCTTTATCCCGAGCCCTAATCCGTACCTATGAAAACCTAAAATATTCCTTTAAATAGAAAAAATCTGCACTGACTTCAAATTTACGCACGTTTGTTATGCTTTAGTCACACCAACTTTAGCCTTTGGTCGTACTGACTGTGTAACGACCCGTAAATTTCCGTACTATGGCTCGAGTACCACCTCGACCAGAAATCATTTAGGATTAAATCCTTTAGAAATTTAACAAAGTTAACTATGTGCTAAACTCGATTAGCCATAAAATCCGTTGGAATCGCTTTAAATACGATCTGCAAGACCCAAAACTTGCAAAATCATTGACTCTAGGTTACCCTAAAGTTTAGGATCAAACTCATTACCCGACTGCTCTCGGGAATGAATTTAAACTCCGTATCAGGTCTAGACAGCACATCGGAAGTCCGATTAACTCGAAGTTAAGGAACTAGGACCGCCTCACTGGACTTGACAACCATCTCGGAAATCAAGTCCAGACAATGTCTCACGGCCATTCGGTTGAGTCCGGAGCGAGGGAGTGTGAAAACCATTGTTTTCTTTACAAAATAAATATCTTCAATAGTGATCTGACACCACTCGCTTGCGGATCAGTATTAAGCAACCAGACCGTCAGAATCAGACCAAATTACACCCTCGGATCAGGAAAAATTTCAGGAACATTTACATGTACTTGGAATTTCAGATCGTGGCCCACCGACGGTTGAACTGAAAATGGTTCGCCATGCGTGATCTGTGAATCCGATCGAGACGAAAACATAACCCCACGTAGATCCATGAGTTGTGAACTTAAGTCTGACGTTTGGCTCAAGGAGGGCCGCCAGAAACCCTCTTTTGAGCTGGAACAACGCCGAATTGCTTATAATATAAATGTACCTTGAATATGAGTCTAGTCCGGAGAGTTTTTAGGCTATATAAGGGCCTTAGAACAGCCCCTCTCACAGCCATACGAATTTGGGATAAAAACCCTAAGGAGAGAGAGAAAAAAGAGAGAGAAAGCTTGAGGTTTGTGGGAGCATCATCCTCCTACTACTTTCGATCACCACACGGGCTGCACCACCTCTTTCTAGATGCTTTCCCGGCGATACCGACTCCGTTTTAAGGTGAGAAACCCTAACCCTAGATCTGTTTGGGTGAGTGAAGGTTATAGGTTATGAAATAGCTAACCGGTTTCACTCTCTAGGCGATAAAACTTTCGAATACGGAAGCCCTTTGAACCTTGCTGATTTGTTGTGATTCCAAGGTGCAAGGTGAGGACTTCAGGTGTATAGGTTACGGTTTTCAACACTTTCAATGTCAGATAATGATAGATTCATGATCTGCATGTAATTGCACATGTACAAAGTGCTTTTCGTTTCCTGTTTCGATTAAAGATGCAAAATATGGAATTTTACATACTCTAGTTATACGTAGAAATACTGTATACGTACACATTTTGGAAATGCGTTTGCCATGATTAATTGTTGTATGATTTTATAGTATATGGATAAAATACCTGTTTGGCAAAAGGAATCGCCGTAATACATGTTCCTTTGTATACACTATGTATGTTGAAATTGTGTATCCTAGAAAATACCGCATACGTATAAATCTTGGCGATGTAATTGTCATGATTATTTGTTGTATGAATATGATATGTACGTATAAAATACTAGTTTGGTAAAAGGACAGCCCTAATACACATTCCTCTAACATACGTCATGTATGTTGAAATAGTGCACTCTAAGTGTTTGTGAAATTGCTTATGGGTGTAAGTGCTTAAGTGTTATCGCCTTAGGTAGGTGCTGAGATGGGGTTCTCAACTACCCTAGAGCCACGTATGATACCCTCCATGTGGTTGTTTACTCTAACCACTCAATTATGAAACACATGTATTTATATCCCTATTTGTATTGCGCTCCATAACATGCTTTATAATATGCTTTATGACATGATTGCTAGTGTGCTTGGATTACTTTGTTTATCATGCTTTACTTCACGTGCTATGGTTGGGAATTGATTGGGCTTGGGACTATGTCCATAGTCCAAACATCCGGTACCAGACTTGGAATTGTGGTTGAGATTCATCTCGCCACCCATGATGTGTTTGGCGAACCCGTGTCGTACTTCGGTTGGCGATAGTAGTTGGCCACACGAAGTGCTTTTGCGCTTTATATCGCTCAACTTGTTGTGCGCTCGAGCTAGCCGAGCACGTCAAGTAACCCGTGTGTCTTATGTATGTTCACCATGTTTGGTCGCTAATGCTTGAACTTAGGGTACCAAACTTACCAGTGAGAATCCCGTTAACCATGGTACCTCGATCCGCTAAGCCTCATGAGCCGGGCATGGTGGTATGGGACACCGTGGTCGAGCTTGTTGCGTAGCACGCCAACAACGCAGTGAGCCTAGATCCAATCTAAGGCCTCACCCACAAACGATAGACAGGAAGAAATATAAACTCAAAATAGATTAAAGAAATCCAAAACAAACCACAAGACAAGATATACGTGGAAAAACCCCAAACTAGGGTAAAAAACCACGGATGCAAAATTCCACTATGAAGAGAAACGAAGATTACAAGGCAAATATACTAACATCTCTCTTGGAAGTATAGAGAAAATCCCTTGCCCACACCTTAGAATAATTTTCTAGAATTCACCTTAACCTAGAATAGCCCTAGGGACCCCAATTTATAGTTTTGGCAATTCCCTTTCCGCATCCCAGTTGTGAAAGGACTTGCGACACGAAATCCGCGAAACTCCTTTCGCATCCCAGTTGCGAAAGGACTTGCGACACGAAATCCGCGAAACTCCTTTCGCATCCCAGTTGCGAAAGGACTTGCGACACGAAATCCGCGCAACCTCGACTGGTCGTGGGCGGCCCCAGATGTGGCTCCACTTCTCAACAATCTCCCACTTGGAGACACATCTCCATAAACCTTTGTCTTCTTCATCCGGAGTGCACCACCTCCCCGTCTTCAAGCCTGAAGAGCAATCAAAGCTGAACAAAGCTTCAACTTCTCCCTTATGACCGCCTTGGTCAGCATATCTGCAGGATTCTCACTTGTATGAATCTTCTCCAGAGCAATCGATCCATCTTCCAGTAACGAACGTATGAAGTAATATCTGATGGCAATATGCTTGGTCCTTGAATGAAAGGCTGAATTCTTTGCCAAGTGTATTGCACTCTGACTGTCATTGTACAGCTTGCAATCTGCTTGCTTCTTACCCAACTCTTCCATAAAACCTTGCATCTACACAATCTCCTTGCATGCTTCTGTAGCCGCAACATATTCTGATAGATACTATCTTTTGTAACTGAGAGACCCAACTGACTGTAGCACTACCCAGAGTAAAAACATAACCCTAGTGCTTCTTCTGCTGTCGATATCTCCTACCAAATCTGAATCCACGTAGCCTTGTAACTTGATTTTCGATCCACCATAACACAGCCCTACGTCCTTAGTACCTACCAAGTACCTAAGGATCCACTTCACTGCTTCCCAATGTTCCTTCCCGGGGTTGTTCATGAACCTGCTAACAACTCCCACTGCTTGAGCAATGTCTGGCCTCGTGCTCACCATAGCATACATGAGACTCCCAATAGCTGACGCGTATGGGATTTTAGCCATGTAGTCCTGTTTCTCCTGCGTCTTTGCACCTTGCTCCTTAGATAGCTTGAAGTGGTTGGCTAATGGAGTGTTAACCGGCTTAGCACCTCACATATTGAATTGATCAAGTACCTTGGCTATGTACTCTGCCTGTGACAAAACTAATTTCTTGTTTTCCCTGTCACGCTTTATCCTCATGCCTAGGATTTGTTTTGCAGCTCCTAAATCCTTCATGGCAAATTCTCTAGACAATTGTCTTTTGAGATCTAAGATGTCCTCCATGCTTGAGCCAGCCACAAGCATATCATCAATGTACAGAAGAAGGATGATGTATGACGTATCAAAACTTCAAGTAACAACAGTGGTCTGCATGACATCTCCTAAAACCGTTTCCCGACATGAAACTATCGAACTTCTTGTACCACTGCCTCGGGGCCTGCTTCAGGCCATATAGACTCTTCTTAAGTCTGCACACCTTGTTCTCATTACCTGGTGCCACGTATCCTGTCGGCTGATGCATATATATCTCTTCTTTAAGGTCCCCATGAAGAAAGGCTGTCTTAACATCTAGCTGTTCTAGATGTAAGTCCTCTGAAGCCACTATACTCAAGACCATGCGAATCGTAGACATTATCACTACCGGTGAAAATATTTCAGTGAAATCGATACCTGCCTTTTGTTGAAACCCTTTCACAACCAATCTGGCCTTGTACCATTTCGAACCATCGTGCTCCTCCTTCAGTCTGTAAACCCACTTGTTATGAAGAGCTTTCTTACCCTTGGGTAGAGTGACTAGCTCCCATGTACGATTAGACTCAAGAGAGTCCATCTCATCATCCATGGCCTGCTCCCACTTAACCCGTATATCTGACTGTAACGCCTCTTCAAAACACTCTGGCTCACCATTATCTGTCAGTAGTAGATAATGTAAGGAGGGTGAGTATCGGACCGTGGGTCTCCTCTCCCGAGTAGACCTCCTCACAACTGGTGTATGCGGCTCTGCCTCATCCTGGGGCACTGTAACACCCATGTCCGGTAACTCTTCCAACTCTACGAATTCCTTTTTCTCGGCCTTATTTTCCTGCACACTGTCCTTATGCATCACTTTTTCATTAAAGACTACGTCTTTGCTTCTGATGATTTTTCTGTTTTCTGCATCCCAGAACCTGTAGCCAAAATCATGTTGCCCATAGCCTATAAACGTGCACCTCCTGGACTTCGCATCCAGTTTGTTTCTGTGCTCTGCATCAATGTGAACATATGAAGTGCAACCAAACACTCTGAGATGTGCAAGGTTCACTTCTTTCCCAGTCCACGCTTCTTCTGGTAGCCCACCATCCAATGGTGATGAGGGACTTCTATTGATGAGATATGCGACAGTATTCACAGCATCTGCCCAAAAGGTCTTGAGCAACCCTGCATGTAACCTCATGCTCCTGGCGCTTAAGGATGATCCTGTTAATGCGCTCAGTCCACACCTTTCTGCTGTGGTGTCCCTGGAATCATTTTCTGATGTTTGATTCCATTTGCTGCTCAATACTCCTCAAACCTCTTATCACAATACTCTCCCCCATTGTCAGATCTTAGACACTTTACTGTTTTACCTGTCTCATTTTCTACCATAACTTTTCACTTCTTAAATACATCAAATACATCAGATTTATGTTTTAAGAAGTAGACCCACAGTTTTATAATAGCATCATCAATAAAGGTAACAAAATAACGTGAGCCATCAAGAGATAATACCTGTGCCGGTCCCCACACATCAATGTGTACAAGCTCCAAAGATGAGTCTTTGGAGCACGTCCCGTCTTCTTGAAGCTTACCCTCTTCTGCTTGCCATACATGCAGTCCTCGCAGAATTCCAAGTCAATAGACTTCAGCCCTGGTAGCTTCCCTTTTGACAATAGCACTTTCATCCCTTTCTCACTCATATGTCCCAGCCTCTGATGCCATAACTGCCCATTCACTCCAGTTGATGCGACTGCGAGTGAACTATACGATCCTGAAGTCACGTATAAAGTACTTTCCTTTTTGCCTCGAGATATCACCAAGGCACCTTTTGTGATCTTTCAAGAGTCACTGGTGAATGTCGTCACATAACCGGTATCAGCCAACTGTCCCACTGAGATCATATTACGTTTCAAACTCGGTACATGTCTGACATCCTTCAATTTCAAGACCGTTCCGTCTTTCTGATTTACATGAACATCTCCCTTTCCAACAATATTGCACGGCTCATCATCACCCAGGTAGACTCTCCCAAAGTCACCTGACATATAATCACGCAGAACTTCCTTACACGAAGTAGCATGAAACGAAGCACCCGAGTCTATAACCCAAGACTCATTCCTCGCATCAAGAGACAAGATCAACGCCTCTGTGTCGCTCTCCTCAGACAGATTCACTGAATCTTTCCCACCTTGAGAGCTTCCTTCTTGTTTCTTAGCGCCCTGCAATCACGTTTCATGTGCCCCTTCTTGCCGCAATGCCAACACCCGTCTTTGTCTTTCGGTCCCTTGGACTTATTCCTTGACTTAGAACGCCCGTGTTTTATTGCCTCCTTTGTTCAGCGATCTTCCTCTTCCTTCAACGTTTAGAGCATTCCCTGAATCCCGTGAAACTCCTGATGCCTTCCTTCTAGATTCTTCGCTGAGAATTAGACCTGCCACATCATCAAATTTCAGCTTTGTCGCTCCTGAAGAATTGCTCACAGCAATCACCAAACCATCCCAACTGTCTGGCAAACTGGATAAGATCAATAACGCCCTGACCTCATCCTCAAAAGCAATGCCAACGGATTCCAACTGGCTCATAACTGTATTGAACTCGTTTAGATGTTCAGCCACGCTCCCACCATCTGACATCTTCATGTTGAATAGTTGTTCATAAGATGAACCCTGTTGGATGCTGAGGGCTTTTCATACATGGTGGCTAGGGCTTCCATTAATTCTTTTGTCGTTTTTACCTTGGATATATTGAAGGCGACGCTCTTAGACAAAGAGAGTCGGATCGTTCCTAAAGCCTTCCTATCCAGTAAAAACCATTCATCATCTGTCAACTTTTCTGGTTTCTTCTCTTTTCCTCCTAGAGGAATATAGAGGTCCTTCTAATACAGATAATCCTCCATCTGCATCTTCCAGAAGGTAAAGTTTGAACCATCAAACTTCTCAATTCTAGTTTTCCCATCTTCTGCCATCGCTCCCATAGAACTAAACCAATAGCTCTGATACCAGTTGTTGCGCAGCACGCCAACAACGCAGTGAGCCTAGATCCAATCTAAGGCCTCACCCACAAACGATAGACGAAGAAATATAAACTAGAAATAGATCAAAGCAATCTAAAACAAACCACAAGACAAGATATACGTGGAAAAACCCCAAACTAGGGTAAAAAACCACGGATGCAAAATTCCACTATGAAGAGAAACGAAGATTACAAGGCAATATACTAACCTCTCCCTTAGAAGTACAGAGAAAATCCCTTGCAATTACAAGGCAATATACTAACCTCTCTTGGAAGTACAGAGAAAATCCTTTGCCCACACCTCAGAATAATTTCCTAAAATTCACCTTAGGTGTGGGCAAAGGATTTTCTTGTACTTCCAAGGGATAGGTTAGTATATTGCCTTGTAATCTTCGTTTCTCTTCATAGTGGAATTTTGCATCCATGGTTTTTTACCTAGTTTGGGTTTTTCCACGTATATCTTGTCTTGTGGTTTGTTTTGGATTGCTTTGATCTATTTCTAGTTTATATTTCTTCCTGTCCATCGTTTGTGGGTGAGGCCTTAGATTGGATCGGCCCACTTCGTTGTTGGCGTGCTGCGCAACATGTCAAAGATTCAAGAAAACCAAGTACAAAGATTTGAAAAAAGACTAAAAATCATGTAGTATATAATAGAAATAACAAACTATTCGATCCCACCTGAGGTTGGATTGTTCCGACTGAATGTGCACAGAATAGTCCAACAAATTAAAAAAAAACTATGATTTTTAGACATAATTGGCTCGACACCTAGGTACGACTGAAGCCATGTTCGGTGCCATCGAAGGAGAGTTTGGTACGACCTATGGGAGGCAAAGATTGGAGAAATTCGGCTGCAATCGAGAGAGAGCAATCTGTAACGCCCTGAAAATCGGGGGTCGAGATAAACTCAACTCCCGAGTTCCAACGCATCACTTATGCAATATCAATAATGCTGATTAAGTGTGTCTGTGTGTTAGAACAATAACATGAGTGAGATTATACCAAAAATAGTAATTCATACTCAAATCATTGTATAAGGGCAAGCGGAAGACTGAACTACATATACATGTATGTAAAGATACAAAATCATTTTATTCTCCAGAGTATGAATCTATCTGAGTTATCATATACATATGTTTGTTTGCGATCAAAATGTCAAAAATAGTCTAAGAAGTGATCCCTGTAAATCCCGTCAGTGCGGCAGCCTAATCAAAGCCGCCGTAGTATTGCATATACGAGAACTCCTCCTGATCCTCGTCATAATCGGGCTCCGCCTCCTGTGTCGTCGGCTCGTCTAAACCTGTGACAGAGTCTGGTTGATGTGCGCAAACACCGTCCCGTACGTGGGAGTGAATAGCTAACTCAGTGGAACAGTAAAACATAAGTTAACATGTCATCAACACAGTCAAGCAGTATAGCAGAGTAAAGTAAAGCAGTAAAGTCAATACTCCTAGCTACTCTTATTAATACAAGTATGGATGCAGGTATGAGGATGCCCTCACCAACATACTCCCTCATGCGACACCATCTCACGCTCGCGGCATGCTTTCATCCCACAGTGCTCCACATCTTCCAGGCACATGCAATGCATGATGAGCATGATTACCGAGTACCGAGTTTTTAATTAGTCCATTTCAAATAGCAGGATTGGGAAACTAAGGTACCTCCCTTGTATCATTCCCAAACATGATCCATTCTAGGGTCGTCAATCCTAGTTAATATCAGACGATGGTGTGTTTTGTAGGTCACTGCAGAGGTTGTCAGGGCTGTTACGCACAAAGGTTACACCACTCCCCCATCACCCCTTAAACGATTCATCACAATACAGAAACAGGCCTAGTTCATACTCTATATACCCGGCGAACCCTAAGGCACACTACGATTTCAGAGTATGCTCGCGGTCACTACAAAGGGCTGCCAGGCCTGTGTTACGTACAAAGGTTGCATCGCTCCCCCATCACCTTATCAATGTAGGCCGACAACGCGAATATAGTGTTCATACCACCATAATTGGCTCACGAGTTTGGTTGCTCACTGGTCACTACGGGGAGGCACGTGGCCCGGTCCCAGCGTAGGCCGACAGCTCTATTGAGAAGTGGAGCCACATCTGGGGCCGCCCACGACCAGTCGAGGGTGCACGGATTTCGTTTGTCGTGTCGCAAGTCCTTTCGCAACTGGATGCGTTGCGAAGGAGTTTCGCGGATTTCGTGTCGTAAGTCCTTTCGCAACTGGGCTGCGAAAGGAGTTTGCGGATTTCGTGTCGCAAGTCCTTTCGCAATTGGGATACGGAAAGGGAAGTTGCCAAAACTATAAATTGGGGTCCCTAGGGCTATTCTAGGTAAAGGTGAATTCTAAGAAATTATTCTAAGGTGTGGGCAAGGGATTTTCTCTGTACTTCCAAGAGAGAGGTTAGTATATTGCCTTGTAATCTTCGTTTCTCTTCATAGTGGAATTTTGCATCCGTGGTTTTTTACCCTAGTTTGGGGTTTTTCCACGTATATCTTGTCTTGTGGTTTGTTTTGGATTGCTTTGATCTATTTCTAGTTTATATTTCTTCCTGTCTATCGTTTATGGGTGAGGCCTTAGATTGGATCTAGGCTCACTGCGTTGTTGGCGTGCTGCGCAACAACTGGTATCAGAGCTATTGGTTTATTTCTATTGGGAGCGATGGCAGAAGATGGGAAACCTATAATTGAGAAGTTTGATGGTTCAAACTTTGCCTTCTGGAAGATGCAGATGGAGGATTATCTGTATTAGAAGGACCTCTATATTCCTCTAGGAGGAAAAGAAAAGAATCCGAAAAAGTTGACAGATGATGAATGGTTTTTACTGGATAGGAAGGCTTTAGGAACGATCCGACTCTCTTTGTCTAAGAGCGCCGCCTTCAATATATCCAAGGTAAAAACGACAAAAGAATTAATAGAAGCCCTAGCCACCATGTATGAAAAGCCCTCACCATTCAACAAGGTTCATCTTATGAAACAACTATTCAACATGAAGATGTCAGATGGTGGGAGCATGGCTAAACATCTAAACGAGTTCAATACAGTCACGAGCCAGTTGGAATCCGTTGGCACTGCTTTTGAGGATGAGGTCAGGGTGTTATTGATCTTATCTAGTTTGCCAGACAATTGGGATGGTTTGGTGATTGCTGTGAGCAATTCTTCAGGGTCGACAAAGCTGAAATTTGATGATGTGGCCAGTCTAATTCTCAGCGAAGAATCTAGAAGGAAGGCATCAGGAGTTTCAGGGGATTCAGGGAATGCTCTAAACGTTGAAGGAAGAGGAAGATCGCTGAATAAAGGAGGCAATAAACAAGGGCGTTATAAGTCAAGGAATAAGTCCAAGGCACCGAAAGACAAAGACGGGTGTTGGCATTGCGGCAAGAAGGGGCACATGAAACGTGATTGCAGGGCGCTCAAGAAACAAGAAGGAAGCTCTCTAGGTGGGAAAGATTTAGTGAATCTGTCTGAGGAGAGCGACACAGAGGCGTTGATCTTGTCTCTTGATGCGAGGAATGAGTCTTGGGTTATAGACTCGGGTACTTCGTTTCATGCTACTTCGTGTAAGGAAGTTCTGCGTGATTATGTGTCAGGTGACTTTGAGAGAGTCTACCTGGGTGATGATGAGCCGTGCAATATTGTTGGAAAGGGAGATGTTCATGTAAATCAGAAAGATGGAATGGTCTTGAAATTGAAGGATGTAAGACATGTACCGAGTTTGAAACGTAATCTGATCTCAGTGGGACAGTTGGCTGACCGGTTATGTGACGACATTCACCAGTGACTCCTGAAAGATCACAAAAGGTGCCTTGGTAATATCTCGAGGCAAAAAAGGAAGGTACTTTGTACGTGACTTCAGGATCGTATAGTTCACTCGCAATCGCATCAACTGGAGTGAATGGGCAGTTATGGCATCAGAGGCTCGGACATATGAGTGAGAAAGGGATGAAAGTGCTATTGTCAAAAGGGAAGCTACCAGGGCTGAAGTCTATTGACTTGGAATTCTGAGTGATGAGTGAATAGTGAATGAATGAATGAGTATGCCACTCCTGCTTAGTAAGTCCACATATCAGCACCGTACATCTCTGGGATCATCATCAGGGTCTAGTACACTCCAAGCTAGCTACCGCCCCAGTAGGCCACGTAGCCCAGCGAGTGGAAAAGACCGCACTACCACACCCTGCCAGTAGTATACTAATGCCTACCAGGCTCGTCGATAACGAACCCATTTGGGAGCTAATCAAACTTAGCCTAGCTTATAAACCCCCTCGCTTGGATGGATAAGGCCACACCCTCTCCCAACCGACCACGACATATGGGAGATGTGGCCTACTGGTATTCGGCACTCACGCGCTCATGTATTTAATCGGTCTAGATGTTGGGGCGTCTTTTGGCCTCGGAGGTTTAAGTTCTTTCACCCACGGACATCCAAAGTGCCCAGATGCTCGAACCAAACATTTTCGGTGTCCCATCTGGCCATCCACGACATGTCTGTGGAGGTCAGAGCCCTGATGTCGCTAGGGCGTATAATAATCACAATCACACAATGCAAGATGCATGAGTCATGTAGTCCAATTATGCATTAATCCTGCACATACCGTGCACTAGTGCGAGGCAATCTCCGCCTATTAGGGAGTCTCATAACAATCTGTCCAATGACATATGCAATGGTCAACCACATCTCATAATAAACATGCAGATGATGCGTATGGGCATGTACATGATGCTATGATGTCACATACTCATAAATCGGTTTCAATAACCGACATCGACAATCAACCTCGACAATGTGGACATTGCCCCCAAGGAATAACCCACATAGAGCCTAACATATAGTGGACCCATAGCCTCACAAGGGCCAAATATACAACATGATGGGCCTCACTCAAGGGCTTAAAATACATCATGATGGGTCTTTCGCATGGGCCTAATATACATCACAATGGACTCCATCGCCTGGCCTTCAAATGCATCACAATGGGCCTCACCACATAGACCTCATATTCATCACATTAGGCCTTAAACACGGGCTGCATATACATCACATAGGTCTCAACAATCAGCTTTTTGCAATCAAAATCGGCCTCAACAATTGGAATCGACACTCGGAATCGGCCTCGATAATCGAAATCGGCCTATACAATTGACCTCGACAATCGAAATCGGCCTCGATACTCGGCCTCGACAATCGAAATCAGCCTATACAATCGGCCTCAACAAATCAAAATCGGCCTCGATACTCGGCCTCGATAATCGAAATCGGCCTATACAATTGGCCTTGACAATCGGAATCGGCCTATACAATCGGCCTCAACAATCGGAATCGGCCTCGATACTTGGCCTCGACAATCATAATCGCTATCCATAATTGGAATCGACCTTGATAATCGGCCTCAACAATCCAAATCAGAATCGGCCTCAACAATCGGCCTCGAAAATCGAAATTGGCCTCAACAATCGGCCTCGACAATCGAAATCGAAATCGGCCTCAACAATCGGCCTCGACAATCGAAATCGAAATCGGCCTCGATAATCAAAATCGGCCTATACAATTGGCATCGACAAATCGAAATCGGAATCGGCCTCGATACTTGGCCTCGACAATCGGAATCGGCCTATACAATTGGCCTTGACAATCAAAATCGGCCTCGATACTCGGCCTCGACAATCAAAATTGGTATCGACAATCGAAATTGATCTCGATAATCGGCCTCGGCAATCGAAATCAGCCTCAACAATCGGCCTTGATAATCGGAATTGGCCTCAACAATCGGCCTCGACAAATCGGAATCGGCCTCGATACACGGCGAGATCCATATATGAACGACCGATCAAACCATAATATAAAGATCGAACCTCGACCGTGGTTATATAAAATTTGATGGCATGGAGCCATCCATTTATGATGAATGGGGCCCACTTATTTGGATTAACCCAATAAGAGAATGATGAGAATGGGCTTAACAAGGCCTAAGAGAAGGTCATAATGTGGACATTTAACCATCATTGCCCATCAATGTGAACATTTAACCAACATTGCTCCTAAGGAGTGGCCCACATAAGGGATTCACACACAACGTATCGGCCACACATACATCATGTTGGGCCCCATTATGGGCCTCCCATATATTGCGTTGGGCATTGTACAAGGGCTTAAATGAATTACAATTGGTCACGCCCATAGGCCTCGAATATACCACAATGGGCCTCGCCCATGGGCCTCAAATACATCACAATGGCCTCGCCCATGAGCCTTATATGTCAAGTGGGCCATATCACATGGGCCGCATTATTTGGGCCACACTAATGTGCTTCATGTATATCAAATAGGCCACACCGATAGGCCTCATATGTATCAAATCGGGCCCACCCTTATGTATTTTTTAGATCCGACCAATTCATAGGTTAACATATAGATAGATGAAGTGAAAACCAAATATCAGCTTGAGTGGGAACCACTGTGGTCCTTAGAAGTTTGAACGGTGGATGTCATTGTCCACTATTTAAATGGTGGGGTCCACTTGAACTTTAGATCTGACCCATTCTTTTACTCATGCCATAAAATGATATCTCAAATGGTTGGACGGTTGGACACAACACATGCATCATGGTTGACCCCACCGTCCAAACAGTGGACGGTGTAGATAAAGCACATACATCATCGGGGTCCACGCCACAGGGATGAATCACATACATCTGCAGTGGGTCCCACAGTCAGAACAACTTGGATGTGCATGTACATCACATGGTACCTGCGAAATGCACTGACGTTTAAGAGAGAGAGAGAGAGAACAGCTACATAGCTGCTGTACTGTTAGTGCTATTATATGATACCTCTTTGGTTGTCAAATTTTGTGTGTCAAAACCTTGGTGTGTTCTATGTCTTGGTGTGTTCTATGTTTAAGACAACCATATTAACTTATGGACTCTTCAAGCGGCTTCAAGGTACATTTCGAAGATATAAAGAAGACACAGTATTCTTTATTCACGCAAAGGTTATTCAAGGTCAAGATACAAGCAGCGTTTGAAGGTGTGAAGCTCAAAAGCAAACTCAAGATAAATGGTTGTGTCAAGTCTTTGGACGACTCGTACTTCAGGCTTCAAGTACTAAAAGATTTATCATTCGTTGAATGAAGTAAAGTTCAATGTCCATACTTCATTATCAGGTTTGATAGACCATAGTCTTTGACCTTAGGGTAGGTCATTTTGGATACATTATACAACTATATTTAAACATGTTTTTGATCTGCTCTTAGACTAGTCCTAGGTCTGGTTCGACCAGTCCTAGCACTGGCTCGACCTGTCTAAGAATTTCCTAGGCCAGTCTTGGACTTGTTCAATTTTATCGAATTTTCTGGTTCGCTCACGACCAGTCTTGGAGTCTGCTCGACCAGTCGTGGGATGTCCTCGACTCGAACCTCGACCAGTCGTGGAGCCTTGATTCAAACTCCAGTGACTAAATTCACTGTCGCTCGACCAGTCGAGCAGGGGTCTCGACCGGTCGTGGACGACCTTCGACCAGTCGTGGACTACCTACGACTGGTCCAACATCGGTTTTCCTGATTCCGCGCAGAAATTCAAAAATCTGTTTCTCCTAAGACCAGTCGTGGGAACTCCTAGACCAGTCGAAGAGGAATTTCTATAGCTATAAATAGCACACGAATTTCAGAGTTTAAATGTCGAAAAATCTATCAAAGCAAGTATATTCTAGGCTCCACTCTGAGATAAGTCGTGTATTTTTAAGCTAATTGCGCTTCATTCTAATTCCTTTTGTTAGCTTTTTGCATTTGATTTTATTCTAAATTCCAATCATATTTGAAAAGGGGAAATCGTGTGTATCCTTCTTCTTGGAATTAAAATCAAATAGAGCTAGCCCTTTGTGATTTCATTTAAAATCAATTAGAACTTAGAACCTCGATAAATTGAGTATTGGACATTGAACTATCATTATTAAATCTCTACTCTGATCGGTTTCTCCGGGCTACTGCAAAAGGATAAGATCCAGGTATTCTACAATTCCTGTAATTCTATTTTGGGTTTGTATGAGATTTGCCAGAAAAATCTCTGTGTATGGTTATCTGAGGAGAGCCAGAAAATCAGATTGTGGGGTTTTTTGATGAATTGTGTAAGCCCAAGTGATGATAAAGACACAATTGTGAAGGTTTTTGTGAACCTGTGAAACCAGTTTTATTAGAGAATGCTAATATCCCCTGTGTGAGGATATTAGGAGTGGAGAGTAGCATTCTGTGTGGCGGTTTGAGGACAGTTGGTGAACACACAGGCGAAACACTATAACTTCTTGTCTTGTGGATTGAAGGGTTATTTAATTCCTATCTTTTATCATTCAGGTCTATTTCCTTGTGGATGTGAAATGTTGTAACAGTTTGAAATTTCAAGCAAGTGTGGGAATGTTGTAATAATTTAGTG